>JASJET010000180.1:3440000-4640000 GCA_034092305.1 Diaprepes abbreviatus
ATTTTAATTAAAAATTAGAAAATATTGAAAATAACGGGGTACCACATAATTAAAATTTCAACTGTTTTTTCAAAAAATAAAATGTTTAGAAGAAACGGTTCGTCAACATATTGCTTTTTTAATGACTAGTTATTTTTAACAACCAAAGATATAATACAAAATTTTAATCTATTTTTACGACCGACCAATAGTAAGGCAGACATTCACACATAGCAATCAATTGACACGAATTGGATCAGGTAGGTGAGGTTATAACGTAATACTGTCATTTTATCTCTTTCTACCATTCGTTTCGTTTAACTACTTATATCGATGAAATTTCGGGTAGGTATGTAAATTGCTTCAAACCTTGTCAGTTGGAGATAAACGATTACGTTTAGTCGTTATAATTTTTCAGTAACGACAACGTATTCACTGTAGTTATAACTTCACTTTACCCAAAATGGCGCATAGCATGATCCGGACATTTTCTGTTTATTAGACGATTAGTACAGTTACTTTATATGTGCGTGACTTGAAAATACCGCTTACAGTCTCCTATGGCAAATTTTAAGGATTTTCGTTTCTCGCGTTTGTCAACCTTATTCTGGACTTGGAACACTGTCACTCGGCTCTGAACGAACAAAGGTTAGTGGGTAATAAATAAAATAACAGTAAGGCATGAAAAATTATCAACAAGATAAAAATGATCAAAACAATCCGAAGTTATTAATGCATGCTAGAAACAAACATTGAAAAAAGTACTAATACCATACTGTATTCTCAACCGTAAATGCAGCCGTACTTGTATCAAATGACAGTCGGGTATACATCCACAACTAATAATGAATGAACCATAGACATAAGAGACATTAATAATTACTTTAATATAGACTGCGACTCTTACAGAAGAAAGTTGTTTCTTGCTTAAAAATTTCTGTTTAAGAGTCAGCCAACTTTCTTCTATAGGATCCGCAGTCTATATTAAAGTAATAATAACTTCTCTTACGTCTATGGAATTAACTACCACTGAATATAACTTGATATTTTTTAACAATTACTTGGAATGTAAATAAACGAAAATTTATCAAAAATAAAATATTTCGTTCTGTTATTGTATTCTAATTTAAAATAAATAATGTGGTATATAAATTACATTTTACAAACCCTGTTAAAAAGAAAAAAGTGATCAATGTTGAGAAAATAAAGAGTTGAGTGAATGAAAAAAAATATCGATATTTGCAAAACTTTATATTACAAGAAAAATAATTAACTTTTATTTAGATAAGAACATACAATTATTAAGGTAATATTTAAAAACCGAAGCAAGGTTGTAAATTCAAATTGTACAAGGAATGAGAATTTTTAATATTTAATATACCTAGGCACAAAAAAGTTATGAAGTTTAAGATGTAGGCTAAGTGTTGCTGATGACGCCCGTTGTAATGTACAGTAAACATAGAAGGATAAAGTTTTCAAAGAAATGAACAATGGCACTAACAACATTTACATAAACCTCTTCATTTTGGAGATATAGAGCGATTTTGAAAACTATACATTTTAATGCACCACTCATATCTCGGTTATCTTGCATCTTATCGCAAAGTTAAAAAATAGAACTATTGGGGTATCTCATGTAAGGTTCAGTGACGTAGTCAGTTATTTTTTATAGATTCAATGTTTCGGAAAAATAAATCACACTCGCCTCTTTTAACTGGGACACCCTATATATTTTTGAATAATGTGATTCTTAATATAATTTACTTTATAACACCAAACAGTGATGTATTACGTTAAACAAAAAAAAAATGTTCACAAATATTGGTCAATTGTTCTCCATTATGCTTTAGCGTTTTGTAAAGAAGAAAGACTTTTTAGCGACACCCTGTATTTAAAAGTAAAGTATGCGTCAAAATACAGAATTTCGGTGCGTTTTTAGTTTATGGAAACCAGTAACAACAAAGTATTATTATTTCTTAAATTAGCAGTTTTTTTCAAACATTAGTCTTATAAATTCAACAAACATATTTCGTTCATTAGCTTGAAAAAAAAAGATTTTTATGTAATTTTTCATCTGGGTACACACTCATTTATTTCCCTTGTACCAGCAGAAAAAAAAGCGAATAACTTTTAATTTTCGTTATTCCTTTTTCCCTTTTGTCGACGTACTTTTAATTTGGTCACATACATAAAAACTCTGAAAGGGAACCCTTGTTTAGGGCCCTTTTGAATGGACCCATATTTTTCTTTTGGAAGTAGTAAAACGTTTTAGAGCCTGTTTTGGAGTTAATAAAGCCTTCTAATCTAGATAAAAGTATATAAATAAACTCTTCAAGATATTTTTATTATTTGGAGACTTATCAAAATGAGAAATAGTATTATACGGGGGTAACTTGAAAAATAAAAGAGTACATTTTTAAGGGTCGTAGAATAAGCATCACTCCTCACAAGAACTTCAAATTGGCTTCAAATTTGATGTAATTATGTTAAATAGATGCATGCACGGATCCAGGGGGTGATGGGCGGTGGTGGCGATCGCCCCCCCCCCCCCCCCAAGAGCTTTGAGTTCAGGAACATAGACTCGATTTTGCCTGTTATACTATAGTTTATTCAAGAACTAGAGAGAGTAATAAATCATTTTTTACCCTTTTTTCTTCGCAAACTACCTGTGTTCTTTAGTTCGGTGTCTTTGGCAAAATTTATTCGACACATATATTTTTCAAAGGAACGGTTTAGAAATTTTAATATCAAAAATACCGGTCTATAATAATGGAATATTTATGGTGGATAACAATAGATATTTGGAAGTGTGAAGTGTTAAAAGGATTTTAATCTTTGTCACTGGCGTCGGAAGGAGGCTTATTTTATTACTAAGTATTTATGGCATAGAATATTATTTCGGTAATAAACCTAAAATAAAAACTTTTTATAACATTATTTTATTTCTTAAGATTCACATACATTACAAAATGTAGATAATTTTGACATATTTGACACAAATCACAACTTTATTGTTAATATTTTTAATTTTGTCATAGAAACCGTTTTAGGCACATTCACATTAAAACGTAGCCTTATTCTCTCAAAAAATTCTAAGTTATAATTCAAATACTTACAAAATATCCATTGTCAAAAATACAAAAAATTAAACATATATAAAAATAAATTCGTCCATATAATATCAAAATATTTTTGGTGCTATCGGTCATTTTATTATTAATTAAAAACATTTTTAGGACATTTGACGTTTCAGTTTATTTATTTCTTAAACCATCTGCAGAATTACAATTAAACACTAAAAAATGATTCAAATGTAATTGGTTTTCATACGTTACAGTTAAAATTAGACCTAATTATTTTTATTTCTATTGTACTGATATCTTAATTTAATTTACTTTTTATTAAATGGAAATCCGATAGCCCCAAAGAAATAAAATAAACATGTTAATTCCACACGCTTAAGAAAAAGACACAAATACAATAATAAAATAATAAAAAACCTATGGCTAATTGGAATTAAATATATATAAAATTAAAGAGTGGGACACACTAAAATAAAAATATATTAAAACATAAAAAAAATATATAAACAACATTAAACAATAAAATACAACAAAAACAAAAATTTAAATAATAAATTGTGTTTACACTGGTAGACATTACGTATTTAATTCCTAATTAAAGTCAGTGAAGCTATCTTCGCTCAAATTAATTATAATTGGTTCTTTTATCTCACCAATCATGAGATCGAGTTTCCACATTTTGTTTTATTCTTTTATTGTATGGATTTTTCCCAATTTTCCACAGTAACTTTATTCAAAAAAATCTTTCAAAAATTCAGTTAAATTACTAATTTTGTAAGTTGAATTATTTCTTGCAACTCTACCTTTTACTTGAGAGAAATATTTCCTTCTCCCACGGACATTTTCCGGACAATTTATAAGAACAAATTTTCTAACTGGGTTTTCCCAGCAAAAATTAAGTTCTCTGAGCAATCTTTCAATTCTTTTAATTTCTGGTAAATCGCGAACTTCATTGATTTTAGTTAGAATTTTGTCGACGGTTTGGATCTGCTTCTCATAATAAAATGTATGTACAACTCCTTTTATTGCAGTTTTCATCTCTTCTTCCAACGAGGTTTTTCTTCTGCCTGTGATCGAATGTGTCTGGGGAGTACTAACAATTCCAGTCGTTTTTTTCTCCTTCAGTATTCGGCACATAGTAGATTTTCCAACTCCTGTCATGTGGAAACACATTTCAACAGAGCTTTTAACATTATTATTATCTAGATATTGATATCTTAAGGCATCATGAACATTCAGCATAATAAGTTTTTCGTTGAGGAAAAAATGCCCTGGTTTAACGATTTTGGAATAAATATAGAGGAGGAAGCCATATCTTTTAGGTATCTCACTAATCTCAAATAATATATAAAAACAAGCGCAAACAAAATAAATCACTAAGGACACACTTTAAGGTATATTTTGCTCACTGACAGAAATTAAATTGAACCATCAGAAATTTTATTATTGCAGTAAATTTATAAAAGCTTATAATATTTAAATATAATTAGATTTACGGCGGTCCTCAGTTACCTGCGGCACTGGAGCAGATATAGTGGAGGTTTCGGTAACCGTTTTATTACTCTCTCTAGTTCGTGAATAGAGTATAGGAATGTGTATGCTTGCGATCGCCCCCCTCCCTCCCAAGAACTTTGAGTTCTGGAAAATTGAACGGATTCTGCATTTTATATTAGGAATGGGTATGCTGCTGCTATTCCCCCCCCCCCCCCCCCCGTTGACAACTTGTTTTTCTTGTGAAAGCCCCCCACCCAAGAGCTTTGAGTTCAAGAAAATAGACCCGATTCTGCCTCTTATACTAGGAATGCCCCCCCCCCCTCTCTAAGGGCTTCAAATTCAGAAAAATAGGCCCGACCCTGCCTTTTACACTAAAAGTGGGAATATTACTGGTGTCTCCTCCACCCCCCCCCCCCGCCCCGTCGACAACTTGTTTTTCCTTTGTCATACTGTACTTTTGTGATATCACCGCCCCTCCCCCCCTAGAGATAGGCTGGATCCGCCCCTGAATAGATGTTTTGCCAATTACTTCCAAACTAACCAAAACATAACATAAATCCATACATTCTCTTTTAAACTAAACTAAAAACAGGTGGTGAGCTTTGAAAGAAAGCGACAATCGCATTATTGATGCTTTCTGGATGTGTTGCTGGCAAAGAATATTACGAATATTATGGCCAAAGGAAGAATCGGTCCCAAAAAAGTTGGAGGTAGTAACGAAAAGCTAATGAATAGACTATGGATGTAAAAAATCATCTTAAAATTCAGAAGATTCATGGTATATATAAACTCGTTAGTTGGGTCCTCGACGCTCATTATTATTTCAACGTTTCTCTGTTGTACCTTTCAATGTGATTAGCTAAACTTCAAAATTAGAATTTATGAATGTCGGTAAAGTCTTTGTGGAGATTATTTGTTTCTAGGAATATATATTTGCTGTTCTGAAAATCTCGTGACACGATACCGAGAATTCATTATTTTAATTAAACAAGTTTTTTAAATTTTTTATTACTTTATTATGTTCAGAGTCTGATTTTAACAATTCCGGTTCGAGAACATTAACAGACCTTCAACTTCCATGTTTCATTTGTGCCACTATCGTGTTTATACCTCTTTGGCTTACTTCGGGACGTTGTTCTATTTGAATTGTTTTCACTTTTGTCTGTAATACATTTAAAAAACTTTGCAAAACCTTGCAAAGTTTCGAAAACAAATTAATCATTCAATCATGTGTGTTAGTTACACTTTCAAGATTTTTTGTTTTATACATTTATTTAAAAAAAATATAATTAAGTTTTACTTTTAAGAACATTTTTTTTATGGTAGCAATTTCTACAAAACATCATTTCACTAAAATTTCATAACGTAGAGTTAGCTACTACACTAAGGTTTGTTGTAATACCGTTCAATCATTTCGTCTTACTTCGACAAGTCCTGTTAAGATATTTACTGAATAGGCCAACAATTACCTTAAAACAGAACAGATATCAGATATAACAAGCAACTTAATAAGTTCAGGCTACAGTGGTATAAGGACAACCCTATCTTATGTACACACGTATGTAAGCAAAACATCCAAAAACTAGAAAAACGATCTCATGCAACCACGTGTGGGGAAGGCCGTATCTTACATAAAAAAAAACTCAGAACAGTTTATAACTCTTCTATAATATAAGTACATCTTGAAAAAGATGACCCTTTTTATACAGTTATGTCTATGACAGTGTAGCATTGTCATATTTTCGTACATTAATGCTACGATATTATAAGTTGTTAAATATTACGAAGTTAACGTAGGCCATATCACTGGTTGATTGTCTTTCCTTGATCCGTTTTGTTGTAAAATGGAGTACACTATTTTATTTCGGACCTACCCTTATGGTAGTTGTTGCTCGATCGAAGTTCGTAGATATGCAGTCATGTAGCAAACGCCTTAATTTGCGAAAAGTAGAAAGAAATTGTTAAATGTTATATTTTAAAGTTTTACGTTTTATTTTAAATTGTGCCTTCAAAGCCACAGCTTAGCAATTTTGAGATTTCTCGGTTGAGGGAAACCAACGCCTTTTTATAGATGAGTTCTTTTATGTAAGGTAATGCATTTAGTGATACCTTTTACCAGTTTATTTTAGGGTTCTGCTGTTCTGCCTGGTCTTCTCATTATCTGTTTTCCTATGTCTCTTTTCACGCTTAATTCATATCCTGCGTGGAAGATTTTTTATGAAAAGCGTTATCAAACCTTTTTTTTTACACACATACTTGGTTTAATTTTTTGGTATCCGCTGGAACTGATTAGAGAAACGAGTAGAATTAGCATGGTTTAATTTGGGGAGACTTTTCAGCTTCAGTTACTGTTCTTGCAGCGACCGAAGCTGAACGAAAATTTCATTTGTAGTGAACCCAAACAAATGCTCTTGTAACAGCGGGCCTGCATAACTTCTTTTTAATACTAAAAATAGCATTAAAACTACATCTTCCACCTTTAATTCTTATTTTATTCTCATTTATATTTCGATTATTTTGATACATTAATATATATGAAGCTATCTTAACAGGATGTGAGGATAATTCGGTTTAGAGAGGTTTTAGTAACATTCTAATTTGAATCTGATTAATAGAACTCCATAGCAGACCATTTAAAATTCCAACTGAATTTATAGAATAAATATAATTTAATTATGTAGCAGAAATTTGTTAGTTCATTGCAGTCTCCAACATAATTTTTCTCAGCATTTTTTTGAGCTTTAAAACTGAGTGGTGCCCTGTGTTAAAGAAAAAAAGGACTGTTCGAATTAGTTTTACTGCAACTTTTAACTGCCGTATGCACTGTAATGATTACCTAAGCTGCCAACCCGTCACAACAGGCGTTTCCTCGGAATTTATGTTTAATATATCTCTTTTCAGTTTTTTTTTTATATATTCAAACGGTTCTGTCTGTGAGCATTATAAAGTTCTGTAAAAATCGTCAGTAATTTTTTGTCTTTCATTTTTATCTCGCATCGAATTGATAAACCTAAAATATCTTTGGTTTTTACTATTTTCAAAAGCAAAAAAAATGCTTAAAGTTTATTATCGAGCACAATGAAATCTATAAAATACAGAAAACAAATATATATTTTAAATTCTGCCCATAGGAAGTATAAATGGAAAAAAATGCCTATCCAATATTTTGCTCTCCAGCCTTTAATATTAGAGCAACCTAATAAATTTCCTTGTAAAGGAAAAGTCATAAAAACCGGGAAATAAACCAGAAATTGCTTCTCTAATAGCCATTTGTTGTTCGACGATAAAAATTAATTACCATTATGTTGTAATGTGGTTTATTGAATTGAAAAATTGATAATTTTTTCTATGAAACTGTTAATTTTTACGCTCACTAATTTACTACGAGCTTTCTTTGTTATTTTATTATGAATATTTATAATGAATAAAATTTTGACAGTAAAAAAATTCAGGATTTCTGCACTTTAATACAACAAGGAATTTGATGTTTTTTTTTTTAATTCTTGGTTTTGACGCGTGGGGCCCATATCAAATTTGAAGGGATTTCGATTTAATTCGAACTGACGGAGAAAACCCGGAAGTTAGGAATTAATTATTTCGAATTAAGCTGGAGATTGATATTTTTACGTAGTAAATGAAAAATTAAAATAGAAATACGGAAACGACTTTCGTCGTTTAATTGACTCAAATATCGCGAGGTTGAAATTTGCAAAATACACAATATTATATGCATTACTTAACTACATTTAACAAATTGTCGTTATTCTCTTTTAGGAAATTAAAGGAAAAATATATACACAGTTTATCTTCTGTAAATACAACTCTTGTCCTCTCTCTATACGCGTTTCAACCAACCTAATGTACAGTGGAGCTGTCGCGAGCCAAAAACACCATCCATAGGAAACAACTGTATAAAATATAAATTCCGAGATATGTCGGTAGGATATTAAACTGACATTTCCGATGTCATACTGTATATCAACAGTGAAACGACATCTATATTTAACAGAAGGAGATTCTCTATTCTACCGCCATATATTTTGTATATGGTATATACACCGATTACTCCGGAACGGCTGCACCGATTTAAATAATTTTTTCACGTTATGTTTAGGAAGTTGCTATGGTGATCCCATGCCATTTTTAATAAAATTAGTGCAATAAAATTAAAGATGGCGCTCAAAATATAGCGAAAAAAAAATTTATTTTGTCCGATTTTCTCCAAAATTGGCATGAGGTAGTTTTCAGTGTTGCATTAACGAATCTGAAATTATTTTCAAAAAAATTCAATATGGCATATCCAATATGGCGGACAAAAAAATTATTTTTTTCCGATTTTCTCCAAAATTGGTATATGGAAGTTTTCCAATTTGAGACTATTTTAAAAAAATTGTGTCGCACATAACGAATCTGAAATTATTTAAAAAAAATTCAATATGGCGGATAAAAAAAAATTTTTGTGTGATTTTCTTTTCTTTCGAAAGTGGTACGGAGGAGTTTTCTGAGCCGCACATACCGAATCTGAAGTTATTTTAAAAAAATTCAATATAACGGATCCAATATGGCGGATAAAAAGAATTTTTTTTTTCCATTTTCTCCAGAATTTGTAAGGGGGAGTTTTCGGTGTCGCACATAACGAATCTGAAACTATTTTTAAAAAATTCAATATGACGGACAAAAGAATTATTTTTATCCGATTTTCTTCAAAATTCTTATATGGGAGTTTTCCAATTTGAAACCATTTAAAAAAAATTCAGAATGGCGGCTCCAGTACGGCGAGTAAAAAAATTATTTTTTTCCTATTTTCTCCGAAATGAGGGAGTTTTGCGGGGTCGCACATAACGATACTGAAATTATTTAAAAAAAATTAAATATGGCTATCCAATATGGCGGATTAAAAATTTTACATGTCTCGATTTGGCGAAAATCGGTATAAGGGGGTTTTTGGATGAGCTAATTATGAATTTAAATTTTTTTTTAAATTCAATATGGAGGATCCAATATGGCGTCCTAAAGAGCTTGTATCTTTCGATTTTCTCCAAAATTGTTATAAGGACGTTCTTCAAGATGTAATTTAGGAATTTAAAATTATTTATAAGATTCAATAGGCGAATCCAATATGGTGAACTAAAAGTTTAAAATTTTTCGATTTTATACGTGTAAGTAACGGATTTAAAATTATTTTAAGAAAATTTAACGTGTCAGAATCAATATGACGGTCTAAAAATGTTATATTTTTGGATTTTGTCCAAAATGGGTACTAGGGGGTTGTCGTGGGTGTAGATTCAGATTAGATTAAGAGGTAAAAATTGTTTTTTTTTTGAAATTCAATATAAATTTTTATATGAAAGTGATCTTATCAGAGGGTTTTCGGGGTCGTAAGATACGAATCTGAAATTAATTTTTATATGCAGATACAATATGGAGGATTAAAAGTTTTACATTTTTTCTATTTTGTCCACAATTAATATTGAAGGTTTTCTAGAGCGAATACAAACTCAGTATGCAGAGTAAAATATGTCGGAATAAAAAATTTACGTCTTAAGTTCTTTAAATATCGGTATTGGGAAGTTTTGGTGGTCTATATTACTAATCTAAAATTAATTCAAATATTCATGATAGTGGATTTACTGTGACAAACGAAATATTTGATACAATTTCATTCATAATTGGTATTTTAAGATTTGTCAGAATGAAAGAATTTTTAGTTGTTTATTTTAGTGTTGCACACAACTTTGGATAAAAAGGGGAATTTTTTCCGACCTTGAATCATTGCGAGGTACATTAATCTAGCTTAGTAGTTAGTTTAAATAATTTATGGAGGTCATAACAAATTCACAACTAAAAATCGAAAAATAAATTTTTATAAAAAAATTAAACCTACTTCCGAAAAAGCCCTAAAAAACTGAAAATAATAATATAAATTTTTATATGAAACTGAAATTTTTGAAGTCGTGGTTAAATTATTTCTAAATAAAACACATACTAACACGAGATATATTCAAACTGTAGTAAGAAAGTCAATCACATTTTGTCATGTATTAGTTTGGCGCCGACTTCAAGAATTTCGATTTCATATAAAAAATTTTATTGTTATTTTCGCTTTCTAGCTCCTAATTTAATAATTTAAATTCTTATTCCAGTTTTAATGTTAAAACCATGTTAGTAAATTAATTTAAAATTACTACTTTACAACCGCAATCTTGATTCCATAGTAATAAAATTGTAAAAAAAGTATATTTTTTAAATAGTCGTTTGTATTTTATTACCTATGCTGTAAAAATTATAACAACCGGCCTTAGTATTCTATAAAAGAACGAAAGTACCAATAACAAGTATTAAAATAGCAATACAAACAACAACGATAAAGTATGAGGCCATCACACATCAAAAATTATTATCGTGGGTAGTGATAAATTGACTTGATATGTTATACAAACTATAATGGATACGTTACAATATACGTAGTAACGTATATGGGCTATTTAACACCACTTTTTTGTTTTAAATCATAGTCAATACCGCTCGCGAACATATTGCCAACAAAGAAGTAATTTATCAAATTTATATACTTGGCAGGAGCACAGCCCCTGTTTTTCGTGTGTTAATTGAAAAACAAAGTACGTGTTTATGGGCACTGTTAGGGAAACACACATAAATTTAAATTTGGCAAGCAAATGTTTAAAGTTCCTACGCAAACCAATATATGCTTCTAAGTGACGTTTAGAATTCCGACCTGAATTACATTAATTTTTCGGTGTATATTTTTTCGAGCCTGTTGGGCGTAGCTGGTAATAGATTCATTCTGTAAAGGTTTTCTAATTGAGGAATAGCAAATTCACTAAGAAAATTAGTTGTTTTTGTGTATTAGACAGTGTCAATATTTAAAATTTAAACAATTGCAATAACTCATACACTAGTGGACCGATCCGGCTAAATTTTTTCACACATCATCTATGTACAGGGTGAGTCAATGATTGGATGAAGTAGGTTTGTGCCTTTTCGGTGAAATTAACAAAGAAACTATATTTATTGTTTGATACACCCTACATACGAATCGTATTTTCGATTTAGCTTACAATTTTAAATCTTTTTTAATAAGGGTTTACTATAACAAAACTTTATAGTTTCTGAGATAATTAAGTTTAAAGAAAAAAAGTCACATTTTCAAGCATCAATTCAATCCTAAATAACGTTTTCAATTTTGTGACAAATATATTCAAATTTGGAATTTAGCAAGGCCAAGGACAAGTTAACATAATTTTTACCTAATATTTGCAATAAAAACTACAGGGTGTTGAACACATCGGCTCAAATTTGAACAAGTTTAAATGAATAAATATCTTTTTTTTTAAATAGTACACCCTGTATATTTTCATGTTATTTAATAGAGTAATAAAAACCCTAAAAGTTTTGTTCAATATATCCTATACCTATTTATAATAGTTTTTGAAATATTTCAGTTTTTCTTATTTTCCATACTTTTTTACAGAAATAGTCTTCATTATCATAGTAGCCATGTAAAATAATAAAAAGAAACTACAGAAACAAACAGAATGTGGTTAAATATGATGAAATACATTATTCGTTATATTACAACGGCAATAGTTTAATTAAACATAAAGTGAAAAAATTAACACAACAATAAGGACAAGGCAAATACATATTTACTTTTATACTAAATTGAAACAAAAAAATTACCTAGTAAATACTGAGATTAATTATTTCTTTTTAATAAGTGTTCGAATAAACGACCCTCTTGTGCAATGCACAAATTTAGTCTTTTTTGCAGATTTTCTCGGACAAAATTAGTGGCGTTATTGTTCTACAGGTATCCCTAATCCTGTTTCGCATATCTTCCACTGTTGTTGGTGGATTAACATACACCTTATTTTTAATATAACCCCATAGGAAGAAATCTAATGAGGTGATGTCGCAAGACCTTGGTGGCCACTCAATGAAACCCCCACGTCCAATCCATTTTTGCGGATATCGTTGGTCCAAAAACGCACGAACTTCACGATGGTAATGCGGAGGCGCACCATCGTGCTGGAACCACATACTGTCGAGCTCATCCCTATCGAGACCTTGAAGCAGTTGGGGTAGTTCTTCTTGTAGAAAGTTTAGGTAACTATGGCCATTTAGTGATTCATTAAAAAAGTGGGGTCCAATAATTCGATTATGATGAATATCACACCAAATATTTAATGACCAGTGGTTTTGATGTTGCACCTCTCTAATCCAAAATGGGTTTTCTGTGGCATAATAATGCATGTTGCGTCTATTTACGGCACCGTTACTTCTAAAAGTAGCTTCATCACTAAACATTACCTTGCATAATAAATTTGGATTTAATTGAATCTCCGCATTTATTGTACGACAAAAGTTTACACGACTTTCAAAATCCTGTCCATGCAATTTTGGTGTAATTCCATGTGATATGGATGATATCTATATTTCTTGGTAGTACGATTAGCGGTGGATTGTGATGTTTCACATAATGCTGCTAACTGACGGCTACCAATACAAGGATTTTCCTGAACATTTAACAATACTTGTAGTTCTTTTTCTTCATTAGTTACTGGTTTGTTGACCACTTTACGTTTTGGATAATCAACAGTACCAGAAGAATCAAATCTTTGCATTAAGTTTTGAAAAGTATGGGTATTAGGCTGGCGTCGATCAGGATACTTCATTTTGTAAATTCTTTGAGCAAGAAAGCAATTTTTTTGAGCCTCTCCTATTGTATAAATCATATCTATTAACTCATTCTTTGGAAAATTCATTTTACAATATAAGATGAATGCAAAAAAAACCAAACTACACTACATAAAAACCAAAAGAAGCGATTGCGGTTATAAATTTGACACACAGAAAAATGTTCTTTTACATTGTTTTTGCCATGGCTACTATGATAATGAAGACTATTTCTGTAAAAAAGTATGGAAAATAAGAAAAACTGAAATATCTCAAAAACTATTATAAATAGGTATAGGATATATTGAACAAAACCTTTAGGGTTTTTATTACTCTATTAAATAACATGAAAATATACAGGGTGTACCATTTAAAAAAAAAGATATTTATTCATTTAAACTTGTTCAAATTTGAGCAGATGTGTTCAACACCCTGTGGCTTTTATTGCAAATATTAGGTAAAAATTATGTTAACTTTTCCTTGGCCTTGCTAAATTCCAAATTTGAATATATTTGTCACAAAATTGAAAACGTTATTTAGGATTGAATTGATGCTTGAAAATGTGACTTTTTTTCTTTAAACTTAATTATCTCAGAAACTATAAAGTTTTGTTATAGTAAACCCTTATTAAAAAAGATTTAAAATTGTAAGCTAAATCGAAAATACGATTCGTATGTAGGGTGTTCTATTTAAAAAAATACAACTTTATGCTGTCCTAGTTTTTTGGCTCACCCTGTAGAGTCCTAAATATTTTTAAAATCTGCGTAAAAATAAACTGTATCAAACAATAAATATAGTTTCTTTGTTAATTTCACCGAAAAGGCACAAACCTACTTCATCCAATTGTTGACTCACCCTGTACACTATTGCAAAAGTTATTTATACTTATTAATTATTGTAAAATGACAATTTTTGCAGTTTTTTCAATAAATAATAAATGGATTTTAATGTACAAAGACCCAAATTAATGTTTTTTGGTACATCTTTTCTATTTAACGACGCAACTAGGAAACCAAATTATAGAACTTTAAGCATTTTTTTTATGCAGGAGAAAAACTGGCTGTAAGTCTTGGACACATTTATGCGAAATTATCCATATCAACAATCTAAACATTTTCAATAATTATCTCATTAGTTTTCCTATGTCTTTTTCTACCAATTATCGATCTCTCAATAGCACATTGTATCACTCTCAACATATCTAGGTTCTTTTGGGTCACTGTCCAATTTAGAGCTCCATACGATATTACTAGAATTACACAATCGTAATATTTCGCTTTTAAATATAGCTGGAGGTTTTCGTTGCTTAAAATATAACCCAGCTTTCCACCCTCCCTAACTTTGTTCTTCTTTTCAGTTCTTTCGATTGATTTCAGTTCCCCAGATCTGGATCTGGAAAGTAAGGAAGGCGGACTAGGCTCTACAGGACTTAGGCCTTATTAGACCCGTTGTGTCTTCTTTTATAGGGGTTTGCCTGGCTCAATCTTTTTTTTAATCCATCTGTGTAGATGTTAATTTCATTTGCCAAATCTGTGCCTTAAAGTTATATACTGTAGGGTTTGTTGAAGACAAATCTTGCTGTGATATAGTCCGTCTTTATCTGGAGGAGGGGAATCGCAGCATTTCCCTTCACGAACGACATGCTGTCGCAGCAGATCCTACATTTCATTCAATTCTTACAGTGTGGAGACGTATCATAGTCATCAAAGCTCTTTCTCTGACAAAAATAATAAGAGAAGTGAGGATTAGGACAGCTTCATATGTTAGCATTGGCCTTATGACAGCGATATCAAACCACGTGGCAATTCAAGGGATTAATCCCCAGGTTTTTCCCAGGGTTCGGCGACACTGTTTATAAACTATATATGCTTTATTTATTTTACTTTAGAGGTGAATTTACTATCAAAGGTTATCCCTAGGTATTTTACCTCTGTAGAGAAGTTTAGTTTGGTTTTTAGATGTGTAAGGGTCTTAAATGTTCTTTCTCTTAGAGAAAAGGGACATCTCCATCTTTTTTAGTTTTATAGATAATCAGTTGTTATACCACCAGTCTTCCCAAAAACAATCTTCTCTCCCAAGTTTATCTAGTTGCTGACTTTCCTAATTTGTTTTCATTTATCTTAATAGTTCCTTCGCCAATAAACATAATTTTGTCTTATTTCATTTCATCTTTGGACCCAATTTTTTTGTTTCGTCATTTAGTGCCTGCATGAACTCTCCCAGTTCTTCAGACTCATGATATGTCCTACCATATATGTCTATGCTCTTTTGTGAGCTGTTGAATTTTTAAATATAACTTTTCTCTCTTTTTCATCTTAATTGGTGTTGTTTGCTCTTGATGATTAAGATAACATATTGCATTTGCTTGTTTCATGCTGTCACTGATTATTTATATATGTATGTATATATATATATATATATATATATATATATATATATATATATATATATATATATATATATATATTCCTTCGTGTGAGATGCAATAACAGCGTATATATCCGTATTTTGCTGTTGCAGTGCTGAAATCACATTCAGCCAACATACAACTATATGCAACTCGGTGTATAAGTAAAGTAAAATGCGAACAGTAAGTGCAAACTTCGCTCCATCATAACCTTCCCTTGTTAGAGGTTGCACAGTTTAAATAAATTGCGATAAAACACAATTTATCCCGTTCCGCCACCATCGAGATGATGGCCTACGTGTACCACCATATCGAGAAGGAACTCATAACTTACCCTCTCCGTACGGTGATCGGCAGATGTTTCGTCTCTTACTAGACTCATCAGGGTATCGACATGCACCTGTTTGTGAAGAGGACAGATCTGAAGGAAGTATGCAACACTGAACGCGGCTTCGCCGACCTCCCTTACTCACAGTTTTGCAAATTTGGAGTGCTTCTATTATATTGATGTTCGATTGAATCAAAGGCTTTTCTGTAATATACAGATCCAAGATACTTGGCACAAGGTGAAGAAATTCTATTTCACGTTAAATAGAAGAGCTTCGGTTTGCGGTACCAGAGGAATGGAAGGGAATGCATCAAAAAAAAAAAACTCTACTTACTACTTAAACACTGTTTTACACAAAATATTTCCTTCGTCCGTGGAAGTTACTTTTTATGGTACTTTTAAATATGACTGATGATGAACAATGAACTCAAAACAATTTTTTAAAACACTTTTAGAAATAAAATATTACAAATACAATGATATAACTACAATATAATTAATAATTTATTCTTATCATATCAAATATCCATTATGTAAAATCTAAATCGTTTACACGAAATATCAATTTAGCCATCCAAATTCGAACAATTCCACAATTTTCGAAGCAGGGTCATGAATATTGTCGATGCGGGTCGGATTCTTATCAACAGAAATCCCTTCGGCGACCTGCTTTTCCGGCTTTCATAACCCAAAAACCAACATTTTGCAGCTCAGCTACATAATAACCGATATATGGCAGGTATTGTTAGGTCAGGTCTCGATATTCTTACCCGTTTTTCTTAGAAATACCGAAATATTTCACACTAAAAAATATACTTAGGCACATTATATTAGAAAAATACATGTATGTATGTATTAGAAAAATACATGGTATGCCTTCTTTCTATAAGTGAATACTTTACTTCTTTAATATTGACATAAAAAGAGAATTTTAAAAATTATACTCAAACAATTTCTCTAAATAAAATTTGAACTTCTTAAGATCATGTTATTACATACGTTATTAATTAAAATAAATTATACATATTGATGAAGTACACTGTTTCTCTTTTCAATGTAGATCTATAAGGTATAAAACATGAAATTTCTGTAGAATAATTTATAGAACCAAACGGTCAATTAAAAGTTTTACCATTTTAAGGAAAAAATAACGGTTATATCATTATCAAACGATGCTAATTTTATTGTCCCAAAACAATCCCCATTTCGTCAATTGCTTACCATTACTTTGATATTCAAAAGGGCGGAATAATGCATACCTTCATTTTAGGGCCCTCAATCTGCCGAAACCCGTTCAAATGTGAGACTTTAAGCCACGATAATCGTTCCAATTAACTTTGTTTTATTTTCCATTTTATAGCCTTGATGGCCTCATTTGATAATGAAACTAACTTTTTAATGGTTTCGAGTTGTTTTTATGAAATTTGTACAGGGTTGCTCTATGTTTACTTACGTGTACCTATAATACGAAGCTAGTGGAAGTAGAGTATCTGATATGGAACAATAGAGAACTTAACACCGCTGATTGATCTCAAAATAGCTCTCGTTACAAGGCTTTAACCTATGAATATTGCAATGGTAGGAGTCGAACTGGTGGCAGAGGTGGGGTTGAATAACTTTATGGTAAGAAGTGACAAAAGTTAGAGCTCTAAGGTTTATAATAAATTAATAATGGAATTAGGAGGTCTAATACGAAACAACAGAGAACACAAAACTGCTAATTAATTTCAAAATAGCATTCATTGCAAGGCTTTAACCAATAAATTTTGCAACGGTAGGAGATGAACTGGTGGCAGAGGTGGGGTTGTATAACGTTATGGTAAGAAGTGACAAAAGTAGGGGCTCTACGGTGTATAATTGAGTAGTAATGGAATTAGGATGTCTAATACGGAACCATGGGGAATAAAGAAACTACTGATTGATTTTAAAATAGCTTCCGTTAGAAGGTTTTAAGGCAAGAGTTTAAATTATGTCAGAGGTGGGAATGCATAACGTTAGGATGAAAAGTGTCAGCAAACTAGAGCTGTATGGCTTATAATAGAGTAGTAACGGAATTAGGATGTTTGATTCGGAACAATAGAGTATACAAAACTGCTAACTGATTTCAAAACAGCTTTCATTAAAAGGCCTTAACCCATCTCTCGCAAATGTTAGAGCCAGAATGGCGGCAGAGGTGGGGGTTGCAAATGATATGAACGAAATTTGGCGTATAGTGTATTTTTTGAGATATTCCTCTGTGAAATGTACTTACTTTGGAGGTTAGGTTGATAAAAAAGTTGGATTACCCTAAAGCTGATCAACTCAGGATAGAGAAGGACGGTCAGAGTTAAGAGAGACCTACGTCGAAAATTGGACCGAGAACAGGTAACGTAAAAGAAGAAGCTATTATAACTAAATAATTCTTTATTCTTTAACATAAAGCTTATCAGTAATAACTCATAATAAAAGAGATAGCAAGGTAACATTAACTTAGGCTAATGAAATAAACTTTTAAAACATTTTCAGTACAAATTTGTGAAAACTTCTTATTCATTCACGAATTTGCTGAAGAAAACGTACACCTACTACGAGAAATAGTATGTTGTTGAATAAATAGAAAGGCGTTTTTGAGGCAAACAAACTTTAAGGCAGCTCGGGGTTAGAAGCGTAGGAGTAAACTGGAATCCGGCTACATATCTCGCTTTCTATTTGTACGAATAAACATTTATTTAGGATATAAAAATTCTTTCATTTTTTTTGACACTTTCCATCGATCATGGCTCTTTTTTATTGGGTTATTTGTCATATTTGGACACATTAGCTTTGGCGGATAAAAAACACTTAAAATTTTTTTGTGTAGGATTTTTGAAGTGCAGGGGCGGAGTAATGGAATACTGTATTATTCACTTTTTCAACAAGTAATATATATATATATATATATATATATATATATATATATATATAACCTAACCTACAATAAATTAACATTCCCAGGAATGTGTACGTGATTACCAGTGCTATAAACTTGTGAGTTCTGACTGCTAGGAGTGATCTTTCAAAAATCCTATAAGATGATTTGGATATGACTAAGACCAGTGCAAGATGGACCCAAAAGTTGTTTAAGAGAAAGAAGTGTTTCCAAGGTAGCTTATTCGCCAATATGGCTTCACTGAACACGACCATTCATCCCATATTCCTGATTTGGCCTCTGGCGACTATAATTTATTTTCATTATTAAAATCTGACTTGAAAGGAAAAAAATTGACTTTTTTGATAAAAAAAGATTTAACTCATTTTAATGACAAGATTTTGAATTCTTTTGCGAATGTTTTCATTCAATTATTTTTATCATTTGTTACCCTGTTAGCTTGAATTGTACACTAACTACTATACTAGTATAAATTGTTTTTTCTACTAAATCAAAACATTGGTACAAAGTGATATCAAGGTTTAAAAGCAGTAATAAATAATAAACAAGCTTAAGATATATTGACATAATTTTAAGATTTAATATTTTACTCCTACATGCCTAAAATTGGTTCGTGCCTAAGGGCAATGTCGGTATAATGAATTATTTATCCCTCATTTTGTTATGGTTTATCTTGTTTCCTTTTTCGTGGATTTTTATAGCAAAATAGAATAATAAAGTCTTAGTAGGTGGTGAATCATTGGTTCAACACGTTTTATATCTGTTGAAATTGGAAACTGTTGAAAAAATAGGCGGAACTCAAAATATTTACAGGAAAATATGGGAAAACTCCTAGGTATGAAAAAATACGTGAAAGGAATATACACTTTTTTCGTATAGGCTTCAGACGCGGATCAAAGGGGGGGGGGGCGATGGGGGCGATCGCCCCCCACCCCAAAGAGCTTGGAGTTCAGGAAAATAGACCCGATTTTGCCTCTTATACTATAGTTTATTCAAGAACTAGGGAGAGTTTTTCATTTTTTACCTTTTTTTCTTCGCAAACTACCTGTGTTCTTTAGTCCGGTGTCTTTGGCAAAATCTGTTAGACACATATATTTTTCATAGGAATGGGTTAGAAATTTTATAGTCAAAAATACTGGTCTAAAATAATGGACTATTTGGGTTGGATAGCAATAGATATTTGGATGTGTGAAGTGTTAAAAAGGATTTTAATCCTTATCATAGGCATCGGAAGGCGTCAAAAGGAGGTCTATTTTATCACTAAATATTTATGGCATAGAGTATTATTTCAGTAATAAACTTAAAATAAAAAGTTTTTATAATATTATTTTATTTCTTATGATTTTTTAATAATTCACATATATTAGAAAATATAGATAATTTTGACATATTTAACACAAATCACAACTGTAGTTTTATTATTTTTAATTTTGGCATAGAAACCGTTTTAGGCACATTCAGACTAAAACGTAGCCTTTTTCTCTCAAAAAATTCTAAGTTATAATTTAAATACTTACAAAATACCCATTATCAAAAATACAAGAAGTTAAACATATATAAAAAAAATAAATTCGTCAATATAATATTAAAAATTTTTTGGGGCTATCGGTCATTTTATTATTAGTTAAAAACATTTCTGGAATATTTGACGTTCCAGTTTATTTATTTCTTAAACCATCTGCAGAATTACAATTAAACACTAAAAAGGGATTCAAATGTCATTAATTTTTATATGTTAAAGAAAATTTAAATAATAAATTGTGTTAACGCTTGTAAACATTACGTACCTTATTGGTCATCAAAGTCAGTGAAGCTATCTTCGCTCAAATTAATTATAATTGATTCCTCTCTCACCGATCATGAGATCGAGTTTCCACATCTTTTTTTATTCTTTTATTATATGGATTTTTCGCAATTATCTGCAGTAACTTTATTCAAAAAAATTTTTCAAAAGTCCAGTTCAATTATTAATTTTGTACGTTGTGTTATTTCCAGCAACTCTACCTTTTATTTGAGAGAGATATTTCCTTCACCAACGGACATTTTCCAGACGATCTATAAGAACAGATCTCCTATCTGGTTTTTTCCATCAAAAATTAAGTTCTCCGAGCAATTTCCAGAGCTCAGTTCTTTTAATTTCAGGCAAATCCCGATCTTCATTGATTTTAGTTAGAATTTTGTCGACGGTTGAGATCTGCTTCTCATGATAAAATGTATGTACAACTCCTTTTATTACAGTTTACATCTCTTCTTCCAACGAGGTTTTTCGTCTGCCTGTGATCGAATATAGCTTGAAATAACTAACAATTACAGTCGTTTTTTTCTCCGCCAGTGTTCGGTACATGATAGATTTTCGAACTCCTGTTATATTGGAACACATCTCAACAGAGCTTTTAACATTATTATCTAGATATTAATATCTTAAGGCATCAGAAACATTCGTCGTAATAAGTTGTTCGTTGAGGAAAAAATGCCCTCCATCTTTTGGGTATTTCACTAATCTCAAATAATATATAAAAACAAGCACAAACAAAATAAATCACTAAGGATACACTGTAAGGTACTTTGCTCACTGACAGAAATTAAATTGAATTATTAGAAATTTTATTGTTGCAGTAAATTTATAAAAGCTTATAATATTTTAATATAATTAGATTTACGGCAGTTCTCAGTTACCGGGGGCACGGAAGCAGGTACGTTGGAGGTTTCAGTAATAGTTTTATTACTCTCTCTAGTTCTTGAATAGAGTATAGGAATGCGTATGCTTGCGATCGCACCTCCCATTCCCAAGGGCTTTGAGTTCAGGAACATAGAACCGATTCTGCCTTTTATATTAGGAATGTGTATGCTGCTGGCAACCCCCCCCCCCCTTGACAACTTGTTTTTTTGCGATAACACCTCTCTCCCCCCCAGGAGCTTTGAACTCAGGAAAATAGACCCGATTCGGCCTCTTATATGAGGAATGTGTATGTTGATCTTCCCACCCCCTGTCGGAAACTTGTTTTTTCTTGTGATCGCCCCCCCCTCTCCAAGAGCTTCAAATTCAAAAAAAATAGCCCCGTCCCTGCCTTCTACACTAGAAATGGGAACGTTGCTGGTGTCCCCCCTCCCCGGGGACAACTTGCTTTCGCTTGCCATACTGTACTTTTGTGATATCACCGCCCCCCCCCCCAAGGAGAGAGGCTGGATCCACCCCTGATAGGCTTCCCCTTCAGAGATATGGGCTCCCAAAGAGCTGCAATGGAATCAAGACTCTTCAAATTCCTATCCAAGAAAGTGTTGTGACTTACTCAGCTGCAGCGACGGACTAGCTGTGACACTCATGATCCCAATTTTGTGAATTGCAGTTCGACCTAGGTGCGTAAAAAATGTGCGTTTTATTTTATCGGCACCAAAAACAAAGTATTGTTATTGCAAACGTTGTTAGGTACGTAATAATTAAATATCCTACATTTTAAAACTTGCCAACTTTCAAATCGCTGACATATTGATTCTTTACTTGGATATTAATTTACTGATTTTTGGATTTCGTGGTGAAATTAATTGTAAAATAATTCGAAATATGGAATACATGTTTATTAAGTACGCAGATATGCATCTGATATATGATCTTGCATCTTGCAATTCTTTGGAAGCTAGGAGATTATGTCACGACAGATATCCTAATCGCACTCTTCCAGATCAGAAAAAAATTTAAACGAGTTGATCAACGTCTAAGGGAGACTTTTAGGCGATTCCATTTAATAAGGTAATATAATTTTTTCATAATTTAAAAAAATTTTGGGAAAAGAAGTACTGATGCTAGTCGGGGAAATGCTGTAGACACTACTTTAATGAGCACTCGAAAATTATCACGGTAGTCTAATACGTCGAAAACAATAGTACATGAAGTTCTTCAAGAACAGCTGTTATATCCATATCATTTGAAATAAGTACATACAGTTTGTAAACTGGATATTTGATCAGCAATGATATCATGTAAACTTCATAAGCACTATTCTCTTTACGGATGAAGCAGGGTTTACCAAAACTGGTATAAATTTATACAACTCACATGTATGGGCTGATGAAAATCCTCATGCAACTATTGTTTCGCTTCATTAACATCAGTTCCAATCAATTAATGTCTGAACAGGAGTTATTGGCATTTTTTTAATTAGACCATTCGTATTGCAGGTACGACAGAATGGAGAACTTTATTTGGAGTTCCTCCAGGATGCTTTTCACGATATAGTAGAGCACTTTACACTTGAAATCCGCCGAAACATGTATTACATGTACGATGGGGCACCACCGCATTTCAGCGTTGCTGTGCGGGAGCACCTAAATAATGTCTATCCGAACCGTTGGGGACACCTCAAAATCTTCGTGTATTCCACTCCGGTCAATAGTAAGGAGGAATTTCTACGTTTCAATAAGGAACAATGCTGAGTTAATGTGACGGGTCAGCAGTCCTCAATTCGTCGTGCCCGCGAGTGTATCAGACTTCACGCAGCCCACGTTGAACCCTCTTATGAGATTTTTAACTAAGCAGTTAGTTTAACTTTTTATTGAAACTAAGGTGATTTAATTTTTAGTCAATAATTAAAGGTATGTAAAAAAAATTGTCCAAAATTCTTATCATACAGGGCGTAAAAAAGGAGACATAAGTGTCACAGCTAATCCGTCCCTGCTGCTGTAAGTAATTCACAACACTCTTTTGGGTAGTCACATTTTACCGGACACCTTGATGGATTTTCTTCTTATAAAGGGCTCTTTAAATAAAACATAACTTATCTTTTTTATATTTACGCGTTTCAAACTAAGAACAAATCAAAGATGTAAAACGTTTCTTAACGATTATATATGAGTAATCAATTGAGAATAATACGAACGTTATTGCCCTCTAACCTTCTTTTATAAAATAATAAAGTTAATCGAAGAATTAGAGAGATTTATTTTATTTAAATCGTAAATTAAATCGACTTCGCTGTTTTAGTTTAAAATAAATTTAATAAATGTAGATTTACGTCAAACTTTATTGAAGTCTACACCACACTAGTTGAAGGGGTGATTTTTGAATTAATTCTAGATGGGTAAGTAATTTCCCATGTCATTATTATATTGTTTATATACCTCTTGATTTGTATTCTATTCCTCTTTGCTTTAATTTATTTCTGATTGATTTCTAACATAAATATTTTAAATTTCCTTGCAGTTCTGCGCAGTGAGATTTTTCTTTTTTCTTAGTTTCCGGACGCTATTGTCAATGTATGACAAACTTGAATGAATGCTAACAATATTAGTAAGTAGGGTGCTGGCTTTTACTTGATGGAAATCCATATTCAACGATGAATAAAAGACGAATATTTGTCAAATTTCCACTATATTTAACTAAAAAACGCGATTCGCAAAAACTGTAGCTTCATCAGAAGTTCTATTTTAAATGACAAAATATTTGGTTACTTGAAAAACTTATACCTAGATTTGTATGGTTGTATCCGTATGTGTGGGTTTGTGAAAAATTCCAATATCTTAAACTTATTAGAGGCTTGCCTTAACCAAAACTATTTTGCGTGTAATAATAAAGTTTACAAAAGCAAAGAAGGATTGATTATGGGTAGCCCTTTAAGAAAACAACTCAATAAATTTTCTTGATCTAGTCATTACTAAAGTTTTAAATAAACACTCTTTTGGAATTTTTCACAAACCCACACATACGGATACAACCATACATAGAACTTCATCTCACCCAGTTTATCCTAGAGTACACGAAAACAAAAAACGCAACTTTACCGCTTTAACATATTTTGGTAAATCATCAATTAAAATTAAAAAGTTCCTGAATAAAAAAGATATTGGGGTAGCCTTCAAAACAAATAATTCAATACGAAAACGCTTAAAAAATTATAAAACAAAAACAAATAAAAATAACAAGTCTGGGGTCAATAAACTTAAATGCGGAAGAGACTCAAAAGTATACATAGGCCAAACAGGCAAATCGTTTAAAAAAAGGTTTCAGGAACACAAAAATAATTTTTACACAATAAAAACAGTTCTTCATACGCAAATCATTTAATAGAACAAAATCATCAATTAGAGGATAATTTTGAAATTCTCCATATAGAAAGGAAAGGTTATTTTCAAACAATTGATTTTCCAATAACATTTCTCTTAGGTTATATATATATATATATATATATATATATATATATATATATATATATATATATATATATATATATATATATACAGGGTGATTCTCTGGGAACTTTATCGATCGATTGTAGGAAAACTATAATTAGGAAGAACCTGAAAATTTGAAAATGTACTAACGTGCATGGGGGACAGTTGGCTAAAATATTTTCAAGATGGCAGCACTTCCAGTTATACCGAAAGTAGAGATCAACTTTTTTACTTTCTCCGTAAAATTCTAGACATATTTCATGTAATTTTATCTTATTAAGCATTAAAAATAAGGGTAAGTTTGTATAAGGTTATCTATTCCAAAAATTTACAGCTTTCAAAATATTGGTAATTGAACATTTTTTCATTGTAAAAATGCTCTACGGCTTTTAAGTTTTGTTATTAGTTGGCCATGACGGTGAGGCGTGGCGAAAATAAAACAATCGAACCCTACAGAAATGTCACTATTACTTGTCACTTGCCACTCATTAATAATAATTATGCCGAGGCGATTAAATTACACGCACGAAGATTATTTAAACTTATTTATTATTTATGAAGAACTAGCGACCCGCCCCGGCTTCGCACGGGTGCAATGCTGATACTAAATACACTACAGAAAAACTGTGACTATTTATTTTTTTTTGTACAACAATTATTACATCGTCCTCCGACGCGCTATTTATAGGCACGCTGCCGCCGCCCCGGTCGGCCAGTACCGCCGCAAGCGCTACTTCCCGCAATTTTAAATCTGTAATATCTTCGAAAATATTCATTTAAATCTTGTGCGGTAAAGGACCATATAGATCTATATTAAATCAACAATGTATTTAAGCTATTTAATTGGATAAGGATTAATGCTGTATTGGTTAAAATCGCTTCAAAATTTGCCATTATTTGTCGTAAAAAGTAAATGACAAAAAAATGTTATTGTGGGATATCCATGAGAGATAGACTTATACCATCGCGGAGTTTTCTGTAGACCTTTTCAATGTGTACAAATAATTAGTACATTATTTTGATAAATCTCGTAGGGTTCAGCCTGCGTTTGCAATGTAAGCGGAAAAAAATATGATAATTAACGACATCACATTAGAAACCTCAAAAATAACAGTATTTCTCCACTATTTAATGGATGTTATTATACATATAAACCTTCCTCTTGAATCACTCTATCTATTGAAAAAAACCGCATCAAAATCCGGTGCGTAGTTTTAAAGATTTAAGCATACAAAGGGACATAGGGACAGAGAAAGCGACTTTGTTTTATACTATGTAGTGATGATTATTCGATACATATTTGGTTCTCACAAATTTTTGGCGTAGTATACAAGCAGTTGAAGGTCGACTTTCATTTAGAAAATTTGTTCGAGAGCTCAATATAACGCTAAGTTTACAATTATTTTATATACATTTTTGGGGAAAAAAACGCGTTTCTCTCGAAACAGCGTTTTTTGACCTGGTCATAACGATTTTGAATAATCTATACGACCGATTGGGCTGAAATTTTCAGGAAATAATCAGCACATACAGAATTTCAGTCCCTAGTAGAATTACAACTTTTTATAAATTTTTAACCCTTTTTTTAAACAATTTAATTTGCAAAAACTCTCCTATCGACCATAGCCACTTGCTTATATTTTAAAATATCGTTCGAATTTTTTTGCTTCAGACTTTCCTAACCCGAGATATCACGTTAATCAATTTGCCCTATAAAAATAGGGCACCATTTTGCCTTATAAATAAACGAAAAAAAAATTTTTTTTCGTAATGTTCATTGTATTTATTTCATTGTAGAAAAGTTTTGAAATATTTAAATAAATACTTCTATAAAAAATATTATTGTAATTTCCTGCAATACATCCAGACTGCCCTATTAATGAAATTATAATTTAATTAATAATACCATCTCACAGAATATTATATTTGTTTTTTCAAAATATGTAAAATAAAATTGATTTTACGCCACTGCTCTAGAAAAATGCATCTGGTTTTTCCTGCTGCACTATTTTCCCCAATTTTCGCCCACGTTAGTGCAGTTGGCCGGCGAAAAATACTTCAAAGGCCTTGTGGAAAATAACAGTTTTATGGCAAATTGTGGAATTCTGGAATTCGACTGGGGCGGAATGGAACTTTTGGTTAATGAGGTGTGCTTTTGCTCGTCCTTAGGAAAAACTTTCATTTCGCTGAAAGTATTATATTTTAGATCGTATAGTGGACACGAGAGGTAAAATTAATAGCAAATACTCAAACCATAATGGAATAACTGAAAATTAAATCTTTATATGTAATTTTTGATAAATAAATATCAGTCATATAAAATGTTGGTTTGACCATGCAAATTTATTTTATCATTTTCAAAATAAACCTTATTTAATGCGATACAATAATGTCAATGAATATTCTGGCCGTCGAAACACGTCTTATAAGCATTTTTGGTTTAATATCACTGTAATTCACTAAATTATATATTTTTCGCAAATTTCCTTGTATAAAACTAAAATTTACAGTTTTTTAAATAAATTTCAGTCTACAAATGAATACTTCTTATGTAAAAAATTTTTTGAAATATGAAAAATATTGAAATACGTAACTTTGTGTTTATTTTCATCATCATATTAAAAATTTTGAAACGAAATGTCATATGTAAAACGTCAAAGTATTACCAACTACACGATTCCCCAGAGACGCCTGGTGGCCAAAATGATAGCATGCAGTTATCAACTGGATATGTAAATTGGTGGCCTATTAAAATGTATGCAATTTTAAAATTATTAAAAAGTTTTCTAGTTTTTTAAATTTTTGAATATAATTGCGACCATTTCGAATTCTGCAACGACCATTTTCAATGTTTGCATTTATTTAATTCTTATTCATACTATATTTAAAACGTGAACGGAAATATTTTCATGGAATGCTTCGAGACGTTTACAATTGAATCCTCAACTAAGAAACCAAAGTTATGGCTCAGATACGTAGATGATACCGTTATTATTTGGAGTGGAAACGACGAAGAACTTCGAAACTTCCTTTTTTATCTCAACAATATCAGCTTAACTATTAAACTCACCATGGAGAAAGAAGTAGAAAATAAATTATCATTCTTAGATGTCTTGGTTGAAAGAAATGGCAGACAAATTCGAACTTCGGTTTACAGAAAAGCCACGCACACAGGACAATACCTTAATTATTCATCTAATCACTCCAACAATACCAAATAAGGAATTATAAGAAATCTCGTAGATAAAGCCTTAAACTCTCTGCTACTCCAAGGAGAACTTGATGAAAGAGACAGATTACATTAAAAATGATCTGACAGCCAACGGATACCCAGTATATCTAGTGGATAAATTTCTAGAACAACGCAGAAATAGGACAATATTGACAAAGAATGAAGAACGAAAACCAGTATTGAACATCCCCCATGTTAAAGGTATTTGTATATCAAATACCATGTGAATGTGGCAATTCCTACGTTGACGAAACAAAGAGACCTCTTGACGTAAGAATCAAAGAACACCAAAAATGCACATCTCGAGGAGAAACAGAAAAATCTGGTGCCACCAACCATGCCTGGATTCATGGACACCACATAAAATGGTCTGAAGTTAAAATACTACATCGAGAATAACATTGGAGAAAACGGAAATTCAAAGAAGCCGCGGTTATACATCAGAACCCGAGTTGTTTTAGTAAACCATCTTTAGATATAAGAGAAGTGTGGAAACCACGAGTTAAAGGCAAAAGTGATAAAGAAATTGTTAATGTGGTATATATAACGCAATCCTTCAAACGTAATGATAAGCCACACGAGACTAAAAATTTACGGTACTGGTATCAATTGATTGTACGTAAGTTTTCTTGTCCTGCAGGAAATGTAAGCGTGTTTTTGCTGTTTTGCTGTATATTTTTTTTGGATGAAATTATCACATAAAAAATGTCGATTTCTCTGAAAATAGAAAATTTTTAAAATTTGACAGTTTACTAAAGTCGATGGGGCAATTCGACTAAAATATTTTCAAGATGGCGGCCCTTCTGATTACACCGAAAATTTACACGGGACACTCACTTAAATTTTAATTTCGGTCTCTTGTAGTTAATAATTAAATTCAGAGGATTGCGTGATATGTCACAATAACAATTTTTTTGCCATTATTAGATTTAATTCCATATAATAAAATGTGACCTGCCAATAAAACAGTTTCATCCTCGATAATTGGACGTTCTCATTCACCTAAAATAATTAAAATTTCTTTTAAATTCATTTCAATGGAAGTTTCCGAAACACTCACTTTACACGTTTTAGCTATATTACGAAAAAAAAATTGAATAAATGGAAATTGCAGATGTTCGCTGCAGACACTGATATAATCGCGATTTCATATTCAGAACTAAAAAAAAAACCTTCAATACTTTTTAATAATTTTAAAATTGCATTAATTTTGATAGATCACCAATTTATATATCCAATTGATAAATACATGGTATCTAGTCAACAAATATTATTCTAATTTTTTTTTACCCCATTTGTCACGTTATTTTTTGAATTTACATGGCTCGAAAAGTTTTTCATTTTGGCCGCCACGCGTCTCTGGATAATCGTTCAGTTGACAATGGCTTTATCAAAATTAACGAGTTGCCTGGTTTAATATTTTTCTTAATTATTTATATTTCGGAATGCAATGAATGGATATTAATTAGATTGATTAAATAAGTTCGGTTAGTCCTTAGGGCATATATTACTGGAGACAGTATTCAGTAATCCGCATGCGTTCCATGTGCACGAAGCATTGAATGCTGGCTGCTATAGCATATGTTCGAAGAATTATTTCCGGTTAGGTAAGTTCCATAGACGTAATATAAATTAATATTATTTACGTCTATGGTTAGTTCTTCGGATTTATACTAATGAATGCTGCCTTCACTAGGTTAGGTGAAGTTTCATTAATTTTTGTTTATATTTTTATTAACCATTTATCTCTGCAAATATATTTGTAATTGTATCAAGCATCCTTTTCTATTATTGAAAGCGTAAAAAATCTGGCAACGTTAGAAGATAATCTCCATTATAACCACAATAATTGACGTTTTCAAAATTTTTTTTCTAGTACTGAAAATTACGCATTTTTTTTTCCTAATTTACTATTAGGAATAGTAAATCTTGTAGAAGGTGGAAATACACAATTTTCCGAATTTTTCGATGATTTTTGACATACCTCCTATTTTTGGGTTGTCAAACACGAATATGTTGTTATTTTTCGCCGATTCCGCGTGGTTTTTCCGAAAAAAAAAATGTGCTTCGCTCATATAGCTTATATTTTCCTATCGCTACCTTTAAATTTTGGACATTTATTGAAAAATACACAAACACTACACAATATCTAATCATTTTTTTAACAAAATTGACATAAGTAACCGCGAAAAAATGCAAATTTTTAATAAAACGTAAAAAAAACCGTTGTCTTGTTGTTTTATACTGTTTCTAGGCATGCATGGTTGGTTGCATACGATTTAAATCCAAACATGTGAGGCAATATTGCCAAGTTGACTTGAATTTTAAATTCCATTAGGATGGAAAACTTGACAGTTCAAATGCAATTAATTGTGGTCATTCCAGTATGGTTGCGTAAAATGTGAGTAAAAATGCAGAATCGAGATGCCAAATATAAACAGATCGTTCAGCAAGCTACGAAATGAAAATCATAACTAAACTAACCTGAACTGACCTCAACTAACTTGAACTAAACTTACCTAGATCCATAAAAAAAACACGCAAGATTGGCGAAAAAAAAACAGCATATTCGTGTTCCACGACCATCGAAAAATTCGGAAAATTCTTCAGGTTAGTTTAGTTATGATTTTCGTTTTTAGATCAACGTAGCTTGCTGAACAACCTGTTCATGTTTGGTATCCCGATTCTGCACGTTTACCCACATTTTACGCAATAATACTGGAATGACCACAATTAAGTTTTCCATCCTAATGGAATTTAAAATCCAAGTCAACGTGGCAACATTGCTTCACATGTTTGGATTTAAATCGTATGCAACCAACTATGCATGCCTCGAAACGGTATAAAACAACAAGACAACGGTTTTTTTACGTTTTATTGAAAATTTGCATTTTTTCGCAGTTATTTATGTCAATTTTGCGAAGTAGTAGATATCTGTTGGACTTCCATTGTCTTTATTTTTGTTGAATATCACGACGTTTCGACTAGTAGTTATCTCTAGCCGTTTTCAAGTGAAAATGTCAATTTTGTTAAAAAAATGATTAGATATTTTGTAGCGTTTGTGTATTTTTCTGTAAATGCCCAAAATTTGTAGTGATCGGAAAATACAGGTTATATGAGTGAAAATGAATTTTTTTTTTTCGGAAAAACCACGTGAGAATAGCAAAAAAAAACAGCATATTCGTGTTCCACGACCATCGAAAAATTCGGAAAATTCTTCAGGTTAGTTTGGTTATGATTTTCGTTTTTAGATCAACGTAGCTTGCTGAACCACCTGTTTATGTTTGGCATCCCGATTCTGCACGTTTACCCACATTTTACGCAATAATACTGGAATGACCACAATTAAGTTTTCCATCCTAATGGAATTTAAAATCCAAGTCAACGTGGCAACATTGCTTCACATGTTTGGATTTAAATCGTATGCAACCAACCATGCATGCCAAGAAACAGTATAAAACAACAAGACAACGGTTTTTTTACGTTTTATTGAAAATTTCCATTTTTTCGCAGTTATTTATGTCAATTTTGCGAAGTAGTAGATATCTGTTGGACTTCCATTGTCTTTATTTTTGTTGAATATCACGACGTTTCGGCTAGTAGTTATCTCTAGCCGTTTTCTAGTGAAAATGTCAATTTTGTTAAAAAAATGATTAGATATTATGTAGCGTTTGTATATTTTTCTGTAAATGCCCAAAATTTGTAGTGATCGGAAAATACAGGTTATATGAGTGAAAATGATTTTTTTTTTTCGGAAAAACCACGTGAGAATGGCGAAAAAAAAACAGCATATTCGTGTTCCACGACCATCGAAAAATTCGGAAAATTCTTCAGTTTAGTTTAGTTATGATTTTCGTTTTTAGACCAACGTAGCTTGCTGAACAACCTGTTTATGTTTGGCTTCCCGATTCTGCAAGTTTACCCTCATTTTACGCAACAATACTGGAATGACCACAATTAAGTTTTCCATCCTAATGGAATTTAAAATCCAAGTCAACGTGGCAACATTGCTTCACATGTTTGGATTTAAATCGTATGCAACCAACCATGCATGCCTAGAAACAGTATAAAACAACAAGACAACGGTTTTTTTACGTTTTATTGAAAATTTGCATTTTTTCGCAGTTATTTATGTCAATTTTGCGAAGTAGTAGATATCTGTTGGACTTCCATTGTCTTTATTTTTGTTGAATATCACGACGTTTCGACTAGTAGTTATCTCTAGCCGTTTTCAAGTGAAAATGTCAATTTTGTTAAAAAAATGATTAGATATTATGTAGTGTTTGTGTATTTTTCTGTAAATGCCCAAAATTTGTAGTGATCGGAAAATACACGTTATATGAGTGAAAATGAATTTTTTTTTCGGAAAAACCACGTGAGAATGGCGAAAAATGACAACATTCTACGACACAAAAATAGGAGGTAAGTAAAAAATCATTGAAAAATTCAAAAAATTGTGTGTTTCCACCTTCTCCAAGATTTACCTTAAAATTATGTAGTTTTTGATTATATTACAAAAAAAATTCCTGTGTTCATTCAGAACATTCTACGAATTGTTTTTATACCTTCGAAGGACTTAAAACGTCTTTCACAAAAGAGTTTTTTTTAGCTTTAATAGAAAAAAAGCTACATGGCCAAATTGAATAAAAAAGAAGCTTGTCAATGACACTTGTTCAGCTTTTAGTAAAAAATCGGATACAAGGGTTAATGTGTGGGAGGGAGCATTATTGTGGTGGAAAACTCAAAATCTAGTTTTTTCCAGCTTACATTTGTTCTCAAACACCTCATAACTTCAAGATAATATGGTCTGTTGACTGTTTACGTCTCCAAAAAGGATTTTCGGTAGACAGAACCGTGGCAGACGAAAAAAAAGCAGTCAGTAGGACTTTATTTTCGAACGACTTTGTCGTCTTGTTACTGAAAATGAAAGGAAAGTGATTTTTCTAATTTTATGAAAAACTGGCTAAATATAACAGTAAAAAAGGTAAAACGGCAGCATTGATAAGTTAACATTCAAAGTAAAAACATTTTAAAAGAAAGTATCTCAAGAACTCAACTTTTCCCTGAAATTTCGTTTTCATATTTATAATCTATGCTGAAAAATGGTTAATTTTCAGAAAGATTGCTGAGCTAACTTACTGTTTTTTTTTGTTGTACTGTGACTAATCGCCAATAATCTAACTGTAAATAACTTCCGCAGCTAATAGATTTTTACAAATTTCACCCACTGTATTTACGTGATTAGGTCATTATATTTTTCTTCAGATTATCACCGATGGTGGTAGAATTTAGTTTTTTTGCGAATGCGTTAAGACATATTTTACGAGCATGATCTCATGTTTACGTACCCTCCAAAATGCCCGCGCTTGACTGTAAAAACGTTACTTTTCGCCCTGCTTTAGTGCATATTTTATAAAAGTTATAAAAACTTTTGCATTTTTAATGTCCTGCATACGTAGTTAAAAGGGCTTTCGGGGAAAGTTAATTTTTACGAATGCACGTTTAAAATGTATGTGGTAATAAAAGTTTTCTGGTATACTTCTCATTTGTGATATATATTACAAACTATGCGTGGGAAAGTACTTATTCTAATGAAATATAAAAATTTAATTTTCACATTAACTAAGTATATGAATTCCTTTCATGACAGCAACTCCCGAACAACCTCTGGACATTGTTTATTAATTGACTCAATTGTTTCGATTTGAAGATGGCTAAATGTTGACAAGCTAGATTTACTGAACAGATGATTTCAATGTTGTAATCAGTTGATCGTAAAGTATATAAAGTTCCTCGATGAATTTCAGGAAATAGACTCGAGAAGCCAACAAACAATTTTGATGACATTCTCCAAGGATACAAATCATATAAATACACGTTTCCATTGGATAAATCTTCATTTTGACAAAGCAATAACACAACAATATTCAAATAATTCAATTCAAGAAATAAAGTTTCACAGTTACAAATAATAATACCTCTATTGTAGCAACAGGCCTTGCAGACTAAACTGACAGATTAAATGAATTATCTGACGTTTCTAAACGCCATAGGCAACTAGATACATTAGAACTTCTATTCAAAAAACACAAAATGGTGTAGAAAACGATAATTTGGCGTATTCTGTGAAAATGCGAAGACTTAGCTATAGAATACTCTTATACCATTCGATAGGTATTTAAAAAATACATTTTCTGGTAAGTTAAAATGTATAGCGTTCTATTTAAATAATCAAGTTATAGTCATTTAAATTTCTTATTTGATTAGTTTTAATTTTTGGACACCCTATATAATACGGCAAGTTTATTATAATTGGGATATAAAATATGCTTTATTTATTTATTATTTCACTGTAAATTTCGAGTACATAACTGAAATACTTCTTAAGTATTTGAAACATGAAAATTAAGTTAGATTTTGTCAAAATTCAAATTATTTAAAAACCCTTAAGTTTTAGGTACTATAAACTTTATTGAAATAGGCACTTATTTTGATCGGAGAATCTAAAAATTCATTATATACAGGGGTGACATTTAAAAAAACACAACTTTGATATTTTCAGAGCTTTTGGGACATTAATTTTAAAAAGTAACTATATTAAACCCCTATATATTCCAAAAATAAAACTTTTTGAAAGTCACGTATTTTGGCCGCAATATTCCGTGCCATATATAGTGAAAAACCCTGTAAATATATATATATATATATATATATATATATATATATATATATATATATATATATATATATATATATGTTATGTCGGATATTCTCACGGGTGTGATGTGTAATCGAAGGTTTTCGGGCATCCCGTGTATGTGCTGAGTCTCTCTCAGGACTGTAAGGCAGCTGACGTTTCGGTGAAATCTCATTCACCATTTTCAAAGCTCACTGTATGGCGTCCACGAGCGAACTCGCTCCTGGACGCCATACAGTGAGCTTTGAAAATGGTGAATGAGATTTCACCGAAACGTCAGTTGCCTTACAGTCCTGTATGCAGGGGCGGATCTAGCCTCTCTCTTTGGGGGGGGCGGTGATATCTCAAAAGTACAGTATGGCAAGAAAAACAAGTTGCCAACGAGGGGGGGGGGGGTGCAAACAGCATACTCATTCCTAATATAAAAGGCAGAATGGGTTCTATTTTCCTGAACCCAAAGCTCTTGGGAGGGGAGGGGGCGAACGCAAGTATACACATTCCTATACTCTATTCAAGAACTGCTGTAAATCTAATTATATTTCATTATATCTAAATATATTTTATAAATTTACTGCAACATAAAAATTCTGATAGTACAATTTAATTTCTGTCAGTGAGCAAAGTACACCTTACAGTTTGTTCTTAGTGATTTATCTTGTTTGCGCTTGTTTTTATATATTATTTGAGATTAGTGAGATACCCAAAAGATATGGCTTTCACCTCTATATTTATTCCAAAATCGTTAAACCAGGGCATTTTTTCCTTAACGAAAAACTTATTACGATGAATGTTTATCATGCCTTAAGATATCAATATCTTATATCAATAATAATGTTAGAAGCTCTGTTGAGATGTGTTTCAACATGATAGGAGTTGGAAAATCTACTATGTACCGGATACTGAAGGAGAAAAAACGACTGGAATTGTTAGTACTCCCAAGCCACATTCGATCACAGGCCGATGAAACACCTCGTTGCAAGAAGAGATGAAAACTGCAATTAAAGGGGTTGTATATACATTTTATTATGAGAAGCAGATCCCAACCGTCTACAAAATTTTAACTAAAATCAATGAAGATCGCGATTTACCTGAAATTAAAAGAACTGATATCTGGATTTTGCTCAGAGAACTTAATTTTTATTGGGAAAAACCAGATAGAAAATCTGTTCCTATGATCGTGCTGAAACTGTCCGTTGGAGGAGTCAATATCTCTCTCAAGTAAAAGGTAGAGTTGCTAGAAATAACACAACTAACAAAATTAGTAATTTTCTAAACTTTTGAAAAATTTTTTTGAATAAAGTTACTGTGGAAAATTGAGAAAAATCCATATAATAAAAGAATAAAACAAAATATGATCGGTGAGATAGAGGAACCAATTATAATTAATTTGAGCGAAGATAGTTTCACTGACTTTGATTAGGAATTAGATACGTAATGTTTACTAGTGTGAACACAATTTATTATTTAAATTTTTGTTTTTGTTGTATTTTACTGTTTAATGTTGTTTGTTTTTTTAATTTTTTTATATATTTTTATCTTAGTGTGTCCCACTCTTTAATTTTATATATATTTAATTCTAATTAGTTTTTTATTATTTTATTATTGTATTTGTGTTTTTTTCTTAAGCGTGTTTCCATATAATAAAGTAAATTAAATTAAGATATCAGTACAATAGAAATAAAAATAAGTAGGTCTAATTTTAATTACAACATAAAAAAAAGTAATTACATTTGAATCTTTTTTTAGTGTTTAATTGTAACTATACAGATGGTTTAAGAAATAAATAAACTGAAACGTCAAATACCCTAAAAATGTTTTTAATTGATAATGAAATGACCGATAACCCCAAAAATATTTTAATATTATATGGACGAATTTATTTTTTTATATATGTTTACCTTTTTGTATTTTTGACAATGGATATTTTGTAAGTATTTAAATTATAACTTTTTGAGAGAATAAGGCTACGTTTTAGTCCATTATTATAGACCGATATTTTTGATTATAAAATTTCTAATCCATTCTTATGAAAAATATATGTGTCTTTTTTTTGCTAAAGACAACGGACTAAAGAACACAGGTAGTTTGCGAAGAGAAAAAGGGTAAAAAGTAATTTATTACTCTCTCTAGTTCTTAAATAAATTGTAGTATAAGAGGAAAAATCGGGTACATTTTCCTAAACTCAAAGCTCTTGGGGGGGGCGATCGCCCCCCCCCCCTTGGATCCGCGCCTGCCTGTATGTATATATATATATATATATATATATATATATATATATATATATATATATATATATATATATATATATATATATATATATATATATATATATATAATCAATGGTCCTGCTTACTTAGCAGCATTATAGAATATAGATTATTTGTCAAGAAGTCTTTTTTTCTGATTTTCAACGATTCCTAATTTAAATTATTGGCCTTTTTTTAGTAATTTTTCTTATATTTTAATTTCCCTCTTATATATGAAAAGCTCACTTCCACAGTTCCATATAGTGTATATTTTTCAAATAACTTAATTAACGTTAGGGCATGAAATCAAAAGAGTTACCGGTCTTTTAATTTAAAATATCCATGAATATTTATGACTCAATTTCGATCCGTATCTGCCATTTTTTAAAGGGCCAGTCTCGTTATAAATTAAAAAAAGAGTTTATTATCACATTAGATATTTCATAAAATCTAATATTTTCTTCTTTAATATACACTTTTTTATCTAGGAGTATTACCACAGATTATTTTATCTTACAGCTTTGGCAGGACTATTGGCGTTAAAAAGTCCAATTTTGCTACGTCACCAGGTGGGGCATCAAATGAAAGTTTCTATCAGCATATTTTTCACATTAATGTTTACAAAAATAACCAAAAATCGTTGTTCCCTTCCCCCACCCAATCTTCAAAAGTAGAACTCAAAAAAATTCTGAAATATTCTCCATAAGGTGTAAATTTAATGAAAATTATCACATGATTTATGCGATGTATAAAAACAGCGGTCGAAAATAACCTTAGTAGAGCCGTTTTACACACACAAGAATTATAGCCAAAATTTATCTCATAATTATGTTGAAAATTTTCATAAAACTCATTTGCTGTTTTACACATCAAAGAATTAGTGTTAAAATTTTGGTGAAAATTTTCGGCATAAAAATATAGAACCTGTTCTATATTTTTATGACTAAAATGCGGAAAGTGCGCGAAAATCGACGCAGAATAAAATTTGTAAATTGACAGCCCACGTTTGTTAATCAACCTAAACTTAATATTAACTCATTGTTTCTTGCACAAAATATCCCTTATTTTGTGGTTTCTTGATTATATATGTTCGGAAACTTTCATATTTATGACATTTTAAGGTTATCCCCAGAGCAAGTTAACTTTTTAACTGCTGGAACGTCACATGTGATGAAAATGCGCGTGAGCATCGAGAAAATTACCACCAAAATTATATTCAAATTTCTCGTACGTATCAAACAGAGTGGTATTTTATTGTAAAAATTATCTCTATAGAATTTTCGGCAAAAATTTGCTGAAAATTTTTGTTAGAATTTTCGGAATAATTCTTGTGTGTGAAAACGGCTCGTAGAGGGCGAACGCGAGGATATTGGGCGGGGTTCGTGATGTAGAGCAGAACACGATATGAAACACTAATAAAGCAAGTCCAATTTACATTTGGTCGATTTATTTTTCATTATTAAAAAGAAAATAATTGTGAAAACTAAAGAAACTCTAGGTTAAAGACAAAAAGTCTCGAAAATTGAAACAAAATCGGTATGATAGTTTTTGAGATACTGCGGTTACCTGTTTGAAAAATACTGTTTTAAGAAAAATACAATTAAAGCCAAAAGAAAGAAGTTTGCACAAAATTTAATTATTCTACAAATGTATTATATAATTGTCATGATCACAGAAGACTACATATGGGAGGCTTTTTTAGTAAAATCATTACAATTTATTAGAAAATAGAAATGATCTCAAAAAATTACACAAAGTTGATAAAAACTTACATTTGATTTTTATTATCATCAAAGCCAAATAACCTTCTTATTTTAAATAAAACAACCTGTATTTAAATCAGCTTAAAATTGTTTAAATCAATTTACAATTTTCGTATATTGTCGAGATGACTCACTAACATAAAAGATAAAATCATTACTTTTATTTTTTAAATTCAAACGGCTTACTACTAATAAATAATAAAACGACATCAAATTTTAAAGAAATTGCGAATTTCTTAATAAAATTACGAAGAGTTTTCTAGAAGAGACATAAAAATAAAAATATGAATAAAATTGCAATGGTAGCTCTCTAATTTTCTGGAAAATGAGATCGTTTCTATTCAAGCAGCGGTGTACATTATTTCGGCTTTAGTCTATAAGGAGTGAAATTTAGATATGTATTCTACACCGCCAAACATTTATATGTCGGCTTAGAGTCTTATTGAATGAGGTAATTATATAATCTAGTCACAGTATAACTGAATAAACAGTAGGATTACACAGCTTACAATAGCCTTTGAACGAAAGTCCAAAAATTGGAAAGATCACTGTTTATATTTTGCTCAGCATCTGTTATAAAGGCCTTCTGCAACTATGGTTTTATTAACCTACACAAAGTCCTGTACTTTTCCAGGTAATAAGTAGTTTTATGAGTATGAAGATGTCGACGCACCTTCTCCTTTTTGAAAATGTTGGTAATCAATTCACCCGTAAACCATGGGGGAAAACGTCTTCGTCTGGGCAATTTGCGCGGTATACAGGCAGCAAAGTTGCAATTTAAGATATCGTAAAACGACTGATAGGCAGGGGCGGATCCAGCCTCTCTCTTTGGGGGGGGGGGGGGTGTGACATCAGAGAAGTATGGCAAGCGGTCGATAGGGGGGGGGGGGGAGAGACACCAGCAACATTCCCATTTCTAGTGTAAAAGACAGGGTCGGATCTATTTTTCTAAATTTGAAGCTCTTGGAAAGGGGGGAGCTATCACAAAAAAAACGAGTTGTCAACGGGGGGGAGTGCCAGCAGCATACACATTCCTAGTATAAGAGGCAGAATCGGGTCTATTTTCCTGAACTCAAAACTCTTGGGAAGGGGAAGGGCGATCGCAAGCATACACACTCCTCTACTCTATTCAAGAACTAGAGAGAGTAACAAAACTGTTACCGAAACCTCCAATGTACCTGCTCCAGTGCCGCAGGTAACTGACGCCTGCCGTAAATCTAATTATAATTAAATATTATAGGCTTTCATAAATTTACTGCAAGAATAAAATTTCTGATAGTTCAATTTAATTTCTGTCAGTGAGTAAAGTACACCTTATAGTATGTCCTTAGTGATTTATCTTGTTTGTGTTTGTTTTTATATATTATATGAGATTAGTGAGATATCTAAAAGATATGGCTTCCACATCTATATTTATTCCAAAATCGTTAACAGGGCATTTTTTCCTCAACGAAAAACTTATTACGATGAATGTTTATGATGCCTTAAGATATCAATATCTAGATAATAATGTTAAAAGGTCTGTTTAGATGTGTTCCACATAACAGGAGTTGAAAAATCTACTATGTACCGAATACTGAAAAAGAAAAAAACGACTGGAATTGTTAGTACTCACAAGCCAGATTCGATCACAGGCAGACGAAAAACCTCGTTGGAAGAAGAGCTGTAAAGGGCAATAAAAGGAGTTATACTTACATTTTATTAAGAGTAGCAGATCCCAACCGTCGACAAAATTCTAACTAAAATCAATGAAGATCGGGATTTACCTGAAGTTAAAAAAACTGAGCTCTGGAAATTGCTCAGGGAACTTAATTTTTGTTAAGGAAAACCAGATAGGAAATCTGTTCTTATAGATCGTCCGGAAAATGTCCATTGGAGAAGGAAATATCTCTCTCAAATAAAAGGTAGAAATGCTAGAAATAACACAACTTACAAAATTAGTAATTTAACTGAACTTTTGAAGGATTTTTTTGAATAAAGTTACTGCAGAAAATTGAGAAAAATCCATATAATAAAAGAATAAAAGAAAATGTGGAAACTCGATCTCATGATCGGTGAGATAAAGGAACCAATTGTAATTAATTTATTATTTAAATTTTCTGTAACATACAAAAATTAATTACATTTGTATCCCTTTTTAGTGTTTAATTGTAAATCTGCAGATGGTTTAAGAAATAAATAAACTGAAACGTCAAATGACCTAAAAATGTTTTTAATTAATACGATCGCCCCCCCCCCCTGGATCCGCGCCTGCTGATAGGCATTATTATACAATTAAGGTGTGAAAAAACATTTTTGTTTTTAGTTGTTGAAAAAGCTATTGCTTTTTACAGAAAAGTTCCAGATAAAAGTTTTGCGGCACAGAAATATCTACAAAATAAAAAAGGAACATCAAAATCGGCTTTGTTGTCTCAAGAAAACATGTTAAATAGCCGTTTTCTCAATTGTTAATAAACAATAGAAAAAGATACTGCATATACTTCATACTGCAGCAAAAGAAACCTCATGTGGCATAAAATAAGCAAATCATAAAATCCTTTCAAAGTTTAATATAAATTATTTATGTGGTAAAATTTCGTGTTTTTTCTTCAGTACCTTTTTGAAATCGAATTTCATTTATTTCTTGTAGCTTTTCGTCTCTGCTTTTTAGATGCGTTATAGTTTTTATTAAGTGTTTTGGAAAATTGGAAAATTTACCTATTACTCTGGGTTTATTTAATTTTGATACATTCAATTTTAAAGAAACCATCTCATCCGATTTGGGATTCTATTGGGATGACATAAAAATACTCGGGTTCTATCTCTGGGCAGACAACTTTCACGATAAATTGTTCTTTTTAATTTTAACCGGCGGTCGTCATTTTTTGGAAAACGGAATAATCGCAGCATAATTTTCCTTACAATCGACATCTTAAAAGTATTTAAACTGCTTTTTAAACTTGCAATGTATGAATAAATTAAATATATATATATATATATATATATATATATATATATATATATATATATATATATATATATATATATATAAAATCGCGATCTTCAAAATTATAGCCAGCGTCAAAATCAACAGAGTGAAGATATCATGCAAGATTGCTACTGCTTTAAGGTAGTAATTAATACGTTACAAAAAAAATCTTCATTTCTAAGAAATTTGGGATAGTCTGACAACGTCGCTTCAAAGACATTTTTATAGGAGTATTTTCAATATCGTATTATCGGGATTATTACGCGATCAAAGAACGCCTGGCCATGACGTCATCGTCATATTTCGTTTTAACCCTGAGTTTTTATTAGAAAAGTTATTGGTATATTGCAGATTTTCGGACATAATGACCTTATAAAGTTGGTTATGGAATCGAAAAGTTGACAAGTAACACCCCACTACAAATCTTTTTTATTACTCAATTTTAATAGTAATAATTGAAATTAATAGACAAGTTATCTTTTAATGATAAATTGCACAAACGATTCGACAAAAAAATACATGAATGAACGCATTTCTCATGCACCGTTTGTTTTCGCAGAAACGAAATAACATTCTAACGAGTAATAGTAGTAATTGTAACAGTTCATTAAATTTCTATAAAGCAAACGTTGCCGTTGTTTGTGTTAAATAAACTGAAACGTATCTAAAAATAGTTCACAGAGATTCTTGGAAACAGATCGTTACGCCTCCGTTTATGTAAGGAGAAACAAAACTTGTAAAGAGATATTTATAATAATACGGTATGTCTCAAAAGTTAGAAAAATTGAAAATTGGATCTATATCGTTTGGTAGAGGCATTTATGGAATGGTAAAGAATAAAAAATATTTTGTAACAATGTTGCCAGTTCAATCTTTTTTCGGGACTGTATCATAACAAAATTGGAAAAACTGAATGTTAAGAAAATGATTTCACCATTAAAGTTGTAAAAATAAAAAGTAGATGCTACGTTCAATACCTATGTTTTTCCGTCCTATCCCGATAGATCTGTCATAACTAACGCTTGAAAAAAAGTTGGGACGGAAAATTGTTTCAAGTGAAAATTTGGCACTCTGCTAGTGGAATTCCGATGAATTTTTGAGTTAGTTTATAACCATAAATGAGCTTTGGGTTTATTACTACACCCATGGAAGTAAAAAGTAGGGAAAACAATCGGCAGCCATCGGTGAATCAAAAACCAAAGAACGCAAAGACAATTTTTGTCAGCTAACAAGGTTATGACGAGTTTTTTCTGGGATAAAAGATGAATTTTTTGTATTTTTTACCTTAAAGAGGGTAAAATTATCTATGGTAAATAATATACAAATTCTGCAATAACCTAAGTGACGAAGTACAGGAAAGACCAACTATATCGAACAATAAAAACCTTTGGCTATATGTATTCTCCCTGCAAGCAGAGAAAATGGAAAGAATATATAAAAACAGTTTATTTCCTGCAAATAGCACTCTGGTCCTCTCTCCCTGCGCGTTTTTACCACGTCATGGTCTCATCAGTGGAGCTGTATCGAACCAAGAGCAACATTTGCAGGAAACAATTGTAAAAGGTATCAACCACTCTCAGTAATTGATTCCTGTTTATGACTAGTTCTCTGAGCTTTCAAAGTATCAGTTCCAAGAGGGTCTGGGAATGCCTAGAGGAACTGAATGATACGAGTAAAAATAATAAAGTCACCCTCAGGTGGGTACCGGGACATACCGGGATAGAGGGGAATGAAATAGTTGACAAGCTAGTGAGGAAAGGACCTGAGACACATTTTCTGGGGCCAGAGCCTTTCTATTGAATCAGTAGCAGCGTAATGCTGGAAGAACTAAAGATACAAGAAGAAAGCAGGAGATTCAATCATTGGACGGAGCTGCAACGATTGAGACAAGCGAAGATACTTCTGAGAAACTACGATCAGAAAAGATTCAAATAATACATAAGCTTGAGTAAACACCAGCTCAGAGTTCTGACAGGGGTCCTGACGGGACATTGCCACCTGAAGGGACACCTCAAGAAATTCGAACTGGTAGAAAAAGAAGAGTGCAGATTCTGTGAGGAGGAGGGCGAAACCTATATTCATATTCTTGCAGAGTGCAGCGCTCTAGGAAACCCTAGGATGCGGTTCTTGTGAGCACTCCAAATCGAAGAAGGGGAGGTACCCACCTTGAAGCCATCCAACATCTGATTCTTGAGGGAATAGGAACAGGAAGACCTGCTATAGCCGATAAGGTAACTCTTACGACTGGCCAGCAGTAGAGGGGGGGGCACAAATAGGTCTACCAGGTCGCAGTGTACAGACCCCCAACTCTACGCACTTATATACATACATCACTAGTTCTCATTTTTCGTTCAATAGAATGTGAATTTGATTTATTGTATGTAAGTTGCATACTATTTGTATCGTTTTTCGTATTTCATTTTAGAAGCAAGCGTGGAGAATTAAAGTTTACAGTTCACAGGTTACAATTTAGAGGTTGTGAAGTACAAATTACAGTTTAAAGCTTGCTGAGTGCAATTACATGTTGTGTTCTCAGTTCACTGACTTCATTTTTCAAGCTTGCAGTCTTCCAACAGAACTAGTTCATCCAAGCACTCTGAATTCCTCTTCAATAGAAAATTAATGACTAAATCTAATTTACTCTCAATTATTCACCATTCAATTATAATAAGATATAACAACGAAGAGGTAGTAAATGTGAATCATCTTCTATACATGGATGATCTTAAACTGATGGCTACTATCAGAAACCAGCTGGAACAAATACTTAAAATTGTAGAGGAGTTCTCCAGGGAGATCGGAATGCAATTTGGACTTGAAAAGTGCCGTATTTTCAACATAGTTAAAGGTAAGATACAACCAGGAGCATTTGAAATGCAAAATGGTAAAACTATAGCTGCAATGGAAGCAGATCAAACATACAAATACCTAGGTTTGAAAAACGCTAAAAGAATTGACCATCGCACTATGAAAGTTGAATTGACAACCGAATTTGTCAGGAGGGTAAGGCGGGTATTACAAACTAACTTAAATAGTGGAAATTTGTTTAAGGCGCTCAACACGTACGCTTGCTCTACACTTAGCTACGCTTTTGGAATTGTAAAATGGAGCAGGACGGACATTCAAAACCTGCGAAGAAAAATAAGAATACTCCTAACAAAAGCACAAAAGCATCACCCTCGGAGTGCTACTGAACGGACAATGCTTCCAAGACATCAAGGAGGAAGAGGATTGGTGGAAATTGGTAAGCAGCTCGACCAACAAATAATAAACTTATGTTCATATTTCCACAGGTCAGCGGACTCTTCCACACTACATCGAGCAATAGGCGAGGTAGACGATTTAACGCCGCTACAAATGAGGGAACAGGATATTGCTTTTTACCACCAAACAGACCAAGAGAAGTTATAAACCTGGCTACAGAAGCCACTTCATGGACGGCATCCAAATGAGGTCAATCAGGACAAGGTCGACAACTGAGCGTCGAACTATTGCTTAATATCAGGACAGATGTTTCCGGAAGCGGAGGGCTTCTTGTTAGCTATCCAAAACCAGGTTATTCCGACGGAGAACTATCGTAAGTTCATCATTAGAGATCCCTCAATAGAAGATGACCGATGTAGATATGGCTGTCGAACATCAGAGACAATCCAGCACATAACTAGAGAATGCCAAGCGTTTGCTACAACCGAGTATAAGGAAAGACATGACTCAGCCGCTAAAATACTCCACCAAAGGTTAGCAGATAAGTTAAACCTATCGCAGGGAGGAAAAATGCTTTATTACAAAGACAATCCAAAGCATATTCTTGAGAACAACCAGTTCAAGTTATATTGGAACTGAACGGTTCTGACTGATCAGGCATAATAGACCAGACATTATACTAACAGATAAAATTTCTAGGCGAACTACACTAATCGACATTGCTGTACCTAACAAAAACAACCCAATGCCAAAATACAACGAGAAGATCGCCAAATATAGAGATGTGGAAATTACAAATCCGAAGACAATGGGCAATGAACAACGTTCAAATGATTCCCATAATTTTATCAACAACTGGAGTGATTAAAGAACCTTCTGCGGAACATCAAGGGAATGGGCCTTAGTGAGCATCTGTATAAACCGATGCAGAAAGCAGTTCTCCTTGCAACCGCGCAAACCGTCCGAAAGTTCGTAGGCAATACAACAAACCACGTCACCTAGGACCCGATAACATGAAAAGAGTTGCCACAGAGCTTCATACTTTTGGTATCTTTGTATACCTGGTATGAGTCAATATTCCCTGGAGGGTGTGCGAAGCCATTTGGCTTGTAAATGAAAATAAGAATAATTTTGGAGTGACAAATTATTTAACAGTGGTGTTTTGTAGTAGATAAGCATACTTATGAAAGGCAGCAGAAATGCTGTTTATTGTTACAAAAAAAGATTTCGTAGACCCCTCGTCACAAATTATCAAAAAAGAAGTTATAGTACAAAATGTCACCTTATATCTTTACCCAAAACAATTTTTGAAAATAAAATACCCATAAACTGAACTTATTTAAGTTCTGTATTTAGCTCAAAACTGAATTAGAAAACTAAATAACCAACTTTATATAAAAGCGGAGTGGCAGTAAATGAGTGTGGGCGACAAATAAAGTTTTAATAACGGTCCACAAAGATTCTTGTAAACGTCTCGTCTGGAATAGAATATAAGAGTTTCGTTTGAATACAATGCAAATTATATTTGGAACACGGCTTTGATGTTGTGTCCAAAGAAAACCTAGTACCTGTCTATATTTAACTACATGGATGAATAAATATAAACCTGAGTAAAATTGAATAGCGACGAGTGATTTTATTATTTAAATTATGAACTATTTATTAAAATTGAATCAATAAATTTAACAGAAAAAAAAAATAAGGGGTTAGCTGTTTATATTTTGGGAAGCGGCAACTTTGGCATTAAGTGCGATGAGAACTGCCCTTAGCAGGGCTCTAGAAGTCCTGGTAAACCTGCATCCTCTCCATTTATACATAGAGAATAGGGTCCTGAAGACTGTTTATCGTCTCAGTTGCCTAGAGCATCTCGGAACTGAAACGGGCCGCTACTCAGGTGTCCATCATTCCCCATGCAGATACATTACATCGCTTTTAAAACCCAACCACTCTGTGGAGATATTTCTGCCAAGTACCGAGGAGTGGGAGGGATAACGAAATTTTCCGAGAAATGGATCCTGGTGATATACAGATAGATCTGGGTAAGATGAAAAAGCTGGAGCTAGAGTGTTGGGCAGGAGCACGGGAGTCAGAGGGTGCTACCCTCTCAGAAAACGTGCGATGATCTTTACAGCGGAAATTTATGCTATTATGCAATGTGGCCATTTCTGTGAGAGAGGTATAGATAGGAATAGAGTAAAAAACATATGCTCAGACAGTAAGTCTGTGTACTAAGGAACGTATAACTGGACCTGGCGCAGGACTTACTAGGGAATTTCTCTCCTTTGAAGGGAAAGAGCTTAGAATTGTGGTGGGACATTGTCATCTGAGGAATCATCTTCATAAGATGGGTGTCGTAGATGATCTGCCGTGCAGATGATGTCTGGAAGAGGATGAAACTGTTGACTATGTCCTCAGAGAGTGCCCAGTTCTCAACGGACTAAGACAGAGACATTTTGGAGATACAATTTTGTTACCGGCAGTCCAATTAACAACGCTGCTTGGATTCTCAAAGGCGATCGGCCTCGAATGAGCTATAGCTATGATGGGATATAAAGGACATAATGAAATCAAGGCATCGATGATCCAGTATCACCACCTTCTGTTCATTCATTCTAGGTGGCGGAGAAATTGAGTGCAGTCTGTCAGTATCTGCCGCAGCAAGAAATTTTACATGATTAAAAATAATTTTTATATATTAAATTATCTGTATTTGTAACATGAGAGTTCGTCTAAATTTGTTACAGTTTTGTTATTTTACGAACAAAACTATAAATATTTATATTAATAATACCTACAATAAAGCTGATGCTCACCATAAATTAATCCCTTTTTTCCATCAAGTAGTCTCTTTAATAAATATTAAATTAAAAGCTAAAAGTTTATTCACCTGTCACATCAAAAACCGGTTTTATACAAAATCAAGTGTGCCTAGAAATGCATCAAACACTCCACTTTTGCCACTTTCATCAAGAGTGTAGTTAATCTTTCGTTTTTTTTCTTATGTTTTTGGCGCTCTTGTGATTTCTAGAAGCGTTTGTAGAGAGTCTGGGCCAAGCCTTGGTTGTTAAAACTGGCAAATTTTTTGCTGATTTCCTAAGAGTATAATACTACTTTTATTCGTGTTTGCAGCTAAAACCATAGTTTAGTGTATTAAGGCATCATTTGTCGGATAGTAAGGATAAACAAAGTTTTTATTGTATTCGTTTTTCGTTAAGTACATCGTAGTAAAAGTGATCATGCCTAAGGAGTCAACACACCAACTTTGTGACTTTTAATACTTGGTGCACCCCTAAAGACAATCATGTACGTGCCACAAACAGTTTTTATTATACTTTGCATTCGTGTCTAAGATTGGATCTGCATGCCAGAGCCGGCATATAACACACCATTGCTCCCATAGAGGCCATCGACCATCCAGCTTGCCAAAAATGTTTGGATTTAATGACAACATTGCCTTTCAGGTATTAGAACTTCATAATAAACAGTGATATTACCAATTTTACAGTATACTTTCATTTTTCACTTGTGATTGGGAACTAATACGACTTTCTGCGAGCAATTACAGGACACTTTATATTTAATTTCATTTAAAATATCTTGTAAACCGAAGATATCCGTATACACTAGGTAATTTAAAACATCATTTTAATATACACACACAAATTAATAGTCCAGCACTCTTAATTAGGTTTAAATAGTCATAATTTTAGTCTTAATCGGCCTACTAGATAGTTTATTCTTTTAAAATAAATATAAACATTTGAACGAAAACAAAAGTAAGGTTATTCAACACCACTTTTCCGGTTTAAAGCTGGACCTAAAGCTAACCGACTTGGCGTTTGGCGCAGATGACGTCATACTAGTCATAGTGTTACTGTTCATTGTTTCTTAGTTTTTTTTGTATTATACAGGGTGTCCAAGATAAGGATCCTAAGCATGGGAATCTCGGAAACAGTTGGAGATACGAGGTCGGTTAAATTAGAGAAAAATTGCGCAATTTAGTGCTAAATTAAACGCAGTTAAAAAAATTTAAAAATTTCAAACACTTCCGGAGATTTCCGGAAAAAAACGAAATTTGGCAAAATCGTTTTTAATTTTTGCAGGCTTTATTTAAAGAGATATCAGAAAATAAAAGGTAGATTCTCATTGCCACTTTTTATTTTTTATAATATGGTCTAAACAAAATTTAAATCCGACGTTTCGTTTCTGAGATACCATCATGAACTTTCATTTTTTATATGGAACAAAAAAAAGTATCCCATGTATTTGATAGCATTTTTTATTACAAATTCAACGATGTATCACCCTTGCATATCGAATACGTAGTTCAAGTACTTTCCATAAGAGCTCCATGAGAGCGAGAGAGAAAGGTATATCAGTTTTATAAAAGCCAATGAACTACACACTTGATATGCAAGTGTGATACACCGTTGAATTTGTAATAAAAAATGCTATCAAATACATGGGATACTTTTTTTTGTTCCATATAAAAAATGAAAGTTCATGATGGTATCTCAGAAACGAAACGTCGGATTTAAATTTTGTTTAGACCAAATTATAAAAAATAAAAAGTGGCAAGAAGAATCTACCTTTTATTTTTTGATATCTCTTTAAATAAAGCCTACAAAAATTAAAAACGATTTTGCCAAAATTCGGTTTTTTCCGGAAATCTCCGGAAGTATTTTGAATTTTTAAAATTTTTAAATTGCGTTTAATTTAGCACTAAATTGCGCAACTTTTCTCTAATTTAACCGTATCTCGTATCTCCAACTGTTTCCGAGATCCCCATGGTTAGGATCCTTATCTTGGACACCCTGTATATAGCAAATAGTCACATATTTCTTTTAGATTAAGTTAAAATACCCATAGTTATAAATCAAAATTCTTTTTTTTACTTATTGTTAAATATAGATTTTAATTGTTTTTGGAATCGGGGTGTTTTATTTTTGAATCTGATTGTTTCCTGTTTTCGCTAATCACCTGTATCCAAGCATTCTTAGCATATTTAAATTTTAATTCATTTTATTTTCATTCTCTCTTTCTCTGAGAAATATTTTCTAAGCACGGCCCTGAATCTTTTAATATAAACACATATTTTTTATTTTATTTAGTTTGCAGGTGTTTTTTTCATAAATTTTTAATTTGACGCCAGCTTCAAAAACTTTATCATGTGCTTATTTTTTTTATTAATGATTCCATTCATCCATATACTAGATTATGATCAAGGAATGGATCAACCTTTCATGTGGAACATTTTGATGAAAAATCGCTAGGATCATAAAATCAATTTTATTTTTTCGAAGCTAATTTTTTTGGAGAAAGGAAATACGAGGTTTGCTCCAAAAGTATTGAGCCTGCATTCGTATCTCCGCGTCAAAACTTCTGAGCGACCTCTGTGGGGCATGGGCGTCACCAGTAAGTCTTCATGAACTCGTTGGTGTGCGCAGTTACCGACTGGACGTGTTAGGTCGTGAACGGTGTGCGTTTGTCTACAGTGTCTTTTTTTCGTTCGTCGCATTTTGTTATAGTAAAAAATGACGAAAAAAATTTGATCGACGAATTTGCATCAAGTTTTGCTTTAATCTTGGAAAAACTTGCTGGGAAACAATTAATATGATGAATAAGGAATGTAGAGGAACAAAGCGACAGTCTTCACAATGGAAGCATTCTGAATCGCCAAGACCAAAAAAAGCACGTCAAAGTCGGAGCAAAGTGAAGACAATGTTGACTGTTTTCTTTGATTATGAAGGTGTTGTGCACTACGAAAATGCTCCGAGAGGTCGCACGATCACTAAAGAATACTACGTTGAAGTATTGAAAAGATTGCGTGACGCAATCAGAAGAAAACGGCCACAGCTCTAGAAGCGGTGATTGGCTGCTTCACCACGACAATGCGCCAGCGCATTCATCGAACTTTGTGCAGCAATATTTAACAAAGCACCAAGTCGTACAACTTCGCCAGCTTTCGCACAGTCCCGACGTAGCTCCCTGCGACTTTTGGCTCTTTCTCAGATTAAAAATGTCGCTTAAAGGACACCGGTTCGAAGGCAAAGAGACGGTTGAAACTAATACGATGGATGCACTGAAGGCAATTCCGAAAACTGACTTCCAGGACTGCTGCAGGAAGTGGAAACACCACTGGGAACGTGTTATTCAATTAAATGGGGACTAGGTTGAAGGATGATAAAGAATAACACCAATGCGGAGATATGAAGGTAGGCTCGATACTTTTGGGACAAACCTCGTATAATACAGGATGGATCAGAAAAGTGTTTCGTGTTTCAGCTCAAATGTGTTTTATGGAATAAATTATATATCATTATATTTTTATGTTCTATAGTCAATTCTTGATATTTTTCATTTACTGGGTGTGATTTTTTTTCGATCCAGTGAGGATTTTCGTGCACTCATTATCTATAGTCTGTGTGTTAACTCCAATTCAGTAAAGATGGTGTGGTAAATATCGCTATTGCGTCATTGGATAGACCAGGATGACCACAATCTTCATAATCCAACATAATCACAATTCCCATGCGTATATCTTCTGTGCAGATATTTCACCAAAATCTCATTTGTCATTTTCTGTATTTCATGTTTCGCCGAATTCAAAACTTAATTTTTTTAACGTTCTGATATATATTTTAACTAATTTTTCATATTTTTTGTTATAAGCCTTGACTATTGTTTATTTGTCATCGTTAGCAAAATTTACTTTCCTAAAATATTTTTTCTGCTAAATTTCATCCATTTTATTATATTACATCTTTTGTAATAATGTACCTTTTGTTCATTACGGAAATAAAGTTAGCTCGTGGAGGTAATAAGGTTATTTAAACGCTTCTGGGTCCGGTAGTACATAAATTTCGAAAGCGAAGTTCTCGGGTACAAATTGGGATAAATTATGAATACAATCCGCCCGTAATAATTATCATGTTTTTATTGTTTTAAAAATTTAGTGGGTTGATATTGGGCAGTATTATGAGATGAGACTTATTTGAAATGGAACCATTGAAAATGCAAATGTCTCAACTTTAAGTTCAAAATTACCGGATTGAAAAATTTAATTTTCTAATAGAATCAGTGAGTATATAATAGGAGTACACTTTCGAAAAGATTCAAGCTGATTTGTCGATTTTTGACAGATTTATGGCAAAATAATCGATAATTTTTAATTCTGAATCTCAGGTTTATTAGCATAGAAAAAATTTAGATTTGTCTTGGAAAATTCATTCAAATCGGTGGAAAAATGAATATTTTACAGTGATATTGACATAAGAACGTTAAAGTTCCCTACTGTATTAGAGAGAGAATAAGAGATGCAATCAAGGAAGTTGGAGGGAGTAAGAGAAAAGAAAATAACGTAAAATTAATTTGGTTAGGCATACAAATATGGTACTCTGCTAAAACGGGCTTACTACGCAGTAGATCAATGAACATGACCAGACTGACAAATCTTTCTTTACATTTTATACATTTATTCTGTTTACATATTTTTGACTGAACTTTAATATATTAGATAATAGATAAATGCAATATATTGAAAAATGAGAATTTAAAACACATTAATAAATAAGTTAATGAAAGAAAAACTGTTTTAACCCTAAAAAATATGTATACAGGGTCTGTGCTATTTTAATTAAAATGCGTATGCATTTTATTGAAAATTCGTGGCGTCATCGAAGCTACATCTTTTACCACTCTCGACATATGATATTTGATCATTTGTTTTAGAGAAACATGAATACTGTTTTAATTTCAGTTTTCTGATTCTTCAAAATATAACAAATTTTGTACATAAAACTTCACATTCAGAATTTCTATTACCATCGAAGTTGGTAGATGACAGGTGCAATATCCTGCCGAAATTTATGGTTCATATATCTGTTATTTCCTGCTAATGTTGCTCTCGGTCCGATACAGCTCCACTGTCGAGATCATGAGGTGATCGAAACGCGTATGGAGAGAGGACCAGAGCGGTATTTGCAGGAAATAAACTGTTTGTATATATATTTTTCATATTCCCTCCCTGAAAGGAGAATTACATATATAACAAACCATTTAAATACGGCAGAAAGATTTCTTTATTTCTTATTGAAATTTTGATTTTTAAAAATTGTAAAATTAATTATTAAACAGTTTTCAGTTTAAATTGGGTAACTCTTTTGTCTTCATATTTTTCTATCTGGGATACTGCTAGATGTGTATGATTATCTATGGAATCAGTATAGCATGAGTTAACTGAACTAACTTTTCTTGCAAGTTGATTTTTTGTGATAAATATCCTTAATTTATGATCTGTGATTAATAATTTTATATATTTAAGTTACCTAAGTCTAATTTTAAATAGGCTAAATTTGCGACAAAGCGTGATCACGATCAGGCAAACGCCTGCAGTATTGGTTATGCGAGATTTCGCTAATTTTGTTATGTGGCAATCAGTTGTGTTATGATTATATTTTCTTATGATATGTAAGTGTAACATCTCAGTATAAAACATTACTTTAGTAAGTTGACTTTTTTTTGGGTATATTCTAAAATTTTCTGTGAACTCCAACCTTATATTGAGTTATTATTAATTATTAATACTTTTTTTACGTTAAATTTTATTGAAAATAAAATTAATAGATGTTAGTACGTACGTCCAGTTTTTTTTTAATTTGACTCCTTTGGTTTTTTATTGGCTATGTAGATAGTGTAGAGAGAGTACCAAAATCATCAATGGCAGCTTGCAGTTCAATCGGTATTGAGCTGATGGCGCTCTGAACTTACCGGACCTCCTCTCACTGAGCTGTCGGAGATTTGCCCACTAACAAAACTGCTTCTTGTACATGGCCGCTTTTAGTTAGCCTTATTTGTGAAATTTATAATCTTTATTAACGTTAAATATAATTTTACACCCTCCGATTTCAAACAGAGAGTGTAGCGGGGTTGTTGGCCGATTCAACAGCAAATAATAGGAAATTTAATTAATTTTCTTCTCTTAGGAGCCGTTTTCTTCGATATCGAACAATTATTCTTTCAAATAGCACTCATATTAATTTATAATATGGTGCCAAATTTTTTCAATTTTAAATATGGGATTTGTTGGTCCCTGGTTAGTTACTGAAAGAACGAGATTATAAAAAATTATTGTATCTTACAAACAACCCTCAGTTGCAACTTTATATTGCTGACCTAAAAATGTAATTAAATTTTTCCGTGCGTCGGAACCGTTAGAATCCCTTACAAGGTTTTGACGCCTTCAATTGGGTCAAAATTAGCATTGACAATGCAGTTTATAACAGTTACAAGTAAATATGGTCATTCTTGAAATTTGTAAACATGTAAATTTGAACTAGTTTATACGAACATAAGCTCGAAATGTGATAAGAAATATTAGGAAGGTCGTATACAAAGTATCCAAAAAATTTATTAGAATACGCTTTTTCGAACATTAGTTAGAATAGAAGTGTGTGTACACATGTATAGGGTTTCCTCAAAATGTTGACTAATAATAAACTGGAAAATTTTGCAAATAGATAATGGAACCATAGTAAAAACTGATTTGTGTATTTACCATTGCACAAAAGTAGTACATCAAAGTGCTTCTGTTTCTGTAATTAAAATGAAAATAATTACTTTTGATCTCTATAAACGAAACAAAAACGAAATTTAAGATGTCAAATAATGATTATAAAAATTGAAAAAACTAATGCGGCAAAAGTAAAGCAATATAAATTGAATTCAACTGAATTTTGTTTTACATAGTGTAACAAAAAATTTTAAGCACATTTATAGTCCGGAAGCCCAGTGGATTAATAGTAAATTTGTCCTTAAAATAAGGGTTTTAACATTAAAGCTATGACACCGTGGGTCTAAAAATATGTTACATATGGAAAAATTTTTCGTTATTGATTTATCGGAGCTTGTTATTATTGTTAACGTTACTGTTAACAATTGTCTAATAGCTCCCTATTTTCTCTTACATCCGTAAATATTTTAGACACGTAGATTACATGGAACCGTACACTTTCCACAGTGTCCCTAATCCTTAATACTGCTAAAGTTGTTAATTAGTTCTGCCAGTGCGAATGGTCAGCAATAAGAGACTTAACATGATTTACCACCATACGAAATAATAACAAAGTATATAATCCGCTCATAAATCTCATCTTATGTGCAAACTGGGATTATGCAGGAAGGGATTACCATCAACAAAATCAGATAACTCGAGAATAACTTATCAAACGAAGGTGTATGTATGTATATATATACGGTTTCCGCCGTATGTTCTATTCCTGATGTATAATAATATACAGCGTGTCCGGAAAATACATGTACAACGCTTTAATGACTTTTGACGTCACAATAGATCGGTAGTTATATCTGACACTGCTTCGTTTAGGGGTAGAAGACATCAAAGTTTTAAGAAAATATTGATTCCCAAATTTCTTGAAAACGTGATAACTGAATTTTTGGTGTACGGTCTAATACTATAATATGACGTTTAATAGTGGTATAACGACCGGCAATAAAGTATTATAAGTGTTATAAAATGGCGTCACTAAACATCGCTTTTGATTTTTTATGCCATCAACGTTATGATAACCTAGATATTTCTATCGTATACCGGCATGTATTTAGAAGTTTTTTTACCTCTTGTAAAATTTTTATTGGATGAGCGGTTTTACAGGAAAAAAATATTTTCAATTACATGCATACATTAATTTCTGTAATTATAAAACAATTTTTGAAATAACTGTTGGAATTATATGTATGTATTTTAAATAGATTGAAAAGAGTAACTCAAAAAAAAACGTTAATTAAGCAAATGTGCAAAATTGCCGTTATTTTGCCGGCCGAATACACTTATTAAACACTTTTTAAAAAATGAAATTAGGCTCTCTCAAATATCCCAGGAATATCAAAAGGTTGCCAGCGTTTAAAATGCGCGTCAATAATTCTTCGCGGATGTTCGGCGGAGTAGTGTGTACTTCTGTTTTAAGAGTTCGTGTAATATTATTTAATGTCCATTTAAAATAAAAAGTGCTAATCTCAGGAATAATCAAAAAAATCCATAACTGGAAAGCTCCAGGTCTCGACCGGGTCCAGAACTATGGTTCAAGAAGTTCTGGAGTATACACCATCAACTGGTAATATTATTAATGATGTTTTTCTTAACCCAGAAAAAATGCTGATAGAAGCACACACGACCCAGCTAATGACATATTCTAGTTTGGCATGGGGACACGCAGCAGACGCCAAGCAAGTCTTTGCCCTTCAACGTAGGCAGTGAGAGTTTTAACAGCTCTTGAATTTAGAGATTACTGTCATGAGGCATTTAAAAATCTTAAAATCTTGACAGTTCCGCAACAGTATATTTTTGAAAACCTCCGTTATTTAAAAAAAAAAATATTATGACCTATAAAACTCACCATAACATTTTTAAAAAATCAAAATTTCAGTAAGAAATAAAGACATCTTTCTGCCGTATTTAAATAGTTTATTATATATGTAATTCTCCTTTCAGGCAGAGAATACAAACAGTTTATTTCCTGCTAATATCGCTCTGGTCCTCTCTCCATACGCGTTTCGATCACCTCATGATCTCGTCAGTGGAGCTGTATCGGACCGAGAGCAACATTAGCAGGAAATAACTGATATATGAACTATAAATTTCAAGGTATGTCGGCAGGATATTGCACCTGCCATCTACCAACTTCGATGTCAGACTGAAAAATATCGCCAGTCGAACGACATCTATGAATCATCGGAGTAACGTGAAATTTTTAAACAATCAAAATTTCAGTAAGAAATAAAGAAATCTTTCTGCCGTATTTAAATGGTTTGTTATATACGTAATTCTCCTTTCAGGCAGAGAATATGAAAAATATATACACAAACAGTTTATTTCCTGCAAATATCGCTCTGGTCCTCTCTCCATACGCGTTTCGATCACCTCATGATCTCGTCAGTGGAGCTGTATCGGACCGAGAGCAACATTAGCAGGAAATAACTGATATTTGAACTATAAATTTCAAGGTATGTCGGCAGGATATTGCACCTGCCATCTACCAACTTCGATGTCAGACTGAAAAATATTGCCAGTCGAACGACATCTATGAATCATCGGAGTAACGTGAAAAAAGTATTAATAATTAATAATAACTCAATATAAGGTTGGAATTCACAGAAAATTTTAGAATATGCCCAAAAAAAAAGTCAACTTACTAAAGTAATGTTTTATACTGAGATGTTACATCTACATATCATAAGAAAATATAATCATAACACAACTGATTGTCCCATAACAAAATTAGCGAAATCTCGTATAACCAATACTGCAGGCGTTTGCCTGATCGTGATCACGCTTTGTCGCAAATCTAGCTTATTTAAAATTAGGCTTAGGTAACTTAAATATATTAAATTATTAATCACAGATCATAAATTAAGCATATTTATCACAAAAATTCAACTTGCAAGAAAAGTTAGTTCAGTTAACCCATGCTATACTGATTCATAGATAATCATACACAACTAGCAGTATACAAGATAGAAAAATATGGAAACAAAAGAGTTACCCAATTTAAATAAACTGAAAACTGTAGGTAAAAATACCTAAAATAACTAATATCAGCAGGCAGTTGCATAACAATTTCTACATGATAAAATGAGGTGTTACCTTAATATTCACAAGTTGTTCGGGAAAAATTTAGAGTTCTGGTCAAAAAGAAGAGCTTCTATAGAATTTTGGGGATCCCATGCCACAGAATACGTCTCAACAAATTTAAAGAGTACGCACCATGTATGTATTTACTTGTGAAATAAATCCTTCAGAGAATGAAATCAAAATAAGTAACTTTATGAACGCGTGGGGTCAATTATGTCGGATACAAGTTACTTCTGACTTCATGGCTTCGTTAAGACCAAATGGAGTGAGAAAAATGGCGTTTCCTCCTAAAAAACCGCGGTAATGAAATTGATCAAACTGACCACAATTGTACATAGTCCATATGGATGTCTTAACGAAAATTAGCGAAATTAACATTAGGTAAAAAATTAAAATTTTCAGTTTATATACCTAACAATTTACATATTCCTTTTCATATTTACAGTAATTCTCTGAAGATGGTTTAATCAATAAAATAAACAGAAACTTCAGAAAAAAACATGGGTTAATTTCTTATAAAGTAATAGTATGACCGAAATTAAAGGGAATCTAATTATCTATAGAATAAGCTAGGTAAATACAGGGTGCTCCAATTAAAAAGTCGTGGTAAATGAGTTTTCAATTTTGTCAAGTTTGCATATCAGCAAAACATATCTTGTGCAAAATATCGATTCTTTAACCGGTTTAGAAAATTTTTTTCACCTAAACTAATTTCAGGAATGTCTAAAGAATTTTTTGGAAAGCCCAAATATGTAAAAATATATAGGATGTTCCATTTAGACAAAAATATACTTTTTGTTCTCTTACGTTTTCATATCACCCTGTATAACAAAAAATAATTTTGGAATATGTACTCTCGCACTTCTGCAATATCTAAAAGTTTTAACCAATCTGTCCACAATCTCTTTTGAAGAACCTTCGAAAAGTTCAATAGAACAGATACTGCAGAAGTGTCAAAATATTCTTTCATTGAAACAAAATCGCTTACCAAAGCTTCTATTTGTTAACCTTCGAACAGACCCCTGTAGAATAAGTATAACGTCAGAACTAGGGCCCAGTTGTTTGAACGCTGAATAACGTAATAATATTTTTATTTATATTTGAAATAGTGTTGACAAACAGTAGATATTTCATTTCTTGGTACAGACGTACCCATTTTATGCTATCCTTTTCTAATTGCATTATTTAAATGAATATCATATAATAATCGTTACGTCCATTATGAAGTATGAATTTATGGTTGCCTAGATGCTTATTATTGTTATTCTTTATCTAACAATATTTACCGATAAAAATAAGTTTTTAAATCCTCTTTTTGTTAATATTAATTGCAAATTTAGCATTTATAGTAATTTCTAACACTTAAAAACACTCAAAAGAGTTACGACAAGGAATTAAACTGAAAGAAAAGATAAGTAATCATCTTTATGTCTGTCAAACATTTAAAAAGCATCCTTCTCACCAACCATAAACAGTCTTCAAACAAATCTATTGTTTAAATTTATAGGGTATGATTGAAGTTGTTAACAAATACAGTGTGAAATTAAACAATTTAAAATTTACCTAATGTTTCAAGAAAAAGTTATGCTCTTTTATTGTGGGACGAAAAACGGGAGATCCTGTCCTTATTACGAGTATTCTTAAGTTATTATATATCTATCTGCACCAGCTGGCAGCAGGCTGGGACTGTAATTGCAGCAAAAAGGAATAGGCATACAACGGAAAGTTTAATATTTTTACATGATAATCTGCAAGAACTTAAAAACTTGTATTAAAATTGAAATATTTAATTATTTTGTTACGGTTTTTTTAACTTAAAAATTTTTTCGATATTTTTTTATATAGTTTTATGTCTGTTTAAAAAATAATAAATTCTATTCGATTAGTCACAAAATTTTTCGGTCGGCAAGTCAATATACTTTGCGTATACCGACCGCTATAACTGATATATCAATATCGATATCGGTTGATGATTACTATATACGAGGTGTGGCTATAAAATAAAGAAAAGGAGAGATATTGTTGTGTATTTCAGTGTATATTTTGAATTATCGGCCAGGCGCATCCTCAGGTCTCAGCCCTAGAAACAAGAGAATATGGTCAGTAAATAAGCTTTCTCAGTACTCACCAACCACACAACCTTGCTATTTGGAGAGCAGTCTCCAAAGCCAGCCTTTACACAGTAGAAATCAAGTATATAACTAAAACGTCAATCCCAAATTAAAATCAAAACGATTAGAACAATGTGAACATTAATACTATTACAAACAATCAACTTTTGCATTAACAACTTAAAAGATATTAGTGAGGTTATGCCACACAAAGTTATAGCATAATAAAGCAATAAAAATTGTTTAAAAATTAAAAAATATATACTAGTATGTGTGAGCTTGAGTAGAAATTCACTGTATGAGTTCTTTTATTTCTTGTTTATTACATTTCATATCACAATTCATTAATAATGAGATGAAGAGCAGAAAGGAAGGGCAGTAGGCAGGGTTACTGTTATCGGCTATTCTGTGATTTATTTCGAACACTTGGGTTCAGTGGCGTGAAATTTTTGTTTTTGTGAAAAAACAATAAAATACACAAACATTGGCGTAGTTAAAATTTGTTGGAATGTGTTAACTATTAATATATTTAGAATCAAATGTCTAAAACTGGAAAATATGATCAAAATTATTATAAGATTGCACCCCACGCAATCACAGCTCGCAGACGTTTAAATGATTTAATGATTTTAAGGAAAAAATTTGAAAATGGGGTTGCGGTCATTCACGTTGTTCATTCTTACATTTAGGCAATGGTCGGGGTTTCTTGTTCCTTAAAATCAATAAAACCTTTAAACGCCTGAGAGCTGTAATTCCATGGGATGCAATTTTATGAAGTCACAAACGGGAAGCACATGCAAACTGTGTTATTCACAGGTAAAATCCGTTGGTACAACTAATTTGTGGTTCCATTTATGACGGAGACATCTTAAACTGAAAATTGAAAAAAATGGTTTAGATTTAATCAAATCTGAAATACGAAACCATTCTTCTGGTTTAAGATCCGAGGGGTAATCTGAAACTGAGGCAACTAGATTCTAAGAAGTAAATAAAATATAGAAATATATTAACATATATGAATTTTATAGGGCCACCAAAGCAAAATGGTAATGTATTTTTTACTTCTGCTTCAACGAGCTCGAATGTGCCTGTAGCACAAATATAGAGGATTTGGATTCAAAAATTATTAAAAATAATACTGGTACTATTTGGAACACTCTCATTTCTACAACTCTGAGACAACCAAGTATTTAGGAAAGTATAAATAAGATTAAATCGTATCATGGTATGTTTCTTGGTGTATTTATTTTGATTTTCGATAAATATATGTTTTTTAACCGACTTCTAAAAGAAGGAGGTTCTCAATTCGTCGACTATGTATTTTTTTTTTTTATGTATGTACACCGATTACTCCGGAACGGCTGCACCGATTTGAATGAAATTTTTTACGTTATGTAAAGGAAGTTGCTGCGGTGGTCCCATATTTTTTTAAACGAAATTGATACAGTAAAATCCAAGATGGCGCTTACAATATGGCGGCCAAAAAAATTAATTTTGTCCAATTTTCTCCAAAATTGGTATGGAGGAATCTTCGGGGTTGTACCCAACGGATCTGAAATTATTTTTCAAAAATTCAAAATGGCGGATCCAATATGGCGGACAAAAAAATTTAATTTATTCCGATTTTCTCCAAAATTGGTATGGGGGAGTTTTCGAGGTGCCACATAACGAATTTAATATTATTTTTAAAAAATTTAATATGGCGGATCCAATATGGCGGACGAAAAAAATCAGTTTTGTCCGATTTTTACCAAAATTGGTACGGGGGAATTTTCGGGGTCGCATATGACGAATCTAAAATAATTTTTAAAAAATTCAATATGGCGGATCCAATATGGCGGACGAAAAAATCAATTTTGTCGGATTTTCTCCAAAATTGGTACCGGGGAGTTTTCGGAATCGCATATGACGAATATAAAATAATTTAAAAAAAATTCAATATGGCGGATCCAATATGGCGGACGAAAAAATCAATTTTGTCCGATTTTCTCCAAAATTGGTATGGGGAAGTTTTTGGGGCCTCACATAAAGAATCAGAAATTATTTTTAAAAAATTCAATATGGCGAACAAAAAAACTCAATTTTGTCCGATTTTAACCAAAATTGGTACGGGAGAGTTTTCGGGGTCACACATGACGAATCTAAAATTATTTCTAAAAAATTTAATAGGCGTATCTAATATGGTGAATAAAAAATTAATTTATTTTCTTTAAATATCGATATTGGAAGTTGTTGGGGCCTATATTACCAATCCAAAATTAATTTGAAATTTAAGATAGTGGATTTTCTATGACAGACTAAATATTCCTTTGACCCAATTTGATTGGTATTTGGAAAACTCTAAGAACTAAAGAATTTTTAGTGATTCATTTTAGGGTGATTTACAATTTTGGATAAAATTTGTACTTTTTTGCCACTTTGGAGTCATTGCGAATTACACTAATTTCGATTAGTTCTTAGTTCAAATAATTTATGAATATCATAATGAATTCTAAAACTAAAAATAGAAAAATAAAATTTTTATAAAAAAATTGAACCGACTTCTAAAAGTGCACTAAAAAGTGAAAAATAACCATAATTTTTTATATGAAATTGAAATTTTTGAAGTCGGCGCCAAATTATTTGTAAATGAAATAAACAACTACTAATATATACAAATTATGGTAAGAAAGCAATTACAAAAAAAGTGTTTTAAATCTGTTTATGCAAATCACATTTTGTCATGTATTAGTTTGGCGCCGACTTCAAAAAGTTTAATTTCATATAAAAAATTATGGTTATTTTTCACTTTTTAGTGCACTTTTAGAAGTCGGTTCAATTTTTTTATAAAAATTTTATTTTTTTAATTTTAGATGGGGAACACAAGAGGAAAAGCTAACAAATACCACAATTTTCATGATACGTAAAGAATATTGCGCACAACAGAAAAGAAGGGATTTAACTATTTAATAAAAACTGCTGCTCCTTTATACAAATTTCCAAATAGGAAAACTATCAACAGGCTAATCGATGATCTCTATAATATTATGAAAATAAAAATATCAGTAGTTCGAAATTTTACTATTATTGCGAATATTTGGGCCACCACTTGTTATATTAAAGGCTACTTGGATATTACATGTCATTTCTTATGTGAATAAGGACTAAAATACCTTATACTAGACATTGTTCAATTAGATCAATCTCACTATATAAGGGATTGGTTTATGCTAAATTATTATATTAAATTAAAATTATTCATCTTTTTCGAGTAACATATCTGATTTTTTGACGTTTAGATTTTATTTTTAATTTTTAAATTAAACTTTGTTTTTATAGCAATATTAGAATTCATTTGTTTTTCGTTTTTTTTTGTTACCAAAGATCACAAAGGCAATGTAATTCACTGGATTTATTTATTTTTTACATTTTACTGTTTGTCTCAAATAAAATATTTCCTGTTTTAGTTTTTTTTTTCAATTTATGACCACCTTTACCTTTCATATATAAAACTTGAATAAAATATGAATAATACTAATGTATCGATATTTAAATATCCATACATTGACACCGATATATCGCCGTATCAATACTTTTTATTCGATACGTATTGATACATAATATCGATGCATCTCGAAATATCGCCCGGCCCTTGCATATATTCATTTAAGAAGACAATTTAACTCCGGAAAAATTTTTAGGACAGCTTCGTATGTCCGAAGTGTATCGAGTAGTAACAATATTTTGCATACTGCTATTAGCAACTATAAAAAATATGTACAATTCCTTGTTTTAAGCCAACTAAATGAAAAACCACAAACAGCTCCCAAGTAAAACAATGCAATTGTGTTGACCACGTTCCAAGACGAATTAGGTGACTAACAATAACAATTCCATGTAAAGGCAGGTTAAAAATAGTGATTATTATGTTAATTATGTATAATCGATAATCACCTCGTGAACCACCTACAAAACCATTTAAAGAAAACATAAAACTATAAAATAAATATACAAGTTTAAGTAATTAAGAAATTAAGTACTGAGGACATATAGCCTTGAGTTATTGCACTTAATTTGAACCCGTAAATTATTTACATTTTTATTCATTTAATTTACTATCATAATAACAAACAATCATATAGCGGACTCCAATAATCAGTTTTCTTTCATATCAAGTTTCTATATTTTGTTTAATTCAATTTAGTAGAGTTTGCAATAACTTTAACTACAATGGGCAATTTTTTCTACCTTAGAAACAATGCAAAATATCTCGATTACTATTTACATAGGAATGTTCTCAGAAGTCCCAGTAAATGTTATATATGTATTTTTTACGTCCTAAATTGTATTCAAAGTATATCGTTAAAAGCGTTTTCTTTTAATTTTAATTCGTTTTCTTCGTAGAATTGAAAAAAGATAATACATAAGGGGTAGTTAACACCCTAATAAATTTTATAGTGAAAAAATCTAATTCACGTACACCTAATTTTTAAATTTATTTACAACTAAGAAGTTTCTGAGCAAATTAAATAAATGTCTACATTTCCTGGACTACTCTTTAATGTACTACATATCAGAAAATAACGAACGACATCTATGAATTACTGGCGATATTTATCAGTCTAACATCGAAGTCGGTAGGTGGCAGGTTTTGAACATCCTACCGATATACCTTGGAATTTATATTTCATGGAGCATTTGTTTCCTGCAAATGTTTCTCTCGGTTCAATACAGTGTGTATGTAGATCATACTTGGGATGTCATCTTTGTAAATGTTTCTTTAAATTGGTCGTGTTTCCTGCTATTTTTATTTCACACTGGCACAGTTTACATTTCCCTCCTAAGCTGCTTTTAACAAAGATCTTACAGAAATTGCTCCTTATCGGCAGCATAATCTAAATAAAATCACTAATATCACACAGGGCCAGGGTAGTATATGCAGAAAATAAATTCTTTGTATATACTCTACCCTTTTCTCTACCTAAAAGGATACTACCACGGATTTCCTAAAATAAAATGGATGACAGATTGTAATGGAGCTATCAAACGAGAAATGTCCGGAGTATGCTCGGCGCCATTTTGGGGAAAGTGACGTTTGGGCACGTCAAGTTAACCGTCAAAAGTCAAAAATAGTGTCATTATTATGAAGTTATTGATTGTCATTAAAATCTTTGTTTCTTCTGAGTATTTTTTTAATGGTTGGTTTAAACTTATCAAAATTATCAACTAAACTAACACTCTATAAAAATGTGTGGTCCATACTTCAAAATTTAACAGTTAATAAAAATTAAGAATGACCAACCAAAGTCGCCCATAAGTATTCTAACCTAAAAATAAAATGTAAATTTTTTGATATTCAATTGTGGTTAACTAATTTTAATGTAAAATGTATCGACTATTTTATGACATATTTTTACTAAGTTTTATTTGTTTATAATGTTATTTTTTATATTTTTATATACTTGTCAGTTTTTCTTCCAGCCGACAACATCCGAAAGCGAATACGACTTTTTAAAAAGTTAAAAGTTGACCAACTTCTTAGCTGATAAATGATATTTGTTAACTTTTAGATAGCACTATAAACAGATGAATGTATCATTGAACTTGCACGTGAAAGTTGATAGTTGCAATTTTTAGTGATAGTTGACAATTTTGAACCGACCCTAAAGTTTTAATAATCGATGACCCTCGAAAATATTATTAATAAAATTTTTATTAAAAAAATTGAACCGACTTCTAAAAGTACGCTAAAAAGTGAAAAATAACTATACATTTTTATATGAAATTGAAATTATTGAAGTCGGCGCCAAACTAATACCTGGCAAATGTGATTCGCATAAACAGATTAAAAATACTTTATTTGTAAATGATTTCTTTCCATAATTTGTATATATTAGTGTTATTTATTTCATTTAGAAATAATCTAGCGCCGACTTCAAAAATTTCAATTTCATATAAAAATTTATAGTTATTTTTCACTTTATAGCGCACTTTTAGAAGTCGGTTCAATTTTTTTTTATAAAAATTTTATTTTCCGATTTTTAGTTTTGAATTCACTATGATATTTATAAATTATTGGAACTAAGTACTAATCGAGATTAGCGTACTTCGCAATGACTCCAAGGTGGCAAAAAAGTACCCATTTGATCCAAAGTTGTAAATCAGCCCAAAATGAACCTTTAAAAATTTTTTGATTCTCAGAATTCTAAAAATACGAGTAAAATTGTATCAAACAAATATTTAGTATATCATAGTAAATCCATTATCTTAAATTTCAAATTAATTTTATATTAGTAATATAGGCCCTAAAATCTCCCTGTATTGATATTTAAAGACAAAATCGAGAAATGTAGAATCTTTAATCCGCCATCTTAAATCCGCCATATTTATTTTTTTTTAATAATTTCAGTTCGTAATGTGCGATCCCAAAAACTACCCTATAGCAATTTTGAAAAAAATCGAACAAAATTTTTTTTTATATACCTTATTGGATATGTCATTTTAAATTTTTTAAAAAGGATCTCAGATTCGTTATGTGTGATTCGGAAAACTCCTCTATGCCAATTTTGGAGAAAATCGAACAAATTGATTTTATCCTCCGTCATATTGGATTCGCCCTATTGAATTTAATAAAAAAAATTTTAGATTCGTTATCTGCGACCCTGAAAATTCCTCCATACCTGGAGAAAATAGGACAAAATTGATTTTTCTGTCCGCCATATTTAATTTTTTTAAAATATTTTGGATTCATCAAGTGCAACCTCGAAAACTCCCCACACCAATTTTGAATAAAATCGGATAAAATTTAATTTTTTTGTCCGCCATACTGGGTGCGCCATATTTAATTTTTAAAAATAATTTTAGATTCATCATGTGCGACCAAGAAAACATCCCCACACTAATTTTAGAAAAAATCTAAAAAAATTATTTTTTTTTTGTCCGCCATATTGGATCTACCATATTGAATTTTTTTTTAAATAATTTCAGATTCGTTGTGTACGACCCCGAAAATTCCCCCATACCAATTTTGGAGAAAATCATACAAAATTTATTTTTTTGGCCGTCATATTGTCAGCGCCGTCTTGGGTATTACTGCATAAATTTCGTCCAAAAAAATATAGGACCACCGCAGCAACTTCCTGAACATAACGTAAAAAATTTCATTCAAATCGGTGCCGCCGTTCCGAAGTAATCGATGTACATACCTAAAAAAAACATACATACTCGACGAATTGAGAACCTCCTTATTTTGGAAGTCGGTTAAAAATTTTATTTTTGGCAGACTTAAGGTCACTCGAACCATTTACTTTAAGAAATCCATGAAATTGACGGATTTCATACGCTGGATACAAAAAATAAACTTTTAAAATAGAATTTTTTTTAATTAATCATTTTAATGAATTGCTTATGACCTTAAATACAATGTTACTCGTTTAAAGCTTTAAAATTCTTTTCGTTTCACTTATTTTTCTGCATCCTTAACTAATGCTGTGCAAATTTACTTTAATTTAATCCTGTTGATTTCTTGCGGTTTCCGAGAACCGCATTGTTGGCATTGAATTTGTTTAGCGTTTCTAATAGGAAAAATGTAAATTTTATTTATTTACCCATTTGTTAGAATAAAATAAAATATTACTAATTAATTATCGAACTTTTCCGTATGTTTTAGAATAAAAATAGCATTTTTCCAATGCCAGTATCAAAACAACAATAAAAATGGTCATGTTTCATGAATAGCAAATGTTTAGAATTTTAGGAAGAATTTGGTAGGATCCAAAAATAACAATCAATGAATGTTTTGTCTAAAAGATTTGTCATCGAATTTTCTAATGATAAATTTTGTACAATATTATAATGAGTACGCTTTTTAGTTAGTTGCCACCTTTACGTGGAGCGACAATTGTAAGCAATTTTAAAGGCTTATATTTTGTAAATGAGACAGCCCACTAAGAAATGTTATGAAAGCTATTTATTAGTTTTATCATGTCTTTTGGTGCTTCCACATGGATCACCACAGGCAGATCCAGATTTAGTAGATTAGAGAGTTTCCAAAACAAAGTTTTTCGTATAATCTATGGAGTCCCATATTACATTAGGAATATTATTATTCACAAGGACCTCAAATGCGACATTTTCACTACATTCATAAAAAACACCATAACCAAGTACCTAGACAGAGCAACATCTTCCACGAACGACCTCACACAACAACGCTGCCGGTTCGTTAGAAATTGACTACTTTTGCGCTAAAATGGGCCACCTCTTTTCTAAGTTACTGGCGAAGCAGAAGAAAAATATCATTTTTATAACCTTAAATAGATCATTACACATGATAAAAATCTATGGGCTAGACTCCGACCAAAGATTTCAAAGACGTACCTAAATAATACTTTTCTTAGAACTCGGTTCAATTTTTTTTATAAAAATTCTATTAATCGATTTTTAGTTTTCAATTGGGTTGATTTTCTAAGACCACAAAAAAATATCCATTTTATCCAAATTTATAGATTAGGTACACTAAACTGTAGAACAAAAAATTCTTTTATTCTAAGAATTCTCCAAATAAAATTGTACAAACCAAATATTTAGTCTGCCAATAGTTAATCCGCTATCTTGTATTTAAAGAAATTAATGTTAGATTCTTTGTCAAGACCATCAAAAGTCCCCAATACCAATATTTAAAAAACTTGAGACATATAAATTAATTTAGGATCCGTAAAATATGCAAACTCTTTTAACTTAACTTTTAAAATATACGAATAAAGTAAAATTTTTATACCACCATATTGGATCCGTCAAAATGATTTTTTTAAAAAATAATTTTAAATTCGTAATTTAAACCTTTAAAACCCCCACTGTACCAATTTTGGATCTAATCGAGAAATGTAAAATTTTTATTCCGCCATATTAGATCCGCCAAATTGAACGTTTTTAAAATAATTTTAGATTTGTATTTTACATTCTCAAAAACCTCCTATACTAATTTTGGAAAAACATGTAAACTTTTTAATCCGCCATGGTGATTTTTTTAAAAACGACCCGAAAACTCTCACATGCCAATTTTGGAAAAAATTTATTTTTTTGTCCGTTATATTAACAGCGCCATCTTGAATTTTACTGAACCAATTTAGACCAAAATAATATGGGACCACCGCAGCTACTACCTGAACAAAATGCAAAAAATTCATTCGGGAGTAAACGACGTATATACATAATAAAATAAACTAACATATAAATTTTATAATAACATAATAACATGAAACATAGAACATACACAGTAAAAATATATAGCATTACCTTACACTAGTGAATTGTCAGAAAAAATAAAATACATTTTAAAAAAGCATGATATTATCGTATGCCACTGTTCACATAATAAATTACATACACTGTTCACAAATTTAAAAAGTAAAACTACTTTCATGAATAAATCAAATGTAGTGTATTCGATCCCTTGCACAAATTGTCCCAAAAAATATATAGGCATGACGAGCCAATTGCTAAAAAACAGATTGAATGGCTATTAATATACGAAAAACGCTTCAACAGCGTTAAACAAACACACACAGGATAAAAAATATACTTTCGATTATAACAGTACCATAATAAAAAAACAAAGATATGAATTACCAAAAATTGCAGATAAAGGAAATGATTAAAATTAAAAAAGATAAAAACATTGTTATCGACAGAACAGATATAAAAAAGTTGAGCCACATTTACACCAGCCTAATTTAAACAAAAATATTAAGTGTTCGATCCTGTTAATAACAATCAAAAATTGAATATCTCCTTAAACATAAAATTAAATATATACATTTTTTTGTGCATTGTAAAATACAAAAAATATATAAAAAATAAAACACACTCGGATTCCATAGATTGAATTTCATTATTAATAGAGTAACAAGATGTCAGGGTGTGTACCGGTAAAATTAAATATTTAAAAAAAAATTTTAATATTGTTTTAAAGTGTTTTGTTTGTTTTATAAAATGGTAGATGTTTCTTGTGTGAATGTTTTAATTATATAAAAATATTTTTAGGATGGAAAAAAAACCAAAAATTTTGAAAATCCTTAAATAAAGGGTGAAGCGTCAATTATTTGCATTTTTTGTTAAATAAAGAACATAAACCCAAGAAAAAACAAAATAAAGAAAAAAAGGATATAATCTATGGTCCAAGAATCAATAAAATTTATGTATATGTATATATATACAATTTTCATAAAACTTTAAACTGAAAATATAACTAAAACTTACTCTGAATCTCTTTAAAATCTCCATAAGGATTGGGTAATGGATTGACTTTTGCCTGCATTATAAATAAACTTTTAACAAGTTCCTTTCAAAATGCTAAAATGGATATTAATTTTTAATAGAACCACTGGAGCTTTGTCAACGTAAAACCGATGACGAAACCATCGCGAAGTTCTGAAACTTTATAGTTCCTGAAAGTTTAAAATGTGTTTCGTATTTTACACGCTCGTTTTGTATCGGAGAAGTTTTGATTCAAGTTTGTTTTTTGGAATATAAAAGAGTAGTAACAAGTCTTCGATAAATGAAACACTGTTAAAAGTTTTTTTAAATCGGGAAAGAAATCACTTAGTTTTTTATGTGTTAAGATTTGTTACCGGCTTTAATAATAATTTTTAAATATTCCTGCTTTAATAAAATTTGCGATCTCGTTATTCAATGTTTTCCCGCCATTTTCTTATCTTTGCAATATTCGATTATTTATGACAAAAACTGTAATAAAGTTTTTATTTTCTATGGCACACTCTGGTTCACACTTATAAGTGTATTAGCATGTTTTTATTGGAAAAAAATTAAAAATTTGTGAATAGTTTCTTTTTAAAGTCTGTCTGCTACAAAAAGAGATTTCTTATCACACACAAATAATAATACAACCAATGAAAACACTTTCTTTTCACGTAACTTCGTTAATTTAACTGCACTTTTATTTATAATTTATGCATTGTAACAATAAAATGCACTTTGACTTGATCGTGTTTTTTTAATCGAAGCGGGTCTTGAAACAAGTGAGACGCGCGACGTCGCTGGCGGCAAACAAGTGACTGTGGCGGCGTTTGTTCACGTGCGACGCCGACTGTGCGGCGTGGGCGAAAGGCGCCGCGGCGCTGTTACAGAGATGTATTTAAAGAAGTAGAACAATAATAATTAATTACTAGATGAATGTAAACCTAAATAATTAAAAATTTATTAGGCAAACTTATACGGGTTATCTCGCTTAGGTACAGTTCTTTTATATCTTTAATAATAATTGTCGAGGAGTTAAAAATCATGAAGTTTAGATCGTGTCAAATTAACCGATGTTTCGCCTACGATTGCACATCAGAATCTTTACTCAATGAGATTAGAACGCTGAATGACCATCGAGGAGCAACAGCTCGGTATTTATACCCTACTGGGCTCAGCGAACCGTGACCCAGTGTTATAATCGATTTCCACGTGTGATGTAGACTGTTAACCTGTATCTCTAATAATACTATTTGGATATTTACAAATTTTAATTCATTCTCTAATTTTACGTTTAAAGAAACCAGACACTTTTACCTTAAAAATGTGACTTAAGCAGTGCTGGTGTTCAGCTACTGCAGATTGTACAATTTGTTTATTTTTATTACATCTTTCATATTCTTTAAGCCCAGTGGGTATAGACCGTCCTGTTTCACCACATACACTTTACGACAAGAGCAAGGTATCTTATTAACGCCTTCTGTTTGTAAAGGTGTTGCGTAACTTCAAACATTGTCCCATTTTCTTACATGTGTTAAAAGTTGTCCGAATGCTTGATTTTTGGAATAATTTGGCAATCTTTTCAGTGGTTCTGAGCGGCAACGATATTGCGCTGTCGATATTAGATGTTCTGTTAATAAATATAAAAACCCAACTTCTCAACAAAATGTCATAAATGTACTACCTATAGACAGTGTTGTCTTGCCTTCCATGCACTGAACATTCATGTAAACTGTCTACCACAGGGATCAGCCTTCACACCCCTTTTTTTCAGCTTGCACATTGCAGGTACGACAAAGATTAAGGAAATTTGGTTATGTCGCAACAAGGCACCATCGAACAATTAGAGGAAATCCTAACGGAGGACCTAAATATAGTTGGAAGTTACTTTCGCAAATGGATAACATCATAATAAAATTTCATAATACGGGTCACTCTTGATAGAACGTTATCGTTCGGACAGCACCTAACAAAAACGACCGAAATATTAAAAACAAGAAGTAACATCATTTAAAAGCTATGGTACCACCCATAGGAAGCAGTGACCTCCACTTTGCGCTTTTCAACTTTCGGTTTGTCCACTCAGCCGCTGAATAAATGTAGTACCAACATGAACCTAAATAACACTATTAAAATGATTGCTGATGCTATCAAATCAACCTTTATGCAACGGCTACCAGTACCGAGCCACATTTCACCTCCTCAATGCATAAAGGCTGTTACGAAGGAGTACGAAAAGATCATGGATAATAGAAAAATATCAGTCCGTCATGATACTAATCAAAACTGACTCGGCTTTAGGCGACTACAATCAAAAACAGAAAGGATCGCCGTGAAAAATGAATTCAATGTAATCAACGAATAGAATGGACTGTGGACAACACAATAATAAAATGTCCTGTAATACCCAAAAATTATTCGGTTTTTGACCTATCACGGAAAATGTGGTGCATGTTGAACAGAATTTGAACTAAATATGGCAGATAAGTATATTCTTCACACAGATGGGATAAGCACCCATCCCCACCTTATAATTATGGAGAATCCGAAACTATCAAACTAAACCGAAAGGTTTAAGACACTTTCTTGGGGCTGCAGTCAGAGGAATGTTGGCCTGGAAAGAAAACTCTTTTTTTTAGTCTAGTTTTCGAGTAATTTTATTCCCTTTATCAGGACTTCTACAAAATATAACCTTCCTTAATTCTATTCTTATTAAAAATAAAGAAAAAGACCTACCAAAGTGAGTATGTATAAAATGCCAGGATTTTGTTCAACAGATACAGGCATTAGCACTTAACACAAAGATCATATAACATGAAAAGAATATTTTAAAAAGCAAAATTTATCTAATTAATTTTTTAAATATGTGGACGTCGTTGAAACGCAATTTTAATTAAAGAATGAATTCTATATTTGACAGTTGACGTTAAAAGCCCGTTTTACTAGATAAAATTTACACTGCCCAAGAATAGGTAATCATTCTGGGAGCGGAGGTAACCGTTCTTGAAAAGTATAATAACACGAAAAAGCAATGAAAAATGACTCAAATCGGTAACAACAATCAAAGCGAAATGCTTTGCAAGAAAGGCAACCTACATACTCAATTGGACAAGTGTGATTTGTGAACATTTTTGAAAGGGTAAGCCAACTTTTGATACATACACAACCAACTCAATTATTACTGCCAGTTGAAGACAACAACGCAGTTGAACAATCTATCTACATGTCACTTCCCTACATTGAAAATTTAACTCCCAGACTTAGAAAAGTTTTCCAAAATGGAACCTCCATTAAAATTGTAACTAAACAAATTAAAACAATCGCGTCACTCTATTCTAGAACAAAAACACCTATCTCACTGAAAGAAAATTGGAACATTATTTATAAGATCCCATGCCAAAATTGTGTGCTTTTTGACCAACCATCCTTCTGACTGTAGCCTCACAAAAGTGCCTTAAACCTCTCAGTTTAGTTGTGTCAAGTGTCATAAAATAAATAAATATGATGAATTTCCAATGACGTTAATGCAATTATTTTGCATAATTACTTTTCATTCATGTTTTTGATGCTAAATGGGTTTAATAAATTTTTTTGGTGGTTCTAAAGGCCTCAGCACAAATTTACAACATAAAATTAATTTTTATGGGATTAATTAATAACAATAAACTAGAAAAATTCATCATAACGAGTATATTTGGAATGATCATTAATTGACAAAAATAATCACACTGTATTAGCAAGTTTTTAATCAATTCGCAATGATGATAAAATGATTCGATTTTCATGATTCAAAATGCACCATCATCTAGTTTTATTATTTTCAATTTTGGCATAGAAACCGTTGTAGCCACATTCAGACTAAAACGTAGCCTTTTTCCCTCAAAAAATTCTAAGTTATAATTTAAATAGTTACAAAACACCCATTGTCAAAAATACAAAAAGTTAAACATATATAAAAAACTAAATTCGTCCATATAATATTAAAATTTTTTTGGGGCTATCGATCATTTTATTATTAATTAAAATCAGTTTTAGGACATTTGACGTTTCAGTTTATTTATTTCTTAAACCATCTGTAGAATTACAATTAAACACTAAAAAGGGATTCAAATGTAATTAATTTTTATATGTTACAGAGAATTTAAATAACAAATTGTGTTTACGCTGGTAAACATTACGTATCTAATTCGTAATCGAAGTTAGTGAAGCTATCTTCGCTAAAATTAACAATAATTGGTTCCTTTATCTCACCGATCATGAGATCGAGTTTCCACATTTTCTTTTATTCTTTTATTATATGGATTTTTCCCAATTTTCTGCAGAAACTTTATTCCAAAAAATCTTTCAGAAGGTCAGTTAAATTACTAATTTTGTAAGTTGTGTTATTTCTAGCAACTCTACCTTTTACTTCAACGGACATTTTTTGGACGATTCATAAGAACAGATTTCCTATCTGGTTTTTCCCAGCAAAAATTAAGTTCTCTGAGCAATTTCCAGAACTCAGTTCTTTTAATTTGAGGTAAATCCCGATCTTCGTTGATTTTAGTTAGAATTTTGTCGACGGTTGGGACCTGCTTCTCATAATAAAATGTATATACAACTTCTTTTATTGCAGTTTACATCTCTTCTTTCAACGAGGTTTTTCGTCTGCCTTTGATCAAATATGGCTTGGAAGTACTAACCATTCCAGTCGTTTTTTTCTATTTCAGTATTCGGTACATAGTAGATTTTCCAACTCCTGTCATGTTGGAACATATCTAAACAGAGCTTTTAACATCATTTTCTAGATATTGATTTCTTAAGGCATCATAAACATACATAGTAATAAGTTTTTCGTTGAGGAAAAAATGCCCTGGTTTAACGCTTTTGGAATAAACATAGATGTGGAAACCATATCTTTTGGGTATCTTACTAATCTCAAATAATATATAAAAACAAGCGCAAACAAGATAAATCACTAAGAACACACTGTAAGGTGCACTTTGCTCACTCACAGAAAATAAATTGAACTACCCGAAATTTTATTGTTGCAGTAAATTTATAAAAGCTTATAATATTTAAATACAATTAAATATAATAAGGTTTACGGCAGTCCTCAGTTACCTGCGGCACTGGAGCAGGTACGTTGGAGGTTCCGGTAACAGTTTTATTACTCTCTCTAGTTCTTGAATAGAGTATAGGAATGTGTATGCTTGGGATTGCCCCTCCCCTTCCCAAGAGCTTTGAGTTCAGGAAAATAGAACCGATTCTGCCTTTTATATTAGGAATGTGTATGTTGCTGGTACTTCCCCTCGTTGACAACTCGTTTTTCTTGCGATAGCCCCCCCCCCCCCATGAGCTTTGAGTTCAGGAAAATAGAGCCGATTCTGCATCTTATCCTAGGAATCTGTATGCTGCTCTCATCCTCCCCCCCCCCTTGCTTCTTGCGAAGTTGGATCCGCCCCTATATATATATATATATATATATATATATATATATATATATATATATATATATATATATATATATATAATAAATATAATAAATTTCGAATGACACTAATGGAGTTATTTTTGCATAATTACTTTTCATTCATGTTTTTGATGCTAAAGGGGTCTAATAAAATTTTTTTGGTAGTTCCAAAGACCTCAATACAAGTATAAAACATAAAGTTAATTACTATGGGATTAATCAGTAACGATAAACTAGAAAAATTCATCATAATGAGTATATTTTGAAGGAACATTAATTCACAAAAATAATCGTAAAAATCACACTGTATTGGCACGTTTTTAATCAATTCGCAATGATCCTAAAATGATCCGATTTTCATGATTCAAAATGAAATGAGTCTTTGAAATAGTCACATTGTAATGGATTTTTGATCTAGTTGCGTTGAGGTTATTAAAGTAAGGGTATGTCACTGGAACGTATGCACGAAGAGGCACATGAGAATGAATTTCAATTAAATTCCATTTGTCTTCTTTGCTAAAATCTCCGGGAGTCTTGAATACAGGTAAAGCCACTGCGGATAACTGCTAGTGAATGTAATATAGAATAAAAAAATTAACTTAATGGTACGTACACATTTTTAAAGAAACCACAAGTTAATTTCTGTGTAATAAAATTAAAATGACACACGACAGCCTTCAGAATTTAGATAAATCGGTTAAAAGTTTGTGTTATTTGGCAAACACCTACGTCACGTCATCTTGACAACAATTTGAACAAAAAGCTGGAAGATGTTTTACCAAAAGTAATTATCGTATAATCTCTCAAGTGGGCGACACGAGGCAATTATGAAAAAAGACTGTTTTTGTTCTACGTACTAACTTTTAAAAGTTGGAAGGCGTTGTCGCAGAAAATTACCAGAGCAACTGAAAATTTCAATTCAAATTACCCTTGATAAGAGTAATTAGTAATTTAATTTTCCAATTTATTGAATTATTAATTCGTAATTTATTTGAATTAGATTATTTTTTTTTATAATTTTATTTTGAATTGTTTATTATTTGTTTAAGCCTGAACAAAAAAAAAATGTTTCAGCGAAATAAAATAAGTTTTCGTCACCATTTTTCTCGTAGAATTAAACCATGCATTTGACAAATTTCCCTAGTAGTCCGGTCAAAATAGACATTGAAGGTTACATTAATTCGCACCTTGCTAAAAATTGGCATGAATGTTGGGAACCCTATTATACACAATTTGTCAATTATCCACATCAATCCGAAGTGTGGAAAAAAATTTATTCAAGGTCAAATGTTGCAAAAATCGGTTTTTTGAGTTTTCCAGCTAAACGGTAAGTTTTATAATAAAAACAGGTGAGACAAAAATTATTCATCATGCAATTATCTATAAAAATTGTTCATACACTTTTTTTCCTAAGAATCACCATTTCGGAGATACAGCGATGCAAAATGTTGAAAAAGTTGTATTCTTCATAATATGCATGTCAATTACCGTAATATACGTTACAGAACGATAATATAAGTAAAAATATTAATTTTCGTAGCGTATACATACATATTATACAGTTTTAAAAATATAAACTCCAAAAAAAACCCAGTCCCTCATTTTATATGACCGTACGGCCTTGAGCAACATCTGTCTGCTATTCAATTGTCCACGTGGCGACGCTCGTATACCTGCTCCTTTTTGAAGGGCCTCCCTAGATAGAATAGTATTAGTCTCAAGCATTCTTTCGTAGTAAGAACACGTAGTTATTGCTTATATTTTCAAACAAAATTTGTGCAGTTTTGTGTTTGTAATAGAAATGTCGCAGTTGTGCTTTATTTGTAATAAACATTTGACCGAAAGCGAAACAGTTACTGTTGATCGTGGCCTAAAGACATTAATTAATGCAAGTATTGAAAGAGGTGATGAATTTTCGGAATACCTGAAAGACCAGACTTCTGTGACAGTTCATGTGCAGTGTCGAAAAAACTATACTCGGAAGGGTACAATCGCTGCATTGAAAAGAAGACAGGATGAAGAACAAGCTAGTACATCAAAAATAAGTCCACCTCGTACTAGAGCACGCGTAAGTGAACCATTTTTTTGTTTTAAAAAGTGTTGCTTATTTTGTGGCAATGAATTGAATGAAGAGCTAGAAAACAGAAAAGCACTGAAGTATCGGCGTAAAATTTTTCATGTAACAACACTTTCATTCAAAGAAACAATCCTGAATATAGCCCAGACTCGTTCTGATCATGTAGCAAAAGCTGTTATTACTCGAATTGAGTTCGAACATGATATAGTTGCTGCCGAAGCTAAGTATCATAAAGACTGTCATAATGCCTTCTTGAGACCGACTACGGGGGGTCAAGCCGGTCGTCCTTAATCTGAAAGTACGAATCTTTTAATGGAAGAAATATTTGCACACATCGAAAATAGTGATGATTGTCAATTTTCATTAGACGAATTACAAAATATTTGCAACAATTCGTTAGATAATAGAACCATTAAGTTACGATTAAAGTTGAAGTATGGCGATAAAATTATTATAACAGAAAAGTCAGGAGCATCAACATTAATATGTTTTGTTGATAATCACTATGACATTTTAAATCGAGCTAGCTACGAAAAAAAAACAACAAATGAAAAAGAAGAAGAAGAGCAAGACAGTATGGATTATGTTCCATTAGAAGAGTATCAATCAGACGAATAATTTTCTCAATTTACGCATTACTTACACCGCTCTTGTTATTTACAATAGTACCATTTTCAATTTAATACAATAGCTTTTTAACTCAACAGAAGCACAATAGATCGTGGAATAGGCCTACCGGGGAAACCACGTAAAAAAAAACGCGCCATGTACACTACCTCACGGGTGGCGCGGAAACGTGTGCATATTATGAAGAATACAACTTTTTCAACATTTTGCATCGCTGTATCTCCGAAATGGTGATTCTTAGGAAAAAAAGTGTATGAACAATTTTTATAGATAATTGCATGATGAATAATTTTTGTCTCACCTATTTTTATTATAAAACTTACCGTTTAGCTGGAAAACTCAAAAAACCGATTTTTGCAACATTTGACCTTGAATAAATTTTTTTCCACACTTCGGATTGATGTGGATAATTGAAAAATTGTGTACAATAAGGTTCCCAACATTCATGCCAATTTTTAGCAAGGTGCGAATTAATGTAACCTTACCCCTATTTTTGATGCTAACTTGACCGGACTATAGTGTTAACTTTACATTACTTTACCAAAAAAATGGGTTTAAAAAAAATAATTTCGTATTGATTCATTTTCACACAAAAAATCCAAAAAACCATAAAAAATATTTTAGATATATCTCAGAATTTATTGGTTGTCCTCGATTTGAAGACCATCGTCAAAGACGCCATATTTCTTTTGGAGATTGGAGATTATTATGTTATTAGAATAGTTGAATAATCAATGTTCTTACCCCAGTAATTTTAAAATTATAATTAATACCAATTAATAATTTAATAGTTTGGAAAATTAAATTATTAATTACTCTTGTAATGGGAAATTTTTAATTACTCCGAAAAGGAATAATTTTATTTTTAAAATTATCAATTATTTAGGAATGGGGGACACGCTCGATGAGCTGTTTCTCTCACTTCTTTTACCAGTAAAGCCATGAGTGAGCAACAGGATCCACCGTTAGTTACATAACGGGTGATATTAATGTTTGTAACTCAAAAAGGCATTAAACCATCCGAAATTTTAACTTTGCTGAAGACTTAGTGTCGAGACGATACCCTGCCTAAGACCCAAGTGTTTGGTTGGCCAAGAAGTTTAAAAGTGGAGGAGAAACTGTGGCTAATCAAAGTCAGATAAATCTTAGAGAAGGTGGAAACATACAATTTTCCGAATTTCTCGATTATTTTTTACATACTTCCTATTTTTGGGTCGTAGAATATGTCATTTTTCGCCGATGTTGCGTGGTTTTAGTTAGTTTAGTCTGCTTGTACCTGAAAGATGAATTTTCAAGGAATCTTGTAATAATAAATGTTTTGAAAAAGCTCATAATCATGGGCGAAACGTCAACATAAACAAGTTGTTTTATTTTTTTAAATTGCAAAACCTATAACCAAGAGAGGAACCTTTAAAGAATATAATGTATATATATATATATATATATATATATATATATATATATATATATATATATATATAGGAATTAATTTTTTCTTGAATCATTAAATATATTTTTAGTTGGTTATTTTCTTGGGAATATGGAGCTTTAAGGAAAAAATACAAAACAAAAACAAAAGCTTTAAGGAAAAAATACAAAACATTAAAATCCCAGAAAACCACGTGTTGATCTCATTAGACGTTGTATCTATTTACACAAATATACCCATAAATGTGTCCTTAAACATAATCAGAAAAAAATGGTCAGAAATAAAGAAATACACTGATATACCATTAGATGATTTTCTTGAAGCTGTAGAAATCTGCCTAACTTCTACATATTTCAAATACAAAAATTTATTCTTTAAGCAAATTGAGGGTTGCGCGATGGGTGCATCCATATCAAGTGTTATTGCTCAATTAGTGTTAGAAGACCTAGAAACTGAAGTTATCAACAGCTTAAAATTCAAACTACCATTCTTTTACAGATATGTAGATGACTGCATAACGGCTATACCAAAAAATCAAAATTCATATATCTTAAACAAATCTAATAGCTACCATGAAAAATTGCAATTTACCATAGAATTTGAAAATAACAATCACATAAATTTCCTAGATATGACGTTGCATCATAAAAATAATACAATACTAACTGAATGGTACACAAAATCCACATGGTCTGGTCGCTATCTCAACTACAATTTCCAACACCACATGGCCCAAAAAAAATCAGTAATAATTGGAATAGCCGATAGAGCCATCATCCTTAGTAGTCCCGATTATAGAAACAACTGCATCAAAAAAGCAAAAGAGGTCCTTATGACAAACTCTTACCCAAACAAACTAATTAATAAAATTTTTAAAGAAAGGCTAGAAAAATACAAACATGGAAACACTAAAACAGAAAATTTAGAACACAATAAAACCAAAAAACAATATCTTTCCTTGCCATACATACCAAAACTTTCCGAAAACTTTCAAACTTTTTTTAAAAAACATAATATAACCACTAGTCATAAGGGCTATAATTTACTTAAAAGCAATTTCAGCAAATTAAAAAGTGAAATTCCAAAAAACAGAAAATCAAATATTGTCTACCAAATACCCTGCAAGGATTGATCATCGAATTACATCGGCCAAACTAGTCAGTATCTGCAAAATCGTCTAAATGGACATAAATATGACAAAAAAAATATTACAGCCCTAAAAAAACACGAAATGAAACACAAGCACACCTTTGATTATGAAAATACAAAAATCTTGAAAACTGAAACTAACAAAGGAAAGCGAGAATTTTACGAAATGATTGCAATAAAAAAAAATCCGAATGCCATAAACGATAAAACATACATCAATAATTTAAATCAAATTTATTTCAACATATTAAAATAAACCAATATAAGGAAATTTCTAAAATAAATAAAACAATAAATAAGAATAATTCTCCGCTTCCAATTCTTCTAAATTAAATCACGATATTTTTCAGAGAAATATCACTTCATTAAAAGATCCAAACTTTTTACGCCACTTAAAGTGCCTAAAAAACATACACCATCTGGGTTCCACATTCAGTCAAGTCAAGACAGTTATAGGGTTAAAAATGTAGTACCCATTCTTCTAACTGGCCTTTTAAAAATATTTTTAAAAAGTGAATATACAAAAGAGTGAGTGACTACAATTGGTTTGTGATGTAATTAACTATTGTTTAAAACAAAAATCTCTGTTCTGGTAAGTTTTTAACCTCTTTGTCCATATCTAATAATATTAAAAATGTACATTTTTGTAGCATCCGCATCAGTTGAAAAAGATTCGAAAGAATCGAAACGTCCTGAGAAATAAAAATATATATATACAATAAGTATGACTACTGTATATATGTAGTTTCAATATAAAAATGAACCATATTCCCAAGAAAATAACCAACTAAATATATATATATATATATATATATATATATATATATATATATATATATATATATATATATATATATATATATATTCCAAACTAGGGATAATGGTGCAGTCTGTTTAAATTTATAGGCCTTGGTAAGGGAAAAACCCTTTTTTGAATCTGTCAAGCTTTCGAGAATTTATTTATCTCTTCTTCAAGACATCTCTACAATTATTAATTAAATAGTTAAATTATTAACCTCACTTATAATTATTAAGTAACTCATCAATGTGGTTAGAATATTAAACAAGTACACGTTTGAAAAACAGGGGAAAAACCAAACTTTAGCACTTTTGAACTGTATTTAAAGGCATATTTTTGTAGTGGGTGGTGTAGGTAGTGGGGGAAAATACGGACACAGTAAACAGTGGTGTAGTCAAACAAAAGATTTAGCAAAAATAGAAAAATAATGTTAAGAAATTACTTTTTTGATATTTTTTACATAATATGAGAGAATTTAATAGAAAACCTATTCATCTGGAGATGGACTGTCCAGGAGGCTCAAATACTTTTTTTTTCCAATTGTAAAACATAACTGTAAATGTCACTCAGACTCTCGATGTTACTTTTTTATTCATGGTGTTACTTTCTTGGTTAATGTGCACCATTTCAAGGAACAGCCTTTGGTGATAAGCAGGAACTCTTTCCATAATCTCAGTGCCATCCCATTTAATATTGTGGTCTTGATGAAAGATATGTTCAGCCAGAGCACAAGAGGGCAAACCTCTATTAATGTCACTACGATGAGAAGTGAGTCTGCCTTTGAGGCTTCTGGAAGTCTGGCTTATATAAACTAGTTGACAGTTGGAACAGGGAACCTTATAAACTATGCAAGACGTCTCATTTAGCTGTAATGAGACGTCCTGCATAGTTATAAGGTACATATATATATATATATATATATATATATATATATATATATATATATATATATATATATATATATGCTGAGATTTTCTGTGTCTCCTCTTTGTTCATGGAAAGTGGTTCGTTGTTTATGTGAACCATTTCTAGGAAGACTCTTTTATGAAAGTTATTTTCTTTTGCTAGGATTTTCGGTCTCTCAAAGTTCATCATATGACCCTCACATGCTCTGCAAGAGCACAAGAAAACACTCCTCTGTTACAATCGCTTTTATGGTACTTTATTTTACCTGAAAGATTTCTAGAAGTTTGGCCTATATAAACTTGGTCACAATTTAGGTATGGGATCTTATAAATAATGTTCCAGTTTCTTCTCTGGCCAGCCATCCTTCTGACTACAGCCACACAAAAGTGTGCTAAACATCTCGGTTTAGTTGGCTTTTTGCATATCTTGAAGTAATCTCTCTCTCTCTTCTCTCTTTGTCAACCTCTGTTCATCCACTCCTGAATGTAGGTCTCTCTCAATTGTTTCCATCTTTCTCTATTCTTCGCCAATCTCATCCACTGTTTGCCCGCCACTGTCCTTATGTCGTCTACCCATCTTTTTTGAGGTCTTCCCGTGCTTCTTGTTGTCTCCCTCGGTCTCCATTCCAGGATTCTTCGTGTCCAACTGTTGTCCTCATCGCCACTTCATCTTTGCAACCTCCTTAACGATGTCTTTGACTTTCGTTTTGCGTCTTATCTCGGTGTTTCTAATCCAGTCTCTTAATGATATTCCAAGCATGTTTCTTTTCATCGCTCTTTGGACTGTTTCTAATTTTTTAGCGGACTTTTTGGTGTGGGACATGGTCTCTGATCCATACGTACACACTGGTAATATGCATGTGTCGTATACTTTTCTTTTTAGATTTATGAGAATTGAATTATTTTTCAGGATGTATGCAAGTTTACCGAAAGCGGCCCATGTCAGCTGTGTTCTTCTGTTTATTTCAGCATCCTGGTTTGATTTCCCTAGTCTGATGTCATGACCCACGTATACATAGTGTTCGACGTTTTCTATCCTCTGGTTCTGTATTGTTATGTTTGCCTGTTCGTGGCAGTAATCGCATAATGACAATTCAACATCTTTAGCCATTTCATCAATTCTATTTTGCAGTAAATTATTGCTCAATGGAATTTCCCTGATAATGTTTGATAAATTCTTATGATGAGTTTTTAATAAGTCTTTCACTACCGGCAAGATTAGTTCTTCACAAATTATGTGTAGTCTTTCCGCTTTTACGATTAATAATGAAATATTTTATGAAGTTCGTAGTCCATCATCTTCTTGCCCAGAGGACCACGCAAAGTTTTAATAGAGTTGATTGTTTGAAATATTTCTTTTCAAGTCCTTGAAAATCGGATACATCTTTGTCCTTTTTATCAGCGTGCCTTTTATTCAAAATTCACTTCTAGCATAGAAAGCTTCATGGTTTTATTTGAAAAAACTTTTGGTAAATGAAACACATAGATAATAATTAATTTGTAGGAGCAGACTTTTAGACCTCAAACATATAGACTAATTCTAAACGTTCATCAGTGACCTCCGAATATTCCTTTTTGACGTAAATACTGATTCTAATTATATTGAAAATGACGTCACAAAAATAAAAACAGTCGAAAAACGTCATTAAAAACTACGTCAACAATATAACCAACCCATACATCAACCTATATCAGAACGTGACGTCGCCAATGCTCAATGAATATTTAATCAGTTTCCACCCATTTAACATGCGTTTTTCTTTAAAAATATCTGGAATTAACGTGGGTCTTTTCAGTTTTTAAATTATTTTTATTAAAAGATTTCATCGATATTGTTGAAAATGGGGTAAAGGTAATTAACAGTCATGGAACCGAAAGAAATACGCAAGCAAGAAAATATTGTTCGCCCAACCGTAAGAACAGAAATGTTTTTTTTTAAAGATACTTGATATAAAAATTATTAAAACATGATAGAAAAATAAATTTAATTAAGATAATGGGAACAAAAGTTTAAAGGTTTGTGAAGGAAATTAAACAAGAACATGCATGTGGTAAATTAAATACAAAGAAATAATGGAACAACAATAAAAAATACTACAAATAACGAAACAGTACTGACGAAGTCTACAAAGAAGAAAACAGTCACAACAAAAAGGAAATAAATAATTAATATCGGAGTTGAAGAAATATCTCTTATAGAAACATATGAAATAAGGAAATCAATAGATGAGTAGAAATTAAGCTGGGTACCGGAGTAGAATAACATAATATTTGAATTAAAATATGGAAGAGAGATTCTAATAGAAAAGCTTAAAATGCTGCTTAATAAATGCTTAGATGAACCAAAAATACATATATATATATATATATATATATATATATATATGAAGTAAAATGCTAACAGTAAATGCAAACTTCATTCCAAGCATATCCTTTCCGTGTTAGAGGTTGCACAGTTGAAACAAATTGCTAAGGAACACAATTTATCCTATTCCACCATCCTCCCCGCCACAGTGATACGGCAGAGCTATATGTTATATATATATATATATATATATATATATATATATATATATATATATATAAATTTTTGATGTCCGTTCATTGTATATATTGTTTTCTTGTATTTATGTACTTAAGTCTGCGAAATTAAAAAATTATGTAAGTCACTCTCATGAAACGAAATGTAGAATGAATAGACATCTAAGGATACCAAATAGTAATGAAAACATTAGTTATAGATTTGTTAACTGTCTGGCGCCCAAGTTCTCCGCTTCGCCAATATTTTATTCTATTTTATTTTAAATTACACGGACAAAAACTTATCTACATATTTATTTACTTGTTTGGCTTTGAAACACGCTAAACGATGCTCTCATGGTGGGATCGTTTGGTGCGGCACGTAGCTTTGGCTGCTTAAATAGCGGTATGCCTGCTTGCCAGTACCGAAAAATGCGACCCCTATCTTTTGGGCAGCGCGTTTCGTGTACTCGATTTTACATATTTCTGTTTTAATTCACCGTCGCGCCACCATATGACGGTTCTCTTACAAACTTTGTTAATCTGTATGGTTCTTGTATTATCAAGTGGACCATCGAGATGTCGCCTTTGTCGTCTTATTTGCCGTATCTTGATTATAAGTATGGCTTATACGATGCAAAGGCGAGATGATGGTTTGTACCGACTGCGGTGGCCTGACGAGTCCCATATTAGGACGAGTCCAATATTATCCCGATTAGTATAAGAACAATCTTCAATGTGAAAAAATTTAGTAAGCTTTGCAGAACATAAATTTTTCATAACATTGATCAATTTAAACTTTTTCTTTGACAAAATCTTCATAGGTTACTTAGTGTGTAGGTTTGTTTAGAATGTAGGTTTGTTTAGTATGTAGATATTCCAATGATTAGTATTATTTTCATTCATTATGTTTTCTTTTTATGATTGTTTTTTGAAATTAATATGATATTATTGATTTTGTGCACATACATGTATTATGTTACCTAGGTGCAGAATTATTGAATATTGAGGTTATTGAATATGTTTAGATTAGATCATCATCTATTTGAAGATTTGTACTAAAATTATTCGTAATATATATATATATATATATATATATATATATATATATATATATATATATATATATATGAAATAAAATACGAACAGTAAATTCAAACTTCTCTCCATCTTATCCTTTCTGTGTTAGAGATTGCACAGTTAGAACAAATTGTTATAAAACGCAATTTATCCTATTCCACCACCATCGAGATGATGGCCTACTTGTACCACCATACCGAGAAGAAAGTGAAAACTTACTCTCCCCGCCACAGTGATACGGCAGAGATACATGTTTCGTCTCTACTAGGCTCATCAGGGTACCGACATGCACCTGGCTGTGCAAAGGACAGATCGGAAGGAAGCATGCAAATATTTCGCCGACCTCCGGCCGGATGGCGTATATAAACCGTGAAAGCCGCATAAATATATATATATATATATATATATATATATATATATATATATATATATATATATATATATATATTTACAGGATTATTCACCCAATACTGCACGGAATATTGCGACCAGAATACGGGGTTTTCAAAAAGTTTTACTTTTGGGATATATGAAGAAAATGTTTTTACTGTACTTGGTGCAGTGATCGAAAATCCCAGTATTAGTTAGAATCATATATCCGAAAATACTAACATTAGCCAAGCAAGTGTTTCAAGGATTCTTAACAAATACATTATTTCATCCTTATAAAATCCAGCTTTGTTAAGAGCTTCGCGGAAATCATTTTGACAATCGAACTGAATTCTGCTTGTAGGTGTTAGATAAAGTGATAGAAAATAAACACTTTTTCGATAATGTGTTGTTTAATGATGAATGTACTCTTCATAACAATAGTTTCGTGAATAGACACAACATTACTGTTCTGATTCAAATCTGCATGAATACAGAGTTATGAGAAACCAGAATAGATGGTCGGTTAATATGTTGAGAGGAATACTGGGTTCATACTTAATTGGACCCTACTTTTTTGAAGCACCTATAAATGGTTCGATCTTTTTCGATATTCTTTTACATCAACGTCCAGGGTTATTAGAAGATGTCCTTTAAATATTAGAACGACTAAGTGGCTTCAATTGGATGGAGCTCCGTCTCATCATCATCGAGAGGTTCGTCAATTTTTAAATATCAACTTTCGAAACAGATGGATTGGGAGAGATGGATTTAAAAATTGGTCTCCGAGATCTCAGGACTTAACTCCACCAGATTTCTTTTTATGGGGATACATAAAAGGAATTGTCTACAATGCGCCCCCGACAATACCACCAGATATGAAAATACGCATAAGAGATGCTTTTCGTTTTTGGAAATGGATGGTCGACCTTTCGAACATCTACTATAAATATTTCGCTTCTGTTTTGTGCTATCGTCAGTAGGTTATTACCGTTATTGCTGTTATAGCCTGTTGGACAACTATAAATCGCGTTCTGAGTTTTTGAACATTTGTAAAGATATTCCTGATCATTATTCTTATAATTGTAAATTGCCTGTCATTTCCAAATGCCATAGATACATTATAACATCTATTCAAAAAAAAACAAACAAAATGTTGCAGAAAACGATTATTTGGCGTATTCTGTGAAAACGCGAAGACTATAGAACACCCTTATACCATTTGATAGGTATTTAAAAGGTACATTTTCTGGTAAGGTAAAAAGTGTAGCGTTCTATTTAAATTAATGAATTTATAGCCACTTAAAGTTCTTGTTTGATTAGTTTTAATTTTTGGACACCCTGTATAATATAGCAAGTTTATTATAACTGGGATATAAAATATGATTTATTGTTAGATTTCACTGTAAATTTCATGTACATAACTGAAATACTTCTTAAGTATTTGAAACATGAAAATTAAGTTAGATTTGTCAAAACTCAAATTATTTAAAAATCCATAAGGTTTAGGTACTATAAATCTACTACAATGGGCACTTATTTTGATCGGATAATCTAAAAATACAATAATATACAGGGGGTTTTATTTAAAAAAACACAACTTTGATAGTTTCAGAGCTTTTGGGACACCCTGTATAATATAAAAATAATTTTAAAAAGTAATTATAATATTCCCTCTTATATACCAAAAGTAAACCTTTTTGAAAGTCACGTATTTTGGCCGCAATATTCCGTACCGTATAGGTTAAATAACCCTATATATATATATATATATATATATATATATATATATATATATATATATATATATACGAAGTGTGGCAGAAAAGTAATGAAACTGGCAACACTGCAAGTTATCTGGCAAAGCTGCGCTGTTGTCCTTGATAGAGCACGTGTATTAGTACTCCCATTGCTGAGTGCAAGTTTCAACGCCTTCCGTTAACTATGTGATTTTTTCGACTGCTATTAGTGAAGTTGTGTTTTGTTTGTGCGTTACGCAAAATGGAAAAGCGGAATTTGGAGCAGCGTTATGCCATTAAATTTTGTGTTAAGCTTGGAAAATCGCCAAGTGTGACGTTTGAAAAGTTAAAACAGGCCTATGGGAAACATTCTTCATTCTGAGCTCAAGTTTTTCGCTGGCACGAATCATTTTTGGAAGGCAGAGAAAACGTTGAAGATGAACAACGCTCAGGGAGGCCTTTAACCTCGAAAACAGACGAAAACATCGAACGTGTGAAGATTCTTGTGAGATCAGACCGCCGTTTAACATTAAAAATGTTGAGTGAACAATTAAATTTGAATAGATTTACCGTTCATCAAATTTTGACTGAACATCTGCACATGCGAAAGGACTGTGCCAAAATGGTGCCGAAAAACCTCACAATTGAGCAGAAGGACAATCGAAAAAACAAGTGTCTTGATCTTCTTGACAGAATCGTCAATGAGCAAGATTTCTTTAGTAGTGTGATTACAGGTGATGAATTTTGGATTTTTGAATACGATTTAGAGACCAAGAGGCAAAGCGAGGAGTGGCACACTCAGAGTTCTCCTCGAACGTAGAAACCCCGAATGAGCAAATCGAAATTCAAATCAATGCTGATTTGCTGTTTTGACAGAAGGGGAATTGTCTACAAAGAATTTGTTCTTCCAGGACAAACTGTCAACTAAGTTTTTTATAAAGTCGTCCTTGAAAGGCTCAGAAGAAGGGTGATTCGCGTCAGACCAGACATTGCAGACAAATGGATGCTCCATCATGACAACGCCCCATGTCACACTACCCTCTCCGTCACAGAATTTTTGGCCTCAAAAAGCATTCCTGTGGTTCTCCATCCCCTCTATTCATCTGACATCAGTCCCTGTGACTTTTTTCTAAACTGAAAAATGTCTTCAAAGGATGTCACTTCGGGACTTTAGAAAACATCCAAAAGAGTGTAACCGACATGCTGAAGACTATATCGGTTGAAGACTTCCAGAACTGCTACCAACAGTGGGAAAAACGTCTCCATCGGTGCGTAGCTGCCCAAGGGAACTACTTTTAAGGGGATAACATTGATGTTTGAAAAAAATAAAAACTTTGATAAATAAAAAATCAGTCTCATTACTTTTCTGCCACACCTCGTATATATATATATATATATATATATATATATATATATATATATATAAATATATATATATAAATATATATATATATATATATATATATATATATATATATATATATATATCACTACATAGTATAAAACAAAGTCGCTTTCTCTGTCCCTATGTCCCTTTGTATGCTTAAATCTTTAAAACTACGCACAGGATTTTGATGCGGTTTTTTTCAATAGATAGAGTGATTCAAGAGGAAGGTTTATATGTATAATAACATCCATTAAATAGTGGAGAAATACTGTTATTTTTGAGGTTTCTAATGTGATGTCGTTAATTATCATATTTTTTTCCGCTTACATTGCAAACGCAGGCTGAACCCTACGAGATTTATCAAAATAATGTACTAATTATTTGTACACATTGAAAAGGTCTACAGAAAACTCCGCGATGGTATATGTCTATCTCTCATGGATATCCCACAATAACATTTTTTTGTCATTTACTTTTTACGACAAATAATGGCAAATTTTGAAGCGATTTTAACCAATACAGCATTAATCCTTATCCAATTAAATAGCTTAAATACATTGTTGATTTAATATAGATCTATATGGTCCTTTACAGCACAAGATTTAAATGAATATTTTCGAAGATATTACAGATTTAAAATTGCGGGAAGTAGCGCTTGCGGCGGTACTGGCCGACCGGGGCGGCAGCAGCGTGCCTATAAATAGCGCGTCGAAGGCCGATGTAATAATTGTTGTAAAAATAAAATAAATAGTCACAGTTTTTCTGTAGTGTATTTAGTATCAGCATTGCACCCGTGCGAAGCCGGGGCGGGTCGCTAGTATATATATATATATATATATATATATATATATATATATATATATATATATATATATATATATATATATTAAACTAAACGTTTTGCGAAAAAAATACAATAGACAAAAGTTTCTTTACTTTAAGGGGCTAAGCGTGTATAATTTTGAAACTGACCTGGAATTTTTAAGATCAACTTTGGTTTTTCGCATAGGAACTCCTATTTTTTATTATAGGAATGACAAATAGGGAACACTCCTCTCCCAACAATATAAATATGTCCTTCGAAGATCAATCGTACTTGTCTAACATTAAAACGCAAAAAGGCTTAGAAATCAAAGGTTTTAGAGATTATCTTGAATCAAGGGTAGAAATGAAACCTATGATAAATAGTACATTCAGCCATGTGAGACATTAATAGCATATGATTTTATCATGAGGTCATTTGAAGGTCAAACAGACCTTTTTCGGTTAAAGATTGCACAGATGGATGAATCACTTATAACTAGAGTGTAAAGGAAAACCGTTTAATTCGAAAGTTCTTGGAAATTGGAGCATTGCTGATGCTAGTGAGTTTATGACTTCTGGAATTATTAACGTGTAAACGATCGGTGTGTCATTGGCAACATGTGGTCGCTACCCATTCATGGTTCTACCGATATAATAGCGTCCGAGGTCTACCACGATAACATAACAGTTTGGATTTCTAGACTTCATTTATCCAGTCAGTAGAGGCAAGACATCTAGATGTGAAAAAAGCATATAGTAGTTATATCATTGGATGGAGCATTTTCCCCACACTCCATTTCTGTAATAAAAAATAGAAGTTCATATTTGAACTTCGATATTTTTTCCCAGTCTCGATATTCTTGATCGCAATTTTTCAACCTGATATATCAATAGTTCCATGTCAAAATCTGAATATCAAAAAAAATTAAAATAATAGGGTTTAATATTTTGTATGATCCAAAACGTTGAATTGTTTAATTGTTAAGGAGAAAACTTTTTTAATACACCTCGTATTTATGCAATCACAATGTTCTTCCTGGAAGGCGTTTGACGTAAAGAAATTTGGACATTTCCAAGCCGTTTCTAAATAATGCGATGAAATGTTGGGATTTTTGATAGTTTACGATTAGGAAAGTTAGCTCTTTAAATTGGATGATAAAGAATGTAATTAAATGAGTTACCAGTTTTTTCCCATGCTTGTTGTGCAAGAATGTTGTGAAACAAGACGCAACGAGAAATATATATTATGTAATATTTTCTGCATAACTATATTTTACACTGTTTTCTATATTTTTTAAATGATCCCAAAAATTCCTCAAACTTGTATTTCCTATATTTTGACCTATTTATCACTTACAAACATATACCGAAAAATATTCGTCGACCGTTCCATACAATGCATAACCCCCATTCTTTGGCATGTACTCTTTAATTTAGTTTTGGAATTTATGAGAGTCGGAGCTCATGTTCGGCTTTAGCCAAGTCTAGGTAGTTTTTTAAATTATCAGTTTCTGTTCACTCTTAATAAGAACTGAATCCTCGTGTACAGCTTCCTTAAATTTTTCGTGCATTCTTAAATTTTTAGCTTTTTTTAAACTCTATTATTTGTCACATTTTTCAAGTATAAAAATCTTTGCCAGTTCACTTTTACAAAGTACAAAGTTAATTTGCTACAAAGAGTTTAAATTGTTTTGCAAGATATCAATTTTTACGAAAGCAATATTATTAATAAAAACGAATTTGACATTTTTGAATGTTTCTTATTTAAATTGACTCCACATTCTTATACCTATATAATTCTACAGCACTATATATGGCATTTCTCACTCGCATGCTTCAATCATACTCCTAGATTTAAACAAAGATAATTTCATTCATAATCAATGGAAAGTTTATAATAAATGTAAACAAAAGATATTTTAAAGCATTATTTTAATCCGTAAATATTGTTAAATATTATTTACATATAGAAAATAACATAGGATAGGCAACCAGAAATTCCTGACATTCTGCCTATCAACAAGAAGTATAATCGAAGCTATCTTATCTATTTCCCCCGATTGGCGTGTAATATTTGTGTAAACAATGTAATTAGGAAAGGGGATAAAATATTATCAGTGAATAAAAATACACACTAGTTGTCAACACTTTTTCAATCAGCAACCACAAAACGGCCGCTAGTTCTGATGATATTCTAGTTCTACGGGAGAATTTTTTTTGTAGTCGCAATTAGTTCTTCCAAATTTTTTTTTTTACTTCACCTATTACTGTGTGTAATTACCGACTTATTCCTTTAAAACTTGTCACTTTCACTGGAACGCATTTAGACATTCTAAAGCCATATATATATATATATATATATATATATATATATATATATATATATATATATATATATATATATATATATATATATATATATATGGAAAAGGTTATTTTCTCTTTACAACCGTTAAGAAGCGGAAGCAGACAATATATTCTATGCGAAGTTTACTCTGATTCTCTCTCTATACAAGTTTCGACCGCCTAATGGTCTCATCAGTGGAGCTGTAATGAACAGAGAGCAAAATGCACCGAAAAATCTGTCGTAAAATGTCAACAGAATATTACCCACAGAACTTGATGCCAGACTGTTATCTTCAACAGTACCAACATCTAAATATACCCTGGAGCGGTAGGAAATTATTAAAAATAAGCAGTTTCACGGTCTATGTATTTGGAAAAGGTTATTTTATTCTCTTTACGACCCTTAAGCCTTCCTTTCTTAACAGTCATAAGGAGAATAAAATAATCTTTTCCAAATACATTGACTATGAAATTGTCAATATATATATATATATATATATATATATATATATATATATATATATACTAGCGACCCGCCCCGGCTTCTTCTTCTTCTTCTTCAAGGGCCATCTCCGCTGCGAAGGTTGGCTATCATCATGGCAATTCTAACCTTAGAAGCTGCCGCCCGGAACAGTTGAACAGAACTGCAAGAAAACCATTCTCTGAGGTTCCTCAGCCAAGACATCCTTCTCCTCCCGATGCTGCGCTTGCCCTGAATCTTCCCCTGCATAATCAATTGGAGCAATTGGTATCTATTGCCTCTTGTAATATGGCCCAAGTACTGAAGCTTTCTTATTTTAACAGTCAGTGTTACCTCTTTTTGTTTGTTCATCCTGTCAAGTACTTCTTGATTAGTTGTTCTATCCTTCCAGGAGATTTTCAAGATTCTACGATACGCCCACATCTCAAATGCTTCCAATTTATTTATACACTGTTTGTTCAGCGTCCACGCCTCCACACCATACAACAAGACCGAAAAAACATAACACTTAAGCAATCGCACTTTCAATTTTAAGCTTAGATTTCGACTACAAAATATTTGCTTCATATTGTTAAACGCACTTCGGGCTTTCTCTATTCTTATTCTTATTTCCCGTGTATATTCATTTGACTCGTTAATATTTACTCCTAGATAGTTGTAGTTTTGTGCTCGTTCTATTCGCTCGTTGTTTCCATATAGGTTGATATTGTCGATATGTTTCTTCGTAATTATCATGAATTTAGTTTTCTTTGTATTCAGTGACAAACCAAATTCCTCGCTTGTTTCTATTACTTTATCTAATAGTCTCTGGAGATCTTCGATACTCTCTGCCATGAGTACCGTGTCATCAGCGTATCGTATATTACAAATAGGATGACCGTTGATCTTTACACCGGCTGATTCGTTCTCCAGGGCTTTCTTAATTATTTCTTCCGAGTAGAGATTGAACAACGTTGGCGACAACACACAGCCCTGTCTTACACCTCTTTTTATCTTTATTTTTTCTGATTCGGAGCCATTAATGCGCACTGTAGCTTCTTGATTGTAGTATAGGTTGGTTATTATTCTAATGTCACTTGAGTCAGTTCCTTTATTTCTGAGTAATTGTAACAATGTCTTATGTTGAACTGTATCAAACGCCTTGTTGTAGTCCAAGAAACAGACAAACACGTCTTGGTTCGCACGGGTGCAATGCTGATACTAAATACACTACAGAAAAACTGTGACTATTTATTTTATTTTTACAACAATTATTACATCGGCCTCCGACGCGCTATTTATAGGCACGCTGCCGCCGCCCCGGTCGGCCAGTACCGCCGCAAGCGCTACTTCCCGCAATTTTAAATCTGTAATATCTTCGAAAATATTCATTTAAATCTTGTGCTGTAAAGGACCATATAGATCTATATTAAATCAACAATGTATTTAAGCTATTTAATTGGATAAGGATTAATGCTGTATTGGTTAAAATCGCTTCAAAATTTGCCATTATTTGTCGTAAAAAGTAAATGACAAAAAAATGTTATTGTGGGATATCCATGAGAGATAGACCTATACCATCGCGGAGTTTTCTGTAGACCTTTTCAATGTGTACTAATAATTAGTACATTATTTTGATAAATCTCGTAGGGTTCAGCCTGCGTTTGCAATGTAAGCGGAAAAAAATATGATAATTAACGACATCACATTAGAAACCTCAAAAATAACAGTATTTCTCCACTATTTAATGGATGTTATTATACATATAAACCTTCCTCTTGAATCACTCTATCTATTGAAAAAAACCGCATCAAAATCCGGTGCGTAGTTTTAAAGATTTAAGCATACAAAGGGACATAGGGACAGAGAAAGCGACTTTGTTTTATACTATGTAGTGATATATATATATATATATATATATATATATATATATATATATATATATATATACTTTCCTATAAACAGGGGGTATACAAAAAAACAGCAGTAAATTCGGTGTTTCTATAAAGTAATATTATAACAATTATTTTTATAGAAAATTCTGTGGTTATTCCTTCTAATAACAGCACATTAAAAAATCCGAATTAAGTACCGTTACGAGATATTTTGATGACGTTGTTAGAGGGGAATTCCATAACAACATTTTTACGGTAGGTTCATGCATGAAAAAAAAATTATACGTCTATATTTTTTTAAATTTTAATACTGGTATGTTAACACGTCACTGGAAGACTCCTTTGTGCTAATCACTACATAGTATAAAACAAAGTCGCTTTCTCTGTCCCTATGTCCCTTTGTATGCTAAAACTACACACCGGATTTTGATGCGGTTTTTTTCAATAGATAGAGTGATTCAAGAGGAAGGTTTATATGTATAATAACATCCATTAAATAGTGGAGAAATACTGTTATTTTTGAGGTTTCTAATGTGATGTCGTTAATTATCATATTTTTTTCCGCTTACATTGCAAACGCAGGCTGAACCCTACGAGATTTATCAAAATAATGTACTAATTATTAGTACACATTGAAAAGGTCTACAGAAAACTCCGCGATGGTATAGGTCTATCTCTCATGGATATCCCACAATAACATTTTTTTGTCATTTACTTTTTACGACAAATAATGGCAAATTTTGAAGCGATTTTAACCAATACAGCATTAATCCTTATCCAATTAAATAGCTTAAATACATTGTTGATTTAATATAGATCTATATGGTCCTTTACAGCACAAGATTTAAATGAATATTTTCGAAGATATTACAGATTTAAAATTGCGGGAAGTAGCGCTTGCGGCGGTACTGGCCGACCGGGGCGGCGGCAGCGTGCCTATAAATAGCGCGTCGGAGGCCGATGTAATAATTGTTGTAAAAATAAAATAAATAGTCACAGTTTTTCTGTAGTGTATTTAGTATCAGCATTGCACCCGTGCGAAGCCGGGGCGGGTCGCTAGTCGGTAATAAAATAGGTTCGTTCGTGATGAGTCCTCTTCCCCTTTTTCGTGTAAGAAAAAAATCCAACATTAGGAATGTGCGATCTTGAAAGTATCGATATTTGGTATCGAACTTTAAAATAAAAACTGTGTTAATATCTAAGTCTAATACGGTTCAAATATACAGGGTGCAGCATTTATCTTGAGACAACGGAATATCTCGGTGGTAAAAAATTATAGGATGGTAGGAGGCCTAATTAGCAGTGATCTTGAAGATGACCTTGACCGTGTCTTTCAAGATCATCCGAAGGTCAACTTTAGAATTTTAAATGAGATCCCCCAATTTTGACTTGGGGAATGAAAATGGCGGAAAATTTTACCATCAGATGTGACCTTGATTTTAAGTTGAAGGTCAAATATCAAGGAAATTTCAAGGTCAAAACAAAAAGATCGCAATATTTCGTGAAATGTTTTGTACAAAAGTTGTTGGGTAGTACGGAGGCTAAGTGATGGTGACCTTGAAAATAACACTGACCTTAAACTTCAAGGTCATTTAAATCTCAATTTCAAAATTTGAAAAGGAGACCCCCCGGTTTGACCCCCGAAATGAAAAGACCGATTAATTTCACAGTAATTAGTTACTAGTACTAGTTAGCTCCCTGCCACCATATACTTTTTGTATAAAATATTATTGGAAAAAATGCGATTCTACTGAGATATTTTGTTGTCTCAAAATAAATGCCGCACCCTGTACATATAAATAAAAATTACATAAATTTCAAAAGTTGAGGAATAATTTAAATGTATGGTCAAAATTTAAATATTTATCCTTACAATTGTACGATTCCTGCTGAATTAGGATTTCCCCGTCTCCTCGTTCGACCACCTTGGCACACGAACTTCTTATGAGACTCGTACGTTAGCATCGCAAAATTGAATCTAATTTTTTAAAATATCTAACCTGCCTGCTACGGCAACCTGCATTTTTCTGTAGACACAGTTTTCCCCTGTGACAACACTGTTTTGCATGGAAATCTTCACGGTTAAACTAATTTGTTATTTCGATAATTTCTACCTGTGTAACTCTCGTAGCAAAATCTAAAGAACATCACCAACATGTTTTCTAAAAGCTTATGGATGAGGGATAAAAATCGAGCTCATATTTGAAATCAGCACATTACCGTAAACACAAAAAACCTAAAAATACATCAGAGAGCGACAAAAAATATTAAAATGCAAAACAGTGTAATTAGATGCGCCACTTTTTCTAGCCCGGGTCGTATGTTTCGCCCATCCCTATCTACGATTGTTATATTATTTACTGTACAGGGTGAGTCAACGATTGGATGAAGTAGGTTTGTGCCTTTTCGGTGAAATTAACAAAGAAACTATATTTATTGTTTGATACAGTTTATTTTACGCAGATTTTAAAAATATTTAGGACTCTACAGGGTGAGCCAAAAAACTAGGACAGCATAAAGTTGGATTTTTTAAATAGAACACCCTATATACGAATCATATTTTCGATTTAGCTTATAATTTTAAATCTTTTTTATTAAGGATTTACTATAACAAAACTTTATAGTTTCTGAGATAATTAAGTTTAAAGAAAAAAAGTCACATTTTCAAGCATCAATTCAATCCTAAATAACGTTTTCAATTTTGTAACAAATATATTCAAATTTGGAATTTAGCAAGGCCAAGAACAAGTTAACATAATTTTTACCTAATATTTGCAATAAAAACTACAGGGTGTTGAACACATCGGCTCAAATGTGAACAAGTTTAAATGAATAAATATCTTTTTTTTTAACGGTACACCCTGTATATTTTCATGTTATTTAATAGAGTAATAAAAACCCTAAAAGTTTTGTTCAATATATCCTACACCTATTTATAATAGTTTTTGAGATATTTCAATTTTTCTTATTTTCCATACTTTTTTACAGAAATAGTCTTCATTATCATAGTAGCCATGTAAAATAATAAAAAAACTACAGAAACAAACAGAATGTGGTTAAATATGATGAAATACATTATTCGTTATATTACAACGGCAATAGTTTAATTAAACATAATGTGAAAAAATTAACACAACAATAACGACAAGGCAAATACATATTTACTTTTATACTAAATTGAAACAAAAAAATTACCTATTAAATACTGAGATTAATTATTTCTTTTTAATAAGTGTTCGAATAAACGACCCTCTTGTGAAATGCACAAATTTAGTCTTTTTTGCAGATTTTCTCGGACCCTGGACAAAATTAGTGGCGTTATTGTTCTACAGGTATCTCTAATCCTGTTTCGCATATCTTCCACTGTTGTTGGTGGATTAACATACACCTTATTTTTAATATAATTCCATAGGAAGAAATCTAATGGGGTGATGTCGCAAGACCTTGGTGGCCACTCAATGAAACCCCCACGTCCAATCCATTTTTGCGGATATCGTTGGTCCAAAAACGCACGAACTTCACAATGGTAATGCGGAGGCGCACCATCGTGCTGGAACCACATACTGTCGAGCTCATCCCTATCGAGACCTTGAAGCAGTTGGGGTAGTTCTTCTTGTAGAAAGTTCAGGTAACTATGGCCATTTAGTGGTTCATTAAAAAAAGTGGGGTCCAATAATTCGATTATGATGAATACCACACCAAACATTTAATGACCAGTGGTTTTGATGTTGCACCTCTCTAATCCAAAATGGGTTTTCTGTGGCATAATAATGCATGTTGCGTCTATTTACGGTACCCTTACTTCTAAAAGTAGCTTCATCACTAAACATTACCTTGAATAATAAATTTGGATTTAATTGAATCTCCGCATTTATTGTACGACAAAAGTTTACACGACTTTCAAAATCCTGTCCATGCAATTCTTGGTGTAATTCCATGTGATATGGATGATACCTATATTTCTTGGTAGTACGATTAGCGGTGGATTGTGATGTTTCACATAATGTTGCTAACTGACGGCTACCAATATAAGGATTTTCCTGAACATTTAACAATACTTGTAGTTCTTTTTCTTCATTAGTTACTGGTTTGTTGACCACTGTACGTTATGGATAATCAACAATACCAGAAGAATCAAATCTTTGCGTTAAGTTTTGAAAAGTATGGGTATTAGGCTGGCGTCGATCAGGATACTTCATTTTGTAAATTCTTTGAGCAAGAAGGTAATTTTTTTGAGCCTCTCCTATTGTATAAATCATATCTATTAACTCATTCTTTGGAAAATTCATTTTACAATATAAGATGAATGCAAAAAAAACCAAACTACACTACATAAAAACCAAAAGAAGCGATTGCGGTTATAAATTTGACACACAGAAAAAGGTTCTTTTACATTGTTTTTGCCATGGCTACTATGATAATGAAGAGTATTTCTGTAAAAAAGTATGGAAAATAAGAAAAACTGAAATATCTCAAAAACTATTATAAATAGGTATAGGATATATTGAACAAAATTTTTAGGGTTTTTATTACTCTATTAAATAACATGAAAATATACAGGGTGTACCATTTAAAAAAAAAAAAGATATTTATTCATTTAAACTTGTTCAAATTTGAGCCGATGTGTTCAACACCCTGTAGCTGTTATTGCAAATATTAGGTAAAAATTATGTTAACTTGTCCTTGGCCTTGCTAAATTCCAAATTTGAATATATTTGTCACAAAATTGAAAACGTTATTTAGGATTGAATTGATGCTTGAAAATGTGATTTTTTTTCTTTAAACTTAATTATCTCAGAAACTATAAAGTTTTGTTATAGTAAACCCTTAATAAAAAAGATTTAAAACTATAAGCTAAATCGAAAATACGATTCGTGTATAGGGTGTTCTATTTAAAAAAATACAACTTTATGCTGTCCTAGTTTTTTGGCTCACCCTGTAGAGTCCTAAATATTTTTAAAATCTGCGTAAAAGTAAACTGTATCAAACAATAACTATAGTTTCTTTGTTAATTTCACCGAAAAGGCACAAACCTACTTCATCCAATCATTGACTCACCCTGTACATTACAACAGTTGTTAATTCGTTTTCACTTTTTAGTGCAATTTTTCTGAATAATTTATTTTTATTAAAATTCAATATTACTTACCATCAGCCGTCAGTCGTGGTGATAATAACAAACGTCTATAAACTCAGATTTTCACGTGGCGTCGTTTAATGCAATCACTCAAATAAGAAATGAGACAGCAAAACTACGCTTCATCATTGTATTTCGATTTATACTAAAAAAAGAAATCATAGATATTTATAGAATATGGAATGAATGAAATCTATTAATTCCCTTTCCACGTGGCTTCGCGCGGTTCAATTTAAGGGATGGGGGTGAAGACAGACGACGACGTTGACGCCGACGCCTTATTCTCATTATTACTTCGAATTCATTAAGTTAGCTTCGTTTATTCCACCTGTCTCACTATTATACGTAAAGATTTAACCCCCACGTTTTTTTACAGGGTGTTACCAGAAGGGGTATTTTCGTCACTATGACAAACATTTCTTTAAATGATCATAAATAAAAATACAGGTAATATGCGTAATTAGACTCATTTAAAGTAAAAGAAAATATAAAACTCTTTATATAAAGTATATATATATATATATATATATATATATATATATATATATATATATATATATATATATATATATATATATATGAATAGTTTGGTTATTCCGGGTTTCAATCCGTTCGTTCAAAAAATCGTTTTCACGACGTTTCGCCAAAATCTCATTTGGCATTTTCAAGTGCGGTTCGTCTCGTTACTCGCTGAGAACTGAATTATTAAGCTCCAAGTAGAAAACTTTTGTATTCTGATTTAGGTCTTTTGTATATAGTGCCTAAACTGTGGTGAAATTGTATTATATTGCTTAACAAAACTATAAGAAAAACTTTTCTGAAACAAAGAAGTTCTATGTCTTGGTAGTGTAAACAGACTTTGATTTCTTAAATTAATATTATGTACATCAGTCCTAAGTTCCAATTTTTTATACAAATACATAGGTTGTTTAGTATCAAATAATTTTCGAAAAAATATCAGAGAATACAGTCTATATATATTTTCACATCTTAACCAGCCAATTTGCCTGATATTATTTGATACAGAATCAAACTTTCTTAAGTTAAAAATAAACCTACAGCATGTATTTTGGACATACTGTATTCTCTTGTTTGTAACTACATCCAAAAAGGGATAGTAAACAATATAGCAGTAGTTATAGATTGGCATAATAAAACTTTCACATAATTTTTTCCTCATTTTAAATTTCAATATATATATATATATATATATATATATATATATATATATATATATATATATATATATATATATATATATATATATATATATATATATATATATATTTGAATATAAAACCTTCATTTTAACATAATTCCTTTGTAACAGGCTTTGGACATGTTTATGAAATCTTAAATTAACATCCAATACATACTTTGAGGCGATTTGTGAGCATGTTGCGCTTTTTTCGGAACAAAATAAGAGAATCTCAGTTTAGTTGGGATTAATTTTTAAATTATGCTCCTTGGAATACTGTAGAATGGCTGCCAAATCATGATTTAACATATACAATACAAACTTTATTCAGAAAAATCCAAAATGTCAGTGGATGCAGTTTTTCTATGTAAAATTTTATAAAACACCTTATCTTAACCTAATTAAATTATAAAAATTATTTAATGTGCACTGTATTCTTTTTTACGGGATTTTGAATTATTAAATCTGGTAATATAGCATAAATATCTAAACTTTACAAATGCGTGGCGTTTTAAAATATGTGATTTTATTTAAACAATCTATAAATATTTCAGTGTGTGCCGTTATTATTATTAAAGTGATTTTGATGCAGTGCAAATTAAACAATTTATTTTTTATCGTTCACTACAACTATTTGTTATGAGGTTAGTATAAATCTATTTTATCAAAATTATTTTATTATTAACTATAATCTCTTACACAATAGATAAATACCTTTTTAAATCTCTAGTAAAATGTTTTAATATCCACGTTTTATATTTCTTCGTTCCTTTCTTTTAATAAAACAAAAATTTATAAATCCTTTTTCCTTTCCCAATTATTTAAATATTTTCCACAGCTGTTTACTTATTGACTTAATTTATTTATTGGTTTATTAAACTTCTTTTTACTTCTTCTAACATGGACTTTCAATTTCCAGAAAATTTTTATTTCCACATCTCTATGATTCTTCCTTTTACTTTTTTGAAAAATTTTAATAAATGAGACCAGCAATGTTTTTCTTCAATGCAGATTATTCTGTGCTATCTTCTTTTTAATTTATTTTTAAGTAACAATTGAAAAACTTTTAGGTTATGGTCCCGTTAATAAAAAAGACTAGCGAATTTTATACTATGCCCGATCAATAATCACTACTACTTTTACTTTCAAATTATCAACTGAAAATTGAGATTATGTTAAATTTTTTAAGAAACATACTGATGATGTTAACCGTACAAATGATGGAGCTGTACAGTTGGAACAAACAACTGTGCAACTTCTAACACGGAAAGGATATGGTTGGAACGAAGTTTGCATTTACTGTTCACATTTTACTTCATTCATATACGGCATAATGTGGATATATCCACTGCTATTGCATCTCACACGGAGGAATCCGTGAAAGCCGCATTAACATGTATACGCCATCCGGCGGGAGGTCGTCGAAGCCGCGTTCAATATTTGCATGCTTTCTTCCGATCTGTCCTTTGCACAGCCAGGTGCATGTCGGTACCCTGATGAGTCTAGTAGAGACGAAACATGTATCTCTACCGTATCACTGTGGCGAGGAGGGTAAGTTTTGACTTTCTTCTCGGTATGGTGGTACAGGTAGGATAAATTGTGTTCCTTAGCAATTTGTTCCAACTCTGCAACCTCTAACACGGAAAGGATATGGTTGGAACGAAGTTTGCATTTACTGTTCGCATTTTACTTCATATATATATATATATATATATATATATATATATATATATATATATATATATATATATATATATATATATATATATATATTTTCTAATATTTTCTTGGGTATAGGTTTTTTCATTAGAGAAACAAAGGACAATAATTTTCTTTCTGACGTTTCGCTCTACATAGCGAGCTTCTTCAAAAGAGCTTGGTATATTTATTTTACATCTACAAAAATTACAGAATTTTTTATATAATAAACATATATCACAGTAATTACACTTTTATATTTTTAATTTAATTAAAATTAATAAAAAACAAAACAGATTTTAAAATAGTCTTAAAGTTTAAAATTTAAAACAATACAAACAGGTTAAAATAGTGAAGATTATAAAATAGTACATACCTTGAAAGTAGTTTGGTCGGGCCGGTATTTGAATTTTAACTCTGACCATCCAAATAAACAAAAAAATAGTGTCATAATCGGCTTAGTTGATCGAGCTATAAAATTATCTTCACCAGAATTTCGCCCAGAAGTGCTAAAAAAAGTGGAAGAGACCCTAATAATGAACCATTTTCCTAAACTACTCATAAAAAAAATAATTAAACAAAGAACCTATTTACATTATAACACAAACAAAAAAAAATAAAATTAACAATACCAAAACACAAAACACTTTCATTGCATTACCGTATATATACCAACTGTCTGAAAAAATAAAATATATTTTGGATAAACATAACATAACGGTATGCCATAAGGCGAACAATTTACTTGGGCCAGTTTATACGAAGTTAAAAAGCAAAGTTCCCACCAAAAAAAGATCTAACGTAATATATGCAATTCCATGCCTAAATTGTCCTAAGAAATACATTGGCATGACGACACAATATATTGAAAATAGAGTGAATGGACACAAGTATACTAAAAACGCATCGACATCTTTACATAAGCATGAACAAACATCTAAGCATGAATTTGATTTTAAAAACACCCATATTTTAGATACTGACAGAAATTATCATAAATTAGTCATCAAAGAAATGATACACATAAAAAAAGATAAAAATGTTGTAAATGACAAGCAAGATGTCAAAAATTTAAGTCAGATATACTATAATTTGATTTTTGAATAAAACATGCTTGAAGCGACTCTATAATAAATATGAGAAATAATGTAATGATGCTTGGAACGATTTCATATACACTCATACAGGTGAAAGAAAGTCATTAAAAAATAAATAATAATCTTTTTTCCTATTTTATGCTTTTTATAAAAATAAATCTATCCATATCAATTGCATACCAAAGATCATAATTGAATTTATTTTTAAACATACACACAAAACTACTTTCAAGGTATGTACTATTTTATAATCTTCACTATTTTAACCTATTTGTATTGTTTTAAATTTTAAACTTTAAGACTATTTTAAAATCTGTTTTGTTTTTATTAATTTTAATTAAATTAAAAATATAAAAGTGTAATTACTGTGATATATGTTTATTATATAAAAAATTCTGTAATTTTTGTAGATGTAAAATAAATATACCAAGCTCTTTTGAAGAAGCTCGCTATGTAGAGCGAAACGTCAGAAAGAAAATTATTGTCCTTTGTTTCTCTAATAAAAAAACCTGTACCCAAGAAAATATTAGAAAAAAATATTTAACAAAAGGTTTAAGATACAAAAATAAATTATATATATATATATATATATATATATATATATATATATATATATATATATATCTTTAGCAAACAGAACAATGATGTCACCAAACTTCTCTTTCATGTTTTGTTAAAACTTACAAATAGTATTTGTTTTCGTTAAATCTTTTTGTAGTGCAATAGCTCGAAAATACACTGTGAAAATTTTAAGTAGAATCGATGAAAACTGACTGAAGAGTAAAATTATAATTCTCCTAATGCACCCTCCTGGAAAATGTTAACAAAATCTAGGGCATCACTTGTGAAAAAGGTTGTGAATGACCTCACCGAGTCTTTCTATTTTTGTAAAATACTATAAGAATTCTGATAGATGCGACGCTATATTTATTTGACCGAATGGACTTTTTGCGATGTAAACATAGTTAATAAACTTGTTTTTTACTCCCAAAGTTTTAGACGTCTCTACTACGTAGACTAAAAGACTATTTTGAATTCGAATCCTTTTTTTATAAAACAATTTTGCATGGCACACTTGATTTACCAAGGGTGAATGGTCTTAGCTGTCTCGGTTAAAAATAACATACACCTTGTTGGAGACGAAAAAATAAAGCCAAAAAGGTCGTTGGCAGGAGATTTTAAAGATTATGCGTTAACAGTTCTATAATGTGGCAGGATATGTGGACGTTATAGCTGTTCAAGCGAGTTTATTTGTCTTATTTTCTATCTTTTTGTGTTATTCTATAAGCGAAAAGTTAGTTTAGCTCAACTTTTCGTAGAATTTTATAAGGACTGTCAATATAAACGAATCAACAAATTAGGTTGAACCACCGTTTTATTGAAATGTTAAATTAATGCAACTTTTTTAGTTTCAATCATATTTTAAAAACTTTTTCGTTGGAAATTTTATTGATGTCAAATTTTAGAAGCCCGTTTTTTCAAATATCCCATTATTAACAATGCAGACTAAAATGTGGTTGTCGGACTTGCATTGCCTTTATTTTTATTTATTTTTACGACGTTTCGATTAGGTTGTATCTCTAATCATTATCGTGTATAAACCGAATGTTTTGTCTTAAGACTACTAGCTTATATAGGGACTATGTCCATTGAAGAGCAAAGTTTCGCTTCACTGTACAGGGTGAGTCAACGATTGGATGAAGTAGGTTTGTGCCTTTTCGGTGAAATTTACAAAGAACCTATATTTATTATTTGATACAGTTTATTTATACGCAGATTTTAAAAATATTTAGGACTCTACAGGGTGAGCCAAAAAACTAGGACAGCATAAAGGTGTATTTTTTTAAATAGAACACCCTATATACGAATCGTATTTTCGATTTAGCTTATAATTTTAAATCTTTTTTATCAAGGGTTTACTATAACAAAACTTTATAGTTTCTGAGATAATTAAGTTTATAGAAAAAAAGTCACATTTTCAAGAATCAATTCAATCCTAAATAACGTTTTCAATTTTGTGACAAATATATTCAAATTTGGAATTTAGCAAGGCCAAGGACAAGTTAACATAATTTTTACCTAATATTTGCAATAAAAGCTACAGGGTGTGGAACACATCGGCTCAAATTTGAACAAGTTTAAATGAATAAATATTTTTTTTTAAATGGTACACCCTGTATATTTTCATGTTATTTAATAGAGTAATAAAAACCCTAAAAGTTTTATTCAATATATCCTATACCTATTTATAATAGTTTTTGAGATATTTCAGTTTTTCTTATTTTCCATACTTTTTTACAGAAATAGTCTTCATTATCATAGTAGCCATGGCAAAAACAATGTAAAAGAACATTTTTCTGTGTGTCAAATTTATAACCGCAATCGCTTCTTTTGGTTTTTATGTAGTGTAGTTTGGTTTTTTTTGCATTCATCTTATATTGTAAAATGAATTTTCCAAAGAATGAGTTAATAAATATGATTTATACAATAGGAGAGGCTAAAAAAAATTGCCTTCTTGCTCAAAGAATTTACAAAATGAAGTATCCTGATCGACGCCTGCCTAATACCCATACTTTTCAAAACTTAATACAAAGATTTGATTCTTCTGGTACTGTTGATTATCCAAAACGTAAAGTGGTCAACAAACCAGTAACTAATGAAGAAAAAGAACTACAAGTATTGTTAAATGTTCAGGAAAATCCTTATATTGGTAGCCGTCAGTTAGCAGCATTATGTGAAACATCACAATCCACCGCTAATCGTACTACCAAGAAATATAGGTAACATCCATACCACATGGAATTACACCGAGAATTGCATGGACAGGATTTTGAAAGTCGTGTAAACTTTTGTCGTACAATAAATGCGGAGATTCAATTAAATCCAAATTTATTATGCAAGGTAATGTTTAGTGATGAAGCTATTTTTAGAAGTAACGGTGCCGTAAATAGACGCAACATGCATTATTATGCCACAGAAAACCCATTTTGGATTAGAGAGGTGCAACATCAAAACCACTGGTCATTAAATGTTTGGTGTGGTATTCATCATAATCGAATTATTGGACCCCACTTTTTTAATGAACCACTAAATGGCCATAGTTACCTGAACTTTCTACAAGAAGAACTACCCCAACTGCTTCAAGGTCTCGATAGGGATGAGCTCGACAGTATGTGGTTCCAGCATGATGGTGCGCCTCCGCATTACCATCGTGAAGTTCGTGCGTTTTTGGACCAACGATATCCGCAAAAATGGATTGGACGTGGGGGTTTCTTTGAGTGGCCACCAAGGTCTTGCGACATCACCCTATTAGATTTCTTCCTATGGGGTTATATTAAAAATAAGGTGTATGTTATTCCACCAACAACAGTGGAAGATATGCGAAACAGGATTAGGGATACCTGTAGAACAATAACGCCACTAATTTTTTCCAGGGTCCGAGAAAATCTGCAAAAAAGACTAAATTTGTGCATTGCACAAGAGGGTCGTTTATTCGAACACTTATTAAAAAGAAATAATTAACCTCAGTATTTAATAGGTAATTTTTTTGTTTCAATTTAGTATAAAAGTAAATATGTATTTGCCTTGTCGTTATTGTTGTGTTAATTTTTTCACATTATGTTTAATTAAACTATTGCCGTTGTAATATAACGAATAATGTATTTCATCATATTTAACCACATTCTGTTTGTTTCTGTAGTTTCTTTTTATTATTTTACATGGCTACTATGATAATGAAGACTATTTCTGTAAAAAAGTATGGAAAATAAGAAAAACTGAAATATCTCAAAAACTATTATAAATAGGTATAGGATATATTGAACAAAACTTTTAGGGTTTTTATTACTCTATTAAATAACATGAAAATATACAGGGTGTACCATTTTAAAAAAAAATATTTATTCATTTAAACTTGTTCAAATTTGAGCCGATGTTTTCAACACCCTGTAGCTTTTATTGCAAATATTAGGTAAAAATTATGTTAACTTGTCCTTGGCCTTGCTAAATTCCAAATTTGAATATATTTGTCACAAAATTGAAAACTTTATTTAGGATTGAATTGATGCTTGAAAATGTGACTTTTTTTCTATAAACTTAATTATCTCAGAAACTATAAAGTTTTGTTATAGTAAACCCTTAATAAAAAAGATTTAAAATTATAAGCTAAATCGAAAATACGATTCGTATATACGGTGTTCTATTTAAAAAAATAAAACTTTATGCTGTCCTAGTTTTTTGGCTCACCCTGTAGAGTCCTAAATATTTTTAAAATCTGCGTAAAAATAAACTGTATCAAACAATAAATATAGTTTCTTCGTAAATTTCACCGAAAAGGCACAAACCTACTTCATCCAATCGTTGACTCACCCTGTACATACCTCAAAGATTTGATGTTACAAAGTAGTGGTTGCTAAAGATTAGGTATCTCAACACTGGGTTTATTGAAGATTCCATTATTGTTTTTAATGTAAGCTGTTTCTATAAATTTTCTTTTTTTCATGTTGGGTTCCATATATATTACCACAGTTTCAGATCATTTTATTTGGTGTTGTTTATCCCAGGAGTGTTCTGCAATACCTGATCTCGACGTGACGTTTCCCCTTTTTGTGTATGAGTTTTATGTTCCCTAATTCTAACTTCTAGTTGTCGTTTGGTTTCTCCAATATACATTTCACCACACTCACTTTGTAAACACATTCTTTCTTATCAGTAGTTTTTGGTTTTGTTTTGGTAAATGAGCTCTAAGTGTATTTCCTGATTTTAGGGGTTGCATAGGTTTCAGAGGCTAAAAAAAGCGAATTTTTACGATTTTTTTTTATGTAAGGAAATATTTATTATGGCCAAACTTTTTACAGGTGAAACAGCAACTATTGAACTGCTTTCAGTAAAAATTTCATCTAAAAATCTTGAGAAATGAGCCTTGCGACCTGATTTTCGGAGACGCTTCGAAAAAAAGGGACTTTGCGGTGGACATGATAACTCGAAATAGCCTTATCTGAAATTAAAAAACCAAATATATCCTGTTAGTACATGAGTAGAGCTAGGGAGTGGACGAACGATTTTGCGAAAAATTAAAAATCGCATTTTTGGCAGAGTTGTAAAAAAAAATTCAAAATTTCGTTAAAACTGATGCCAAAAAGCTCTACCAAAAATACAAATTTTATTTTTTTGCAAAATCCTTCTTTCACTCCCTGGAGAATCACTTTTAGAAAAAACACGTAGAATTTGAAGAAGATCGGTGCTTTTATTTTCGAGAAATCTTGTCCACCGCCTTCAAACATGCAGTTTTGAGAAAAACGCGTTTAAAGTTTCATGTAAGAAAAAACCCAAGAAAATTTTTTTTTGATATTCATAGAATCACCAATACCAAGGCCATAGAGTAACGCTTCTGCGTCAGTTGCAATATCTGTTTTTTTTTTTCAGTTTTACTTGAAAACGGCTAGAGATAAGTACTAACCGAAACGTCGTGATATTCAACAAAAATAAAGACAATGGAAGTCCAACACATATCTACTACTTCGCAAGAAACATCATTACCTATGACCTTCAAACAAAGACATAAGAAATCTAATAAAATGCCAATTTACCTAAAGGATATGAATTAAATTGTTCAGATCCGCCCTAGCTCCCGGACTAAGTAGCTTATAGGCGTACTAATTTTCACAAGCTTATGAAACAGTCTTTAATAAGTACTAATAGAAGCAGCTAATTAAAAATAACTACGTAATAAACACAGCCCAGTATTTCTTTTTTCTGATACCAATAACTAACTGTCTAGAAGTAGATAAGAACGTAGAAAAATAAAACAGATAAAAATATAAATTTATATTCTGTCACGTAGTATTTTTGTATTTTTTCTTGTAGACTTACCCTACCAATTAAAAATATAAAATATTACTAATTATCTTTAATTAATACTAACAAATAAGTACTTTTTTTTGTAAAAAAAAAACAATTTTTATAAGACTTGTGGTTATCAAGAACTTGACAACTAAGTAGGAGATAAAATTTTAAAAAAAAAAGAAATTTCAAGTTTAAATTAATTGTAGCTATTTCTAAAAAGCATAAATTTTTTAATAGAAGTTAAATAGATTAAAACGTCAGTATGTTAAAATTTAAAAAAAAGCATGTATTTAATCATAACAAGAAAGGACTTAATCTTAAGAGTCAAAAAATAGATCCAAAGGATATATATATATATATATATATATATATATATATATATATATATATATATATATATATAGAGGCGATCGCCCCCCCCCCCCAAGAGCTTTGAGTTCAGGAAAATAGATTCGATTCTGCCTTTTATACTAAGAGTGTGTATGCTGCTGGCATCTCCCCCCCCCAAGAGCTTCGAATTCAGAAATATAGACCCGACCCTGTGTTTTACACTAGAAATGGGAACGTTGCTGGCGTTTCCCCTCTCGTCTACAACTTGTTTTCGTTTGTCATACTGTACTTTGTAATATTACTGCCCCCTTCCCAAAAGAGAGAGGCTGGATCCGCCTCTGTATATATATATATATATATATATATATATATATATATATATATATATATATATATATATATATATATATATATATATATGATTATGCGGCTTTCACGGATTCCTCCGTTTGAGATGCAATAGCAGTGGATATATACATTATGCCGTTGTAGTGCTGAAATCACATTCAGAAAACGTACAACTATATGCAGCTCCGTCTATGAATGAAGTAAAAAGCGAACAGTAAATGTAAACCTCGTTCCAACCATATCCTTTCCATGTTAGAGGTTGCACAGACTGAACAAATTGCTAAGGAATACAATTTATCCTATTCCACCACCATCGAGATGATGGTGGTGGAATAGGATCACCATGTGGCGTGGAGGGTAAGTTTTTGACTTTCTTCTCGGTATGGTGGTACAGGTGGGCCATCATCTCGATGGTAGTAGAATAGGATAAATCGTATTCCTTAGCAATTTGTTCAATCTGTGCAACCTCTAACATGGAAAGGATATGGTTGGAACGAGGTTTGCATTTACTGTTCGCTTTTTACTTTATATATATATATATATATATATATATATATATATATATATATATATATATATATCTATTATTTGGGTAGCGTAAATATACAAAATAGCGACCATTAATATCCATTCAACTGCAAAGCCTTTGACCCGTAGAAACTACCGCAGTTTCAACTTCTGCTAAAGAAGTTATATAGCATGTCTTATACGACAAATCACATTTTTCTGGGTTGTCAGTTGATTTTGATAAATTATATCTTTTTACCATCCCCACAGGTAAAAACCTAAACGTATTTAATTTAATGATCTGTCTGGCCAATAAATTGTACTACTTCGTCCTATCCATCTATTTGAAAACAAAAACTCTCCAACGTTTTCAGTATAATTTAGTGGACAATCAACGTGTTGAAACTACTTATTTCTACGTATCTCCAATGCCATATCTTTTAAAAGAACAGGCAGTTAGTTCATTAAAAAGTCCAAATAAATTGCTTTATTTCAACGTTCTTCAAATACAACGCCATCTGACGATTGATTAATAAAATATTATTAAAACTTAATTAAAGCTCCGTTTCTGTATTATAATTTACCTCTTAAATAAGACCAAGTTCATTAAATCGGACAAACCAACTCTGAGTTACAGTATTTTTTGAATAACAATATTTATTGTTCCTCCCCCCCCCTTATTTTCATAGTTAGAGTAAAAAGTTTAAAATAAAAGTTTTAAAACATAGGTAGATATTAAAATGTGAAATGATATGAATATTTACATTTGATTTTTCTACGAATTTACAGTTTTCCTATTTCACATTTTCACCCTCTTGCGACCAAATTAGAAACGTAAAAATATTTTATTCATTTATATTTATTTTTCCAAAAATAACTTCCGAAATATGACCAGATTCATTAAAATTGGATAAGGCAATCCAGAGCTACATTATTTTTCGGATAAAAATATTTTTAGTTAGAGTAAAAAGTTTTAAAATGTAAGCAGTAAATATCAAATACGCTAAAGGGCATCCAACATTACATTTGTTTTGTCTTTTTTTGAGAAATTGTTGTTTTTCTATCTCATATAATAAGGTACGCGCTCTTACGACCTATTTGGAAACTTTTAGAAATATTTTAACCCAATTCATCTTGACCACTTTACTTAATCAAAAAATTATCCGTTAAAGAATGCAATAAGTAAAAGTTGTTGAAAATTCATCCATTCAGAACGGAAATTGGCTGATACCGTTTTCGTGAGCAAGACATTAGGTAAGCTTGCTTCACCGGACCGGTATGTAAATTTTTCCATCATCTCTTTTATAATAATTCATCGATTATTGATAATAATTTTCTTAATTTTCACTTATAAGTAAGTAATTAATTTAGAAAAATAGAGGAATGTGACTACATATGAACTTGCAAAAATAACAAATGGAAGTGGTGGCATTTGATTCATATTTCTTTTTGAATTTCTTCAGAAAAAACTCATCTACAAAAAAAAACTTTGCATCCGCAGAGTCAGGAGCTTCTTGTCCATTTACGATATCAGAGTCATTCTCTGTTTAAAACTGGACTTCACCTCCATCCTGAGAGTGTGCAGGATTATTGGCAATCGTAGTTTTATTTTTTTCTTGGTCTATCTCCTTTTCGTCTTTTTTCTTATTCTTTCTGTTCGTCAATTTCTTTTATTTTTCTAGTTCTTTTTTACTTTTCTCTATCACATCATTTTTATAAAGTGAGGAAGTTTTTACTGCTGCTAACGATAGTTGTGCTTGGCCTTCCGACCATCTCATTATCTTTAACATCATCACGGAAACATTGCGAATGTTGTCAAAGTATCAAAATTTAATTCAGATTCCTCATTTAGCCATTTTTAAATTACTATCACACTAAAATACTGGTATATTATTGCTGAACACTTGTTAGTGATGCTTCAGAAGTAGAATACAAATGAGTAGCAAAAACGTAAACATGTGTGCTGTTGGAAAAACTGTAAAAATTGTTATTTGTCACAATCTTTGACAATATTTGAATGAATGTTTCCCTGGAGTGAATGCAAGCTTCCTATATCGAACTGGATATTTAAAAGGGGGTGCCATATTGAAAACCTTAATATCGGGATATTAAAAATTTTGGCTGGATAATTTAAAAGTCGATATTAAGCAGCAATCTTTTCTCTATTATTATCATTAAAAAACATTCAGTTTTTTTTTAAAACTATCCTATCCATCAGACAAACCATAAAATGTAGATAAATTACTTTACTAATATTTTTCTTAACTTATTTTAATAGCGTTGGTTTGCTCGGTTGTTAAATTGCTTATTTACGAACAAAGAAAACAATGCATTTAAAAAATACGAGGATATGCCACATTCTTTGAACTGAATCATTATCCCTGTGGATTGCTGAACACAAATCTGTTGTCCATTTTGATCTAGTACTATCATCCTACTCTGAAAATTAGTTTTAACTGGAACACGCCTTTATTAATTCTCTCAGAAACAAATTTTAAAGTTACCGTAAGCAACGTATTTTGAGTATGAATATCGTACAAAATGTTCCAGTGGATATATCAAATGAAACTAGAGTCAATTTTTATGCTGTTGCTTTTATTACCAAGGAATAAATATTTCATTTTTTCGATATTCGTTGTTGGTCCCCATTTTGGGTATTCCGTGGTCATGCAGTCTAAGTTTTCCACTTTTCCAGACCATAGCACTTGATCATCAGCAAAATGAATATAATATAAACAGGTTTCCTCATCCATATGAATTTTCATGTCTCTGCATATGCATAAGAGCTTTGGCAACATATGTTTTAGGTAGTTAAGAAGACATGTATCTCATCCTTATCTCAAACCTTTATTTTTTTTTAATTCTGGTATTTCGTACCATTTCTAACTGCTTTTTTTGTTTCTTGATAAATTTTTGGTAGAGTACTGACTAAAATTTGATTCAGAGTGATGGATTTAGGACCTTCTTTCCTATAGTTTGCTTAATACACTCTGTATGTCGAAAAAAGGTCTCTCTATTTTATGCTGAATTTTTCTCGAACCCCTATTGTTACACCACTGAACTGAAATACAGAAAAAAAAAAGAATTGTTCAGGTTGGAAAAGCTGAATCATTATTTAATTACCCCGTAGAAACGGTATACTTGCTGAATACGTATTCCTTATCAGTGTGCTTTTTTTTATTAAACTACGCCCATAATAATAAATTTTCCCTGTTATGTCAAGGAATATCAAGTACAAAAGATAAAATTTACTATAAACATCAACAGTTGCTGAAAAATTTTAGTCTTAACAACATGATCTACCATCGGCTTTTCTGTAGTGTATTAATAATATTGTTGATTACGACATGTAATTACAATTCTGTATCAGGTAAGCAGAATAAAGGTTTTTAAATAGGGTGTTATGAAGGCGAATTGTTTAAATTTAATGCTTTTTGAATGGAGTTCCAAAAAAAAGTAGATTTGCACTAAGAAGCGGAAAATAAATTAACCACTGTTTTATGTTGTTCTTATAATTAAAAAAAGAGCTGCTCTAAATCAAGATACTCACATATTATTTATAGATTTAACTAAGGCCTACGATAACATTCCTAAAACTAAACTGTAAGAAATTATGTCGAACACTAATATCAACACAGTGACGGATCCAACCTCTCTCTTTGAGGGGGAGGGTGATATCCCAAAGTACAGTATGGCAAGCGAAAGCAAGTTGTCGACGGAGGGGGGGGGGGAGACACCAGCAACATTTCTATTTCTAGTGTAAAAAGCAGGGTCGGGTCTATTTTTCTAAATTTGAAGCTCTTGGAGCGGGGGGGGGGGCGATCACAAGAAAAAACAAGTTGTCGACAAGGGGAAGTATACGAGCAACATACACATTCCTAGTATAACAGGCAGAATCGGTTCTATTTTCCTAAACTCAAAGCTCTTGCATAGGGAAGGGGCGATCGTAAGCATACACATTCCAATACTCTATTCAAGGACTAGAGAGAGTGCAGTAAGTAACTAAGGACTACCGTAAATCTAATTTTGCAAAAATAAAATTTCTGATAGTTCAATTTAATTTCTGTCAGTGAGCAAAGTACACCTTACAATGTGTCCTTAGTGATTTATCTTGTTTGTGCTTGTTTTCGTTTCGTGTTATTTGAGATTAGTGAGATACTCGAAAGATATGTTTATATATATTTATTCAAAAATCGTTAAACCAGGGCATTTTTTCCTCAACGAAAAACTTATTACGATGAATGTTTATGATGCCTGAAGATATCAATATCTAGATAATAATGTTAAAAGCTCTACTATGTACCGAATACTGAAGGAGAAAAAAACGATTGGAATTGTTGATATTCCCATGCCACATTCGATCACAGGCAGACGGAAAATCTCGTTGGAAGAAGAGATGTAAACTGAAATAAAAGGAGTTGTACATACATTTTATTATGAGAGACAGATCCCAACCGTCTACAAAATTCTAACTAAAATCAATGAAGATCGGGATTTACCTGAAATTAAACGAACTGAGCTCTAGAAATTGCTCAGAGAACTTAATTTTTGCTGGGAAAAACCAGATAGGAATCTGTTCTTATAGATCATCTGGAAAATGTCCGTTGAAGAAGGAAATATCTCTCTCAAGTAAAAGGTAGAGTTGCTAGAAATAATACAGCTTACAAAATTAGTAATTTAACTGAATTTTTGAAAGATTTTTTTAAATAAAGTTATTGCAGAAAATTGAGAAAAATCTATATAATAAAAGAATAAAAGAAAGTGTGGAAACTCGATCGGTTCTAATGTCCTAAAAATGTATTTAATTAATAATAAAATGACCGATAGCCCCAACAAATGTTAATATTATATGGACGAATTTATATTTTTATATATGTTTAACTTCTTGTATTTTTGACAATAGGTATTTTGTAAGTATTTAAATTATAACTTTATAATTTTTTGAGAGAAAAAGCTACGTATGCTAATTATGTCAAAATTATCTATATTTTCTAATGTATGTGAATTATTAAGAAATCATAAGAAATAAAATATTATTATAAACACTTTTTATTTTAAGTTTATTACCGAAATAATATTCTATGCTACAAATACTTAGTGATAAAATAAACCTCCTTCCAATGCCTATGACAAAAAAATCCTTTTTAACACTTCACACATCACACATCCAAATAACTATCTATGGTTATTCAATCCAAATAATCCATTATTATAGAGCGGTATTTTTCATTATAAAATTTCTAAGCCATTCCTATGAAAAATATATGTGTCTAACAGATTTTGGTATATATATATATAAAGATATATATATATATATATATATATATATATATATATATATATATATATATATATATATATTGTAATTAATTTAATAATCTTACATTTGCATTTCGTGAAAACTAGACAGTTCAATAAATAAAAACATATGTTGTAGCTCAAGATCTGGTGAGCTCACTTCTGAGCGGCGTGACAGGTCTTCTCGATGGACTCGTAGGTACGGTAGGTGGTGTCGTAGATAATCTCCTAACATCTTTGCAGGATATATTGGGAATTACGGGGTGAGTAATTACTAATAATTTATAATGCATTTTAGAAAATAAGATTAGTATTAGATAGAGAAGCAAAGTGCGTGAACAAGCCAAGAGTTAAAAGCGTTAACTTTGTGTTGAATAAAGTTAGTTGACGCCTGTAAACATAGTATCTTTTCTCTGAACCTACGGTTAAGTGGCAAACGCTCTTCTAGGCCTTTTGCAGTTGCAATGATTTGGTGAGAATCAACAAATCATTTTAACGACTGTTACTTTTGCATGATAAACGTGTCTGGTTTTTCAAGAAAGTGCAAACATAATATTAAATATCCGGATATTCCCTCAACAATAAAACCGGTTCTTCATGGAGAAGGTCTACTAGTTCTAGCGCCCCTGGAAAAATGGGAGGAAGCTTTATAAATGTATAAATATAAGGCAGAAGACGATAATGTATCAAAAAAGGACAATTCTTATCATCCCGAAAGTGAAGGAAAAGGACCCCATTTATATCAAACAACCTGAATTAAATAATCTAGTTCGGGACCTCCACTCGTACAAAGAGTATGCTGAAGTATTAGAGTCTAGATTACAACAATGAAATTTACTAGCCACTGGCACAAAAGAAACCCATCGCAAAAAGATGCGAAGATCACAGACTTATCAGTCTAATGTGTCATACATTAAAGCTTTTCTTAAAAATAATACACCAAAGAATATACAAGAAATGTGAAAGAGACGTGAGCGACTCCCAGTTTGGATTTAGACAGAGATTAGGTACAAGGGAGGCGATAGTCGCAACACAGGTACTGGTACAAAATTGCTCTGACCAAAGAAAAGATGTGTGCCTATGTTTCATGGATTATGAGAAGGCTCTCGACCCTCGAGAGGCTCGACATCGATCAAAAGGACATCCGATGCATCCAAAATTTGTATTGGAACCAAAATGCACAGGTAAAAATTGAAAATGGTATGTCCAATACTGTACAAATTGAGTACTATCTCCGCTCCTATTTATTCTATATTCGGAGACAATTTTCCGAGAAGCCTTAGAAGATGTAAAAAATGGCATTAGAGTGAATGGTGTATGGATCAACAACATTCGTTATGCCGATGACACGGTCCTGATAGCCGAAAATATAGATAATCTACAACAAATAGTAAATATAGTTGGACAACACAGTGCATCTATGGGTCTGAACATCAATACTAGGAAAACAAAGTTTATGATCACCTCCAGAAAATTTTATGCATTTACAATCTCCGGAATAACTTTTGATGCAACGCCCATTGAAAGAGTAGACAAGTTCAAATACCTGGGAACATGGCTTTGTGAGGATTGGACATTGGACACAGAAATAAATAGCCGTGTTGAGCAAGCCCGACAGGCTTTCCTGAAGCTTAAAAATGTACTTATCGGCTCAGAATTCGATATTGACTTGAGCTATGGTCAGTGCTTCTTTATGGCGTGGAGGGTTGGACCCTAAAAAAGAGTAATATCAATAAACTGGAAGCCTTCGAGATGTGGCTGTATCGCAGAATTCTTAAAATATCATGGACAGAGAAGAAGACAAATGAGGAAGTTCTGGGGCGTGTAGGAAGAGAGCGTGAACTATTCGAAGTAGTCAAGAAAAGAAAAACAGCCTATCTGGGACATATCATGCGAAACGAAAAATATGGGTTCTTACAGTTGATGATTGAGGGCAAAAGGGGAATGGGGAGGAAGAAAATGTCTTAGCTTCGGAACGTAAGACAATGGACAAGGTTACGTGATGTACTGATCCACACCGCCGGAGATAGAGAAGCAATGGAGCATGTGATCGCAAATATCCATTAATGGATATGCATCTGAAGAAGAAGAAGGAACCAAAGTTACAATATTTAGGAACCGAAACCAAGAGCTATCTTCGTTTTTTTCTCTGCAGGCTAAAATGTGTATTTGTATTAATCCACATAGTATTAAGGAAAAATTAGGATTTGCACACAACCCAGGCGAATGGCGCTTATTCATAGATTCTTCTAAAATAAGTTTAAAAGCAGTTCTCCTCCATAATGGCAACCCTCTATTTCTCTTACACTTGCAGTTGACATGAAGGAAACGTACGAAAGTATATCACCTAATCTAAATGCAATAAGCTATGATAAGTATAAGTGGCAAATATGTGGTGACCTAACAGTCATAGGACTATTACTAGTGCTTCAGGGTGGATTTACGAAGTCATTACCAAGTAATGGCTTCTGAGAGATCAATATATTTCAAGTCAAGCTACGTAAAGAATACACCTCTTGTTACCTCCATTGTACATTAAACTGGGATTGATTAAAAATTTCGTTAAAGCATTAGAAAGAGAAGAAAATGCGTTTAAATACCTTAAACAAATTTTTCTTAAACTAAGTACTGCTAAGCTTAAGGAAGAAATATTTGTTGGATCACGAATTAGAAAAATATTAAGATATCAACAGGTTGATCAAAAATTAAATGATCTTGAATTAGCTGTGTGGAGTTCTTTTAAAACCATTGTTCCGGAGTTTTTAGGACATAAAAAAGTAGAAAACTACGAAAAAGTTTTAGTGTGGCATGTCTCTTAAAACACATTTCTTGCAGTCCCATTTAAATTTTTTCTCAGAAAATTTGGGTGCCGTTAATGACGAGCAAGTCATATTAACAATGGAGCAACGCTACGAAGGGAGATGGAATCCAGCAATGATGGGAGATTATTGTTGGTTTCTTATGAGAGAAAGCGATCAGGAATATCAACGAAAGTCAACATTTGCATTACTATAAATGTATTTTCATGAGTATTTATTTACGATGACAATCCACAGACTGTGTAAACAAGTCATTACAAGCTTCTATATTCTTGTCTTAACATGAGCTAGATAGATTACGTGAATTGTATAATAAAAATAAAACGAATATTAATGGTAAATTTTATTTTTAAATACTCCACAGACCTTGATAACCTTAACACCATCAGTTGACCTTGGACTCGCCGTCGCGTCCTTGAAAGACATTGTAACAATCAGAAAATTCACAGATGTTAATATACATAAGTTAAACATAATCTTAACATAAATTACCGGTCATTGTAAATTCGATGACATTTAGCTTTTCCTGGAAAAACCAGAATTCACCGTTTTCCTATTAACGACTCGTAACTTTTGGACTAGGTAAAAGAGTTATTTAAAATATTCAAGTTATATAAAGTGAAAGCTTTTTATCGATTGCTATGGAATCCTAAAAATTAAATGTTGGAATACAACCTATTCAGATTTTTCAAAGCAATGTATTAATCTACTTTTTTGCTTTTAGCCCTGTAGCGCCACCAGTAGAAGAAATTCTCAATTCAATAGTAGAAGCTATTACTAATCAAATCCCGCTTAACGAAACCCAAGTACTGTTTATACTGGAAAGTCTAAATGTTTCTACAATCACTGATGTAGATACTGAAGTCATCAATCAGCTTCAGCAATATGTAAACATTACGAATATTATCAACGTAGAGCAAAACCTACAAAACTCCTCTACTTCGAGCAATTAATTTCCTTCCTGTAATTAAGCCACTCAAAAATTTTAAATTTTTTTTGCACTGTTTTTCTCTATAAAATACAAATATGTAAACCATGGTTGGAAATTAATACTTCCCAAGTCGCTCTTTTCTGAAAAGTTGGGTCACCAAAGCTTAATATTAATTTATTATTAATTATCGATGTTGATTTTGGTCATCCGCAAAAGTTTAGAAATTTTACTGGCAAAATATCTGATGTCTTAAAACTGTCGCTTATTTTTATTGGCGCCATCTATACCCACTACTCGTATTAAATGCACTGTTATTTACAATGAGAAGAACGAAGACTATGTATAAAGATCATTTTACGAGATCGCGAGCAGTAAAAGTGCGAAACAACTCTGATTGGCTCAATATCTTCTCTGAATTGATATCATGTAATGTTCAAACATGCAAAATTTTTTCGCACTTTCGCTGTTTGCGACGTTGTGAAATGGCCTTAAAACTATGTCGCAATAAAGGCTGTTTATTGATTTTTTAACAACAAAATTAAATCAGTATAGTAGACATCAATAATACCAGTATAATAAAAGTAATTCTACTCACTGTTAGCGGAATAATTTTTCAAATATATCGCAGAATTTTAAAATATTTTTTTAAACGAAACTATTTATGACGTACACAAAATATTGACGAAAAATCGTTGACATTTTCGTAAATTAGCCTTTTTCTACATTTCAGTATTTACGAGTTCCATACCAGTTTCAATCATGCTAGCCTTGTAACGGTTTGTTTCAGTTCTTAATTGACAAGTTGACAATCGCTATCGTATACCATTCATTAACGTCTTTAAATAATTGAAAATTTCTGAGTGTTGTAACTATACTTCTAAATGACCAACGTCATGAGTAAGGATGGACAATACATATTGCTTTTTCAAAGATGCCGTGAACGTCGTTTTATTTATGTGATCTGCTCTATTACAGAAGAAGAATAGTAGAACAGCATCTAGGCCACGAATGAGCTAGAGGAATTGCTCTTTAGTAAAATGTTTGTAAGAACAACTAACAAACGTTTTTCCTAACAACGTTCTTTTAAATGAAAAATTCTAGTCACGGCCAAATTCTGACATATGTAATTAATTGACACTTTTAATATTGACTATGAGAATGAGTTTTATTTGTTTTAAAAACTAAAACAATCCTTGTTATATTCCTTGATATTTGTTTGTCATATATGGATTGATTTGAGGAACTCATGAATTTACAAAAGGAAGTTTTATAAAATTTAATTTATTTAATAAAAAAAAATACTGTTGAAGTTCAAAAAATACATTGTCTAGTAGTCATGTAGAAAAAAGTATTGTTTATCCTTAACCATGTATTAATAGTAACATTGTATACTGTAACTGTTTGAATAAAGTGAATTTAAAATGTATGTGAATATTATTTCAAATTAAAAATAACGTAGTAAAACTCAAATTTTACTTAAAAATTCCACTTTAATTGAAACTTCAATAAAAGGACATTCAACATCAAAAATGAATACAAATTCTTAGGTCTAGGTAGGATAAACTAACTCTGGATTTTCCAATAATAAACAGGTAATTGAAATGGGTCATTAAAATAGGTTCAATAAAGGAGAGTTGTTTAGGTCTAATTTGAGAGTTTAACAAAGAATCAGTGTTTTTAAACTTATTTATTTCTAGGGATTCCAACAAATCTAATTTAGTGAATTTATTTTCTGTATTTAAAATTTCGAAATTTTGATCGAAATTATGGCTGGATTCTATTAGGTGATTTAAATAATGAGAGTCTGTTTTTCCTTTAATAAAACTGCTAAAGTGTTTCTTTATTCTTGTTGAAAACTTCTGCCTGAGTGTCGTATATAAAACTTTGGACAATCTTTACAAGTTACTTTATATACACCAGATTTTCTTTTTTTAACCGACTTCTAAAAGAAAGAGGTTCTCAATTCGTCGACGGCACCGATTTGAATGAAATTTTTTACGTTATGTTCAGGAAGTTGTTGCGGCGGTCCCATATTTTTTTGGACGAAATTTGTCCGATTTTCTCCAAAATTGGTATGGGGGAATTTTTGGGGTCGTACCCAACGAATCTGAAATTATTTTTACACAATTTAATATGGCGGATCCAAATTGGCGGACAAAAACATTTAATTTTTTTCGATTTTTTCCAAAATTGATGTAGAAGAGTTTTCGGGATTGCACATAATGAATCTGAAATTATTTTTAAAAATATCAATATGGCGGATCCAATATAGCGGACGAAAAAATCAATTTTGTTCGATTTTCTCCAAAACTGGTACGGGGGAGTTTTCTGGGTCGCACATAACGAATCTGAAATTATTTTTAAAAAATTCAATATGGCATATCCCATATGGCGGATAAAAAATTTATTTTATCCGATTTGTTTCAAAATTGATATGGGGGGCGTTTTTGGGATCGCACAAAATAGGGGGTTCTTGAGGGTGTAAGTTATGAATTTAAAAGTATTTTTTTTTCAGGATTCAATATGGCGAATGCAACATACTGAACTAAAAATTTTATATTTTTCGATTTTGTTCAAAGGTGAGACTGAATCGTTTTTGAGGATGTAAATAGCGAATATAAAATTATTTTAAGAAAATCTAATATGTCAAATGCAATATGACGCTCTAGAAATTGTAAATTTCCGGATCTCATTCAAAATTGATACTAGGGGGCTTTGAAGGGTTTAGATTTAGATTAGATTAAGACGTTAATTTTTTTTTTTTGAAATTTAATATGGCGGATCAAATAAGGTGGGTTGAAAATTGTACCTTATTCGCATTTTTTTAGATTTGGTATTAGGGAGTTTTCGGGGTCGTGTATTACGACTATGAAGTTAATATTTATAACTATTAATTAGGTTGATAAGATACAATATGAGGGACTGAAAATTTTACATTTTCCGATATTGCCTAAAATTGATATTGCGGGGTTCTTGAGACGTATACAAACTTAATATGCAGTATAAAATATATCGAGCTAAATCTTAATGAATTCAAAACTGAAAATCGAAAGATAATATTTTTATAAAAAAAAAAATGAACCTGCTTCTAAAAGTGCGCTAGAAAGTGAAAAATAACTACATTTTTATATGAAATTGAAATTTTTGAAGTCGGCGCCAAATTATTTGTAAATGAAATAAATAACTACTTGCAGATTATGGTAAGAAAGCAATTACAAATAAACTATTTTTAATTTGTTTACGCGAATCACATTTTGTCAGGTATTAGTTTGGCGCCTACTTCAAAAATTTTAATTTCATATAAAAATTTATAGTTATTTTTCACTTTTTAGCGCACTTTCAGAAGTTGGTTCAATTTTTTTATAAAAATATTATTGACATAAAATTTAAAATATGTCAAAACAGTAAGATTTATATCTCAAAATTTTGCATAGAATCTAAAAATAAAATAATATGTAGGATGTTCCCTTTAAAATAAGCAAAAAGGTATCATCTTCCGGTAAAATATTTAAGACGGATTGCTCCTATCGACTTTAGTAATCTGCTAAATTTTAACAATTTTTCAAAGCTTCCTGACCAAGAAATCGAAGATTTCCAATTCAGAATATGGGCCATGTTGCAATAATCTTGGCATTATTTTTGATAAAGAATCAAGTTTTAATATACATAGTTTAAATATAAAACTTGTTTTGAACACATTGTATATCGACCTAAAATACTTTGTAATATTAGCAGAATCCATTTTAGATGCTTTAATAACATCCTCTACCGCCTCTCACAGATGAATTTTACATTGAAAGAGCTCTTAACCAAGTTTAATTAAAATGAATTGATGTGCACTAATCTGCAGCCAAATTGCGCCATTTTCCTACGACTTTAAGTCAGGTTATGTTATAACATAGTTTTGTAAAATTAAACTTTTTACAATTTTTTATTATAACATCTGTCACAACAATGTATAACACTTGAATTCATATTGGTTTATAAAAATTTGTATACAGGGTGATTCAAAAATCGATCACGAAACTTAAGGAGGTGATTCTACTTGACAAAATAAGGGTAGAGCTTCATATAATTTTTTTTCAAAATGTCATTCGTTTTCGAGTTACAAGCCGTCCAAGTTCAAGTTTTTATTTTTTGTTTTTTGAATTACTCGCTTACAGGAAAACCGATTTGACTAATATTTGAAAGATAAGCTAAGTCTTCTGCGCTTCATCATTTTAGTAACAATTCACGTTGATTGTTTGCCGCTAGAGGGCACTTTACCTACATTGAAAATTGTTTTTTTGTCATAATTTTTTAGTGTTGACAGCTACAGTAGTTTTTGGCATAATTTCTGAAAGACTGATGCCAGGCCTTTAAAAAAGGTGCTCTTTATTTACATCGCTAAACCCAACGGTTTAGACGTAAATCACCCTTAAAAATTAAGTGGTAAATTTACTTTTCTAATTTCATTACCACCAGCTACCAGGTAAATAGCTATCAAAGTATACTAGAGCTGTCAGTTTAACATCAAATAAATTCGCTTTTTAAACTATTTAATTTATAATCTTAAAATAACTAATAATGGCTAATCACCAATATTCAAATATCGAATATTGTGATATCCATTTTTGTTATGGAAAAGCAAATGGTAATGCAGAGTTGGCAAGAAGATATTATATGGAGAGTTATCCGGAAAGAAATATCCCTCATGCTCAAACATTTTCCAGTGTGCACAGGAGGCTTGTGGAATGTGGTTCCTTTAAAAGTTATAATGGAAATAGGGGAAGACCTAGAACTGCTAGAAACGTGCAACAAGAAGAAAGAGTGCTTGAAATTATTGAAGATAATCCAGGTATTAGTACTAGAAAAATTGGGAATGAAGTGCGGCTCTGTCAGGCTAGTTCATGGAGGATACTAAGAGAAGAACAACTCTACCCGTTTCATTCAAAAAAGGTGCAGGCTCTTTATGACGATGATCGGCCGAGACGGTTGGAAATGTGCAATCAGATCCTAGCTAAGTATGAACACGATAATCGATTAATTGGCGTCATATTATTCACTGACGAAGCTGGTTTCACTCGTGATGGCATAACAAATCTACACAACATCCACACATATGCTTACGAGAACCCAAACAATGTGGTAGAAACGAAACATCAGCGAAGATTTTCACTAAATGTGTGGGCAGGGATAATAGGAGATTACCTTATTGGTCCTCATTTCTTTGATGGCCCATTAACTGGTGACGTATACTTAGATTTTATCCAAAATCGTCTCCCATTGTATCTGGAAGATGTGCCATTGAAAGTAAGGGCCAACATGTGGATCCTCCAAGACGGAGCTCCGCCCCACTTTAGTATACGTGTCCGACAGTATTTGAATGCAACGTATCCTGAGCGATGGATAGGACGAAGTGGACCATTGGCATGGGCAGCGAGGTCACCAGACCTTAATCCTATGGATTTTTTCTTTTGGGGTCATTTGAAACAATTGGTGTACGATATTCCAGTAATCAACGTCGAGGATCTTCGCTTCAGGATAATCGAAAAGTGCCAAATTATTAAAGAAACACCAGGAATTTTTCATCGAGTTAGGCGACATTTTTTGAAGAGTGTTAGGAAATGTATGGAAGAAAATGGGGGACATTTTGAGAATCTTTTTTAGTTTGTTTAGTACTGTTTCATTAATTTTTATCAATTAAATGTATATCGCAATAATCCATAATATGAATATTTACTGATTAGCCATTATTAGTTATTTTAAGATTATAAATTAAATAGTTTAAAAAGCGAATTTATTTGATGTTAAACTGACAGCTCTAGTATACTTTGATAGCTATTTACCTGGTAGCTGGTGGTAATGAAATGAGAAAAGTAAATTTACCACTTAATTTTTAAGGGTGATTTACGTCTAAACCGTTGGGTTTAGCGATGTAAATAAAGAGCACCTTTTTTAAAGGCCTGGCATCAGTCTTTCAGAAATTATGCCAAAAACTACTGTAGCTCTCAACACTAAAAAATTATGACAAAAAAACAATTTTCAATGTAGGTAAAGTGCCCTCTAGCGGCAAACAATCAATGTGAATTGTTACTAAAATGATGAAGCGCAGAAGACTTAGCCTATCTTTCAAATATTAGTCAAATCGGTTTTCCTGTAAGCGAGTAATTCAAAAAACAAAAAATAAAAACTTGAACTTGGACGGCTTGTAACTCGAAAACGAATGACATTTTGAAAAAAAATTATATGAAGCTCTACCCTTATTTTGTCAAGTAGAATCACCCCCTTAAGTTTCGTGATCGATTTTTGAATCACCCTGTATATATATATATATATATATATATATATATATATATATATATATATATATATATATATATATATATATATATATATATATATATATAGGCAAACATTTTGAAAATGCCTTGAATAAAAGGCGAAACGTCAAACAGTTTTTATGTATTTATTAAATATAGAACCTAAACCCAAGAAAAGACAAAATAAAAAAAAAAATGATATATATATATATATATATATATATATATATATATATATATATATATATATATATAGGTTTTCACGGATGGTAGAATGAATAGTTTGATTATTCCGGGTTTCAATCCGTTCGTTCCAAAAATCGTTTTCACGACGTTTCGCCAAAATCTCATTTGGCATTTTCAAGTGCGGTTCGTCTCGTTACTCGCTGAGAACTGATGTTGGCCTCTGATGGATTTCGAGTTTTGTTTAGCTGGCTCGCTTCCTGATTGGATGAGCGGCTTCGCAGGCTCCTCCCCTCTGCCGAGTGCGATATATTTTGTTCTTGTATGCTGGTCTCTCGTGTACTAGTTGATTTTTGTTGTTTTCTTTCTTGATTCTTTATTAATGTTTTCCATGTAGTTGGAACATTTATAGCATCGTCTCGTTTATTTAGCTGTCCCGCTTTTTCGATTTCTAGGGCCTCTCTTATGACGCGTACCTTGTAGTTCTGTACTGGTGCTATTTCTTTTGTTTTTTCGAAGTCGATGGTATGTCCGGTTGTTTAGTGATGTTGAAATAGGGCTGAGGTTGTCTGTTTGTTTTTGAGGCTATTTTTATGTTCTTGGATTCTTGCTGATATGCGCCTGTTTGTTTGTCCTATATAAGTTTGATGGCAATCTGCACATGAAATGCTGTAAACGCCATGATTTTCAAGGTTGGTCTTGTTTTTGGGATTTCCCAGAATGTTGGCTATTGTTTTTTGTGGTTTAAATATGGGCTGTATGTTGTGTTTTCTTAAGATTCTTCCGATTCTGTCTGTTATTCCTTTTATGTATGGTATTATGGCTTTGTTCCTTGTTTGATCTTGGTCTTTGGTCTTTGTTGTAGTCTTCTCTTGTCTTTTTATGGCTTTCTTTATATCTGATTGTGAGAAACCATTCCGTTCTAGAGCTGTTGAAATGTGTCTTATTTCGTCTTGTTTCGTGCCAAGTTCTGTTAGGCAGAGAGATCTTGATACTAATGTGTTGACTACTGCCTGCTTTTGAGAGGGATGATGATGTGACGCTGCATTGAGATATCGGTCAGTATGCTTGGGTTTCCGATATACGCTAAAGCCCAGGGTGTTGTTGAGTTTCCTAGTTAATAGCAGGTCCAAAAAAGGAAGTTTCTTTTCTTGTTCGATTTCTAGCGTGAATTGGATTCTATGGTGGATATTGTTCAGGTATATGAGGAAATCGTCCAGGTGTTCTTTTCCATGTGGCCATATTATAAAAATATCATCAACATAGCGTTTTAAAGGTGCCTTTTGCAGTGCCTCTTTTTTGAAATATATCATAAACAGGTTGGCTATGACTGGTGAAAGCGAGGATCCCATAGGTGCGCCATCTGTTTGTTTGTATATTTGGTTATTGAACATGAAGTATGTGTTCTATAAGCAGTGTTCTGCAAATTCAATTGTGTAGGCTGGAAAATCTTCATTCATGGCGATTTTGTCCAAAGTCTCGTCCAGTGGTATGCTTGGATATAGCGATTTTATGTCCAGGCTTGTTAAGATATCATTTTCTTCGAGGTGAATGTTTTTGATCATTTTAGTCAGATGTTCGGAGTTTTTCACGAAAGAATCAGCCAGTTCTACTCTTGGTTGCATGATACTTGCTAGATATTTTTCCAGTTTTTGTGTAGGAGATCCCACGGCGCTCACTATTGGTCTGAGTGGTGCAGTGGTGCTCGGCAGAGGGGAGGAGCCTGCGAAGCCGCTCATCCAATCAGGAAGCGAGCCAGCTAAACAAAACTCGAAATCCATCAGAGGCCAACATCAGTTCTCAGCGAGTAACGAGACGAACCGCACTTGAAAATGCCAAATGAGATTTTGGCGAAACGTCGTGAAAACGATTTTTTGAACGAACAGATTGAAACCCGGGAATAACCAAACTATTCATATATATATATATATATATATATATATATATATATATATATATATATATATATATATATATATATACCAGGTGGCCCAGACCACCCGTTCATTCCTTTTAAAATCTTGGGAAAGGGCTTTTTGAGAATTTCAAAATTTTGTATAACTACGTCAGGTACGCTCTCGATTGGTGGCACTCACAATTTCCGGTTCCGACAGGAAGTTATTAACAGGAGGTTCGTTTTTTTAAATGGAACATACATATTTTTATAACGGAATCGGAATCTATGCCACAAAATATGAAATATTCGTTTAAAAAAAATTTTCAAAAAAGTCTTTCTTGACCTTTAAATGATCTTTAAATGTAAGTTCGCATTGTGTTTATACAAAATGTCTCATGTACTTTACTAACCGAGTTTTCGAAAAGACAGATGTGATATCTATCAGTTCGGCCTTATCTCAAAAGACAATGTCATTTTGAGGAGCCATAACCACATTTTTACTGCAAACATAATTTTCTAAGAATATAGTAACTTCTTTAAAAATATCAATAGTAGATAATCACGTTTTTACAGTTAACAAGATTTATTAGCACACAGTAATCAATTTTATAACAACAACATTAACTAATAAACACATTTTTCTGTTAACAAGATTTATAAGCACATAATGTTTATTTAATAATAACAGAATAAAATAATAATCACACTTTTTCTTCAAACAAAACTTCTTAAAAACATAAAAACTTAAAAATATCAATAGTAGATAATCACGTTTTTACAGTTAACAAGATTTATTAGCACACAGTAATCAATTTTATAACAACAACATTAACTAATAAACACATTTTTCTGTTAACAAGATTTATAAGCACATAATGTTTATTTAATAATAACAGAATAAAATAATAATCACACTTTTTCTTCAAACAAAACTTCTTAAAAACATAAAAACTTAAAAATATCAATAGTAGATAATCACGTTTTTACAGTTAACAAGATTTATTAGCACACAGTAATCAATTTTATAACAACATTAACTAATAAACACATTTTTCTGTTAACAAGATTTATAATAACAGAATAAAATAATAAAGACACTTTTTCTTCAAACAAAACTTCTTAAAAACATAAAAACTTAAAAATATCAATAGTAGATAATCACGTTTTTACAGTTAACAAGATTTATTAGCACACAGTAATTAATTTTATAACAACAACATTAACTAATAAACACATTTTTCTGTTAACAAGATTTATAATAACAGAATAAAATAATAAAGACACTTTTTCTTCAAACAAAACTTCTTAAAAACATAAAAACTTAAAAATATCAATAGTAGATAATCACGTTTTTACAGTTAACAAGATTTATTAGCACACAGTAATCAATTTTATAACAACATTAACTAATAAACACATTTTTCTGTTAACAAGATTTATAATAACAGAATAAAATAATAAAGACACTTTTTCTTCAAACAAAACTTCTTAAAAACATAAAAACTTAAAAATATCAATAGTAGATAATCACGTTTTTACAGTTAACAAGATTTATTAGCACACAGTAATTAATTTTATAACAACAACATTAACTAATAAACACATTTTTCTGTTAACAAGATTTATAATAACAGAATAAAATAATAAAGACACTTTTTCTTCAAACAAAACTTCTTAAAAACATAAAAACTTAAAAATATCAATAGTAGATAATCACGTTTTTACAGTTAACAAGATTTATTAGCACACAGTAATCAATTTTATAACAACAACATTAACTAATAAACACATTTTTCTGTTAACAAGATTTATAAGCACATAATGTTTATTTAATAATAACAGAATAAAATAATAATCACACTTTTTCTTCAAACAAAACTTCTTAAAAACATAAAAACTTAAAAATATCAATAGTAGATAATCACGTTTTTACAGTTAACAAGATTTATTAGCACACAGTAATCAATTTTATAACAACATTAACTAATAAACACATTTTTCTGTTAACAAGATTTATAATAACAGAATAAAATAATAAAGACACTTTTTCTTCAAACAAAACTTCTTAAAAACATAAAAACTTAAAAATATCAATAGTAGATAATCACGTTTTTACAGTTAACAAGATTTATTAGCACACAGTAATCAATTTTATAACAACAACATTAACTAATAAACACATTTTTCTGTTAACAAGATTTATAAGCACATAATGTTTATTTAATAATAACAGAATAAAATAATAATCACACTTTTTCTTCAAACAAAACTTCTTAAAAACATAAAAACTTAAAAATATCAATAGTAGATAATCACGTTTTTACAGTTAACAAGATTTATTAGCACACAGTAATCAATTTTATAACAACAACATTAACTAATAAACACATTTTTCTGTTAACAAGATTTATCAGCACATAATGTTCATTGAATAATAACAGAATAAAATAATAATCACACTTTTTCTTCAAACAAAACTTCTTAAAAACATAAAAACTTAAAAATATCAATAGTAGATAATCACGTTTTTACAGTTAACAAGATTTATTAGCACACAGTAATCAATTTTATAACAACATTAACTAATAAACACATTTTTCTGTTAACAAGATTTATAATAACAGAATAAAATAATAAAGACACTTTTTCTTCAAACAAAACTTCTTAAAAACATAAAAACTTAAAAATATCAATAGTAGATAATCACGTTTTTACAGTTAACAAGATTTATTAGCACACAGTAATTAATTTTATAACAACAACATTAACTAATAAACACATTTTTCTGTTAACAAAATTTATAAGCACATAATGTTTATTTAATAATAACAGAATAAAATAATAATCACACTTTTTCTTCAAACAAAACTTCTTAAAAATATAAAAACTTAAAAATATCAATAGTAGATAATCACGTTTTTACAGTTAACAAGATTTATTAGCACACAGTAATCAATTTTATAACAACAACATTAACTAATAAACACATTTTTCTGTTAACAAGATTTATAAGCACATAATGTTTATTTAATAATAACAGAATAAAATAATAATCACACTTTTTCTTCAAACAAAACTTCTTAAAAACATAAAAACTTAAAAATATCAATAGTAGATAATCACGTTTTTACAGTTAACAAGATTTATTAGCACACAGTAATCAATTTTATAACAACAACATTAACTAATAAACACATTTTTCTGTTAACAAGATTTATCAGCACATAATGTTCATTGAATAATAACAGAATAAAATAATAATCACACTTTTTCTTCAAACAAAACTTCTTAAAAACATAAAAACTTAAAAATATCAATAGTAGATAATCACGTTTTTACAGTTAACAAGATTTATTAGCACACAGTAATCAATTTTATAACAACATTAACTAATAAACACATTTTTCTGTTAACAAGATTTATAATAACAGAATAAAATAATAAAGACACTTTTTCTTCAAACAAAACTTCTTAAAAACATAAAAACTTAAAAATATCAATAGTAGATAATCACGTTTTTACAGTTAACAAGATTTATTAGCACACAGTAATCAATTTTATAACAACAACATTAACTAATAAACACATTTTTCTGTTAACAAAATTTATAAGCACATAATGTTTATTTAATAATAACAGAATAAAATAATAATCACACTTTTTCTTCAAACAAAACTTCTTAAAAATATAAAAACTTAAAAATATCAATAGTAGATAATCACGTTTTTACAGTTAACAAGATTTATTAGCACACAGTAATCAATTTTATAACAACAACATTAACTAATAAACACATTTTTCTGTTAACAAGATTTATAAGCACATAATGTTTATTTAATAATAACCGAATAAAATAATAATCACACTTTTTCTTCAAACAAAACTTCTTAAAAACATAAAAACTTAAAAATATCAATAGTAGATAATCACGTTTTTACAGTTAACAAGATTTATTAGCACACAGTAATCAATTTTATAACAACATTAACTAATAAACACATTTTTCTGTTAACAAGATTTATCAGCACATAATGTTTATTTAATAATAACAGAATAAAATAATAATCACACTTTTTCTTCAAACAAAACTTTTTAAAAACATAAAAACTTATTTTCTAATAACAAAAGTAGATTATTACATTTTTACAAACAGAATTTTTTAACAGCATAATTTTTTTTATCATAACAATAATGAATAAATACGTTTTTACTATCAGCAAGATTTATTAGAACATAATAATTTATTTTATAATAACAGAATTAAATAATCACATTTTTACTATTAACAAGATGAAAGTATTTTCAATCCAAAGCCGTTGAAACTATTAAAGTGCAAAAACTTTCAAGGAAAATATGGAAACTTTATCAAATGATCTGATATTGAATTTTAAACTACATTACATTTGTGAGCGGTGATAGGTTTGACTTTTTCCTTCGATTGTCTAATGCGCGCTTCAAAAAAAAAAACATGGAACGAAACATTAACAAATACCTTCCTAAGGGCTATTGTTTTGAGTCACTATCACTTTCAGTTCTATCACTTGAAGTAATCATGATCACTTCGACCTAATGACAAGTAAATGCATATTCAAAAGATTATGAAGTTATCAGTTACACTTTTTTCACTTTGATCAATTGGTAATTACTCTAAAGAATACAACCATACATAACACTTGGTCACTGGCGAGTACACGAGGTGAAGTCAGAGACATCTATTTACTCTCCATTATAGTGAAGGTTAGGACATAAGCACTGGGTTTCCGCGTTCTATCATCTTTAAGGTAAGTTTAATTGTTAATTCAATGAAATATTATGTAACAGAAATCGGTATAAGAGATTTTGTGTAAACAGAACGCGAACCCTAATTTAAAGGTCATTTTTTAGAAGTCAAGGAAGACGTTCCCAAAAAAAAAATTTTAACGAATGTTTCATATTTTCTGGCGTAGAACCCGATTCCGTCATAGAAATGTGTATGTTCCATTTAAAAAAAAAACTTCCGGTCTGAAAATTTCACTTCTGGTCGGAACCGGAAATTGTAAGTGCCACCAATCAAAAGAGCGTACGCGACATAGTCATCCAAAGTTTGGAAATTTTCATAAACCCATTTCCCTAGATTTTAGAAGGAGTAGACGGGTGGTCTAGGACACCAGGTATATATATATATATATATATATATATATATATATATATATATATATATATATATCTTCTTCTTCTTTAGGTGCCATGCCTGTATTCAAACGTTGGTGGTCATCATGTTTACAATTTCCTGAAATCTTTCTCTATCGGCTGCTGCGCGAAATAGTTCTTCTACCGTGCAATCACACCACTGCCTGATGTTACGCAGCCATGAAAGCTTCTGTCGGCCTGTCCATCTTTTTCCTTCCACTTTTCCTTGTATTATAAGGCGAAGTAGCTGGTATTTAGGTCCTCTAATTATGTGACCGAAGTATTCTGTTTTCCGCTTCTTTATAATGTTCAAGAGCAGTCGATCTGTATCCATCATTCTGAGAACATCCTCGTTGGAAGTGTGCGAAACCCATGATATCTTTAGGATTCGACGGTAGCACCACAATTCGAATGCTTCCAGTTTGTTTAGCATTGTGGTTTTTAGTGTCCATGTCTCGCAACCGTATAATAGAATAGACCATACATAGCATTTCAGAACCCTTTTACGAATATGCATTGATAGGTTCCTGTTGCATAGAACTGGTTTCCATGTCATAAAGGCCTTCCGCGATATTTCTATCTTAGCTATTATCTCTTCATCTGAGTCCCCATTTGCATTCAACCAACTGCCAAGGTATTTGAAATGGTTTACACGCTCTATCCTCTTCCCATCGAGCCAAAGTTGACATTCATCTACAGTAACCTTTCCAACGGCCATCCACTTTGTTTTTGAGGTGTTGATTTTAAGTCCTCTTCGGCAGCTCACTTCATTGACTAGTTTACTAATGTTTGGAGATCCTCGATGCTTTCCGCAAGAATGTCATCATAATATTGTTGATTACTTCTCCGCCTAGTCTTACTCCTTCTTGTCTGTCATCCAAAGCCTCCCTAAAGATTTCTTCAGAGTATACATTAAAGAGACAGGGTGACAGAACGCAACCCTGTCTTACTCCACGTTTGATGGGTAGGTTTTGAGTACGACTGTTTTCAACTTGGATAGAGGCTACTTGATTGTAATATAGATGTTTTAGCAGTCTTATATCGTAGTGGTCTAGACCTGCCGCTTGTAGGCACTCAAAAAGTTTATCATGTTGTACTCGGTCGAATGCCTTTTCAAAGTCGATGAAACAGACGTAGATGTTCTTTCGGAATTCACAGCTCTTTTGTAGGAGAACGCGCATACAAAATAGTGCCTCTCTTGTTCCTAGACCATATATATATATATATATATATATATATATATATATATATATATATATATATATATATATATATATATATATATATAGAGAGAGAGAGAGAGAGAGAGAGAGAGAGAGAGTCCGAAAAATCCGTTTAATGACGCATTCAATATATAAAATGCGTACCTCGGCTTCTTGGCTAAAAAAACTGATCAAGTTTGGTTTTTCGTGAGCCCCTGTTGTCAAATAGAATCGGCAAACATTTTGGGGAATCTATTTTCACCCCCCTTTACATTACATAGTTGGTCCCGTCCATTTCAGAATTAACTCCTCTTTTTGACCAATTGACTGGCCTAAGAGTTTTCACCCAAAATATTGGATCAGCTATACAACAGTATGTAGCATATTCTTCGGTTCAGTCAGAAATTCATTAAACAAAAAATTTTAATATAAAACTTCTACATTAATTTGTATCACATTAAATACGGCCCATCTAAAATGACAGGCGCGAATTTCGAACTGACTTTAAAGGATCGTTTGGTGGGTGGATTAGAGATGAAAGATAAGGGATGTTGAAGGATAAATGAGAAAATGTCTCGTGACATGCTTCATTCCACGTTGTCATCATAATATTGTATTTCAGACGAATGAATGTTCTACAGGGTGATTTATTAATTAATTTTAAAAGTAATAGTGTAGGCGTCCAAGGGTTTTCGTGGCCGATTGGAGATGTATAGTTTATTCACATTTATTTGCAGTTACTGCACCCGAATCCTTGACATGACAAACCATCCAGTAAAATTAATATATGAGATATCGATTTTGCATCCATGACATTATATATATATATATATATATATATATATATATATATATATATATATATATATATAAATAAAAGAGAATTTATCGTCCGTGTAATTTTAAATTAAAATAATAAATTCTCGGCTATGCGGACTAAGACCGTACTAAAAGTGCGGAGAACTTCAAAGACATGGAAAAACTCCGGATCTGAAAAATGACGACAGCACTGTTTCGTCCTAATGTGGGACTCATCAGGCCATTGTACTCGGTACAAACCATCATCTCGCATCTATGTCCTATAAACAGATTTTACGGTTGAAAAATAGTAAATAAGATATAGTGGCGACATCTCAATGGCCCACTTAATAAGATAAGAATAACACAAATGAACGATGTTGTATAAAACCGCCACGAGGTGGCGCGACGGTCTTTCCAACAAAAATGAGAAAAGGTAATTTTTGCAATGCAATAAAAACGCAATTTTTTTAGTTTTCCTGCAACAACTAATAAATAAAATTTAATCTATGAAGGCTCAAATTGAAGGTCTTTCAATTATCTATAGGATTATTTTCTCCAAAGTACTAAAAATAAAAACAATGTAAATGCAAGTTCTTAGTTAATTAGTATAATGTCTATAAAATCTTAGCTCTATTAAAAATTTTCGAGTAACTTTACATACTTATCTGTATTAGTATTTACCTCTCTTCACGATGGATTCAATCCGCCATATTTGCACTCGGATTGTATAACAAAAGCACGCTTAATTAAATTTAGATAGAATTAATGGAACTACACTAATCAGCAGCGAAATTGCACTTGCACCAGCCCGCTCCGTCTAAATTTTGGGGCGGAGCGTGCCGAAGCTTAACGTAATTTCTAACAAAATATTCCTACCAATATTTTCGGTTTTTATTTTTATAATTTCCTTTTTGTTATGCCGAATTTTATAATCTATATATATATATATATATATATATATATATATATATATATATATATATATGAACTTAACATCTTACCACCGCTTTCCGACAAAAACTGGACTTAGAGGTTCAAATTTGTGGAAAGTACAAGAAGGATGTCTGGGAAAGATACCGGTGGATCCCACTGATGAGTCCACCACCGGTATCGGGACGAAACATCCGTATATTTTAGGTGGTCGCAAATTAGATTATGATTAAATGTCTTTAACACCAGAGACATGATTGCAACAATATACAGGCTTGGATCCAAGAGCTTTGAGTTCAGGAAAATAGACCCGATTTTGCCAATTATACTATAGTTTATTCAAGAACTAGAGAGAATAATAAATAATTTTTTACCCTTTTTCTCTTCGCAAACTACCTGTGTTATTTCAGTAATAAATAAAATAAAAAGTTTTTATAATATTATTTTATTTCTTACGATTTCTTAATAATTCACATACATTACAAAATGTAAATAATTTTGGCATATTTAACACAAATCACAACTGTATTTTTATTATTTTTAATTTTGTCATAGAAACCGTTGTAGTCACATTCAGTCTAAAAAGTAGCCTTATTCTCTCAAAAAATTCTAAGTTATAATTTTAATATTTACAAAATACCCATTGTAAAAAATACAAAAAGTTAAACATAAAAAAAATCGTCCATATATTATTAAAATATTTTTGGGGCTATCGGTCATTTTATTATTAATTAAAAACATTTTTAGGACATTTGAAGTTTCAGTTTATTTATTTCTTAAACCATCTGCAGAATTACAATTAAACACTAAAAAGGAATTCAAATGTAATTAGTTTTTATATGTTACAGTTAAAATTAGACCTACTTATTTTTATTTTTATTTTACCGATATCTTAATTTAATTTACTTTATATAATAATTATAAGGAAATCCGATAGCCCTAAAAAAATAAGATGAACATGTTAATTCTACATGTTTAAGAAAAAGACACAAATACAATAATAAAATAATAAAAAAAACTTACGAATAATTGGAATTAAATATATATAAAATTAAAGAGTGGGACACACTAAAATAAAAATATAAAAAAAAATAAAAAATATATATAAACAACATTGAACAATAAAATACAACAAGAACAAAAATTTAAATAATAAATTGTGTTTACACTGGTAAACATTACGTATCTAATTCCTAATCAAAGGCAGTGAAACTATCTTCGCTCAAATTAATTATAATTGGTTCCTCTTTCTCACCGATCATGAGATCGAGTTTTCACATTTTGTTTTCTTCTTTTATTATATGGATTTTTCCCAATTTTTCGCAGTAACTTTATTGAAAAAAAATCTTTGAAAAGTTTAGTTAAATTACTAATTTTGTAAGTTGTGTTATTTCTAGCAATTCTACCTTTTACTTGAGAGAGATATTTACTTCTCCAACGGACAGTTTCCGGACGATCTACAGGAACAGATTTTCTATCTGGTTTTTCTTAGCAAAAATTAAGTTCTTTGACAAATTTCCAGAGTTCAGTTCTTTAAATTTCAAGTAAATCGCGATCTTCATTGATTTTAGTAAGAATTTTGTCGACGGTTGGGATCTGCTTCTCATAATAAAATGTATGTAAATCCCTTTAATTGCAGTTCTCATCTCTTCTTCCAACGAGGTTTTTCGTCTGCCTGTGATCGAATGTGATTTGGGAGTATTAACAATTCTAGTAGTTTTTTTCTCATTCACTATTCGGTACATAATAAATTTTTCAACTCCTGTCATTTTGGAACACATCTCAACAGAGCTTTTAACATTATTATCTAGACACTGATATCTTAAGGCATCACAAAAATTCATCGTAATAAGTTTTTCATTGAGGAAAAACGCCCTGGTTTAACGATTTTGGAGGTGGAAACCATATCTTTTGGGTATCTCACTAATCTCAAATAATATATAAAAACAAGCGCAAACAAGATAAATCACTAAAAACAAACTGTAAGGTGTACTTTGCTCACTAACAGAAATTAAATTGAACCATCAGAAATTTTATTGTTGCAGTAAATTTATAAAAAGCTTATAATATTTAAATATAATGAAATGTAATTAGATTTACTTCAGTCCTCAGTTACTTGCGGCACTGCAGCAGGTACGTTGGTGGTTTCGGTAACAGTTTCATTACGCTTTCTAATTCTTGAATAGAGTATAGGAATGTGTATGCTTACGATCGCCCCCCCCTCCTAAGAGCTTTGAGTTTAGGAAAATAGAGCCGATTCTGCCTTTTATATTAGGAATGTGTATGCTACTGACACTCCCCCCCCCCCCCCCCCCGTTGACAACTTTTTTTCTTGCCATCCTGTACTTTTGTGATATCACGGTCCTCCCCCCCAAAGAGAGAGGCTGGATCCGCCCCTGACAATATATATATATATATATATATATATATATATATATATATATATATATATATATATATATATATATATATATATATATATATAAAGTAAAAGTAGTCGTGACTGACTAGTTAAGAAAAAATATAAAAAACTTAGTAGAGTTGCAGTCTTGTATGGCTACGGTTTGAAGAAAAGCCCTTTTTTGTTAGTCAAGCTTTCGAGTATTTATTATGCTCTTCATCAGGACAATCTACAATTAATATGTTAATTAACATTAAATTAACTAATTAAATTTTTAAAATAAACTCACCAAAGTAAATTTAAGTCGAAAACAGGGAACACATTACTCAATAGAAAATTAAAATTAATTGTTAATTAATATACGTTATATTTTTGCTCAACAAAATGAAAGTGATTGACATTTGACAAGTTAAGGAATTTGGTTTTTTACATTTACATCTTTTATATTTATTAGTTTTTATGCACTTGTCGACATACGTGTCCTAAGCTTATGGAAAAGTGTGACAAAGATAAACTTATAGAACTGGGTATCAAACGAAAAAAGAGGAGATGAAAAAATTAAAATATGAGAAGAGTGTCAAATAAGGATAGATCTATTGTTTAGTATGTGAGTCTCTCTGACTTATTTAAATAGTCTGAAGCGACTTTAACATTTAAGAAGTGATTTTATAGATGTTTTCGAGATGCGCAACATGTTTCTTCTGTAATTTCTCCATAATACTGAAAAAAACGTTTTTTTTTTGGGCTAATTGTTAGTTTCTTTTTGAAGTACAACGTGAGAAGTCTCTTCTGTTACTTTATCCAAGATATTCATGTAAAAAAATGACTGATATGAATTAAATAATCTGTGAAACCTTCTTTTCTCGGCCTATTGGTATTATTTTATAAATATATATTTAAATGAAAAATTTGAATCCTTATCAGGCATCATTTGGTGATCAAACGAAGGACAGTTTTCTTTTAAACGAGTAAAGAAAAACGCCAAAAAATATCCTCCTTTTATAATTATTTTCATGTTCCAATATTTTGATAATGGTATAATCAAACTGGTGTCCGGGTCTTTGGCAACATTCAACCATAGCACAATAGGGTTTGCTCAAACGAGCATCGCTTCTGTGCTGTGCAACTCGTTGTTTAAGCCATTGTGATGTTTGTCCAATGTAGCAGCCCTGACACTCCAAACATGAAAGCTGTTATATTGTTATTATACAATAAAGATGTTTTATCCTTGGCTTTTAAAAGAAATGGTAATTTTGTAACACATCGTATTTTGCAATTTTTATTTGTTTTTTATTTGTGCAAAAATATTTAAATATTGATGTAATTGAATGTGATATATTATTTTTATAATTAAATTGTTGATTCGTCTCTTCTGCAGGACCAATGCCGAGATCGATTTATCGGAAAATAGACTTTGGAAAATTTTCTAAATTTGGTTGTTTACTAAAGTTGTTGGAGCAATTCGGCTAAAATATGGCTTATAAATTATTTCATTTCATTTCATTTCGAACTAAAAATCGAAAAATAAAAGTTTTATAATATTATATATATATATATATATATATATATATATATATATATATATATATATATATATATATATATATATATATATATATATATGTAAATTGACCGACTTCTAAAAAAAGCTAAACATGGGAAAAATATAATACTGTATACGAAGTTGAGGTTTTTAAAGTCGGCGCCAAATTGTTACTAAATGAAATAAATAACTACCAACATGAGATACAAATAAGCTGCAATAAGAAGACAATTACAAATAAAGTATTTCTCAAAAATTTCGATTTCATATAAAATTTTATGTTGTTATTTTTTAATTTTGAGCGCTTTTTAAACTTTGCTTCAATTTCTTCATAAAAATATTATTGTTTTTATACTTTCCTGTTTGTTATACCGATTTATCAACGAATTTCGTGCGCTTAATTTTACAGTCAGATCATATTTTTCTTTTAAGCTTTTTTAAAACATAAATCTCGCTCTATAAGTCTTTTTAAATCCTTGAACAAAAAGGATTCCCAAGGAAAAATCCTTTAAAAGCCTTTTTCGCTCTTTTACTACTACCCCATGGTATATATCATTCAAAAGTCAATTTTCTTTATTTTACCCCAAAGATCCATAAAACAGTCATCAAGCGACGATGACCACCGCAAAAGCCAATCAAGACATGGGGCAGAGACCTATAATCACAGTCTTTCAAAAGGGTGCATAAAACGGGGTGCATACCATGCCTTAGGCAAAAAAGAGGGAACGAGGAATGTTGTAAGTGTATGACAGGATCGATGAAAAGTTATTAGGCAGTAGTTATACCAGTATATACAGGGCGTTTCAAAGAGGATTCATTACTGGGATATAAAGTTATAATCTACAAATCTTTTTCGAAAAAATTAATTTGAAAATATTGCAAAAAATGGAAATAAAAAGATCAATATTTAAATAATATCTTGAATAAGAAATTATTGGATGATTGTGAGATAAAGCTAAGACTTTGCACAAATTTTTACAAAAAATGAAGAATCAAGCATCAAAACATTTAAAAATTTAATTATTTAGGAGCGTGTCACTTGAAGATAAAATTACTTTAAGAAAAAGAGTGTAAAATTTTGATAAAACAAAACATGTAGGTATTTAACTCTAAAAAAAATTACTCGTCCCGGTTTTTTGGAACACTCTATATAAATAAAAATATTTTAAAAATGTACCTATTTTAACTCCATTAACATTCCTCCTGTCAAATTTTTTAATCGATATAACGATACAGTTGTAATCGAATACCAGAATAGTACAAGAACAACGTATATAAATGATTCAGTATTAATCTGGAAAGTACATGCGTTCGTTAGTTTTTTGCCATACTTAGAAATGATCATCACAAATTTTCAAGGAATGTGGGAATTACGCAAATTAGTCGGAAAAAAAAACAAGTTAAAACAAGTTTGCTTTACAAGTAAAGTAAACATTATACAATCATACATATTAGGCCAAACTAAGCCTTTAAGTTTATAAATAATTTTTTCACCTTGTTTAATTGAAAATAAACCACCCAATCATGAATTTTGCACTTTTTCTATTCTTTAAACCCAAGTGTTCGAAATATATCACAGAATAGCCGATAATAGTAACCCTGTAGATCAATAAACTTCTACTGCCCTTCCTTTCTGCCCTTTTTCTCATTACTAATGAATAGTGATATGAAATGTAATAAACAAGAAATTAAAAAACTCATACAGAGAATGTCTACTCAAGCTCACATACTTATATATAAAGGCTGTTTTTATATATTTACTTTATTCGAAAGATAACCTTCTGGCATTATAATTTAAATATGACTTCTGGCATATGACCGCCACGGCTGGCTCGGACGTAGTCTAATCTGGAGGTCCAATTTTCGATGACTTTTTCCAACATTTGTGGCCGTATATCGACCATAACGCGGCGAATGTTGTCCTCCAAGTGATCAATCGTTTCGGGCTTATCAGCGTAGACTAGCGACTTCACATATCCCCACAGAAAATAGTCTAGCGGCGTTAAGTCGCACGATCTTGGAGGCCAATTCACGGGTTCGAAACGTGACACTATGCGGTTACCAAACGTTTCCTTCAATAAATCCATTGTGGCACAAGCTGTGTGACATGTTGCGCCGTCTTGTTGAAACCACAGCTCCTGCACATCATGGTTGTTCAATTGATGAACGAAAAAGTCAGTAATCATGGCTCTATAGCGGTCACCATTGACTGTAACGTTCTGACCAGCATCGTTTTTAAAGAAGTACGGACCAATGATTCCACCAGTCCATAAAGCACACCAAACAGTCAGTTTTTCTGGATGTAACGGTGTCTCAACATACACTTGAGGATTATCATCACTCCAAATACGGCAGTTTTGTTTATTGACGTATCCATTCAAACAAAAGTGAGCTTCATCGCTAAACAAAATTCGCTTATGAAAATCAGGATCAACGGCAATCTTGTTTTGGGCTCATTCACCGAATCTACGCCTTGCTAGGTGATTGTGTGGCTTCAATTCTTGCACGAGTTGGATTTTGTAAGCACACAAACCAAGATCTTTCCGCAAAATCTTCCATAAAGTGAATGGACACATATCCAATTCCTGTGCACGATGGCGGATAGACTGATTTGGGTCTTCCTCTACGCTACGCTCTACAGCAGCAATGATTTCTTCTGTACGCACTGTAGGACGTCTCTGTTGATGCGTATTATCATTTAGAGTAAACGTGGTGCGAAAACGTTCCATAGTTAATCGAATTAATTGCTCTGATGGACGATTATGTTGACCATAAAATGGACGTAGTGCGCGATACGTATTTCGAACAGAACCATGATTTTCAAAATAAATTTGCACAATTTGGAAGCGTTGTTCAGGCGTCAGTCTATTCATGTTGAAATTCCAAACCAAACTAAACATAAATCATTTGACAGCTGACAAAATGGCCGCCAGTTAAAAAAGTATTGCCAACTTAAAGTTTTATACCTCTATAAAAAAACACCCTTTATTTTGATTTTTAGAGAATTTTTATTGCTTTATTAATGCTATGACTGTGTGTGGCATAACTTCACTTTTATCTTTTAAGTTGTTATAGAAATACACAACAATATCTCTCCTTCTCTTGGTTTCTTCGGTGTACAACCTGTTAATAACTTAAATCTACTGCAGACTCTCTTCATCTTTATAACTTTCTGGAGTTTCGAGCTTTTTCAAAATTCAATGCAGCTTTTTTCCCGTTAAATCTTAAATGGGAGTAGTCTTTTCCCCCTTCTCAGGATGAGGACATGGATGGTACGTGAGATTCTAAATCTATTTGAGAGTACTACGCAATCATGACATCCATGAAAATTAAAATCTTGCTATATTAAGGTTTTTTCTTGCTTTTAACGATGAATTGCTGGGCTCAGAATTTGCAATTATTTATTTAGTCCAAAGTTATTCATAATGAAAAGTGGCAGTTTTTCAGATATTAAACTATTTTCAACTCAAAAATTATACGTTGAAAGAAAAAAACACGAGACACTTTTTGCTTAAAATTGGCCAGAAATATTTTATATTTTATGAAAAACATTTTTTTTTAGTTAGTTACCTGTCTGATAGAGTACAGCGAGTAAAAATTAATAACTGTGAATCATCTGATATAATGTTACCTCTGGTGTTCCTCAAGGTGCTCACCTCGCTCCGCTCCTTTTTAACTACTTTATTTTAACGATATTGAGGACATCATAACTTTCAGTAGATGTTTTCTTTATGTAGATGATTTAAAGATATTTCGGGTTGTCGGGAGCAGCAACGATTGCGAGGGCATTCAGCAGGATCTAGCTCGATTCTCTGAATGGTGTAAGTTAAATTTTATGCACCGCAATATTAATAAATGCTCCATTTTATGTTTTTATCTTAAAAGGGTTTGGATAATTTTTGATTACTTTCTTGATAATAACATGATTAATCATATTGAATGTGTGAAGGATCTGGGTGTTAAATTTGATCGGGCCCTTTGCTTCGGCACACATATTGATAATATTGTGAACAGGCGTTTGAAGTTGCTCGGGAATTTGAAGAGAATACTTACAGATTTTAATAGTGTAGAATGTTTTAAAATGATATACTGCTCTGTAGTTCGATCAATCTTGGAATATGCGTCCCAAGTATGGTCATCTCATTATTTTACATACAAAGAAAAAGTGGAACGAGTACAAAAAAAGTTTCTAAGTTTCACTGCCTTTAAACAAGGAATGCAGCAGGAGCGGTCTGTATATGATGATACTTCCGATGCTTTGAAGTTGCTACCATTGTGTGTGAGACACATATATCTTGACCTCGTTCTACTTTATAAGATTGTTAATTCTTGTATTGATTCTCCTCAACTACTCAATAATAATGGATTATCGGTTCCTCAAAGAGCTTTTAGAGTGCACAATTTGTTTGAGGTGATATATCACCGAACGAATTATGGCATTAACAGTTCTATTTCTCGAATGTGTCGTTAAATTAAAAAATTTACAATTCTTGAAAAACTAGTTAATACTGTTAATTGTCAATACTTGTCTTTTGAAGCACTTTAATGCATACTTGGATTTGTAAGTTTTTTAATTCTGATTCTGTTTTAAATAATGTTTGTATTTTTTATTTTTTGAAATGGATTGTATTTATTTGATCCGTTAATATACTATCATGATTTACAAACCAGACGGCTTCGCACTCCCTCCAGAGAATATTCACTCATACCAGGTACACAAAGGTACCAGAAGTATGAAGCTCTGTGGGAACCCTTTCCATGTTATCGGGTCCTAGGTGACGTGGTCTGCTGTATTTCCCATGAACTTTCGGACGGTTCGCGCGGTTGCTAGAAGAGTTGCTTTCTGCATCGGTTTATACAGATGCTCACTAAGACCCAGTCCCTTGATGCTCTGCAGGAGGTTTTTTGGTATCACTCCAGTTGTTGAGAGTATTATGGGAATCGTTTGGACGCTGTTCATTGCCCATTGTCTTCGGATTTGCACCTCCAGATCTCTGTATTTGGCGATCTTCTCGTTGTATTTTGGTCTTAGGTTGTTGTTATTAGGTACAGCGATGTCGATTAGTGTAGTTCGCCTAGAAATTGTATCTATTAGTATAATATCTGATCTATTATGAGCAACTGTTTGATCCGTCAGAACCGTTCGGTCCCAATATAACTTGAACTGGTTGTTTTCAAGAATAGACTCTGGATTGTATTTGTAATAAGGTACTTTTCCTACCTGTAATAGGTTCAACTTTTCTGCTAACTCTTGGTGTAGTATCTTAGCGGCTGAGTCGTGTATTTCCTTATTCTCGGTCGCGGCAAACGCTTGGCATCCTCCAGTTATGTGCTGAATTGTCTCCGATATTCGACAGCCATATCTGCATTGGTCATTTTCTATTGAGGGATCTCTAATGATGAACTTCCGATAGTTCTTCGTCGGAATAACCTGGTCTTGGATAGCTAACAAGAAGCCCTCCGTTTCCGGAAACATCTGTCCTGAAATCAACCAGTAGTTCGACGCTGAGTTGTCGACATTGTCCTGATTGACCTCATTTGGATGCCGTAGCCAGGTTTGTAACTTCTCTTGGTCTGTTTGGTGGTGAGAAGTAATATCTTGTTCCCTCAACTGTAATGGCGTTGAATCGTCTGTCTCGCATATCGCTCGATGTAGTGTGGAAGAGTCTGCTAACCTGTGGAAATATGAACGTAGGTTTATTATTTGATGGTCGAGCTGCGTACCAATACCCACCAATCCTCTTCCACCTTGGTGACTTGGAAGCATTGTACGTTCAACAGCACTCCAAGGGTTATGTTTTTGTGCTTTTTTTAGGAGTGCCCTTATTTTCTTTGCAGGTTTTGGATGTCCATCCTACTCCACTTTACAGTTCCAGAAGAGTAGCTCAGCGCAGAGCAAGCATACGTGTTGAGCGTCTTAAACAAATTTCTACTATTTAAATTAGTTCGTAATACCCGCCTTACCCTCCTGACAAATTCGGCTGTCAATTCAGCCTTCATAGTGCCATGGCCAATTATTTTAGCCTGTTTCATACCTAGATATTTGTATGTTTGGTCTGCTTCCATTGCAGCTATAGTTTCACCGTTTTGCTTTTCAAAAGCCTCCGGTTGTATCTTCCCTTTACCGATATTCAAAATACGGCATTTGTCAAACCCAAATTGCATTCCAATATCCCCGGAGAACTCCTCTACAATTTTAAGCATTTGTTCCAGCTGGTTTCTGGTGGCAGCCATCAGTTTAAGATCATCCATGTATAGAAGATGATTCACTCTGACTACCTCTTCGTTGTTATTTCTAATACTAAAGCCGTATCTGGTTGAGTTCAAACGGCGTGATAGTGAGTTTATTGCAAGGCAGAACCACAATGGGCTAAGTGAATTATTATTATTGTTATTATTTAATTTTTAACAATCTTTTTGGAATCCACCCTCGATATTCGTAATCAGGGGGTCAAAATACATACAAAAACTTTGGTGAAGCCATGTCTTTTCGTCGGCTACAAAAACCCACTGGGCTTCCCAACTATTTTCGTTTTTGTTAAATTACTGAAATGAAAATTTGCTATAATGTGATTACCCTCAAATACAAAGAAAATAGTTTGTTCTAACTTAATAAATGAACGTTCGCAAAGCTTTTTTATAAGCCCATTATCAGTTCAAGGTGAAGTGTAAAACCAGAAATATGTATTAATAATTAACTAATTCTGTATTTTCAGAAAGACTCAAGTTAACCATATGTAAAATAATATTTGTTTTGGTGTTTATAACCGTAATCTTAGAATGTGCTCAAAATCCAATAACAATGATAATTATCTTGTCATAAAAAACCCAGAGGTCATAAGATTACGCGGAATTATTGCAGGAATATTGGAGTTTGAAAAGAGAATTTCATTCAAATAGAAATTTTCTTTTGGGAAATCATTCTTCCAGGGGAAAGTGGCAAATATTTTTTTAATAATAATTAAGAGCGAAAAATCGGTTTTCTTCGTTTAATTAGAAAACATTTATACTCAAAAAGGTATTATTACAAAGTTTTAGGCAATAAAAAAGATATTTTAATTTTTTGCAAATATTTTGGTAACCATTCAACGACAAACAAAAAAGCAAACCAAAAGATTTTTAAATGCTTTTATGTTTGTCAAAATTCGTTACGTGGTTACTAAATTATTTGCAAAAAAGCATGAAAAATGGCGTATTTTGTTATTAAGAATAAAAAATTGGTCAAATCGTTAACGAACCTAAGAATAATATATAATTTGTATTACAAAAAAGTTGATAAAGATGGTGTTTAATAACTTGTACACAGTTGCATTTGCTCATCCCGCTAAGCTGAAAAGTTATCATTTTTGATAGCTTTGGAAAATTTTTAGAAAAATTGTACAGAAACGTATAAGAGATCCTTTAGTTCCTAAAGGCTTGTACTTGCAATCCTCAAAAAAGGGTCACCAAGTTTTTTTTAAAATAAATTGTGTCAAATTACAACAAAAAGGTACTTCCGTTTCGGTTATAAACAAACAAATATTTTATTTATTTATGTATTTATTTATACTGCCCTACAGGGCCAAAGACCCTATTATTGAGCGGGAGAAGGCACAATATTACCTAAATCCTACATAGATAATGCAGGGAGTACCTCTTTGTTTAGAAGTCAGTTCAAAAAAAAACAACGTTAAACTATTTTATCATGACCGGCTCAGTTGTGGTACTGTAAAATCAATAAAATACCTTTTACAATAAAATCATTTATTTTAAAAATCAGTACAAAAAAGGGTCACCAAGTTTTTTTTAAAATAAATTGTGTCAAATTACAACAAAAAGGTACTTCTGTTTCGTTTATAAACAAATCAAATATTTTATTTATTTATGTATTTATTTATACTGTCCTACAGGGCCAGAGACCCTATTATTGAGCGGGAGAAGGCACAATATTACCTAAATCCTACATAGATAATGCAGGGAGTACCTCTTTGTTCAAAAAAAAACGTCAAACTATTTTATCATGACCGGCTCAGTTGTGGTACTGTAAAATCAATAAAATACCTTTTACAATAAAATCATTTATTTTTAAAAATCAGTACATGGTATGTTTCAACTTAACAGTTAAGGGAAAAAAATAAATAAAATATAAAAAGTAAAAGATTAACAATAAAAGCATGCCATAAAATATTTCAGTCATAAATTCAATATAAAAGAAAGAACGACAATATGTCTAAATTATACCGGGTCTAAAAAATAGTGTAATAAACATCTCGAATAAACAGAAGTCATTAAAAAAGGAAAAATGGTGCTTATAAACACAACCACGCCCCATCAAAAACAAAATAAGAAGGCAGTGTTCTTTTACCATCTGTAGTAATAAAATCCAATTTAAAAAAAATTGGATTATTGGGCATGTCAATATCTGGGATCGTTTTCTCTAATTTTAAAGAAATTTCAAGAATTTTATAGTAGAGATATGAAATTGTAAGAAGTAGTTTCTAGTAGAGGTGGAGGGTGTTTTGTGTATTTTTTAATTATATTGCACTTTTAGTTAAAATTCAAAAATAATGGATAAGTTTACATACATTCATTCATAAACATTTTCGAAATATTTGAAGTTGAATATTGCCAAGCATCTAGCAGTAGACGTTAAAAATTTTCTCTCGATAATAACATTTTTTAAAAAAGTAAAAAGATGTCATTTTTGTCGAGAAGCAATAGGTTTTTATTAAGATATGACAGTAATATTGATGATATTGATATTTTTGGTAAATACAAATTTTTGAAAACAATTGGAAACACTGCTCGATTTTAGAAATGTAAATAGAATATTTTTAGACATTAACAAAAAGAACAAAGTTTTTTTAATGAATCTTCCAGCATTAAACTAAAAAAATCATCAGTACTGCTCTCAGATAAAAAAAAATGGCAATTCCTGATCATTTTTAAAAATCAAAATCAAATTTCAGATAAACTTTTTAATTTCCGATGTATATTGAAACATTCCATTTCAAATATCTCGAAAACAATGAGTCTATCGATTTCTTTTCACCTACAAATGTCTATTCTATTCGAATTTTTAACTAAAATTACATAAGACATGAAGTGAAAATAGTCAAAAAAATAAAATGCTTTCTCCGTGAAATATATTATTCTAGAACTCAAAAAAATGTACACATATTGTGCCGTTTTACGAAAAAATCATTTTCAAGGGAGTTATCGAGATTTTAAAGTTCAACTTAGAGCTTTTGCAGGGAAGAAATTGTATATTTTTATGACCAATCTATGTAATTTAGTTTTCTCTTTTGATTAGGGTTATATGATTCATAAACTTTTAGAAAAAAATTTGAAAATAGAAAAATTTTCAAAATTAACAAAATGGCGGCCGTTTAAAAAAAAACAAACGCGATTTTCTCAAAAACTACATTTTTTTTGAATGAATTTTTTTGAGGGTTCCATTTCGACGGTGTTATCGAAATTTTAAAGATGCGCTTTAGTGCTTTTGAAGTGAAGAAAAATACCGCCATTGTTTTATTCAAAGTTTAATTTATTTCCCTTTTGATTCAAGTCACATGAATTGACTGAAAGCCGAAAATTTTTCAACGTTAAAATAGTGTATGTTCCTCGAAACGAAATCAAGAACTTCTTTTACCGTTGCCTGTTATATGCTTTATTACATAATTATCATGTTTTAAATTTTTTATATAATTTATTTAACAAAAAAAGTTAAGTAGTATAATGTGACCAAATAATTGCAGGTAGCAACTTGTTTACGAAGTATTATTGTAAGAAACTGACTTCATAAACAAGTTATTACTTGCAAATATTGAATTATTTTTACCTATTTTGATAGCTACTATCTTTCCCTGAAGTTTGTTACATTATTTTTGTACCCCTTATATAAAACTTAAATTATTCGATCACATCAAACCTAGCGCACTGTTGTCCAAAACTGTCAAGAACAGTATCGTAACGAATATCTCTCATATGATTGAGAATTTTCTTCGTCAGCTCCTTATCCACTGATTCAACACACACCTTTGCAGAGTCCGAAGGGCTTGCACACACTGGCACATCTGAGCGCTTACAAACACTAAGATTTTTGTTGAATTTATCCACAGCCACGCCTTTCTCCAGAAGAATTTTGTGCATTTTTTCCAAACAAGTACACTTGAATGGGTTCGCAAAAATATGCAATGAAGCTACTCGTATATCATTAAGAAAATCTTCTGGAAGATAATTTAGTAGATTTCCACTTAAAAACAAATTCTCGATGAAAACAGACGAAAATGTTTTCGCGGAAATTGATGTGAGACGATTGTGATGTACGGAAAAATATTTCATAACCCTGGGGCCATTTTGGAACAAATTATCGTCAAGTTCTGAAATTTCGTTGGAACTCAAACTTAATTTCTTCAGCTTTCTCCAACCGTTAAACATTCCCGCTGGGATTTCACGTATTGAATTTATTGAGAAAGAAGCATCTTCTATGTTACTGGTATTCGTAAACCATTCTTTTCTCAGCTGGACAAGCTTGTTTCTGTCGAGCCAAATCTCTTTTAAACTTGGTAAATTGGCAAATGCATTATCTTCAATGTTAGACACTCTGTTGTTTATGAAATTCAGATTTTGAAGACTGGGGAGAACGTTAAAAACTCCATCATATATATCTTTAAAGTTATTACTATTTATTTCAAGGATTTCCAACAGAGGTAGGTTCGAGAACGCTCCTGGTTCTATTACCTCGATACGACACTGGCCAATACTAATAATTCTTACAGACAACATATTTGTGATGAGGTTTTTCTCCAAGATTGGTATGCTGTAATCTTGACATTGAAGCGAGAGTTCTTCAATGATTTTGGTACCAAAAGAAGCGTCACTAATACAACCGGTTAACTTCTCGGTGTTCCACTTTAAATTTTCTGTTGCCCGATAAGAAACACCAAGGTCCGTAGCATAGTCGCAAGCTTGTAAAGAAAATGGCACTAATTCAATTATAAACAACAAAACATAGTACGTTATTTTATACATTTTTACTCCGAACTGGTTAATTTGTAAATAACTGTTGGTAAATGTCGTCTCTTCAACTTGGGTCTGAACTGCGGTTATAATCTTGTATCTGGCTTATAAAAACAGTTTGAGTACGTTCCGATTAACGCAGCATTTACCTGAAAATGAAAGAACTTGGAGGGGATATTAGAATATCCTGACAGTAGCGCGGTCGAATTAAAATAACCACATCGCGTCAGACAAAGTTTTCAGTGACCTTGAAAAAATGTCCCTTCTCGAAAACAGTTTTCCAATTAAAATTGTTTTTCAAGTTTCTCATTACTACTTTACGCAGTACAACAGATTTTGGAGGATCTAATACGAGACTCGTCCGTGAGCGAACGACGGCCATATAAGAAACTAGGTTCATCAGTGCATTCTTTTCCAGATAAACCACGTCGAAAGTTGTAAAAAGTTTGAAGTTACTGTAAACAACACAAATAGCGTTCATATGTCAAAGCGTTTGAATACGTTTATCGTGTGAAATATCAAACTCCGTATTTACCCTAATACATACCTAAAGTTCACAATTTCTGTCAGTGACTCATCGCTCGCATGTAGAGTGCTCCAGGTTGTGCGCCGTCAGGGGAATCAATTCCAGAGGCGTGTGCATTTCAAAAAATAGTAAATGAATAATTTTCGTGGGAATTTCAAAATATTTTTTTTAATTTAAATTTATTTCCTTATATTTTTATCAACCCTTACAATATTTTTCCTGAAGGGGAAACCTTGCATATGTAATGGAACAAACACTAATTATTTTGTACTGTTTAGCGTGAAATATATTCAGCTAAAATAAGCAATTAAATAATTACTCTGTGGATAGATTTTATCCGTGAGAACGGGATAGTATAAATTTTTTTTATTGCCACCGAAGAAAGTCTAAAAGAAAAATAAATCAATTATCGTACTTAAGCATAATCTCAACTTTATTATCTTTCTGTCGTTTAAATGTTTTTTTTTTAATATATAAACTCAGAATTTACGCGGACATAAATTAAAAGATTATTTTTAAGATTTGTCTATAAATCTGTCCAAGAAATCCTACCCCGGTTATGTAAATAAAACCGACGAGATAAGGACCGATGGAATCCAAATCTGAAGTCCGCTAACCTCTATCACGTCAGGTTCAAGCTCATTTCAAGGTCAAATTGAAGGAAATTCACTAAATAAATTTAAAAAAGTAGATATATACGTTTTTGAGGTCGCCAGATCCGAATTCGAGGTTTGTTTAATTCCCCAATGTCAGCCAGAGGTCCTTTTAGGTTCATTTCAAGGTCAAATTGAGAAAAATCCACTAAATATATCTGAAAAAGAAGATATTTACGTTTTTGAGGTTGCTGAATCCAAATTCGTGATTTATTTAATACCCCAAGGTCTGTAAGAGGTCATTTCAGCGTCATTTCAAGGTCAAATTAGGAAAAATATACTAAATAGATCGGTTTTGTAGATTTTTTGGTTTGGTTGACACCTCAAGGTTAATCAGACGCCATTTCAAAATTATTTCAAGTTCAAATTGAAAAAAATCCACTAAATAAATCTAGAAAAAAAAGAGAACCCACGTGTAGCTAGATCGATATCCGTTGCAGCGCAGGCAGGCAAGCGGACCGAATTTTTGAGCCGAAACCCAAGCTCCTGAAACTACGTACCCCAAGTATTAAACAAACCACTAATTCAGACTCAGCGCCCTCAAAAGTCTGCATAACTTCTTTTACAGATCTATTTAATAGATTTTTCTCATTATGACCTTGAAATAACACTGAAATGACATTGGGCTAACCTTAGAGAATTTAAAAAATCACGAATTTAGATTCGGTGACCCCAAAAACCTAGATATCTTCTTTTTCAGATATATTTAGTGGATTTTACTCAATTTGACCTTGGAATGACCTTGAACCCGACGTAATAGAGGTCAGCGGACCTCAGATTTGGATTCAGGGCGTCTAATTACATAAGAATAAAATGATTTGGTCAAATAGGCATCCATTTTTTTTTTGTAAACCTGTGTTATTAATAATAAAACTCACAGGGGTTCCAATCTAATTTTAGAAAATCTAGGGTCAGGAAGAAAAGTGTGCGTGCAAAATAAAAGTCAGAAAGAACAATTAATAATCTATTGTGTGTGGAAAATTATCACAAAAGTGTTAAAAATTATCACATAAAATGATTGCATGTATAAAAAAATTAAAATGACATACTAAAAGGTTAGAAAACTCAGACACGTACATCTCGTCAACAATTACAATAGTCCAGTCAAGTTAGCATCAAAAATAGGGGTAAGGTTACATTAATTCGCACCTTGCTAAAAATTGGCATGAATGTTGGGAACCCTATTATACACAATTTGTCAATTATCCACATCAATCCGAAGTGTGGAAAAAAATTTATTCAAGGTCAAATGTTGCAAAAATCGGTTTTTTGAGTTTTCCAGCTAAACGGTAAGTTTTATAATAAAAATAGATGAGACAAAAATTATTCATCATGCAATTATCTATAAAAATTGTTCATACACTTTTTTCCCTAAGAATCACCATTTCGGAGATACAGCGATGCAAAATGTTGAAAAAGTTGTATTCTTCATAATATGCACACGTTTCCGCGCCACCCGTGAGGTAGTGTACATGGCGCGTTTTTTTTTACGTGGTTTCCCCGGTAGGCCTATTCCACGATCTATTGTGCTTCTGTTGAGTTAAAAAGCTATTGTATTAAATTGAAAATGGTACTATTGTAAATAACAAGAGCGGTGTAAGTAATGCGTAAATTGAGAAAATTATTCGTCTGATTGATACTCTTCTAATGGAACATAATCCATACTGTCTTGCTCTTCTTCTTCTCCTTGTTCTTCTTCTTCTTCTTCTTCTTTTTCTTCTTCTTCTTCTTCCTGCTGAGTACAAATAAATTGTTCAAAGAGCAATGCATCAGATGTCTCCTCGCCTATATCGTAAGAATCCTCTTCTACTGGCGATTCTACATTGGAGCACGATTGGCCTCGACAACTGATACATGCTAATGAACAAAACAAATGAAAGTGTTGTTACATGAAAAATTTTACGCCGATACTTCAGTGCTTTTCTGTTTTCTAGCTCTTCATTCAATTCATTGCCACAAAATAAGCAACACTTTTTAAAACAAAAAAATGGTTCACTTACGCGTGCTCTAGTACGAAGTGGACTTATTTTTGATGTACTAGCTTGTTCTTCATCCTGTTTTCTTTTCAATGCAGCGATTGTACCTTTCCGAGTATAGTTTTTTCGACACTGCACATGAACTGTCACAGAAGTCTGGTCTTTCAGGTATTCCGAAAATTCATCACCTCTTTCAATACTTGCATTAATTAATGTCTTTAGGCCACGATCAACAGTAACTGTTTCGCTTTCGGTCAAATGTTTATTACAAATAAAGCACAACTGCGACATTTCTATTACAAACACAAAACTGCACAAATTTTGTTTGAAAATATAAGCAATAACTACGCGTTCTTACTACGAAAGAATGCTTGAGACTAATACTATTCTATCTAAGGAGGCCCTTCAAAAAGGAGCAGGTATACGAGCGTCGCCACGTGGACAATTGAATAGCAGACAGATGTTGCTCAAGGCCGTACGGTCATATAAAATGAGGGACTGGGTTTTTTTTGGAGTTTATATTTTTAAAACTGTATAATATGTATGTATACGCTACGAAAATTAATATTTTTACTTATATTATCGTTCTGTAACGTATATTATGGTAATTGACATGCATATTATGAAGAATACAACTTTTTCAACATTTTGCATCGCTGTATCTCCGAAATGGTGATTCTTAGGAAAAAAAGTGTATGAACAATTTTTATAGATAATTGCATGATGAATAATTTTTGTCTCACCTATTTTTATTATAAAACTTACCGTTTAGCTGGAAAACTCAAAAAACCGATTTTTGCAACATTTGACCTTGAATAAATTTTTTTCCACACTTCGGATTGATGTGGATAATTGACAAATTGTGTATAATAGGGTTCCCAACATTCATGCCAATTTTTAGCAAGGTGCGAATTAATGTAACCTTCAATGTCTATTTTGACCGGACTACAAGTTAAAATTTCTTAATAAAAAAACCAAGAATCATCTGTCAGAATTTTCTTCCAGATCATAGGATAAATCCACAGTTCAGAGGATCGAAAATTTTATAACCAACTGATATATGCATGGTAAATAAAAATCGCGAGTCAGAACCCTCAAGTACAATAAAAAAAAAATGAGGTTTCCCTCGACCTAGATTGGAAAGATAATGGAAAGAATGCTGAACTTCCGTCTAATGTGGTATCTCGAGAAGAACAACTTTCTGGATCCCAACCAGATGGGCTTTAGGAAGAATTTGTCAACCACTGATCATCTTGTTGGCTTTAATATCAATCTACACGAAAACTTTATAACAAAAAATCATTTAATTACTGCTTTTCTAGACCTTTCACATGCATTTGATACCACTTGGAGGTATGGCATCTTAAGGACCTTGTACGAATGGGGCTTGAGAGGGTACCAATCTTCATATAAAATTTTCAATCCCACATTCCAGGTTAGAATTGGTAACACTCTATTAAATATCAAGATTTTGGAGAATGGAGTCCCTCAAAGATCTGTCCTCAGCCCCATATTGTTTATTGTAGCCCTGGATAGCATAAGACGGTATATGACCACACAGATTCAATATCGTCTCTACGCGGATGACATTGTCATATACTATCAATCCATCATCTCTAGGTTGGGAGAAAGCAAGCTGCAAATATGTCTAAATTCCCTATCGACCTGGACTAGGAAATATGGCTTTACCCTCTCCTCTAAAAAGTCATATATAGTACATTTCTGTCGTAGGAGAAATACTCCCATTCCTATTCATTCTAGTTACAAATTCCTCGGAATGATCTTCGACAATAAGCTTAATTGGAAAGAGCACATAGTATCTGTCAAAAATAAATGCTTAAAGGACCTCAGCATCATAAAGTATCTCTCTAGTATACCATGGGGTTCAAACTACCTATCTCTTCTAAACATATATAAATCCATCATTGTATATGGCTCTTCCATAAATATTAGAGGCCAATAATATTTACAGTTCATCATTCGGGAGAATGAATGACTTTGCCGTGTCACCTAAATAAAAATGAAAGTATTATTTCATAAGATTTTCTCCCCCAACTTTAAAATGATCTTGTACCAATTCAGAAGGAGAGATATCAATATATAATGGAATAAAAAATGTATGTATTAAAATTAACATTATTAATTTTTAATATCATTTTAAAAATCACTATAACTGATTTGAGATAACCTTCACGCGACTCGTTCATAAGCGAACGACGACGACTATTGAATTCACTAAATTAGCGATATACAGTGTTGTTTGTAGGTGTTTTTACTGCTATATGAAGAATTAAGTTCATCCAGGCACTCTTGTTGAGATAAATCATGTCGAAAGATAATCACACACAAGTTACTGTAAACAACCCAAATAGCTTTTGTATGTCATCTGAGTATATATTGCGTTGATATATTACGTTTACGCAACGTGTCCGTAAAAAAAATATTTAATTAGTTTATTATTAACCGACTTCTAAAAGAAGGAGGTTCTCAATTCGTGGCGTATATATAGATTTTTTTATGTATGTACACCGATTACTCCGGAACAGCTGCACCGATTTGAATGAAATTTTTTAGGTTATATTCAGGAAGTTGCTGCGGTGGTCCCATATTTTTTTGAACGAAATTGATGCACTAATATCCAAGATGGCGCTTACAATATGGCGGCCAAAAAAATTAATTTTGTCCGATTTTCTCCAAAATTGGTATGGAGGAATTTTCGGGATTGTACCCAACGAATCTGAAATTATTTTTAAAAAATTCAAAATGGCGGATCCAATATGGCGAACAAAAAAATTTAATTTGGTCCGATTTTCTCCAAAATTAGTATGGGGTAGTTTTCAAGATCGCACATTATGAATTCAAAACGTTTTTAAAAATTCAATATGGCGGATCCAATATGGCGAACAAAAAATTGTATTTTGTCCGATTTTCTCCAAAATTGGTACGGGAGAGTTTTCGGGGTCGCACATGACGAGTCTAAAATTATTTTAAAAAAATTCAATATGACGGATCCAATATGGCGGACGAAAAAATCAATTTTGTCCGATTTCCTCCAAAATTAGTATGGGGGATGTTTCGGGATCTCACATAACGAATCTGAAATTATTTTTAAAAAATTCAATATGGCGTATCCAATATGGTGAATAAAAAATTAATTTTGTTCGATTTTTTTCAAAATTGATATCAGGGAGTTTTTGGGATAGCACATTACGAATCTGATATTATTTAAAAAAAATAAATATGGCGGATCTAAGATGGCGGATTAAAGATTCTATATCTGTCGATATATATATATATATATATATATATATATATATATATATATATATATATATATATATATATATATATATCTGTGGAACATCTTGAAAATAAAGAATTTTGGAAATTTGAATATTTTCAAAATTCGGTTAAAATAATTGTAATAATCATTTTCTTTTTATTTTTATTTTGTCTTTTCTTGGGTTTAAGTTCTTCGCCTGAACTATGGCAACCCGCCGACAGCGGCTATTTTCGATTAGATTCGGACCAATTTTCGAAGGTTCACAGATCGTATGGAAGTGTACTTGTTGGATCCAAAAAATTCACAGGTAAAGTACAAGTATAAAAAAGTCTCTTCTCCAAATTTGAGCCCTTAATATTCATTTGCCACGCCATTATGAATTTAAAAAGAAATATTTTTTTCATCCAAAATTATTTTTTAATTTTTGAGATCGGAAATGATATCTAAATCCAGTGCACGCATTAAAAAAAATTTATCTCCATCCGGTAAAAAGTTATCGCAATTTTTTTGGTGCAAAATTTCTGGGCCCACAATTGGAAAAAAAAAATTTTTCCTAGACCTTCAAATCATAAAACAATACAAACAATTTCCATTAAAATTGAGCATTGTATCTTAATTGGGAAAGCGGAAAATTGAGGTTGAATTTTCAACTTTGGCATCGAATTTCTTGGAAAATAAAGAACTCAGATTCCGGGTTTGACATACTTTTTTTGGATTAAAATTAAACAAAACAAGTTTCTCAAAACACTTAGTCTGTTAACAAAAAAAATAAATAGAAAAACGAATAATTTACAGAGAGAAACACTTAAACTAATAACAAATAACAATTATGAAGAAACTAACATAATTGCTCTTATAGGCCGTTCTATTAACCAAAAATGCAAAACCCAATTTTGAAAAAAATAGCTTACTAAAATATTAAACAGAAAAAGAAAAAAAACGCGAAAACAGCTATTTATATTACTTAATCAAACCGTATGAAAACGCGAAATGCCCGACTAAAATAACACACGATATTCCCTTAACTTCTCAAATTAAATGAAAAACAAATCAAACAAAGTAAACCTTCATTCCCTACAAATTTACGTAATTTTCTAGAACACTGGTTTCAAGGAGTGGTATCCACCATCGTACACGACTTCCAGATTGTAACTGAAGTTTAGTACTCCTTAAAAGGCTAAACGTGTACGCCCTAATAGTTTGAATAGTTTCTCCCAGAGGGCGTCGGCCTTCTATCCTGGATATTTAATTCCCGAATTGGCCTCTGAGCATCTTAATCAAAATTTTTATATAAAATATTAGTAAAACAAACTAATCTACGTCTTCCTATAACAAAAAGAATATATGATAAAGACTGTAAAAAAACTATTCACTTTTCTTAGCCATTTTGGCAATAAATATCTTAACCCGTTATTTCTTGTAAATAGAAAAAACAGTTATTATACAAATTCTTTTTACAAATTGCCAAAGGATATATTTTTATTATAGTGAGTTTATTTGATAATTCTTTTGTTCCTTAATAATCGGAAAATCGTTCAATATTTTAATACATTTTAACGGTATTTGCATCTACCATATGTTACAAAAATCTCCCTTATCTTTTCGGTTTTATTTACATAACCAGGGTAGGATTTCTTCTACAGATTTATAGCCAAATTTTAGAGAGAGTCTTCTACTTTTATTTCTTCATAAATTGACTGAGTTTATATATTTTTAAGAAAACATTTAAACGACAAAGATAATAAAAGTAAAGTTCCAAAACTGATTTATTTTTTCTAGAACACTTTCTTGATAAAAAAATATATACTACCCTATTCCCACGGGAAATCTATTCAAGGAGTGATTATTTAATTATTCATTTTAACAGAATATAGTTCACATTGAACAGCGTAAAATAATTAATATTTGTTCCATTACAGTGTAATCAAATTTTTAATAAAGTAACGTGATTGTCCTAAAAATGTTTATTAACAAATGTCTGCCATACCATCATATTTTAAGGTAAAATATTGGCCAAACAGTTTCGATGGTAAATCCATTAAAGCTAACCTAAGAAGTGAAAGGTCGTTCGACGCGTCAAATTGCAAATGCAACATATTAAAATAAATCTCTGAGTGTTCGTAAAACTTTTTATAAGCTGGATATGATATATCAAGGACAAAGTAAAATTTAATAAGAACTTTTTGAAATGCGTTTAGTATTTACAAATATTTCGAAAGAATATGTATAAAATAATGTGCGTCTTGTTGTTTGTAACATGTGTAACTAGAATAGTGCATATTTCCTCACAATCTTGTGAATATGTCTTAAACGTTTTTTTACACTATCGTCTGTTGGATAATTTAACGTTCGATACTAAAAGAGTAACAGGTTGTATTAGTGACGCATCGTTTCCTGTAAAAAATGTCTCTTTTATTTTTGCTAAATGTATGAGTGAAAGTCTACCAATATTGGAAAAAAACTTTGTCACCAATATGGAGTACTTGGAACATATTTATATAGGAAAATGTCACGTGGAGCAAATGGAGCCAGGCGCTTTCTCAAATCTGCCTCGACTGAAAACGATTACCATAGAAGACAACCCCTTTACAAGTATACCTGCCGGTGTTTTCGATATCGTACCAAGCCTTACATCTATCCATATTGTTAATAACAAGATTTCAAACATCGAAGATGGTGCTTTTGCCAATTTACCAAACCTAGGAACTATTGAGATCACTGAAACCAAACTCGATTATATAAAAAAGGAGTGGTTTACCAACACAAGCAATATCCAATATTTTTACGTATACAAAAATTTGGTACGTCAAATCCCATCGGGAATGTTCCACGGCTGGAAAAAAATAAGATATTTGAGTTTAAGTTCCAACGCAATATCAAAAATTGAGGGTCCACTGTTCAAAAATAACCCTAGAATTATAGAGTTAGTGAATCTGAATAAGAATCATCTAACATCGCTAACTTTAGAGAATTTTGCTCCTGTGTTTATTGAAAGTATTTTAATAAGAAAAAACCTGTTAAATTTTCTTCCTGAGGATTTTTTAAGGAAAATACGTACGGCAAGAATACATATTTATGGCAACCCATTCAAATGTCCATGTCTGGAGAAAATTCGAGAAATCTGTTGGGAAAGGGGCATACATGTTGATGGAAATAGTGGAAGATGTACAACCGAAGATGAACCAGTTTGTGGAAACTCTTTGAATTCATCTTCACTTACTTGTATTGAGTCCGTCGATGAAGAAATAGCCCTTCGGTTCAAATCTTTTAGGAAAAAACTAGATTATGATGTGATTTATGAACAACATTGTGCGGGTGATGTTGTACCTGACAGACCACTGTAGAATATATGCCTTCAAAAATATTCAGATAAGCGGTACAATTTCAATATATTTTATTTTATTTTATTATATATATATATATATATATATATATATATGTATATATATATATATATATATATATATATATATATATATATATATATATATATATATATATTTTCTTGATTCTTGAACCATAGATTATATCATTTTTCTTAATTTTGTATTTTCTTGGGTTTAGGTTCTATAATTAATAAAACACAAAACGAATGACGTTTCGCCCTTTATTTAAGGCATATATATATATATATATATATATATATATATATATATATATATAGCGTATTGATTCTCGCACTCAGGTCGATTACACAGATTTTTCCAAAGCGTTTGATCGACTTGATCACGGTGCTTTACTTTTTGTAAGACTTTGGTTTTAATGACATACTTATTAAATTTTTCGAAAGTTACCTATTAAACCGCTCTTACTATGTTGAATACCGTGGTCATGGATATAGCAATTTTGTAATAACGTCGGGTATTCTTCAAGAATCTGTTTTGTATCCCTTACTTTTTAACGTTTTTATCAACGATATCACATGTGGGTTGAATAACAGCAGCCTACTTTATGCAGACGATTTAAAAATATTTCGGGACACACGGAATCCTGGCGATTGTTGAGCCTTGAACTGGATCCCGTGAAATTAAATGCGTGGTGTCTAAAAAACAAACTGCCTCTGTCATTCTCAAAAAGTAGAATGCCTCTGCTGCATGATTATGGGATTAACGATGCTTTTCTAAGGCGAGTTAACTAGATTAAGGACCTGTGAGTCACGTTTGACTGCAGACTCACATTTATCAATCATATTAATGATACAATATCGAGATCTTATCGAACGCTGAGCTTTCTAGTGAGATCTAGTCGTGAATTTCAGTCGCTCCAGGTCATAAGCACATTGTATTATTCCCTTTATTACCATGTACACTCTGATAAATTAGAAAAAATTCAGTATCATTTCTTAAGATTCTTAAGCTTTAAATCGGATGGAATTTAGCCATTGCCTTCTACATTTTGTGAAAACCTATTGACAAGATATAATTTCACAACTCTGGAAAAAGCGCAGTAACGGGGCTCGTGGACTTCTTTTTGTATAAACTGGTTAATAACAAGAACTAATGGATTACAATTCTCCCCATTATACTCGATGTGTTCCCTTTATGTTCGCCTGAAAGACAAATTTGATATATTTTACTGCAATTATTCTGTTGTCAAATCGTTTATTTACGATTATCTGTGACTGATTTATAGGCTATGTTATACTTATTATACTATCTGTATTATGTATATAACTTTAGGATTTATGTAACTCTGTTCTTTTTCCTGCCTAATAAATAAAATATATTTTGTTTAAAGTAGCGCCATGTTAAATGGGTGTTTTTCTACTAAATTCAAATAGGGTTATTTGTTTTAGACCTTGTATAAGGTACTTCATAAAATAACTACTTTTTTGTGTCAAAAAGTAATACACATTAATATGTATGGCAACGTTTAAATGAAACAACTTTTCTCTACTTATGTGTCAAATTTCATTTCAATTCGTTCATTATTTTGTATTTAATGAAGTGTAATCAAATTTTTAACAAAGGAACATTACTATCCTAAAATATTCATAAACAAATGTTTACCATACCATCATATTATAAAGTAGAATATTGGCCAAAATAGTGGGCCGTAAATCCAATGAAGCTAACCTAAGAAATAGAAGGCCTTCAGACGCTGCAGATTACAAATGCAACATATTAAAATAAATCTCTGAGTCTTCGTAAACCATTTTACAAGCTAGATCTGATACGTCACGGACAAGGTAAAATTCAACAAAAATTTGCTTAAATGTATTTAGTATTGAAAAGTATTTCGAAAGAATATGTATAAAATAATATGCGTCTTGTTGTTTGTAACGTGTGTAACTAGAATAGTGCATATTTCTTCACAATCTTGTGAATATGTCCGTGAAATTTTATTACACTATAGTCTGTTGGATAATTTAACGTTAAATACTGAAAAAGTAACAGGTTGTATTAGTGACGCATCGTTTCCTGTAAAAAATGTGTCTCTTATTTCTGCTAAGTGTCTGGCTCAAAGTGTACCAATATTGGAAAAAAACTTTGTCACCAATATGGAGTCCTTAAAAGAGATTCATATAGGAAAATGTCATGTGGCGCAAATAGAGCCAGGCGCTTTCTCAAATCTGCCTCGATTGAAAACGATTACCATAGAAAACAACCCCTTTACAAATATACCTGCAGGTGTATTCGATATCCTCCCAAGCCTTATATCTATCAATATTAGTAATAACAAGATTTCAAACATCGAAGATGGTGCTTTTGCCAATTTACCAAACCTTATAATTTTTGAGCTCATTGAAACCAAAGTTGATTATATGAAAAAGGAGTGGTTTACCAACACAAGCAATATCGAATATTTTTACTTATACCGGAATTTGATACGTCAAATCCCAACGGGAATGTTCCACGGCTGGAAAAAAATAACATTTTTGTGTTTAAATTCCAACGCTATATCAAAAATTGAGGGCCAAATGTTCAAAAATAACCCCCGAATTATAGATTTTGTGAATTTAAATAACAATCATCTGGCATCGCTATCATTGGATAATTTTGCTTCTGTGTTTATTGAACGTATTATAATAAGTAGAAACCTGTTAAATTTTCTTCCTGAGGATTTTTTAAAGCAAATACGTACGGCGGACATAGATATGTTTGACAACCCATTCAAATGTCCCTGTCTGAAGAAAATTCAAAAAATCTTTTGGGAAAGGGGCATAACTGTTAATGGAGATACTGGAAGATGTAAATTGGAAGATCTGCCAGTTTGTGGATATTCTCTAAATTCTTCATATACTTGTATTGAGTCCGTCGATGAAGAATTAATGCTTCGGATAACTTCTTACAAGAAAAATATTAAATATGATAATGTGATTTATGAACAACGGTGTTACAGTGATATGGATTAAGAGACCACGGTAGAATATATACTCCCTTCAAAAATATTCAGATAAGCCATCAAATTTCAATATGTTTTATTATATATATATATATATATATATATATATATATATATATATATATATATATATATATATATATGTTATATCGTGACCGAAAAAAATCAATTTAAAAAAGGTTTTATTTATTTGACACTGGATATAACAAAATAAGTATTTTTATGAATGTTTAGTTTAAGTTTAGTTATGAATTGGAAAAATATTACGTTATATTAGAGTTAGTAATTCGAATTTCCGTATGTTAAGTTTAAGTTAAGGATAATTAGTTCGAATTGACACTCCGCCATGCGATAACTTTTGACCTACATGGTATATAATATAAATAATAAAACTGTCACAAATTTACTTGTTTACATTTTTTAAATAATTATATTATTATTTAAAATTATACATTTAAGCGGTAGCTTTATTTAAATTCATAAATTGTCTGCGTGGTAGTATATTAGAAAATCTCTTTCCTAAAATGGATTGTTTAGGTCCCATCAGAGGCGGATCCACCCTCTCTCTTTGGGGGGGGGGGGGGCGGTGGTATCACAAAAGGACAGTATGGCAAGCGAGAGCAAGTTGTCGATGGAGGGGGGGAGACACCACAACATCTCCATTACTAATGTAAAAGTGTCAATTTTTCTGAATTTGAAGTTCCTGGAGAGGGAGGGGCGATCACAAGAAAAAACAAGTTGCCGACAGGGGGGAAGATGCGAGCAGCATACACATTCCTCGTATAAGAACAAGTTGTCAATGGAGGGGGGGGGGTACCAGCAGCATACACATTCCTAATATAAAAGGCAGAATCGGTTCTATTTTCTTAAACTCAAAGCTCTTAGGAAAGAGAGGGGCGATAGGGCATACACATTCCTATACTCTATTCAGGAACTAGAGGGAGTAGTAAAAGTGTTACCGAAACCTCCAACGTACCTGCTCCAGAGCCGCAGGTGATTGAGGATTGCCGTAAATCTAATTATATTTAAATATTATATGCTTTTATAAATTTACTGCAACAATAAAATTTCTAATAATTCAATTTAATTTCTGTCAGTGAGCAAAGTACACCTTATAGGGTGTCTTTAGTGATTTATCTTGTTTGTGCTTGATTTCATATATTATTTGAGATTAATGAGATACCCAAAAGATATGGCTTCCATCTCTATATTTATTCCAAAATCGTTAAAGCAGAACATTTTTTCCTCAACGAAAAACTTATTACGATGAATGTTTATGATGCCTTAAGATATCAATATCTAAATAATAATGTTAAAAGCTCTGTTGATATATATTCTTACATGATAGGTGTTGGACAATTTACTATGTACCGAATACTGAAGGAGAAAAAAACCACCGAAATTGTTAATACTCCCAAGCCACATTCAATCACAGGCAGACGAAAAATCTCGTTGCAAGAAGAGATGTAAACTGCAATAAAAGGAGTTGTACATACATTTTATTATGAGAAGCAGATCCCAACCGTCGACAAAATTTTAACTAAAATCAATGAAGATCGGGATTTATCCAAAATTAGAAGAACTGAGCTCGGGAAATTGCTCAGAGAACTTAATTTTTACTGAGAAAAACCAGATAGGAAATTTGTTCTTATAGATCGTCCAGAAAATGTCAGTTGGAGAAGGATATATCTCTCACAAGTAAAAGGTAGAGTTGTTAGAAATAACACAACTTACAAAATTAGTAATTCAACTAAACTTTTGAAAGATTTTTTTGAATAAAGCTAATGCAGAAAATTCGGAAAAATCCATATAATAAAAGAATAAAAGAAAATGTGGAAACTCGATCTCATGATCGGTGAAAGAGGAATAAATCATAACACATTTTTTTATTTAAATTTTTGTTTTATTTTATTGTTTAATGTTGTTTATATATTTTTTTATATATTTTTATTTTAGTGTGTCCCACTCTTTAATTATATATATATATATATATATATATATATATATATATATATATATATATATATATATATATATACAGATGGTTTAAGAAATAACTAAACTGAAACGTCAAATGTCCTAAAAATAATTTTAATTTATAATAAAATAACCGATAGCCCCAAAAAATTTGTATTTTTGACAATGAGTATTTTGTAAGTATTTAAATTAGAACTTAGAATTTTTTGAGAGAGCTTAAAATGGTTTCTATGCCAAAATTAAAAATAATAAAAATACAGTTGTGATTTGTGTTAAATATGTCAAAATTATCTATATTTTCTAATGTATGTAAATTATTAAGCAATCATAAGAAATAAAATAATATTATAAAAACTTTTTATTTTAAGTTTATTACCGAAATAATATTCTATACCATAAATACTTAGTGATAAAATAAACTTCCTTCCGACGCCTATGACAAGGATTAAAATCCTTTTTAACACTTCACACTTCCAAATATCTATTGTTATCCAACCCAAATAGTCTATTATTATAGACCGGTATTTTTGTTTATAAAATTTCTAACCCATTCCTATAAAAAATATATGTGTCTACAGATTTTTCCAAAAACACCGAATTAAAGAACACAGGTAGTTTGCGAAGAAAAAAAAGGTAAAAGAAATTATCTCTAGTTCTTGAATAAACTATAGTATAAGAGGCAAAATCGGGTCTAACCAATGTGGTCACATGTGATGGAAAGCTTATTTGTTTTTGACCCTGTATAAGGTAACTTTAAAAAATAACTATTTTTTGTGTCAAAAAGTAATACACATTAATATGTATAACAACGTTCAAATGAAACAACGTTTCTCTACTTATGTGTCAAATTTCATTTCAATTCGTCCATTATTTTGTATTTAATGAAGTGTTTTAGACAAGAAATAAATTTCATAAAACTACACAATCGCAGTGTAATCAAATTTTTAACAAAGTTATGTAATTAACTTAAAATATTCAAAAACAAACGTTTACCATACCATCATATTTTAAAGTAGAATATTGGCCAAAATAGTGGGGCCGTAAATCCATTGAAGCTAATCTAAGAAATGAAAGGCCTTCAGACGCCTCAAGTTACAAATGCAACATTTTAAAATAAATCTCTGAGTGTTCGTAAAACATTTTACAAGCTAGATCTGATATGTCACGGACAAGGTAAAATTCAACAAAAACTTGCTTAAATGTATTTAGTATTTAAAAGTATTTCGAAAGAATATGTATAAAATAATATGCTTCTTGTTGTTTGTAACGTGTGTAACTAGAATAGCGCATATTTCTTCACAATCTTGTGAATATGTACGTGAAATTTTATTACACTATAGTCTATTGGATAATTTAACGTTGAATACTGAAAAAGTAACAAGTTGTATTAGTGACGCATCGTTTCCTGTAAAAAATGTGGCTCGTATTTCTGCTAAGTGTCTGGGTCAAAGTGTACCAATATTGGAAAAAAACTTTGTCACCAATATGGAGTTCTTAAAAAAGATTCATATAGGAAAATGTCACGTGGAGCAAATAGAGCCAGGCGCTTTCTCAAATCTGCCTCGATTGATAATCATTACCATAGAAAACAACCCCTTTACAAATATACCTGCAGGTGTATTCGATATCCTCCCAAGCCTTGCATCTATCAATATTAGGAATAACAAGATTTCATACATTGAAGATGGTGCTTTTGCAAATTTACCAAACCTAAGAATTTTTGAGATCACTGAAACCAAACTTGATTATATGAAAAAGGAGTGGTTTACCAACACAAGCGATATCGAATATTTTATCTTATACGGGAATTTGATACGTCAAATCCCAACGGGAATGTTCCACGGCTGGAAAAAAATAAGATATTTGGTTTTAAATTCCAACGCTATATCAAAAATTGAGGGTCCAATGTTCAAAAATAACCCTCGAATTTTAGATTATGTGAATTTAAATGACAATCATCTAACATCGCTATCATTAGATAATTTTGCTTCTGTGTTTATTGAACGTATTATAATAAGCAGAAACCTGTTAAATTTTCTTCCTGAGGATTTTTTAAAGCAAACACGTACGGCAAACATAGTTATGTTTGACAACCCATTCAAATGTCCCTGTCTGGAGAAAATTCAAAAAATCTTTTTGGAAAGGGGCGTAACTGTTAATGGAGATACTGGAAGATGTAAATTGGAAGATTTGCCAGTTTGTGGATATTCTCTAAATTCTTCATATACTTGTACTGAGTCCGTCGATGAAGAATTAACGCTTCGGATAACTTCTTACAAGAAAAAAATAAAATATGATAATGTGATTTTTAAACAACGGTGTTACAGTGATATGGATTAAGAGACCACGGTAGAATATATATGCTTCCTTCAAAAATATACAGATAAGCCATGATTTTTCATTATTTTTTATTTTATTGTATATTTATATATATATATATATATATATATATATATATATATATATATATGTTATATCGTAACCGAATAAAATTACTTTTTAAAAAAGGATTTATTTATTTGACACTGGATATAACTAAATAAAATAAGTATTTTTATGAATATTTAATTTAAGTTCAGTTACGAATTGGAAAAATGTTACATTATATTAGAGTTAGTAATTCGAATTTCCGTATGTTAAGTTTAAGTTAAGGATAATTAGTTCGAATTGACATCCCGCCATAACAAAAATTTTTCTCCATGCGATAACTTTTGACCTACATGGTATATAATATAAATAATAAAACTGTCACAAATTTACTAGTTTACATTTTTTAAATAATTATATTATTATTTAAAATTATACATTTAAGCGGTGGCTTTATTTAAATTTATATTTTCCATTAATTCAAAATTTTCTTCTACTGGTTCGCCAACCCTAACATCCCGTACTAGATCGTCTACGTGGAAGTATATTAGAAAATCTCTTTCCTAAAATGGATTGTTTAGGTCCCATAGGGGTGGTGGCAGTGAATCCCCATTTTGAGCATTCCTTTACGTTTTTTACATTTACAGAAAAGGTATACAATAATTAAACATATTATCAAAATTATTGAAAGATAAGTAAACCAGGGTGTATATTCTTGTATCATAGGCTCATTCACCAAATTATCCAGTTCTTCAGAGTATTGGTCTAATTTATGTTTGGCTATCTCTAAATTTTCGAGATTTAGCTCTGCTATTTTCATTGGTTTTAAATTAAGAGATTTTTTAATATATTTTGAATAATTCTGGCAGCAATTAAAAGGTATTTTAAATATATTTGTATAGTTATAATGCCACTCAAAACCTTTAGCAAAACTTGCTTGACTTTTGTATTTCCACCTTATTTTACGTCAAAATATTAAATTTCATATTTAATATTGCCTCAAAACTCCCTAAATAAAATAATCTAAATAATACGGCGTACAGTGCTAAACCTACCATTCTTCGATTGCGGGGAAATCCAGAAATTAACCGGCGCTGTGGCTCGGTGCTTCCCCGTCAGAATGTGACGTCACCACTACTATAAAAGCGAGAAGGCAGCGGCGTAATTAAGGACAAACTGGATCAAAATTAGAGCATTTAATAGTAATAGGAATAGTCCCCAGTACAGCGACCTGACATTTTGCTAACTCATGTAAATGCCAAATTTAGTGAGCGCCTTCCCTATGACGAGTCCGGCAAACTTTTTTCTGGCAAAATTTTCGGCGACGGGGCCTTTCGGAGCTGTCAGTTCGCGAAATTGTCATTTTGTTCGGTGTATTATAATGCGATACATGTAAGTTTCTCTTCCATTATAATAGACAGATTTTATGATAGAATCGATGAAAAAATGTTTGTCCGACAAAAGTCATAGGGCGTGCATGGGGTGGGACACCCTTAATATGTCGATATGACGTAATTATGATTCTCCATACATGTAAGTCTGAGCTTTGCAACAGTGTTTAATTAATACGTCTAAAATACAGTGGTCAACTTGTCCGACAAAAATCATGGGGCGTACGTGGGGTCCGCTTCCCTCAATATGTCAATATGACGTCATTATGTTTCCTGATACATAAAGTCCCATTTTTACTTTTTTCGTTTCGTAATGAAGTATTTATAATAAAAAAATATTTGTCGGACAAGAATCGTAGGGCAAATCAATAATAAATTTAAAAAAATCTTTCTCAAAAATTTCAATCGAACACCTCCATTTTTGCTTGTCGTATTGCAGGTATTAATTCAGCTTATTGCGTTGAAAAATTGATAAGAATTAGATAATTTTCAGAATTTTATTACTAGTGATGCTATAAATCGCAACTGCTCCAAAATGAAATAAAAAATTGTAAAAAATCAGTAAAGGTAAACGGAAGCCTGCTTGTAGGCGTTCTTTCTCACAGCGACGCATAGATAATGAATAAGTTATTTATTTGCAGCAATTAAAGATTATGAGCATGACTTGCGTGGTAAAGAAGAGATACGTTTTGACATACAACAGGCATATAAACGCCCTGTAGACTTCAGCAAATTATTATAAAGTAAAAATTTCAAGAAAAAATTTGTAGAATTTTTAATTCAATCGATAAATATGTTCTCTTATGCCAAAATAAAAAAGTTCTTTTAAATTATGACAAATGCTATTCGTATGACGTATGCAACAATAAAATGAAACTAGCAGTTGATCACGACTTGACATGCTACCACGAAGAGGCTGATATGAAAATAGTTTATCATGTTTGCCAATTAAACCGAAATTATAGAGTAGAAGTGCATTGTACTTATTTTGTTATACCAATTTCGAAAAGCCGCTACAGATATTATTATAAATTTGAGCACCGGAAAAAAAATCGTATTTGAACATAAATGCCATTCATGACAAGCTAGGAAGTATTTTTTCTCGATCCTTAGCAGTTTGCTATATATTTACAGAGAATGACTTCAATCCGTCGTTTTACCGCAGAGGAGAAAACAACCATTTAATATTTTCAGAAAAAATACTAAATTTCAAGAGGCTTTTAATAATCTTATTACAACTTCGTCTTCGCAAGGGAGTACGTTTGTAGGATGTACAATCTGAAAACTAAAAATGATGTAGATAAAGGTCGTTTTGAGCTGTTTGAAAGAATATATAAATCTTGCAGTGATATTGAAGAAGTTTTAAAAAAGAAAATATGTTCTTTCGATGCTTCATCATTACCACCAAGTAAGTAAGAACTGTTGCAACGATTAAAAAGAACCATGTATATCAGCAACATTTGGTGCAACGCATACATGCGAACCAAAGCAAAGAAAATACCAGAAGAGTATGGATAGATTTTAGTTGTCGAAAAATAGAATTTTATTGGTTTGACGGCCCCGAAAGTCCATCATTTTCGCCCCATTTTCTGAAATTGCTGAGGCTACAGGTATTCTATTAATATTTTATACAATAAATTCATATTTATTGTGATTTCTGATGACGATAGTGATAGTAACGATAACTGCGTGGAAGACGATATTAGTGGTCAATATCACTCGGATTAAACATGTTTTTTTTTGCATCTGAAATTGCTGAAGCTACAGGTTTCTATTAATATTTTACATAACGGTTCAATACTTTTTACTATATAAGAATATCTTTAAACTTTATTGCAAAATTTGACGATAATTTGACTGATAATGACAATGCCTGCATGGAAGACTATATAAGTGATCCATATTACTCGGAGTACACATTTTTTTGCATTATATATTTTTTAAAATAGTTATAATACCCATTTGTTAGTGAATAAATATGGAAAACGCGGTAAAATATTCATGTTATTACTTTTCTATTGTTGAATAATTATATAAATTATTATAATTATACATCTCTTACAACATGCAGGAAGAGCTATTATTCGCACGCTTGTGTGCGGAAAAACGCACTTTCTGCACGGAGTGCTGAAAAAATACGTATTCATAAAAAAAAATATAATTCCTCATTTTTCAGCTTTCCCGATGGAAATTACACTATATTGACAACATATAGTGATTGTATAAATAAAAATTATCCATTAAGTGTATGTGTTTCCTACATTTTTCACAATATCTACACTTAATTTAGCTATATATGTGGAATAAGAAGTACATGATTTTGTAATAATTTTCTTCATCAGATTTGTCGGACAGTGCTAAATTTCCCTCAAAAATGCACTCATATATCATGTGTATTTTTGTCCGATATACATGTATCAGGAAACATAATGACGTCATATTGACATATTGAATGTGGCGGACCCCACGTACGCCCCATGATTTTTGTCAGACAGGTTGAGCACTGTGTTTGCCCAACACTGCATGTATATCATATCTATGTAAAATAATGACCAAAATAAATTTAATGGGGTCATCAATCCATTGAAGATAACTGAAGAATTGAAAGGCCTTCAGAGACCGTCACTTAGAATGCAGGATATTATAATCAATCTCTGAGTGTCCATAAAACTTGGAATAAACTGGATAGATACGTCACGCGACTGGTAAAGGTCAACAAGAATTTGCGAAGAGACGTGTTTAGTTTTTGTATATATTTCGAAAGAATATGTATAAAATAATATGCGTCTTGTTGTTTGTAACGTGTGTAACTAGAATTGTGCATATTTCTTCACAATTTTGTGAATATGATCAAAATATTTTAATAAACTACCGTCAATTAGATAGTTCAACGTGGAATACTATCGAAGTAACAGGTTGTAATAGTGACGCATCTTTTCCTGTCAAAAATGTGATTGTTGTTTACACTAATGTTAACGAGGAACTGTACCCGTAATGGAAAAAAAACGTTATCACCTATATCGACTCCCTATAAGAAATTTTTATTAGAAAATGTCACGTGGAGGAAATAGAGCCAGGCGCTTTTTCAAATCTGCCTCGATTAGAAAAGATTAGAATATATAACAACCCCTTCACAACTATACCTGCCGGTGTATTTAATATTCTTCCAAGCCTTAAAACACTTCACATTTGTAACAATAAAATATCGAACATTCAAGATGGGGCTTTCGCAAATTTACCTTATCTAAAAGAAATTGCACTTTATTTTAATAACCTTGAGCATTTGAGAAGAGAATTGTTTACTAATACGACGAACATCGAACGATTTAACGTATTTCGTAAGTTAATACGTCCAATCCCAGCGGGAATGTTCTATGGCTGGAAAAAAGTAAAGGTTTTGGCTTTAGCCTCCAACGCTATATCAAAAATTCAAGGCAAGGTGCTCAAAAATAACTCTTGAATTATGGGTCAAGTGAGTCTACATAACAATCATCTAATATCGTTATCTTCAGATACCTTTGCTTCTGGGTTTATTGAAAATATTTTTATAGGTGGAAATCTGTTAAATATTGTTTCTGAGGATTTTTTGAAGGAACATACGGACGGCAAGCATAAATATTCTTGGCAACCCATTCAAATGTCCCTGTTTGGAGAAAATTCAAAAAATATTGTGGGAAAGACGCATAACTGTTAATGGACCTGACTGAGTTATCAAAATTTGTAACAACGAAAATGTGCCAGTATGTGGATATTCTCTGAATTCTTCACATACTTGTACTGAATCCGTCGATGAAGAACTAACGCTTCGAATGAATTCTTACGTTAAAAGAGTGAAATATGATAGTGTGGTGGATGAATTTGGAATCAATGTATCCTGGCAGATACTATCACAGATGATATGGAGTAGTATCAATTAAGAGACCATGACAGAATGTAAAAATATGCTTCCCTCAAAAATACAGAGATAAGCCCCAATATTTCAATATTTCTTATTTTATTATACAGGATGTTTGGAACATCGATAGAAATTTTGGAAGAGGTGATAGAAAATGCAATTTTGAATAATTTATGCCATATATGCCTTAGTACAAAAATGCACGGTTGTCGAGTTACAGCACATTTTATAATCTTTCGGTTTTCTGGCAATTGGTGATTGAAAATTTAATTTTTATGATACTGGTATAATTTTTCGGTTTGAAATTTTTTTTCTTATTCTTTGGTTCATGAACTATAATAACAACAAGAGGATTAAAATTAAAATAACACACAGAAAACTGTGTACTCAAAAATCTTATTCATCTACGAAAATTCAAGTTTCATTCTTAGATTTGAGAGATTTTTTTTTCTAACAGTGAGAGAAATAAATGCATTCAATTTATTTTAAAAATAACTTTACTGAATTACCTTCACAGTGGTTTATCGAAACCGGTATCAATAAAATATTACATACATTAAATTCGAGGAAGATATTCATATTAACAAATTAATATTTTTCTCTATTCACTTTTTCTTTATTTAATTAAAATACAAAATATCTAATATACTGCATTTAATGTTCTAAACGCTTAAAAGATGAATTTTTGTGTTTCTGTTCACCAGGCCGGTAATTGTCATTTCTAAAATAAACATAAATAACATAAAAACACCAATAGATAAACGACCAGTTGTGGAACGTTTTGAAGTTGAAGGAAAACATCCATTATATTACACCCCGGTTCAAGGCCTTGAAGAAGGTGATCCAGCATGGAGCCGTTATTTATTAAATGCTGATATGGAAGATCGAGAATTTTATGGTCCGATGAATCGAAATTTTATCGGGAGGGAATCACCAACTTCCACAATCTGCATTAGTGGGCTGATGAGAATCCGCATATGAAAAAAATAAATATCTTTCCAACACAAATTCAGTGAAAATTGGCAGCGGTAATCGGAAGAACTTTCATTGGGCCATATTTCCTTCTTAGACATTTAAACAGTCACTTAAAGATTTTACGAAATGAAATGCCGAACATCATGGATGAAATACCATTGAACGTAAGAGACAGAATACTTTTCCAGAGCGACGGATGTCCAGCACATTATCGGCTTGACGTAAGAGATTTTTTAAATGAAACATTCCCTAATCGTTGAATCAGAAGAAACGGTCCCATATTGTAGCCTGCGAGGTCCCCAGACTTGATGCCTATATATTTTCACATGAAAGAACTTGTCTATAAAGTTGAAATAGTGGACCGTAATCAACTGATTGAAAGAATTAATAAAACAGGTATCACACTTAGGGAAGAAATTAGACTAGGCGTAATAACCACCCAAGTGAGGAAAAGGTCCCGAAAATGTATTAGAAATAATGGCTCACTTTTCGAACATAACATGTAAAATAATACTTAATGCAATTTTGGTCTTCTTCTTCTTCTTCTTCTAGGTAGAACCAAGTTCTGTTATCTATACAATGCCTCATCGATCCTCGTTGGAGGTCGAAATCCAGCTGTCTCTCCATCTTTTGGGGAGCCGTCCAGGCGGCCGTTTGGTGTTTGGTTTCTCTCTCATTACGGTTTTTGCTAGTCTGTCATCGTCCATTCGTTCCACGTGATCTCTCCACTGCCTACGACGGTTTCGAACCCACTTCACAACATCCCCCACTCCGGCTGTCCTCGCATATTTTTGCGTTTCTTATTCTATCTCTTAAACTTGTTCCCGTGATCATTCTCAACGTTTTCATTTCTGTGGTTCTCATAATTTGTTTTGTCTTTGTGGTTTCATTTCTTGTTTCTGCGCCGTAGGTCAGTATCGGTCTTACACAGAAATTGTAAATTATTGCTTTGCTCTCGACCGTCATATGTTTATTGTTCCAGATTATGTCTCTTAGTTGTCTTGATATCATGGCCGCTTTGTTGGCCTGTGTGCGTACTTCTTCCGTTACTGCCCTATTACTTGTTATATGTGCTCCCAGGTATTTAAACTTCCAACCTGTTCGATATGTTTGTCATCAATCATTAATTTGCATCTTACCGGTTCTTTTGCTATTACCATTGCTTTGGTTTTCTCCACAGATATCTTCATATTGTACTGTTTGGCTGTTCGATTGAGATGGAAAAGCATTCTTTGTAAGTTGTCCTCGCTATCTGCTGTAGAGACAACATCGTCTGCAAAGCATATAATCTGAACGGTGTTGTGTCCCATTGGGTACACAATATTTGTGCTTTTTACCTCATCAATGATTTCGTCCATGATTACATTGAAAAATGTTGGACTTAGGCTATCACCCTGTCTTATCCCTATGGATAGAGGGATTTCCTCTGTTAGAGTGTTATTTGTTTTAATTACCATGGTGTTTTTGGAATTCAGTTCGTATATTGTGCGTATGATTGCTTCGTCTACTTGTTTTCTTCGCAGTAATTCTGTTATGTGTTCCAGTTTGACTCGGTCGAACGCTTGTGTAAAGTCCACAAAACAAATGAACAGCGGTTTATCGTATTTGATAGATTTTTCAACCAGCTGTCTGATAATAAATATACCGTCGATAGTAGAGCGGTTATTCCGGAAGCCCTGCTGTTCTTCGCACGCCCCTAACTTGTCTACGATCCGCTGTGACAGTATTTTGGTTAACAATTTGGCTGAACTATTCAGTAGGCTGATTCCCCTGTAGTTTTCGGGTTGTTTCTTTGATCCTCTTTTGTGGATCGGAATTGTGATGCTTTTCCGCCATTCGTTGGGTACTGACGTTGTGCGGAGTATTTTTTGAAATAGAACAGTGAGCTCTGTGACGAGGCTGGGGCCTCCATACTTTAGCATCTCATTCGTAATTTGGTCGGTACCAGGTGATTTTCTGTTTTTTAATTTCTTAATTGTCAGGTGCATCTCTGCTTCACTGATGTTAACATCTGTTAGTTCTGTGGTTTCTTGTTGGTTTTCGTCTACGTTGTTTTCTGTAGCTGGTGTCTGGAGTAAGTCCTTAAAATGGCTGACCCATTGTTGGCTGTCGATTGGACTTAGTTGAACGTATTCATTCATTGGTTTTTGGCTGTTCTTCAGCATGTTCCATATTTTCTTTTGTCCTGCATATAGGTCGTGTTCTATGTCTTTTGAACACTTTTCCCAGTATTCTTACTTTAGTTGAGCTATTTGACTGTTGATTCTGTTTCTCACCGTTTTGTACTCTTCGAAATGGTTTGTTGTTTTGTGCTGTCGGTATTTTGTAAATGCTTGTCGTTTTTGTTTTGCTAGTATTTTCACCTCTTCTGTGAACCATGGTTTTGTATTGCTTCGCTTGTTCGTGCTAACTGTTCGTGTTCCGATAGCCTCCCTAGCAATTTTGATAATTTTAGGAAAATAAAAATAAATAGAGAAAATTGTTAATTTCGTTAATTTGAATATCTTCCCTGAATTTAGTGGATTTAATATTTTATGAATACGGGTTTCGATAAACCACTATAAAGGTAATTCAACAAAGTTATTTTTAAAATAAATTGAATGCATTTATTTTTCTCACTGTTAGAAAAAACATCACTGAAATCTAAGAATGACACTTGAATTTTCGTAGATGAATAATATTTTTGAGTGCACGGTTTTCTGTGTGTTATTTTAATTTTAGTCCTTTTGTTGTTATTATAGTGTATAAGAAAGAATAAGAAAAAAATATATTTCAAACCGAAAAATTATACCACTATCATAAAAATTAAATTTTCAATCACCAATTGTCAGAAAACCAAAAGATTATAAAATGTGCTGTAACTCGACAACCGTCAATTTTTGTACAAAGGCATATATGACATAAATTATTCAAAATGACATTCTCTATCACCTCTTCCAAACTTTCTGTATATGTAAATATGTAAATAAAATAATAAATAAAATTTAATAATACCAATAACATTTTTCTTGGTCAAGCAACCTAAAATTTAAAATGCAAAAATTATTTTTAAAATTCCACACATTAACAGAAAAAGTTAAAAGATTAAATGACAATTCAAAAAAAAATTTTTTTAAACTTATTTTACAATTAAAAACTTTATATGATTCTAAAAATATTTAAATTTTTACAAAAATGTGTAGGTACGCACCTTGAGCTTACTATTTCTATTTCGATACTGAAAGATAAAATGTATTGATTGTGGTATTGGAAAACAATTCTCTTTTTATTACATTATTTTTCAAAATCATTACTTATGGAGTCTTTGTTTTTTTTTATAACTGATAACGTATAACTATTCTAAGAGGATATTCCCATCTATTGACTTTTAAGAGGATATATTAACTTTTAATCAGATTTGTGTACATGTGGTTTAGGTTACTTATTTCAGTTCTGTTGTTAACTGCGTTTTTTTCTTTTTTTATTCCCTTAGACTCAATTTGTTATTATTACGGTCACGTTCAAGTATTGTTGTATTGTTATAGTGGAAGGAATACCCTGTTTCTCGTTTATTTAATGCAGTCGTAGCATTCTTCATAAATTTGTGCTCATTTAATCTATTTTTAAGTAACTGTGTGGTAACTCCTGTATATTTTTTTAGACAAATGGTGTAAGGAGTTGAATATACAACATTAGAGTTATTCATTTTAAGAGTTTTACTTTTCAGTTTGGTAAAAAAAGAGTTTAAAATATTTTGAGCTTTGTGGCAGACAACGATATTATGTTAGTTCAGAATATATTTAATTTTTTCTGAAAGTCCGTTTGTATACAAACAACAAATTTCCTCGACCTCGTCGTGGGCTCTGGACATCAAAAGTAGTACCCCGATGATCAAATGTAGACAATAAGGTCTGTACGTTTACATAAAAACCTTGAAATTAACTGTCATCTGAAAACAAATCATCATTGGTCTCTTATTGTTCCTAAATTTCATAACTAAAGTCGAGGGTAAAAACCAAACGATTCCACCTAGAAAGCTCCATAATACAGGACATTATTTATATTTTTGGATACAGAATTTTCTCCGCTTTCCATACCTGAAATCAAAAATATGGATTCTGAAATAACCTCCTGACTCTCAAGGTCAGATATAAGATAACGGCTAAATAGCCTTCTTCGAACAGTGCAACTTTTGTATGACAATTTTTTCGAAGATGTGTTATCAGCGAGATATTTCTGTTGATCAATTAAAATATCTCACTCTGTATATCATATCTAATTAAATCGTTGGCCAAAACATTTTCGATGGGGTCATAAATCTATTGAAGATGGACTCTAGAAGTGAAAAGCGTTCAGATGCCTTCAATTAGGATGCAACATATTAAAATCAGTCTCCGAGTGTTCATAAAACTTTTTATAAGCTAGGTTTAATATGTCAAGAGATTAGTAAAGGTCGACAAAAACTTGCAAAAATATGTTTAGTTTTTGTATATATTTCGAAAGAAAATGTATAAAATAACATGTGTTTTGTTGTTTGTAATGTGTGTAACTAGAATAGTGCATATTTCTACACAATCTTGTGAATATGTCCAAAATGTTTTAATAAACTACCGCCAGTTAGATAATTCCACGTGGAATACTACCGAAGTGACAGGTTGTATTAGTGACGCATCTTTTCCTATAAAAAATGTGGTTTTTGTTTACGTTGGGTGTTTGGAAGAAAGTGTACCAGTATTGGAAAAAAACTTTATCAATAATATGGACTCCGTACAAGATATTTATATTTCAAAATGTCACTTGGAAGAAATAGAGCAAGGCGCTTTTTCAAACCTACCTCGATTAGAAAAGATTAGCATATATAACAACCCCATAACAAGTATACCAGCTGGTGTATTCGACATCCTTCCAAGCCTTAAAACACTTAATATTTATAATAACAAAATATCAAACATTCAGGATGGGGCTTTTGCCAATTTACCTAACTTAAAAGAAATACAACTTCCCGACAACAACCTTGAACATTTAAGGAAAGAGTGGTTTACTAATACTACCAACATCGAAGCAGTTAACTTATACCACAATTCAATACGCGAAATCCCGTCGGGAATGTTTCACGGCTGGAAAAAGTTAAGATTTTTGACTTTAAACTCTAACGCTATATCAAAAATTGAGGGCCAAATGTTCAAAAACGGCGCTCGAAGTTTGTATTACGTGGGTCTACATCACAATCATCTGACGTCGCTGTCTTCAGATACCTTTGCTTCGGTGTTTATTGAACGTATTTCAATAAGTGGAAATCTGTTAAATTTTCTTCCCGAGGCATTTTTAAGAAAAATACGGACGGCAAGCATAAATATTTTTGGCAACCCATTCAAATGTCCCTGTCTGGAGAAAATTCAAAAAATCTTTTGGGATAGGGGTATAAATGTTAATGGACATGATTCGATTGTTGAAAAGTGTAAATCCGAAGATGTGCCAGTTTGTGGATACTCTCTGAATTCTTCACGTACTTGTACTGAGTCCTTCGATGAAGAATTAATACTTCGGATCAAGTCTTACATTAAAAAAATAAAATATGACAGTGTGCTGGATAAATTTGGACAAGAATGTGTCTTATTAGACAATATTAGCAATAAAGTAGCATAGTATTAATTAAGAGACGACTATATATATATATATATATATATATATATATATATATATATATATATATATATATATATATATATATATATATGTAATCAAAGGTTTTCGGGCATCTCGTGTATGTGCTGTATGTGCTGAATCACTCTCAGGCCTGTAAGGCAGCTGACGTTTCGGTGAAATCTCATTCACCATTTTCAAAGCTCACTGTATGACGTCTTCGCTCGTAGACGCCATACAGTGAGCTTTGAAAATGATGAATGAGATTTCACCGAAACGTCAGCTACCTTACAGTCCTGAAAGGGACTCAGCACATACATGGAATGCCCGAAAACCTTCGATTACACATTACACCCGTGAGAATATCCGGCATAATATATATATATATATATATATATATATATATATATATATATATATATATATATATATATATTCTAATATTTTCTTGGGTATAGGTTCTTCCATTAGAGAAACAAAGGACAACAATTTTTCTTGACGTTTCGCTCTACATAGTGAGCTTCTTCAAAAGAGCTGGTATAATTTATTCTACATCTACAAAATTACAAAGTTTTTTTATAATAAACATATATCACAGTAATTACACTTTTACATTTTTAATTTAATTAAAATTAATAAAAATAAAACAGATTTTAAAATAGTCTTGAAGTTTAAAACTTTTAAACAATACAAACAGGCTAAAATAGGTCAAAATTGTGAATAATTATAAAATAGTACATACCTTGAAAGTAGTTATGTCTGTTTGTTAAAAATAAAATTCAGTTATGATACTTTGTATGCAATTGCTATGGATAGATTTCTTTTTATAAAAAGCAAAAATAGGAAAAAAGATTATTATTTATTTTTTAATAACGTTCTTTCGTTTGTGTGAGTGTATATGAAATCGTCCCAAGCATCATTACTAATATTTATTATAGATTCGCTTCAAGTATGTTTTATTAAAATATCAAGTTATGGTATATCTGACTTAAGTTTTTGACATCTTGTTTGTCATTTACAACATTTTTATCTTTTTTTATGTGTATCATTTCTTTGATAACTAGTTTATGATAATTTCTATCAGTATCTAAAATATAGGTGGTTTTAAAATCAAATTCATGCTTAGATGTTTGTTCATGTTTATGTAAGGATGTCGATGCATTTTTTGTATACTTGTGTCCATTCACTCTGTTTTCAATATATTGTGTCGTCATGCCAATGTATTTCTTAGGGCAGTTTAGGTATGGAATTGCATATATTACGTTTGATCTTTTTTTGGTGGGAACTTTGTTTTTAATTTCGTATAAAATGATCCTAGTAAATTGTTCGCCTTATGGCATACCGTTATGTTATGCTTATCCAAAATATATTTTATTTTTTCAGACAGTTGGTTTATATACGGTAATGCAATGAAAGTGTTTTGTGTTTTGGTATTGTTAATTTTATTTTTTTTGTTTGTGTTATAATGTAAAAAGGTTCTTTGTTTAATTATTTTTTTATGAGTAGTTTGGGAAAATGGTTCATTATTAGGGTCTCTTCCACTTTTTTTAGCACTTCTGGGCGAAATTTGAGTGAAAATAATTTTATAGCTCGATCAACTAAGGCAATTATGACACTATTTTTCTGTTTATTTGGATGTTGAGAGTTAAAATTCAAATACCGGCCCGACCAAGTATCTTTCGTGTACCATTTTGTATGAAGATTGTTATCTGTTTTATTTCTGTGTATAGTTAAGTCCAAAAAGTTTATTTTTTGTTCCATTTCAATTTCAGATGTAAATTTCCGTTTTGGGTGGAAATTATTAAAATATTGTAATAAACTATCTATTTTGTTTTCGGGTACACCAGCCAAACGGTCATCTACATAGCGTTTAAAAAATATTATATACGAAATTAAAAAGCAAAGTTCCCACCAAAAAAAGATCAAACGTAATATATGCAATTCCATGCCTAAACTGTCCTAAGAAATACATTGGCATGACGACACAATATATTGAAAATAGAGTGAATGGACACAAGTATACAAAAAATGCATCGACATCCTTACATAAACATGAACAAACATCTAAGCATGAATTTGATTTTAAAAACACCCATATTTTAGATACTGACAGAAATTATCATAAATTAGTCATCAAAGAAATGATACACATAAAAAAAGATAAAAATGTTGTAAATGACAAGCAAGATGTCAAAAACTTAAGTCAGATATACCATAACTTGATATTTTAATAAAACATACTTGAAGCGAATCTATAATAAATATTAGTAATGATGCTTGGGACGATTTCATATACACTCATACAAACGAAAGAACGTTATTAAAAAATAAATAATAATCTTTTTTCCTATTTTTTGCTTTTTATAAAAAGAAATCTATCCATAGCAATTGCATACAAAGTATCATAACTGAATTTTATTTTTAACAAAGACACAACTACTTTCAAGGTATGTACTGTTTTATAATTATTCACAATTTTGACCTATTTTAGCCTGTTTGTATTGTTTAAAAGTTTTAAACTTCAAGACTATTTTTAAATCTGTTTTATTTTTATTAATTTTAATTAAATTAAAAATATAAATGTGTATTACTGTGATATATGTTTATTATAAAAAAACTTTGTAATTTTGTAGATGTAGAATAAATTATACCAGCTCTTTTGAAGAAGCTCACTATGTAGAGCGAAACGTCAAGAAAAATTGTTGTCCTTTGTTTCTCTAATGGAAGAACCTATACCCAAGAAAAAAAATATTTAACAAAAGGTTTAAGATACAAGAATAAATTATATATATATATATATATATATATATATATATATATATATATATATATATATATATACATACATACATTTATACATATACTACGTTTTAAAGTTATTTTGAAATATACACAGTGTCTCAAAAAAGTTTTACATTAAAGCAGTCAAAAATTAAATGGATATTATTTTGATAACGCGGGCCGATTAATGGTAAGTTAGTGTTATATTTCATATTTCTAAGACAAGTCGTTCTTAAGATATTTGCTTTGAGTATGCAAGCTAGATGTTTTAATAGATAATATCGAATTTATATTATAATTTTAACAACCTTTAAAATTATATTAGAGTACTTTACCTATTTTTCATATTTGTTTAATAATATAGCATTTTCAGTGTCAGACATAAATTTTTTTCGACTTCTTTTTGAAAAGAAGGCTTTGACTGAGCTGACGTAAAAATTCATCATATACAAAAAAATTTTGACTAAAAATTTAGAGGTCATTTAAAAACTCTAAATATTTTAGTATTGTTCTAATAGACGTCATCTCAACAAGCATTCATTAGAAAATTTGCTGTGTGTTTTTCAACAAATTCAACAAATGCACACCAGTTTGAGCATTTATTAAAACATTAGTTTTTGAAATTTTTTAAATTAAGTTTATTACCTTTTTACAAAGTATGGATTTGCTAATAATCTGGTTTTGACTATTTTTTTAACGAATTAATAAATATACTAGCGACCCGCCCCGGCTTCGCACGGGTGCAATGCTGATACTAAATACACTACAGAAAAACTGTGACTATTTATTTTATTTTTACAACAATTATTACATCGGCCTCCGACGCGCTATTTATAGGCACGCTGCCGCCGCCCCGGTCGGCCAGTACCGCCGCAAGCGCTACTTCCCGCAATTTTAAATCTGTAATATCTTCGAAAATATTCATTTAAATCTTGTGCTGTAAAGGACCATATAGATCTATATTAAATCAACAATGTATTTAAGCTATTTAATTGGATAAGGATTAATGCTGTATTGGTTAAAATCGCTTCAAAATTTGCCATTATTTGTCGTACAAAGTAAATGACAAAAAAATGTTATTGTGGGATATCCATGAGAGATAGACATATACCATCGCGGAGTTTTCTGTAGACCTTTTCAATGTGTACAAATAATTAGTACATTATTTTGATAAATCTCGTAGGGTTCAGCCTGCGTTTGCAATGTAAGCGGAAAAAAATATGATAATTAACGACATCACATTAGAAACCTCAAAAATAACAGTATTTCTCCACTATTTAATGGATGTTATTATACATATAAACTTTCCTCTTGAATCACTCTATCTATTGAAAAAAACCGCATCAAAATCCGGTGAGTAGTTTTAAAGATTTAAGCATACAAAGGGACATAGGGACAGAGAAAGCGACTTTGTTTTATACTATGTAGTGATAACACCCAAGTAAGTATTTACTACATCTTTTTCGTTAACGTTTACTTTTCAAAAATAAATTACAAAAAATTTATGTCTAAAATTGGAACTATAAAAGACACGTAAAAGAAAACTTTCATACTATTTTCGAATATAAATTCGATGTTAATTAAATACAGGGTATTCCATTTAAAATAAGAAAGTTATTTGATTTTAATGATAATGGAAATCAATAAGCTTTATCAATCCTGTACAATTTTCAAGACAATTTTTTGTCGCACAAATTCACATGTCGCCCAGAATTTTTGCGGAATTGTCAAGATAACTTAATTAGAATTTGAGATTTGAAAAAAATGTATTTGGCAGTGACTCACCCTCTTTTACTACTTCATTTTTTGAAACTCCAAAATATATCAACTTGAGTTAATTATGGTATTCGTCAAAAAATACTTCGAAATAATTTCATTAAATTTTGTAATTTTTAGAATTAAATTACGTGCTCTAATGGATGGTTTACCTTTATAAGAAATAAGAGTTGATATCTTTGGGGTGAAAACACCACAATTCAACTTCATTTCAAAGAACAAATAATTTCCATTTTGTTTTGTAGAAATATCTCTATTAGAACTTAAAATTTAAAAAACCTATTTGGGGGTGGCCCATCCTTTTTTACTAGTTTATTTTTAGAAACCCCGAAACCCATCAACTTAAGTTTTTCAAACGATTCCATTAAATTTCGTAATTTTTAGAATTAAATTACGTGCCTAAATATATGGTTGACCCTAATAAAAAAATAACATTATTTCGAATAACAACTAACTTTCATTTTGTTTTGTAAAAATATCTCACTTAAAAACTGAGATATTTCAAAAATACTGTTTTTCGGGGTGAACTTTAGGGACGGTTTTCACCCCGTTATAATGAATCTTCGCAGATAAAAAAATACGTATCTCTTATTTTTGTACCTTCTACAATATATTGAAGTTTCGTTTTGTATATTGAAGTTTCATTAAAATCGGAGCCACACACTTCAGGTACTTTCCTTGTAAGTAAAATATTGGCCAAAATAGTTGCGATGGAGTCCTGAATCCATTGAAGATGACTCAAAAAGTGAAAGGCCTTCAAACGCCTTCACTTAGAATGCAACATATTAAAATCAATCTCTGAATGTTCATAAAACTTTTTATAAGCTAGATTTGATATGTCAAGCGACTGGTAAAGGTCAACAAGAATTTGCCCAAACGTGTTTAGTTTTTGTATATACTTCGATAGAATATGTATAAAATAATATGCGTCTTGTTGTTTGTAACGTGTGTAACTAGAATTAAATATATTTCTTCACGATCTGGCGAATATGTTCAAAATCTTTTAATAAATTAGCGTCAGTTAGATAATTCCACGTGGAATACTATCGAAGTAACAGAATGTATTAGTGGCGCATCTTTTTCTATAAAAAAATGTGGTTTTTGTTTACGTTGGATGCCTGGAAGAAAGTGTACCAGTATTGGAAAAAAACTTTATCATCAATATGGACTTTCTACAACATATTTGTATTGGAAAATGTTTCTAGGAGGAAATAGATCCAGGCGCTTTTTCAAATCTGCCTCGATTACAAAAGATTAGCATATACAGGCTGATTCAAAAATCGATCACGAAACTTAAGGGGGTGATTCTACTTGACAAAATAAGGGTAGAGCTTCATATAATTTTTTTTCAAAATGTCAGTCGTTTTCGAGTTACAAGCCGTCCAAGTTCAAGTTTTTATTTTTTGTTTTTTGAATTACTCGCTTACAGGAAAACCGATTTGACTAATATTTGAAAGATAGGCTAAGTCTTCTGCGCTTCATCATTTTAGTAACAATTCACATTGATTGTTTGCCGCTAGAGGGCACTTTACCTACATTGAAAATTGTTTTTTTGTCATAATTTTTTAGTGTTGACAGCTACAGTAGTTTTTGGCATAATTTCTGAAAGACTGATGCCAGGCCTTTAAAAAAGGTGCTCTTTATTTACATCGCTAAACCCAACGGTTTAGACGTAAATCACCCTTAAAAATTAAGTGGTAAATTTACTTTTCTCATTTCATTACCACCAGCTACCAGGTAAATAGCTATCAAAGTATACTAGAGCTGTCAGTTTAACATCAAATAAATTCGCTTTTTAAACTATTTAATTTATAATCTTAAAATAACTAATAATGGCTAATCACCAATATTCAAATATCGAATATTGTGATATCCATTTTTGTTATGGAAAAGCAAATGGTAATGCAGAGTTGGCAAGAAGATATTATATGGAGAGTTATCCGGAAAGAAATATCCCTCATGCTCAAACATTTTCCAGTGTGCACAGGAGGCTTGCGGAATGTGGTTCCTTTAAAAGTTATAATGGAAATAGGGGAAGACCTAGAACTGCTAGAAACGTGCAACAAGAAGAAAGAGTGCTTGAAATTATTGAAGATAATCCAGGTATTAGTACTAGAAAAATTGGGAATGAAGTGCGGCTCTGTCAGGCTAGTTCATGGAGGATACTAAGAGAAGAACAACTCTACCCGTTTCATTCAAAAAAGGTGCAGGCTCTTTATGACGATGATCGGCCGAGACGGTTGGAAATGTGCAATCAGATCCTAGCTAAGTATGAACACGATAATCGATTAATTGGCGTCATATTATTCACTGACGAAGCTGGTTTCACTCGTGATGGCATAACAAATCTACACAACATCCACACATATGCTTACGAGAACCCAAACAATGTGGTAGAAACGAAACATCAGCGTAGATTTTCACTAAATGTGTGGGCAGGGATAATAGGAGATTACCTTATTGGTCCTCATTTCTTTGATGGCCCATTAACTGGTGACGTATACTTAGATTTTATCCAAAATCGTCTCCCATTGTATCTGGAAGATGTGCCATTGGAAGTAAGGGCCAACATGTGGATCCTCCAAGACGGAGCTGCGCCCCACTTTAGTATACGTGTCCGACAGTATTTGAATGCAACGTATCCTGAGCGATGGATAGGACGAAGTGGACCATTGGCATGGGCAGCGAGGTCACCAGACCTTAATCCTATGGATTTTTCCTTTTGGGGTCATTTGAAACAATTGGTGTACGATATTCCAGTAATCAACGTCGAGGATCTTCGCTTCAGGATAATCGAAAAGTGCCAAATTATTAAAGAAACACCAGGAATTTTTCATCGAGTTAGGCGACATTTTTTGAAGAGTGTTAGGAAATGTATGGAAGAAAATGGGGGACATTTTGAGAATCTTTTTTAGTTTGTTTAGTACTGTTTCATTAATTTTTATCAATTAAATGTATATCGCAATAATCCATAATATGAATATTTACTGATTAGCCATTATTAGTTATTTTAAGATTATAAATTAAATAGTTTAAAAAGCGAATTTATTTGATGTTAAACTGACAGCTCTAGTATACTTTGATAGCTATTTACCTGGTAGCTGGTGGTAATGAAATGAGAAAAGTAAATTACCACTTAATTTTTAAGGGTGATTTACGTCTAAACCGTTGGGTTTAGCGATGTAAATAAAGAGCACCTTTTTTAAAGGCCTGGCATCAGTCTTTCAGAAATTATGCCAAAAACTACTGTAGCTGTCAACACTAAAAAATTATGACAAAAAAACAATTTTCAATGTAGATAAAGTGCCCTCTAGCGGCAAACAATCAATGTGAATTGTTACTAAAATAATGAAGCGCAGAAGACTTAGCCTATCTTTCAAATATTAGTCAAATCGGTTTTCCTGTAATCGAGTAATTCAAAAAACAAAAAATAAAAACTTGAACTTGGACGGCTTGTAACTCGAAAACGAATGACATTTTGAAAAAAAATTATATGAAGCTCTACCCTTATTTTGTCAAGTAGAATCACCCCCTTAAGTTTCGTGATCGATTTTTGAATCACTCTGTATAACAACCCCATGACAAGTATACCTGTGTATTCGACGTCCTTCCAAGCCTTAAATCTCTTAATATTTTTAATAACAAAATATCGAACATTCAGGATGGAGCTTTTGCCAATTTGCCTCACTTAAAAGAAATAGGACTTCCTGAAAGCAACCTTGAACATTTGAGGAGAGAGTGGTTTACTAATACTAAGAGTTTTATTTAAAAGGTGACGATGAGGATAAATCATTTTTAAAGATATGTATGCTTTCTGTAACCTAAATCCAATTTGTTGCTTAAAACCCAAATCTGTATCGTTCGCATACCTATCTTTTTTGTACATTTACTAAATTTTAATCCTCTTCCAGCAACATTTACGTTAAAGTCACCCTGTAAACCATCAGAGATGATTTATCAGGGTTAATCTGCAATCCATAACGTTGAGAAATACCATCAAACTATTCAAATCATCTTCCTCTGCCATAGGCCAGTCATCAGACGAAAAAGAGTAGAGCACTTGGGTATCATCGCCATAAAAGTGAACTATAACATGATTTCAACAGGAAATGAAGTTGCTAGTATAAATTATAAAAAACAAAGGCCCCAATATGGAATCCTGTGGTACAACACATTTCAATAACTCTCTTGAGACTGGCCCATGAAAGTTTCAACATATTTAAATCTATTTTTTAGATAACTCTCCACAAATCCAATAGCATTATTTGAAAAATCAACAAAATTTTATATAGATAACAACAGATCATGACTTATCATATCGAATGCTTTGGAATAGTCCAAAAATATCAAGATGGATGACCTTCTCGTGTCTGAAACAATGATAATATCATCCGTAAGGTCTAAAACAGATGTTGCACCGCTGTTTTTAGACGGCGGATTCAACATGGCCAACTGAGCTTAAAGAATTCGCTACACTTTTCAATAAAATTAAATTAGATCATTTTGAATATCAGCTTCAAGGATTCTTACGGTTGTTGATTATGTGTCTTAAAATTAGATCTTCAAAATTCAAAATGGCGAATTCAATAAGCCCGACTAAGTAAAAAAATCTTTAATAAAATAATAAAGTTCTGTTTATTTCTTTAAAAATCAGTTTTGTTAGGTTTCCGAATTTGCTGATTGTAAATGGAGAGTTGAACTTTCAAAATTCAAGGCAATAACTCCAGCATTTATAAAGGTCAGTATCAAGAGCTATTGAATATTCTTTCAAATAAACAGTATTTTAACGTGTTTATTAATTTGAATCAGAATTCCAAAAACATGAGAATTTCTCGAATCAATCAAAAATCAATTTTAATAAATTGAAAATCCACGCTTCACTTGTTTCAAGGAGAATTCTATTCCACTAGATGCTGAAGGATCAGAAAATCGTTTAATAAATAATGATTTTTTGGTTATGTTGATTCAAATCTGACGTTGGTCATTTTTATCGTGCCCAATTTAAAATAAAACAATACAAAAATTTTCTACCAACTTATATCACAAACAACTAACTGTGCGTAGTAACATTCAATTGTTGCAACCTTTCTCTACTTGTCTGTCAAATTTCATTTCAATTCGTTAATCACTTTATATTTTATAAAGTGTTTCTCAACAAAAAATGAGTTTCAGTCGCATGTAATCAATTTTTTAACAAAGTAACGTAATCGTCCTAAAAATGTACACGAACGAATAATTTTAGATTCAAATATTAGCCAAAACTTTCGACGGGGTCGTGAATCCAGTGAATATGACCCAAGAAATGGAAGGCCTTCGGACGCCATTAATCACAAAATCAACATATTAAAAAAATCTCGGAGTGTTCATAAAACTTTTTATAAGCTAACTCTAATATGTCAAGAGCAAGATAAAGTTCAACAAAAACTGGCCAAAACGTGTTTAGTTTCTGTAAATATTTCGAAAGAAAATGTATAAAATAATATGTGTTCTGTTCTTTGCAACGTGTATAACTAAAATAGTGCATATTTCTTCACAATCTTGTGAATACGTTCAAAATCTTTTAATAAACTATACTCATTTAAAGAATTCAACGTGGAATATAACAGAAGTAACAGGTTGTATTAGTGACGCATCGTTCCCTGCAATAGATGTCTTTTTTGTTTCCATTAGATGTCTAGACGAAAGTGTACCCGTAATGGAAAAAAACTTTATCAGCAATATCGACTCCCTACAAGAAATTTTTATTGGAAAATGTCACGTGAAGGAAATAGAGCCAGGCGCTTTTTCAAATCTGCCTCAATTAGAAAAGATTAGAATATATAACAACCCCTTCACAACTATACCTGCCGGTGTATTCAATATTCTTCCAAGCCTTAAAACACTTCAGATATTTAACAACAAAGTAACGGACATTCAAGATGGGGCTTTTGCCAATTTACCTTACTTAAAAACAATGGAGCTTCCCGGAAACAACCTTGAGCATTTGAAGAGAGAATGGTTTACTAATACTACCAATATCGTATCATTTGACGTATACCATAATTCAATACGCGAAATTCCGTCGGAAATGTTTCACGGTTGGAAAAAATTAAGATATTTGAGTTTAACTTCTAACGCTATATCAAAAATTGAGGGCCAAATGTTCAAAAATACCGCCAGAAGTTTATATTATGTGGGTCTACATCACAATCATCTGACGTCGCTGTCTTCAGATACCTTTGCTTCGGTGTTTATTGAACGTATTTCAATAAGTGGAAATCTGTTAAATTTTCTTCCCGAGGCATTTTTAAGAAAAATATGGACGGCAAGCATAAATATTTTTGGCAACCCATTCAAATGTCCTTGTCTAGACAAAATTCAAGAAATTTTTTGGGATAGGGGTATAAATGTTAATGGACATGACTCGATTATTCAAAAGTGTAAATCCGAAGATGTGCCAGTTTGTGGATACTCTCTGAATTCTTCACGTATTTGTACTGAGTCCGTCGACGAAGAATTAAGGCTTCGGATCAAGGCTTACATTAAAAAAGTAAAATATGACAGTGTGCTGGATAAATTTGGACAACAATGTGTCATATTAGATAATATTACCAATGGAGTAATATAGTATTAATTAATAGACGAATGTATAATATATATATATATATATATATATATATATATATATATATATATATATATATATATATATATATATATATATTTCTTCTTAAACCAATCAATAACACAATTTTTTAATTTCTTGGGTATAGGTTTTTACTTTAATTGTGATATCAAAGGCTGTTTGTTTAACGTTTTGCCTGTCATGACAGGCTTTTTCACAAACATTTTTTTTATTATTTGCTTTTAGAATAAGTATTGTTTACAACCTACAAATAGAAACAGACTTCAATTAAACATCATTTTAAAATATTAAAATTAATTAACATTATTAACTATAAAATACACTTTGTCTAAAAATTAAAATCACAAAACTTAAATGTACGTACCTAGAGACTTTATGTACAATCATTTACTGCCATTGTATTAATTGTTGGTATATAAAAAATTTGTAATAATGTGTAGCGGGTGTGGAATAATTCTTGGTGATTATACAGAGGTAAGCTATAAGTTTTGACAATTGTTAAAAAAATATTTTTAGCGGATTAAATTGTGGTAAATTTGGCTTAAATTGCTTATGTCCTGTTTGTCATTTGCAACATGATGTTCTCTTTTTATATCAATCATTTCTTTCACTAGAAGTTTATGATAGTTTTCATCTTGCGATAAAATTTTAGTATTTACAAAATCAAACGCATGCTTAAGATTAGTTTCATATTTGTGAAAAGCCGTAGATATGTTCTTTGTATATTTGTATCCATTTAATTTATTGTCTAGGTATCGGGTCGCCATTCCTATGTATTTTTTTGGGCAATTTACACATTGATTCCATACCATGTATGTAGAACTTACCCCCAAAGAGAAAATATTGATATGATTTTAGTAATGTCATCTCGATAAGCATTCATTATAAAATTTGCTGTATGTTTTGATGAACAAATGCACATCAGTTTGAGTATTTATTAAAATATTAGTTTTTGAAATTTTTTGAATTAAGTTTATTATCTCGTGAACAAAGTATGCATTTGCTTATAACCTAGTTTTGACTATTTTTTAACTAATCAGTGATTATATAACACCAGGGGCGGATCCAGCCTCTCTCTTGGGGGGGGGCGGTGATATTAGAAAAGTATAGTATGGCAAGCGAAAGCAAGTTGACGACGGGGGGGTACACTAGCAATATTCCCATTTCTAATGTCAAAGACAGGGTCGGGTCTATTTCTCTGAATTTGAAGCTCTAGGAGAGGGAAGGACGACCACAAGAACATACAAGTTACCGTCAGGGGGGGACAATGAGAGCAGCATACCCATTCCTAATATAAAAGGCAGAATCGGGTCTATTTTCCTGAATTCAAAGTTCTTGGGGGGAGGGCTATCACAAGAAAAACGAGTTGTCAATGGAGGGGGGGGGGGTGCCAGCAGCATACATATTCCTAATATAAAAGGCAGAATCGGTTTTATTTTCCTATACTCAAAGCTTTTGGGAAGGGGAGGGGCGATCGCAAGCATACACATTCCTATACTCTATTCAAGAACTAGAGAGAGTAATCAAACTGTTACCGAAACCTCCAACGTACCTGCTCCAGTGCCGCAGGTAACTGAGGACTGCCGTAAATCTAATTATATTTAATTATATTTAAATATAGCTTTCATAAATTTACTGCAACAATAAAGTTCAATTTAATTTCTTTCAGTGAGCAAAGTACACCTTACAGTGTGTCCTTAGTGATTTATCTTGTTTGTGCTTGTTTTTATATATTATTTGAGATTAGTGAGATACCCAAAAGATATGGCTTCCACTTCTATATTTATTCCAAAATCGTTAAACCAGGGCATTTTTTCCTTAACGAAAAACTTATTACGATGAATATTTATGATGCCTTAAGATATCAATGTCTAGATAATAATGTTAAAAGCTCTTTTTAGATGTGTTCCAACTTGACAGAAGTTGGAAAATCTACTATATACCGAATACTGAAGGAGAAAAAAATGACTGGAATTTTTAGTACTCCCAAGCCACATTCGATCACAGGCAGACGAAAAACCTCGTTACAAGAAGAGATGTAAACTGCAATAAAAGGAGTTGTACATATATTTTATCCTAGCCGTCGACAAAATTCTAACTAAAATCAATGAAGATCGGGATTTACTTGATGTTAAAAGAACTGAGCTCTGAAAATTTCTCAGAGAACTTAATTTTTGCTGGGAAAAACCAGATAGGAAGTTGTTCTTATAGATCGTCCGGAAAATATCCGTTGGAAAAGGAAATATCTCTCTCAAGTAAAAGGTAGAGTTGCTAGAAATAACACAACTTACAAAATTAGTAATTTAACTGAACTTTTGAAAGATTTTTTTAAATAAAGTTACTGCAGAAAATTGAGAAAAATCCATATAATAAAAGAGTAAAAGAAAATGTAGAAACTCGATCTTAGGATCGGTGAGATAGAGGAACCAATTATAATTAATTTGAGCGAAGATAGCGTCAATGACTTTGATTACGAATTAGATACGTATTGTTTACCAGCGTAAACACAATTTATTATTTAAATTTTCTGTAACATTTAAAAATTAACTATATTTGAGTCCCTTTTTAGTGTTTAATTGTAATTCTGCAAATGGTTTAAGAAATAAATAAACTGAAACGTCAAAAAAATACTTCGCAACAATTTCATTAAATTTCGTCATTTTTAGAATTAAATTACATACGGTAATAGATGGTTTACCTTTTAAGAAATAAGGAATGATATCTATGGGGATGAAAATACCATAATTCAACATCATTTCAAATAACAAGTAATTTTCATTTTGTTTTGTAAAAATATCTCAATTAGAACTTAAAATTTAAAAAACCTATTTGGGGGTAGCTCACCCTCTTTTACTAGTTTATTTTTAGAAACCCCGAAACCCGTCAACTTAAGTTACGTATGATATTCATGAAAAAATATTTTCAAACAATTCCATTCAATTTCGTAATTTTTAGAACTAAATTACCTGCGCTAATAGATGGTTTACCGTTGTAAGAAATAAGGGATGATATCTTTGAGGGCAAAAATACCATAATTGAACATTATTTCGAATAACAAGTAGTTTCCATTTTGTTTTGTAAATTATCTCAATTAGAATTTAAAATTTAAAAAACCTATTTGGGGGTGGCTCACCCTCTTTTACTAGTTTATTTTTAGAAACCCCGAAACCCGTCAACTTAAGTTACGTATGATATTCATGAAAAAATATTTTCAAACAATTCCATTCAATTTCGTAATTTTTAGAACTAAATTACCTGCGCTAATAGATGGTTTACCGTTGTAAGAAATAAGGGATGATATCTTTGAGGGCAAAAATACCATAATTGAACATTATTTCGAATAACAAGTAATTTCCATTTTGTTTTGTAAATTATCTCAATTAGAATTTAAAATTTAAAAAACCTATTTGGGGGTGGCTCACCCTCTTTTACTAGTTTATTTTTAGAAACCCCGATATGATATTGATGAAAAAATATTTTCAAACTATTCCATCAAATTTTGCAATTTTTAAAATTAAATTACGTGCGTAAATATACGGTTGACTCCATGGACGTCTGGACATGGAATGTTTACAAAAACAAAACGCCACGAATGGGTCACAATCAGTAGTAATTTGCCAACTGTTTTGGAAAAAAATAAGGGAAAACAATATAATTTGTTAATACCCAATTTTTATGAAAAAACAATATTATTATGATAATATATTTCATATAATATTTATAAACAATTTATTGCTACAATAGTAAACTAATATCTTTAAAATAGTATGCTTTATAATGCGTCAGTGTAACTCCCAGAAAATTGAAGATTTCTAAGTAGTGTGATAAACTATGAAATCTGGCAACCTCGCAAATTTCTTTTACGCTATCATACGATCAAGGTTGAATCCGGTCCATTCATAAAAATTTTGGCATATGACATTTTTGTGGTTGACGTTGTGTGTCTTGGATCGTTTTTAATTTTTTGTGATTCCAAAAGTGTTTTTGTAAGTAACTAATTATTCATTAGTGACAAAATGGTCAATCATTGCCAAGTTTGCCGAGAATTGGATTATTTATTTCCAAATTTAACTTTTCACAGGTAGGTTAGGTTAAGTTTGGTATCATAGGCGGATAACTTGGGATTTTAGATTTTGTTATCAGTGATTTTTTATAGGTTTCCCAGTGATTCTAACCGCCAAGACCTTTGGATTAACATATTAGGACTACAAGATAAAATCTTGCCCAAGTCACTTCGTATCTGTAGTGAACATTTTGGCCCAAACGATTTCTATTATCGATTTGATGGTGTTCGTGTTTTAAAGTGAGACCAACATAATAGAAGCCCACCATTTTCTATTATTTTTCATTAACATTTCCCTTGTAATATTACACCAAATAGTACCGCTTTTCCTATCTTTTTACAACTTTTTCCTTAATTTTTGTTTTCCCTATTACTTGTAAAAGTTTAAAATTTTCATTTAACCAAGATATTACAAAATCTGCAAAAAAAAACTCATAAACGTTATAAATAAATATATGACTTGCATAATAACTGTCATGTGTGAAAAGTCCAGAAATGAAACTTCAATTTCTGCAATTTTTATTTATTTTTATTTGATGTCCGATAGTTACATAGTCTCAGATTTGCTTTACACAAATTAGATAGTCAGTAAGTAAGAAAAAAAGTATATTTTATTGTACGTTATTCTATTTTATATATATATATATATATATATATATATATATATATATATATATATATATATATATATATATATATATATATATATATATATATAATTGTAATATGACCAACAAGTAATATATTTAATAATAGCATATACTTATTTTTATCCCATCCTTATCGGTATATTTTGTCATAAATATTTTAGGATACTAGAAACAGTGAAAATCAAGAAATACACTAATCATATTAAAATAAATAATTTCCGTTAGAAACACATGACAGATTGTCGATTCGAGATATTAAAAATTTTCAACAATAGTACTGCCAAAACTTAATGGGCAAACAAATTTAATAGTTATTTTTATTAATTTGTTTTATTGTATTTCTTTATATACCAATTTCTTATGATTGGAGTTTGGGGACTGTTCAGTAAAACAGGTTTAACTGTAACAAGTCTTTCAGATTAATACCTAAATTGAAACAGTCTATCATATATATTCCAAATCATAATTGAAATTATGTACAAATATTAACAGGTTATTTCTTCAAAATGAAGTTGTAAATACTCTATTTTCTCCTGAACACATACACCGTCGAATATATATTTTTTAAATATTTCCATTTTTAATTTGCTTCATTTATTAACTTACAAAAAATATCTCCATTTTCTCGTTTTAGGAATCTTGTACAAGTGTTATTATTTTTACAAATAATTGGTATACTAACCAAACTTCAAAATAGTCATTTGCATACCGCGACGTCGTTACATTTATTCAGTATTGCACTTCAATATTTGAGACATTAGAACTTTGGTAAGACTACTTTTTTACGATGTTCATGGCTGACGTTAAATTTCATATATGAGTGTCTGTACGGCATAGACACGTTGTTAGGAATAATAAAAATAGACAGCGAGTCCATACAATTTAGAAAAAAAAATTCAATCACAGTAATGTTCAAGAAACAAAGTTTTTGTCGGTTTTAGAATTGTGGGCATTAATTAGCCACTTAACTAAAATCCGGCAAAATATTACGCAATTTTTTACTTTGGACTTGGATAATTCTTACATGGTACTCTGTTTTAAATAATAACTAGTGCCTTGGATAAAAAAAAGGTTATTTCAAGTCATTAATGTCGTAAAAGATAAATGATATGAATATTACTTGTATATTGAATACTGACTTATGTTCAAATACAACAACTTCCGTATCACGACATATTGATAGAGTAATTAACTATTTCTTATGAAAAAATATTTATTTCAATTCTGCAAATAAAAGCATCATAGAATATTAATTGATATTTTTATTCGTTTTAAAAGTGTTACGCCGCTGGCGTATGATAGATTGTGAGCTATGACACCCCTCTAACCGCTGGCCTACAAACATGTTGGCGCTTATAAATTTCATATTCATGAATGACTAGCCTGGTCCATTCTCTACTATGTCTATGGTTGACTCTAATAAAAAATAACATCATTTCGAATAACGAGTAACTTTTTTTGGTAAAAATATCTCACTTAAGAATTGAGATATTTTAAAAATACTGTTTTAAGGGTGAACTTTAGGGGTGATTTTCACCCCGTTATAATGAATCTCCGCAGATCAAAAAAAAAAATACGTATCTTTTATTATTGTACCCTCTACAATATATTGAAGTTTCGTTTTGTATATTGAAGTTTCATTAAAATCGGAGCCACACACTTCAAGTTCTTATCTTGTAAGTAAAATTATGACTAAAATAGTTTCGATGGAGTCATCAATCCATTGAAGATGACTCAAGAAGTGAAAGGCCTTCAAACGCCCTCACTTAGAACGCAACATATTAAAATCATTCTCTGAGTGTTCATAAAACTTTTTATAAGCTAGATTTGATATGTCAGGCGACTGGTAAAGGTCAACAAGAATTTGCCTGAACGTGTTTAGTTTTTGTACATATTTCGAAAGAATATGTATACAATAATATGCGTCTTGTTGTTTGTAACGTGTGTAACTAGAATTGTACATATTTCTTCACAATCTTGCGAATATGTTCAAAATCTTTTAATAAATTATCGTGAGTTAGATAATTCTACGTGGGACACTAGTGAAGTAACAGGTTGTATTAGTGGCGCATCTTTTCCTATAAAAAATGTGGTTTTTGTTTACGTTGGATGTCTGGAAGAAAGTGTACCAGTATTGGAAAAAAACTTTATTAGCAATATGAACTTCCTAAAAGATATTTATATTGGAAAATGTTACTTGGAGGAAATAGAGCCAGGCGCATTTTCAAATCTGCCTCGATTAGAAAAGATTAGCATATATAACAACCCCATGACAAGTATACCTGCCGGTGTATTCGACGTCATTCCAAGCCTTACATCACTTAATATTTTTAATAACAAAATATCGAACATTCAAGATGGGGCTTTTGCCAATTTACCTAACTTAAAAGAAATAGAACTTCCTGAAAACAATATTGAACATTTGAAGAGAGAGTGGTTTACTAATACTACGAACATCGAAGCATTTAACATATATCATAATTCAATACGCGAAATTCCATCGGGAATGTTTCACGGCTGGAAAAAATTAAGATATTTGAGTTTAAACTCCAACGCTATATCAAAAATTGAGGGCGAAATGTTCAAAAACGGCGCTCGAAGTTTGTATTATGTGGGTCTACATCACAATCATCTGACGACAATATCTTCAAACACCTTTGCTTCGGTGTTTATTGAACGTATTTCAATAAGTGGAAATCTGTTCAATTTTCTTCCTGAAGATTTTTTAAGGAAAATACGGACGGCGAGCATAAATATTTTTGGCAACCCATTCAAATGTCCCTGTTTGAAGAAAATTCAAGAAATCTTTTGGCAAAGGGGTATAAATGTTAATGGACATGACTCGATGGTTAAAACCTGTAAATCCGAAGATATACCAGTTTGTGGATATTCTTTGAATTCTTCACGTACTTGTATTGAATCTGTCGATGAAGAAATAACGCTACGGATTAAATCTTACATTAAAAAAGTGAAATATGATAGTGTGCTGGATACATACGGACAACAATGTGTCGTATTAAATAATATCATCAATGAAGTGGCATAGTATTAATAAAGAGACTACGGTAGAATATAAAAATGTTTTCTTAAAAAGTAAGAGACAATATTTTGTCCGGTAAGTACCTCCAAATTTCTCGTGAGCATACAGGGGAGGTCAAAATAACCATACTTTGTTCCTAAAGTGCCCCTTAACGGAGATACAGAGCCCTAAAGGGGTACCAGGCAATTTTCCTTATCGGCTCTAAGTTTTGAATCGACTTGTATAATTTAATGAAATTTTAATATTTTATAGAGTCCATAAAGACATATTAAACCAAACTATAGTAGAGAAATCTCAGGAACGGACTGGCAGCCACACTCGTTGGGCATAATTTTTTGCAGGTGTCATTTTACAGAGCCGAAAACTTATTTTTTAAATACTTTGTTCATTCCTCTTCAAAAAAAGTACTAATTTATTTCAATAAAACTGACGATTTTTATACGAAAAATGTCATTTTTGACATAAAAATTTAAATATGTCCAAAACGGTGAGACTGAAGTATACAATATTATACATGAAATATGTCTAGAATTTTACGTAGAAATCAAAAATGCAGTAATATATAGAGTATTTCATTTAAAATAAGCAAATTGATATCTACTTCCGTTATAATTGGAAATGCTGTCATCTTGGAAATATTTTAGCCAGCTGTCCGCCATGCATGTTAGTACACAGTCAAATTTTCTGATTTTTCCTAATTATACAGGGTGTCTCAAAAGAAAGTTCACATTTAAAAAATCGATTTAAAAAAAAGTCAGGACTTTATTGAAAAATGTTTATTACATATTAAAATACATTGTTTGGGAATTTATTTTTTTAAAATGATATCGTCCAAATGTAATCCGTTGCGCTCACGGCATTCATTTAATCGAGCACTAAAATTGCCTATGACGGCTCAGCAGGTATTCTCCGTGATGTCTGCCATTTCGTTGCGGATATTTTCTTTTAATTGTGCCAGGGAAGGCGGTTTGTTGGCGTAAACTTTTGATTTGATATAACCCCATAGGAAAAAGTCCATAGGTGATAAATCAGGACTGCGTGGAGGCCAACTTATGTCACCTTTCTTTGAGATCAATTTGCCAGGAAAAATTTCACGCACTCGTGGCAGAGACATGTTGGACGTGTGTGAAATTGCTCCGTCTTGCTGGAACCATGTTCCTTGGTTATAGCCAGGAAAATTTTGCAGTTCGGGCACGAAGAAGTCGTCTAACATCTCCACATACCGCTCTGAAGTCACTGTTACTGTGCGTTCCCTTTCATCTTCAAAAAAGTACGGGCCGATAATTCCTCGCGCCGACATCGCAGCCCATACAGTCACTTTCGGCGAATGTAGAGGTTTCTGATGTTTGTGTTTTGGATTGTTTGCACTCCAATAGCGGCAATTTTGCTTGTTTACATGACCATTAAGATGAAAATGGGCTTCATCCGAAAAGAAGATGTTGGGAAACGTTGAAAAGCGTTCAGTCATCTGGTTTACGAAGTCAAGCCTCTGACCAGCATCCTGAGGCTTCAATTCTTTCACCAACTGAATTTTATAGGGTTTCAGCTTTAAATCTTCGTGTAAAATGCGGAATAATGATGACCTATGCACATTTAAAGCAACAGCACGCTTACGAAGCGAAACGTTTGGGTCGTCACGAACAGACTGAGTAACACTCTCTACGTTTTCGACCGTTCTCGAAGACCTCGGACGCCCGGATATTGGTTTATCTAGTGTTGAACCGGTCTCTTCAAACTTCTGGACCCATTTTCCAATAAGCCGAGCGCTTGGCGCATCATTTAAGTGACGAATATGTCGAAAATTGCAGAATTTTCTACGCGCTACAGTCGCCGAATTACCGTTTTTGTAAAACTCACGTACGCACAAAGCACGGTCCGCTCCCGAGAAACGCTCTATAGCGACTAAATTCCCAAGAGCCAGGCTACCGATTGGCATACCCCCCGCGCCGCTCGGAATAGTTGCGTTCACGCAATAAGCAAAACAAATGTGTGCTTTCTTTTGAGACACCCTGTAGTATTCCCACAATCGATATATAAAGTTCCTTGAGAATTATGCTGTATATTAAGCTTTTTATAGAATGACCGACAGAAAGCATGATTCATGTAGTACTTGTTATTTTTAGTTAAATATAGGCAAGTAGTTCAGCAATAATTATATCCTATGATTTTTATTCCATATTTAATTTAATCTCAAACTACTTATGAAGCGTGCTTTCACTGATGACTATTATAGATAGATAAAGAGAAAATGACTTCTGAGATCAGCAAATATTTATAAAAAAAAACGCATAATATTATTTATATAATAAATGACTGAATTTATATACATTGATTTTTATTTAAATAATCATTATTTAACACTGACTACCGTGTACCAGATGTCCAATAAATACTGAAATCCCCAAACAACTTTCCAGGATCGAGTTTTTAATGAAAAGCTTTGAATACAAAAATTGTAGGATTTTTTCTGGCTATTCCCTGGTGATCTTAAAAATTTGACCCGGACCTTGATATTCATGGTCATCTCAAGGTTACCCTAGTTTCTTCATATTAGAACACCAAATTGTTTATCCCCCAGGGGGTCTATGGATAGATGGGGTCTCTTCCATGACTACAGAGGCCCAGCCCTGTTTGTGAATATCCTATATATATATATATATATATATATATATATATATATATATATATATATATATATATATATATATATATATATATATATAAATATATATATATATATATATATATATAAATATATATAAATATATATATATATATATATATATATATATATATATATATACAGGGGCGGATCCAGCCTCTCTCTTTGGGGGGGGGCGGTGATATCAAAAAAGTGCGAAAGCTGGTTGTCGACGGGGGGGGAAGAGAGACACCAGCAACATTCCCATTTCTAATATAAAAGACAGGATGGGTCGGGTCTATTTTTCTGAATTTCAAGCTCTTGAAGAGTGGAGGGGGGGGGCGATCACAAGAAAAAACAAGTTGCCGACCGGGGGAGGATGCGAGCAGCATACACATTCCTAGTATAAGAGACAGAATCGGGTCTATTTTCCTGAATTCAAAGCACTTGGTGGGAGGGGGGGCTATTACCAGAAAAACAAGGTTGTCAACGGGGGCCGGGGGGGGGGGGAGTATCAGCAGCATACATATTCCTAATATAAAATGCAGAATCGGTTCTATTTTCCTGAACTCAAAGCTCTTGGGAAGGGGAGAGGCGATCGCAAGCATACTCATTCCTATATTCTATTCAAGAACTAGAGAGAGTAAGAAAACTGTTACCGAAACCTTCAACGTACCTGCTCCAGTGCGCAAGTAACTGAGGACTGCCGTAAATCTAATTATATTTAATTATATTTAAATATTATGAGCTTTTATAAATTTACTGCAGCAATAAAATTTCTGATAGTTCAATTTAATTTCTGTCAGTGAGCAAAGTACACTTTACAGTGCATCCTTAGTGATTTATCTTGTTTGTACTTGTTTTTATATATTATTTGAGATTAGTGAGATACCCAAAAGATATGGCTTCCACATCTATATTTATTCCAAAATTGTTAAACCAGGGCATTTTTTCTTCAAGGAAAAACTTATTAGGATGAATGTTGATGATGCCTTAAGATAATAATATCTCGATAATAATGTTAAAAGTTCTATTGAGAAGTATTCCAACATAACAGGAGTTGGAAAATCTACTATGTACCGAATACTGAAGGAGAAAAAAACGACTGGAATTGTTAGTACTCCCAAGCTACATTCGATCACACAAACTGTACTAAAAGGAGTTGGACATATATTTTATTATGAGAAGCAAATCCCAACCGTCGACAAAATTCTAACTAAAATCAATGAAGATCGGGATTTACCTGAAATTAAAAGAACCGAGCTCTAGAAATTGCTCAGAGAACTTGATTTTTGCTGGGAAAAACCAGATAGGAAATCCGTTCTTATACATCGTCCGGAAAATGTCCGTTGGAGAAGGAAAATCTCTCTCAAGTACAAGGTAGAGTTGCTAGAAATAACACAACTTACAAAATTAGCAATTTAACTGAACTTATTTTTTTTGAATAAAGTTAGTGCAGAAAATTGGGAAAAATCCAGATAATAAAAGAATAAAAGAAAATGGGGAAACTCGATCTCATGATCGGTGAGATAGAGGAACCAATTATATTTAATTTGAGCGAAGATAGCTTCACTGACTTTGATTACAAATTAAATACGTAATGTTTACCAACGTAAACACAATTTATTATTTAAATTTTCTGTAACATATAAAAATTAATTACATTTGAATCCCTTTTTAGCGTTCAATTTTAATTCTGCAGATGGTTTAAGAAATAAATAAACTGAAACGTCAAATATCCTAAAAATGTTTTTAATTAATAATAAAATGACCGATAGCTTTAACAAAATTTTAATATTATATGGACGAATTGATTTTTTTATGTGTTTAACTTCTTGCATTTTTGATAATGGGTATTTTGTAAGTATTTAAATTATAACTTAGAATTTTTTTGAGAGAAAAAGGCTACGTTTTAGTCTGAATGTACCTAAAACGGTTTCTATGCCAAAATTAAAAATAATAAAAATACTGTAGTAATTTGTGTTAAATATGTCAAAATTATCTATATTTTCTAATGTATATGAATTATTAAGAAATCATAAGAAAGAAAATAATATAAAAACTTTTTATTTTAAGTTTCTAACCGAAATAATATTCTTTCCTTTTTAACACTTCACATCCAAATATCTATTGTTATCCTAACCAAATAGTCCATTATTATAGACCGGTATTGTTGATTATAAAATTTCTAACCAATTCCTATGAAAAATATATGTGTCTAACAGATTTTGCCAAAGACATCGGAATAAAGAACACAGTTAGTTTGCGAAGAAAAAAAAAGGTAAAAAATGATTTATTGGTCTCTCTAGTTCTTGAATAAACTATAGTATAAGAGGCAAAATCGGGTCTATTTTCCTGAACTCCAAGCTCTTGGGGGGGGGGGATCGCCCCCACCGCCCCCCCCCCTTGGATCCGCGCCTATATATATATATATATATATATATATATATATATATATATATATATATATATATATATATATATACATATATACATATATATATACATATATACATATATATATATATATATATATATATATATATATATACATATATATATATATATATATATATATATATATATATATATATATATATATATTATTGTGTAACCGCGCTTTTCGGGTGATTAAAATTTTCTTCACGTCGCGGTTTTTCCAAGGTTTCGCGTCTATGACCATCATCGGCGACAAGACTCTGTAAAACTCTTAAGCGATTTTCCGCGATTTGAAGTTTTTTGTTGGAGTTTAATTGTGCCTCGGAGGAAATGTGAATTGGAGATGGCAAGGCGCGCCACAACCTTCTGCTCTCGCCCCCAATAGTTCTGGCATTTGTAACGGGGAGATGCGAGCTAGAACTATTATCAAGGTTCTCACTATTAATTGCGGTCGAATTAAAAAGATTGATCAATTTCTTAACCGATCCGAATTGTATTGAAGATTCTTTTTGGGTGCTAATTTCCGTTTTTGTCATATGTCCAGTTTTGTCTGTCCTGTTTGGTGTGCCCAGTTTTACGGCGACCAGTCTCCCGGTCGCAGAGGACCCTCCATTACCACCCGAGTGACTGGGATAGCCACTCGCCTCATTGGAGGGGGACTTCTTTAATTAAAGTTGTCAGTCTGGTTTTTTTTCAAAAGTTATGACTTAATAAAGTTGGAATTATTATTACAGTCTGAAAATAAGTCTTTGGTCTCAGTCTACTAACTGTTGAAGACAGATAGCTATGTTATTTAGGCCTTTGATAAGTTTTTTTTTTGTTATTTAATTAATAAAAATCGAATCGACGTTATTAAATTACCGGCGTTAATTTTTTAATATTCTTTTAGTTTTTGATTAAACCCCGTATAATAATGATATTCGATGTTGAGCTCTTGCGCAGTTAATGAGTGTCTTAAACCTAAAGATCAAGGGGCGTCCCACTGTCTTTTACAAATTAAAACTAATATTTACACAAATTGTTTTTACAAAAAATTTATAACTTAATTGTTTAAGTTTTATAAATAACAAGAAGTTATCTAATTAACTTCGAAAGAAAATGTTAAAAGACTTTAACTTATTAAAAATAAATGTTTTTCTATAGAGTTAATTTTTTACCCAATTATGAATTAATTTAGACAATTAATTGAATAGTTCAATCAAGGATTCAAAAATATAATTAGTTAGTTAAAATTTCTAATCTAAGTTTTTTACTTTAAAGTATTTCAAAAGATTTAAAAATACTCTTGACAAAATAGTGTGAGGTCAAAATTAATAAATGCTGTCTTTAATTTTATCAAAGTTATTTAGGACACCAGGTACCATTAAAAAGGGTTAATTAAGATTTCTGTTTCAAATTATAATTTAAATAAAATTATAAGTATTTGTTTTTCCTAAAACCAAAACAAAAAATTTAAAACGGGTAAAATAAAACCGGATTCTAATTATTTTTAATAATTAAAACCATTTCGAACAACAAATAAACTTAATTTCGGTTTATAGAAAATCAGTAGCTAGTTTTTGAAATAATTAGAAGTTATTTAATTATCAATTAATCCTCTTTTATCTTTTATTAGTTAAAAACAGAAACTTTACAAAATTATTATTATTAATAAAATAAAATAAGTTAACTAATTTGTTTAACTTATTAAAAAAATCTAATAAGTTTATTATTAAAATATGATAACATTTAATAAAATGTTTTTACTAGGAACTGAATATTTTTGTCGATGCCTGGAAATTTGCTTGAGAACAAGGGATTATATGCGTCACTCTAGTCTTTTGGGTTTTTTTTCCACTGACGTAATATTTAGAGAATGCACAATGTCACAATGTTTTATTTTTTAAGTATTTTAAAATGAATTTTAAGGTTTTTAGAAAGTCGGCACTTGTTTAAGAGTTTAGTTTAATTATTATTTATTTGTTTAATCTGCTAATTGTTATTTAATTAGAGTTTCATCTTTGACAATTATCTTGTGAAATTTTAGTCACTCGTAAAAGGTATTGGCAGTAACTAATTTAATAAAAATTATAAATGTAATTGCTGAGTTTAAGAATTTATCACACAGAAAATGGTATTGGTAATAAGTTTTAGTTTTTATAAAAAGTCACAATGAAAGTTTTTAAAGTCTTCTCCCACAGTGTCGAACACTTATCGAACACTGTGGTTAGCCATGCCACGAATTTTTCTAATAGAATAAATTGTCAGGGCTTCAACGGTCAGCGACTCGGAAGTGAGCCAGTGTTTCGCGCCCTTACCTTCCGGTCTCTGCTGAGATCCGCATTATTGCCTGACAATTTAACTCAATTTAAAACTGCCCTAACCCCGGCGACTAAACGAGTATTCTGTTTCTTCTGGACAGGAATCAATCCTCCAATTTCTTGGGAGAAATTGCAGGAGGTTGAAGCCCGCCAATTGAAGATCCCCGTATCCTTTCACTAGCTGGGTGCAAGTGCTAGTTAATCAGATAACGACGGCGATCTCGCGTCACGAGGGTTAATCAGCAAAATGCCTGTAATTAACCAAACGGTCTGAAGAAATTTGCTCGTTCTAGGCCTACGGATACTGCTTCGTGTCACTCGTTGTTAAGCTTAGCAAAAATGAGAGCGAGCTAGTTTTGGGATTCGGGGTTCGCTGTTTACCCGAGTGACCATAGTCGTGGCTGAAAATGATTTTTTTTTAGGCTATATTAGACCTTTTTAAACAATTATATTAAGGAAAATTGTGAAAATTATGTATTTTCACAACAATATATATATATATATATATATATATATATATATATATATATATATATATATATATATATATATATATATATATATATATATATATATTAATATATATATTAATATATATATATATATATATATATATATATATATATATATATATATATATATATATATATATGCGGCTAACACGGAAAGGATATTGTTGAAACGAAGTTTGCATTTACTGTTCGCATTTTACTTCATTCATGCACGGAGCTGCATATAGTTGTACGTTTGATTCAGCACTACAACGGCATAATGTGGATATATCCACTGCTATTGCATCTCACACGGAGGAATCCGTGAAAGCTGCATAAACTTATATACGCCATCCGGCGGGAGGTCGGCGCGTTCAGTATTTGCATGCTTCCTTCTGATCTGTCCTTTGCACAGCCATGTACATGTCGGTATCCTGATGAGTCTAGTAGAGACGAAACATGTACCTCTGCCGTATCACTGTGGCGGGGAGGGTAAGTTTTGACTTTCTTCTCAATATGGTGGTATAGGTAGATCATCATCTCAATGGTGGTGGAATAGGATAAATTGTTTTCCTAAGCAATTTGTTCAAACTGTGCAACCTCTAACACGGAAAGGATATGATTGAAACGAAGTTTGCATTTACTGTTCGCATTTTACTTCATATATATATATATATATATATATATATATATATATATATATCAACATCCCAACAATAATGATACATCTAAATTTATTGCCTTGCCGTATACAAACGGACTTTCAGAAAAAAAATTAGTATATTCTGAACTAACATAATATCATTGTCCGCCATAAAGCTCAAAATAAGTTAAATTCTTTTTTTACCAAACTAAAAAGTAAAACTCCCAAAAAGGAATAACTCTAAAGTTGTATACTCAATTCCTTGCACCAATTGTCCATAAAAATATATAGGAATGACTACACAGTTACTTAAAAATAGATTAAATGGACACAAATTTACTAAGAATGCTCTGACTGCATTAAATAAACATGTACGAGAAACAGGCCATTCCTTCAACTTCAACAATATAACAATACTTGAACGTGTCTATAATTATAAAACAAATTAAGTGTAAAAGAGATGATGGAAATAAAAAAAGAAAAAACGCAGGAAACGACAGAATGGATATAAGTAATCTAAGCCACATTTACACAAATCTGATTAAAAATTAATATATCCTCTTAAAAGTCAATAGGTGGGAATATCCTCTTAGAACATTTTTCTGTTATCAATTTTAATATAAAAAAAATAAATCTCCATAAGTAATGATTTAAAAAATAATGTAATAAAGAATGAATTGTTTTTCCAATATCACAATTAATACATTTTATCAGTCAGAACGAAATAGAAATGGCAAGCTCAAAGTGCGTACCTACATGTTTTTGTAAAGATTTAAATAATCTTAAAATCATATAAGTTTTTAAAAATTTTTTTTTAATTGTCTTTTAACTTTTTCTGTTAATGTGTGGAATTTTAACCACAATTTGTGTATTTTAAATTTTAGGTTATTAAATTAAAGAAAATAATATAAAAAAAACTTTTTGAAAATGCCTTAAACAAAAGGCGAAACATCTAAACACGTGGTTTTTTTAAAACATCCACGTATGAACCTGACCCTAAGAATTAAAAAAAATATATTTATACATATAATAAATGGTTCAAGAAAAACAGGAATATATATATATATATATATACATATATATATATATATATATATATATATATATATATATATATATATATATATATAAATGCGTTTCTGCACATCGGGCGCCAGTCATATTTTTGGACGTTGATCAGATAAGGGCATGCGCATAAGCGACTTCCTATTATCGATCGGTTGTTTCGTAGCGCCATCCGTAAACAGCACAGTACGCCATTTTTGTGTTTATTTTTGCTTTGTGAGTTGCGTGCGATTTAAACGGATTTATAGCGTTTTAAGTGATTTATTTTATTTGTTTTTGTGTTTTTATTTAATATAATGGAATGTGTACATATTTTATTTGTTTTATTTTCCTTTTTCTCTAAAGGGTAAAAAATAGTGTTGCTTTACAACGTTTTTGGATTTATAGTGTTTTCGTATAACATTAAATTTCCAAAACGTGTAGTATATATTTTGAGCACTTTCCAAATGATTACCAAAAGATAAACTGAAATTTTTGAACAATCAATTCTTAAAAAAAAATCTGAAAATTCGCACCAAACCATAGAATAGTTTATTCTATCATATGAAAAAAGTACATTAAATCAATATGTCAAGAAACGGTACAATTTCTCCATCTATTACATTACTTACATAAATAAAAACATACATCCCCAAAATGAAGTTGGAATATTTTAAAACATACATATATAACTTACAATAATTATAATACCTTATTATTTTGTTATATACCTAAAATATTTCAGTACAAGGTTTATATTTTAGTCAGAATCGGCAATTGGCTCTATAATTTCTAAGCTCTGTTTGAATTATTTTTTCAAATTGTGAACGACTTTTTTCCAGTTGCTAATTTGCACAATGTCCATATTCTTGCATAACTTCATCCACCTTATATTTAACCGATGTTTCGACCCAGCTCAAATGTTTTTTTTTTGTTCTGCAGCCATTCTATGATTTATTATTTTGTATGTCTGAAGATTGAGGACATGACGTTAAAAAGCGTTGTTCATTATTAATACTGGTTTTGGAAGTAAATTCAGATTAGTTATGTCCATACTCATTTTATGAAATTGTCATGATTCATGACGTCATGGCAATCCCCACTTTGAAATCGTCAAATTAAAAATTCATTAATATGTTAACAAAAGCAAAATATTACGAAATAAGTTAGACAAATGTGAATTTCTTTTGTTGGTATATTTTTTTATTCATCCCCAGCAATGACCTTGTTCACTTATTTTATTTGAAATAATATTTTCATCATTTTGCCGAAAAAATTAATACGATAAGAAAATATATGCTCCGTTCACCATTACGGCAGAAAAATATTATATAAAATATAGATTATAGAAATAGTAAGATACATTTTCTTCACAATTTTACTTACACAGTATAAGAAATGACTAAACTAACTCCCATCGGTAGACCCAGACCGGATTATTCTCTTCTGCTTCAGATATTATTTGTGCCCATACGATGTGACTCCCAGAACAAGAAAGTTACATGATACCGACATTTTTACTAAAGATTGCAACCATGGTTGCAACTTTGATAGCTTGCTTGATTTAGACACCATTTATGACTAATTGAACTAACTAAATAGATTTTCGAAGTTCGGTCCTGTCGATGGTCACCTGATCATTTTGTAGTGCGCATGCCGACATCTGATCTACGATGTTTACATTTTATTGTCGTAAATTTGCCGTTTTTGGGATCAAACTTTGCGGATCTATAAATATTTTATCTATGGTGGCTGTACACGAAGGAAGTGCTTTCCGAGCGTGGAGGCTTGTCCTAACCGGCCTGCCAAATGCTGACAGAAACTACGGGTCATATGAGATAACTTGTCATTATAGGCATGTATTTCGGACGTCATTAATCCCAAATTCAACATATTAAAAAAATCTCTGAGTGTTCATAAAACTTTTTATAAGCTAGATGTAATATGTCAAGGATAAGGCAAAGTTCAACAAAAACTGGCCAAAATGTGTTTAGTTCTTGTAAATATTTCGAAAGAAAATGTATAAAGTAACGTGTGTTCTGTTATTTGTTACGTGTGTAACTAGAATAGTGCATATTTCTTCACAATCTTGTGAATATGTTCAAAATCTTTTAATAAACTATAATCATTTAAAGAATTCAACTTGGAATGTAACAGTAGTAACAGGTTGTATTAGTGACGCATCCTTTCCTGCAATAGATGTGTTTTTTGTTTACATTGGATGTCTAGAAGAAAGTGTACCCGTAATGGAAAAAAACTTTATCAGTAATATCGACACCCTACAAGAAATTTATATTGGAAAATGTCACGTGGAAGAAATAGAGCCAGGTGCTTTTTCAAATCTGCCTCGACTAGAAAAGATTAGCATATATAACAACCCCTTCACAACTATACCTGCCGGTGTGTTCAATATTCTTCCAAGCCTTCAAACACTTCAGATATTTAACAGCAAACTAACGAACGTTCAAGATGGGGCTTTTGCCAATTTACCTAACTTAAAGACAGTGAAGCTTCCAGACAACAACCTTGAGCATTTGAAAAGAGAATGGTTTACTAATACTCCCAATATCGTATCATTTAACGTATTTGATAATTCAATACGCGAAATTCCATCGGGAATGTTTCACGGCTGGAAAAAATTAAGATATTTGAGTTTAAACTCCAACGCTATATCAAAAATTGAGGGCCAAATGTTCAAAAACAGCGCTCGAATTTTACATTATGTGGGTCTACATCACAATCATCTGACATCGCTATCTTCAGATACTTTTGCTTCGGTGTTTATTGATTATCTTTCTATAAGTGGAAATCTGTTAAATTTTCTTCCTGAAGATTTTTTAAGGAAAACACGGACGGCAAGCATAAATATTTTTGGCAACCCATTTAAATGTCCCTGTCTAGAGAAAATTCAACAAATCTTTTGGGAAAGAGACGTAAATGTTGATGGACATGACTCGATTGTTGGAATCTGTAAATCCGAAAATGTGCCAGTTTGTGGATATTCTCGGAATTCTTCACATATATGTACTGAGTCCGTCGATGAAGAACTAACGCTTCGGATGAATTCTTACTTTAAAAAAATTAATTATGGTAGTGTGCTAGATAACTTTGGGCAGCAATGTGTCGTGTTAGATAATATCACAAATGGAGTATCATAATATTAAGTTTCGATAATCATATATATATATATATATATATATATATATATATATATATATATATATATATGTTATGTCGGGTGTGATATGTAATCGAAGGTTTTCGGGCATATCGTGTATGTGCTAAGTTCCTCTCAGAACTATAATGCAGCTGACGTTTCGTTTAAATCTCATTCACCATTCAACAGTTCGCTCGTAGACTCCATGCAGTGAGCTTTGAAAATGGTGAATGAGATTTCACCGAAACGTCAGCTGTATTATAGTCCTGAGAGGAACTCAGCACATACACGAGATGCCCGAAAACCTTCGGTTACATATATATATATATATATATATATATATATATATATATATATATATATATATATATATATTCTGTAATATTTTCTTGGGTTTAGCTTTTCTTACTTGAAAATTAACAAACGACAATTTTTCTGACGTTTCGCTCTACATAGTGACCTTATTCAGAGTTATGGTATATTTTTCATCTACAAAATTACAAATTTTTTTTATAAACACTTATCACAGTAATTTATTTATTACATTTATATTTTTAAATTAATATTTAAAATTAATAAAAATAATATATTTACTTTGGTTCGATTCGGGACGTGATGTTAGAAGTCTACAATATTTGTGTAGTGAACAACGGAAAGTACGCGTCATATGAGAGAACTTTATATAGTTATAGGCAATTATATTTATATCATGATATCTCGTGATAGGCACATCACTATTTAATATAATCTAAAAATAAATATGAAGCGTACTCCCTGGTGACTACAGATACCAAGGCTTCTGATATCATCAAATATTTTTAGCAAATCGCATAAAATTAGTCCAGCAACAATAAATTACTCAATTTATATGCAGGATTTTTATTTCAATAATAATTATTTAACATTTAATATTGTATACACTGAAGATACAAGACATCCAAATAAACCTACAAGGTCAATTAAGTTTTTTCAAAATGTTATATGAATGATATATTATAAAAATGAAAACACTCGGTTATTGTAAAAGAACAAATAGACCGGCGGAGTTAGCCTCATATGAGGTGATTTTGAAATTTATTGTTAGTAGTCTTCTGATTACGTTGAAACCTTCAGAATGATAATAGTAATTATGTAGTATCTTATGTGTCATTTTCCTTTTTAAGGAAAATTTTTTATTTAACAATTAAGATGTAAAAAAACAGTTTCAAACAAAAGTTGTGCGCATTGAAAATATCTACAAAATGAGCCCATCCGAATCGGATAATTTCTTCGTTAGTTATTGCAAAAAAAAATCCTGAAATGGCTGTTTTTTCAATTGTTTATAAACAATAGCATTATACTGCAACTAAAGCAGCCTCTTATTGCATACAATAAATGTGCAAAATGTCAAGTAAAAATTTTCAATAGTTTTTTTGCACGGTGAATTTGTTTATAACTTTTTATGTTTTTTGATTATTTATTCTCAGCGATCTAGAGGTCGTACAGTGATATCCGGGCGCACAAATGAAAGCTCGAGGCTTATACTAACATTAACAAAAAAGAACGAAATGAATTGTTGATCTTAAATTGTTGAAACAGATAAACAAAATTGCGGTTGGTTTTTTTCGTTATAAACAAATAGAACAACTCTTCGACAATTGTTGATATCGAAATAGCGATAAGAGGAAGCGATAGCTGAGATTTTGACGCATATTTTGAAAACAAAAAATTGTGTACGACCACTAGAAACTGAGATAGAGTTTTTTTTTCAAAAATTTCTGCGAAGTTGTTTATTAACATTAAGGGATTATTTAAGTAGGAACTCATAGGGGAATGGTTAAACTATTGTATGTAACAGTTTTCAACTCAATTGTTTCAAAATTGTTGATGTAACAATAGTTTAAAGTTGCTCCTACTCCGAGAGTCAAAAAGTGAGCAGTGGAGAGGGGCGTTCTTTCAGCCTGCGGCGCACGGAAAAAAGCCTCACTCGGATGCTTCAAATTCGAACAATAGGTGATATGTTTTTATAATCACATTATTGTTAAACATAGCAGTAAACAAATTGTTGCACGCTTATACATTTTATAAATAATTATAATTTTACCGTACTTACGTGCTTTTCAAATTGTGAAAATATGTTACAGTGGTCAATAACATACTTTTAGGAAATGTTTAAAAGGAACTACTATGTTTTATACCACTAAATTTATTTAGAAAACAGTGACTGCAGTTTCAACTCACAGAGTCATTTTCAAACTGAATTACAAAGGTAGACTAAGTATTCAATACAGAAACACGAGAAAATTTAACAATAAATAAAAACTACCTGAGAAATTACATTATTACAAAGAGGAGGTACTAAATTTTGGGAACTAATTATTATTTGCCAACGACAAATAACGGGGAAAACCAAGTTCTGTCTGGTCATTAAGCAAAGTTACAATTTTATTTTTACTATGTTTATAAATTTCTAAAGATTCAAGAATATTTAACTTTTGGCCCTTTGTTGAATAATGTAATATGTCAGTGTTGCTTAAATTAGAAAAACTGTGGCAAAGCTCGAGTCTGTTTTTTGTAGTCTATATGATCGGTGGTGTTCTGAAAAGCGAGTTTTAAAGCGTCTACCACTTTGTCCAATATACAAGCTATCACACTCTGAACATTTTAATTTACAAACTCCTGATTTATCAAATTTATTAATTTTATGTTTAGCATTGTAAAGGATAGTGGACAGATTGTGTTGAGATTTGAAACTACTTTTATATTATGTTTGGAAAGAGTATTAGCTATGTTTTCTGATAGGGCACCACAGTATGACAAAGATATATAAGATGAACTATCTTTATTATTTTTTATTTTGGGATATATTGAATTAAAAGCTAGTTGTTTTTGTTTTTTAGTTATTAATTTCTTTATGGTTTATTGGGAGAAATTGTTTGATATCACAATCCTTTCAATGGTATTTAGTTCCTTTTGAAGATCTTCTTTAGAGAAAGGCAAAGAGAATGCTCTATGTATCATTGAATTGTATGCAGCCATTTTGTGTTGTAAGGGGTGAAAAGAATCATTAGATATAGTACTACCTGTAAACGTTGGTTTTTTAAAAATTTTAAAATTACACTGATTATTGAGGTGAGATATGGTGAGATCTAGAAAATTTATTTTATGGTTATTTTCAGTTTCCAGGGTAACTTGAATTTTTGGATGGCAATTATTAATGTATTGTTAAAATTTTTGAAGCTATCTAGTAGTGGCTTTAAAACATGCTAGAGCATCATCCACATATCTGTACCAAAATTGAACATGGTTTTTGCTTAAAGGGGAATTAAGGATTTTGTTTTCTATGTTTCACATGAAAATGTCTGTTAAGAGAGGGCTAAAAGGAGAACCCATTGGTAGGCCTGAATTTTGTAAATAAAATTTACATCAAACTGGAAATAGGTTTGTGATAGGCAAAGTTCAAAAGAAGACAAGGTTTCAGTAGTAACTATTGGATTTATATTTCGTTCCTGTAATATTTCTTGGATAAGTATAAAACATGCATCTGTTGGAATATTAGAAAACTTACTTTTTATGTCAAAAAAACTAGTTTTTTAGTTTTTGGACGAGATCTACTGAATAATTTAAACTATGACTTGGTTTAAAGTTGCTTATTTGTTTGAAGAAGTAAAAATAAAAATGTAAATTTGCTTAATGACCAGACAGAACTTCGGTTTTCCCCGTTATTTGTTGTTGCCAAATAATAATTAGTTCCCAAAATTTAGCACCTCCCCTGTAATAATGCAATTTCTCAGGTAGTTTTTATTTATTGTTAAATTTTCTCATGTTTTTGTATTGAATACTTAGTCTACCTTTGTAATTCAGTTTAAAAATGACTCTGTGAGTTGAAACTGCAGTCACTGTTTTCTAAATAAATTTAGTGGTATTAAACATAGTAGTTCCTTTTAAACATTTCCCGAAGATGATTAACTACCACATAGTAACGGCTACCAGCATCAACATACTTTTAATTAGGAATATTTAAAATTAGATTGGTCTTTTAATGTATCATTAGTATTTATCGAGATATAGCATGAAACAAATAGCAACATTTGTTGATAGCATTATTATTTTTCAAGATGCAGAATAAACTACATTTGACGATTATATCGTAAGCGATTATCCAATCGAGAATTATTGTAATATTGTTTTCAAAGACGATGAAAGTAATAGGGGAGAAAATAATTATGATTATAATAATAATTATGATGATAATGTTGATAATTATATCAATTTTTAGAGTGATGATGATGATGATAGTAATAATAATGATGACGATGAGAGTGATAATGATGATAAATGCAATCATAATGAAACCGATAAGGGTTTCGAAAATGAGTGTCCATCGATGTTTAAGAAACGGAGAACAGAATCAATATTTTGTATAGATTTCAGCAAAAAATATGTATGGTGGCAAAAAATTGTGTATGTGAAAAATGTTCGTCCAATAAAGTAAACAAAATAGATAACATGTGTTTTTCTTGTACAACGAATTATTTGGCGGCAAATGGCAGTCGCAATTTGTTTCATGCCGTAACTCTATAAATATTAAGGGGTCTTTTAGGTTACAATTTTTCAAAAATAAAAAATTGTTATTAATGTTTTTTTACTAGAAAGAAAAGAGATATCATTTTATAATTTTGCACATATATTTATTTGTACTTTAAGTATACAAAAAAAATTTTTTTTGATTTTTTTATAGGTTTTTTACCCATTCCAGGGGACTGAATCGTCTGAAAAAAAAAGAGAAAATACCAAGTTAATCCTTGTTCAAGTGCCCATGGTTGGTACTGAAATTACTTTGATCGGTAACAAATTTTCCAATTTTTATCCGATTTTTCACCCTTAAAAATTGATTTTTTTTTTCCAAATGGCCGCCATTTTGTTATTTTTTGATGAAAAAAAAATCATTCCGGTACCGACCATGGGCACTTGAACAAGGATTAATTTGGTATTTTTTTTTGAGACGATTCAGTCACCTGGAATCACGTCCGCCGTCATTTTTTGATGTTTTTTTAAAAAAAATATTATGGGTAAAAAAATCGATTAAAAAATCCAAAAAAAAAATATTTTTGATACTTAAAGTACGAATAAATATGTGTGCAAAATTATAAAATGATATCTCTTTTCTTTCTATTAAAAAAAATACTAAAAAAATTTTTTCCTTGAAAAATTATAACCTAAAAGACCCCTTAATGGTACATTAAAAATCAATCTGATTTTTAATATTCCCATTTAGTAGTATACTGTTGACTACTGTAACATTTTTTTCGCAAGTTGAAAAGAACGTGCAACAATTTGTTTATTGCTATGTTTAACAATAATTGAATATCATCCGTTGATCATATATTGTCGAGAAACCACAATTAAAAATAAAAAGATTCTACGACCAATATTCACCGAGATAATCCAAATTTTCCGGCGAAACGAATGCGAAGCGTCCGAGTCGCATTTTTTTCCGCGCGCCGCAGGCTGAAAGAACGCCCCCTTCCACTGCTTACTTTCTGATTATTATTGTACATATCTGTTTGCGATATTTTGAAAACAGATACTTATCTGATCACTATGGATCACCTTTCAAGTGAAAAACACCATTTCACCAACTTTCAAGCATGATTTCCTTTCAAATTTCACTGTTCAAAAAGCATTAGTGCTTATGGAACAAAATACAGCAATTTCATTCGTTTGTTTTAACTTTAAAGGCATGGCCTAAAAGTTTTAACAAAACTCGTCGATCACAAGCATCGCTCTTCTTGGATTTCCATCTTCAGAAGCATAAACAGCAACGACCGTGGCGCTTAACAGTTCCAGTACCTCCATACAACAACCACGACGATCTTTCTGAAGGCATCGAAGTCTTCAAAGAACGTCCAGTCTTCGCTTCGTTAAACTTAAAATCATATCACGGAATCTTTGGGCGTTTAGTAGCTATTACTTGCACAAAGATAGTGAAAAACCAAAGATTCAAGAAGATTTTAAAGCGAAACGTAAACTAATCGGATTAAATACGGTGTCTGAGAATTTCCCTTGTATAAAAATACAGTGTTGGACTTTAGGTAGTATCTGCATACGAACGCCTAGGTAAGTTTTCTCAACTACAGGGCTCTCAGACACTATAGTTCGAAAGTCGGGTGCTATTCGAGACTACATACGCGAACTGGCGTTGTAGTAGCGGATCACCGACATAAACTTCGCGATTCAATTCGAAATAAACATGAGTTTCCATATACTCAACCATAACATAACCTCAAACTCAAAATATGATATGATTTCCCATATCATATTTTTTCCAGAAAAATTCATTAAAATTTTTCCAAAACATTCATATTCATTCGTTTTAACACTCCAATAATATTATTTTATAATAATATTTTCAATTTTCGCTTAGATAAAATTTTCATAATTTTTCTAAGTCCACAGTTACTAGTACTGTTTTTAGCAACCTGGTTAACCATACTTTTTCTCATAGCGTTTTATTACCCATACTTTTTTCGAACTTTATACAATTCAGTTACCCACACTTGTTTTGAGAACTTCGATACGATTCATTTACCCTTACTTGTTTTGCGGACAAAACTTCTTATGATCTGTTCCTTGTTACCCCTACATTTTTAATCACTTGCGAAAAGCAACTTCAGTTTCTACGACATATTTCAGAACATGAAAACGCCTTTCTTTCGGGATTCTTAGGAGAGAATACCTGGATAAAGGTCGGTTCTTGAAATATTGTTTTGGATTTTATTTTATCCCCCTTCAGCGAATTTAACTGCGGGAATTAAAGGCAACTTATTACCAGTTTCGTTATAAGATGTATCCCCTGCGAGAGTTAAATAGACTGCTATATTTTACGACGTTTAGGAATGGATTACAAGAAAAGATATGTACAGATAGTTATAGTTACACACATACTACGATAATTAAAACACATGGGTATAAACAACGCTAAAACTTCAAATTGCGGAATAATTTTCATTCTCAATTTTCAAAATGCGCATTACCTTATATCCCTGTAGCGGATTTTATATTCAGATTTATGCATAATTTTCATGCGGAAAGTTGTACAACGTATCTTTTTGCGGAAATGTTTATTATAAACAATTCTCTTTGCGGAAATTTTTATTACAAAAAATTTTCTAAATTTCTTTTGCGGAAATTTTTAAGCAAAATTCTTTTTCCAAATTTTCTTTGCGGAAAATATGAAACAAAAACAAAGGCCTATAAACTCATACACTTGCAAGTGCCCCCTGACTAAGTGTTATTCACCGTAATACTTAGTTTACCCAATTCTTGATTTTCTCTCAGAATCTCAACCTTGGAGCATTCCACGCTCAAACATACATCATGCTTTATGCATAGCCGACAAATGCTTATTTTTGGAAGCAAACTTTACTTCAATTTCCTGAAGTAACAAGAAGAAATAAAAGCCCCTTTTATCATTCACTCCCCTTTGCCCCGGTGAGCGAGAAGAAAGGTGAGGCGGCCAGATTTCCTATCTGGTCGGGTGGTTTAGGAGGGACTCTCACCGCACCCCCCTGCGTTGCGGTTCAATAAGGTAGAAAAAACTTAGAAACGATTTTTCACTTTCTAAATCTACCTTTTAACAACGAAAAATAGCGACCTGGTGGCAATGAACCACGATAGCGCTCGTTACAGGACCAAACACGCATCACGTTACCGTCTAGCGATATAAATTTATACTTGGAAACGCTTCGCTTACGGTTGTTATGGTCCCTGCTTTATGAAGATATCGCACACTATAGCAATTTTAGGAACAACAGCAGACAAGTCTGGCGCTTTTGACGACTGACTGAAATCCGGAAAGCTCGATTCAATACGCGTTCAGCAACCAAACCACACCCAAATATAAAAAAAGGAGGCGATCCTTAACGCGATATTATTGTAGTAGGTGCAACTTTAAACTCTTGCAACATCAACAATTTTGAAATAGTTGAGTTGAACACTGCTGCATACAATAGTTTAACCATCTCCCTATGCGCTCCTACTTAAATAATCCCTTAATAATAAACAACACAGTAGTGATTTAAAAAAAAATATCTATCTCAGCTTCTAGTGGTCGTACAGAATTTGTTTTCTTTTTCAAAATATGCACCAAAATCTCACTTTTCACGTTCACTTATCAGCATTTCGATATCAACATTATCGAAGAGTTATTCTATTTGTTTATAACGAAAAACTCAACTACAACTTTGTTTATCTATTTAAACAATTTAAAATCAACAATTAATTTGGTTCTTTTTTGTTACTGCCTCGAGCTTTCATTTGCGCGCCAGCATATCACTGTACGATCTCTAAATCGCTGAGAATAAACAATAAAATAACCATAAAATGTTATAAACAAATTCACTGTGCAAAAAACTATTGAATATTTTTACTTGAAATTTTGCACACTTTTTGTATGCAACAGGAGGCTTCTTTCGGTGTAGTGTAAAGTTAATGCAATATATTTTTCTATTGTTTAATAACAATTTAAAAATCATTTTAGCAGTTTTTCTTGCAATAACTAACAAACAAATTATCCGATTTGAATAAGTTTCAGCTCATTTTATTTGAAACGTTTTTACTGAAAAATAATAGCTTTCATTGAACTCGAAAAAACTGTTTTTCCCATCTTAATTGTTAAATAAAAAATTTTCCCCAAAAAAAGAGATGAGACATAAGATACTACATAATTACTGTTATCCTTCTGAAGGTTTCAACGTAATCAAAAATCTACTAACAAAAAATTTTTTCCAGATGCTAATTCATTACAAATGAGGCTGAAATGATAGAGACCTGGAGAAGATACTTTGACGAGCTACTGAATGTCCAGGCAGATGAAGCCCGGCCTGAATATACATACCTTACGGCCGAACCCATAGTAGAAGAACCTACAGTGGAAGAAGTGTCAAGAGCTATTCAAAAACTTAAAAACAACAAAGCCCCAGGAAACGACACTATACCGGGAGAATGTTTGAAAAAGGGAGGAGAAACCTTGAAACGTGCTTTCTATCAACTCATCTGTCAAATATGGAAAGAAGAAAAAATACCAACCTCCTGGAAAGAAAGTGTGATAATACCAATACTTAAGAAGGGCGATAAAACGTGCTGCTCCATATATAGGGGTATATCCCTTATTAACACAGGATATAAAGTCTTCTCTCTAATGATCTTTGAACGATTGATTTAGAAAAAACCGCTCAACTGTAGATCAGATATTCACGATTAGGCAATTAATGGAGAAATGTTGGGAATACAACAAAACATTGCACCAGCTATTTATAGATTTTAAACAAGCATACGATAGCATCATACGAGTGGATTTGTGGAATGCCATGGCAGAACTCGGCATACCGAAGAAGCTAATTAACCTCACCAAAACATGTGTAGAGGGATCTACAAGTGCAGTAAGACTTGAAGGAAGATTGTCAACCTTCTTTACAATCAACAGTGGTCTTAAACAAGCCAATGCGCTATCTCCACTCCTCTTTAACGTCGCCTTGGAGAGCATCGTGCGAAAAACCAACACAAAAACGCTCCTTTTTAGAAATCAAGGTCCGCGCATCATATTGGCGTTCGCTGATGAAATCGATATTGTAGGTAATACAACTACCAGTGTCAAGGAAGAGTTCTTCAAACTGGAAAATGCCGCAAAGAAAGTTGGCCTACGAATCAACGAAGAAAAAACAAAATATATGGCTACAACAAGAACGGAACGGCGAGACAGAACAGGACCGAACGTGACTATGGACCACTACAATTTTGAAAGGGTCCATTAGTTTAAATATTTGGGAGCTACGATCACCTCTGACAACATTACACAAGAGATTAACAACAGAATACAAGGAGGCAACCGCTGCTGGTATGTGCTGCAAAAGATAATGAAATCGAAAAATATATCCCGCCGCACGAAAATAAGAATATATCAAGTAGTTATAAACCGGTAATGACATATGCATGTGAAACATGGACGTTGACAAAACAAAATGAGAATAGACTGAAAATCGAAGAAAGAAGAATGGTTAGAGGGATATACGGACCGGTTAGGGACAACACCACACAGCAATATAGAACGAGAACAAACAAGGAATTGGAGGAACTATACAACCAGCCAGATATAGTGAAAATAATAAAAGCAGAAAGATTAAGATGGGCCGGCCATGTTATGAGACAAGATCAACGTATCGTCAAGTTGGTATGGGAAGAGAACCCAGAAGGAAAGCGGCCGCTAGGAAGACCAAGGATGAGGTGGAGAGATAACGTTGCAGCAGACTTACAAACCCTAAACGTCGAACGCGCAAGTGGAGGCAGATTGTGAAGTCAGCAAAGACCCACCCCGGGTTGTAATGCTAAAGAGAGAGAGAGAGAGAGAATTCCGCTGGCCTAAAATCCATGTTATAAAAAACGGATATAATATCTTTGATCGTTCATAATAACTTTCCAATCTTTCCACATCTAACAAAATTAAAATGTAAAAAAATAACAGGTAAGTTCCCCGATCGATTACTTTAGTATAAAACCTTAACACCACAAGACTGAATCAGAGCTGTTAAAATACGGGAAGCTAACCTGCCAGCTATGTTACAGCATCTGTGGTTCACAAACCCCCAGGAGTTCGCGAACTTTAGAAAAAGAGTTTGAAAAAAAATTTTAATGTAATTTTAAATTAAATATTGCAACAGGCAATACGATGAGTCGCTACACCGATGGCAATGCGAATGTATTCTCGAACAAGCCGGCAACTTCTACTTCGGTGACCCAAAACTTTTCCGGAATGCGCACGAAAGAACGATAATAAAGTCTGTCGATATAAAAACGCCGCAGTTACATATAAGGAAAAGTAGAGTCGAACTGAATTGTACCATGAACTTTAGAACAAGGTTTGTAGGTTTGCGCAACCTCCAAAAAAATTGTAAGTTGAAATAAAACATACTAATAAATACAAGTTTTTTTTTTAATTTCTGTTGATAATTTAATAATTAAATTTAAATTAATTTTTTACCTAGATTATAGGCGAACAGCAATCAATTATTGAAATAATTCGCCTAAATATCATTAATAAACACAAGATTAAAAAAAAATTGAATGTCTATCTGACCAGATCATTTTATTATTATGTAATTAGACGCCCTGAATCCAAATCTGAGGTCCGGTAACCTCAAACACGTCAGATTCAAGGTCATTTCAAAGTCAAATGGAGTAAAATTCACTAAATAAATTTGAAGAAGTAGATTTGTATGATTTAGAGATTGCTGAATCCGCATTCGTGGTTTGTTTAATCCCAAGGTCGACTAGAGGTCATTTTAGGGTCATTACAAGGTCAAACTGAGAAAAATCTACTAAATAAATCTGAAAAAAAGTAGGTTTTTGAAGAAGTTGAATCCGAATTCGTGGTTTGTTTAAACACCCAAAGTCAGCCAGAAGCAGTAGATTCAATATGTCGACTGAGCTTAAAGCATTTGCTATACTTTTCAATAAAACTAAATTATATTATTTTGAATATCAGCTTCAAGGATTCTTAGGGTTGTTGATTATGTGTCTTAAAATTAGATTTTCAAAATTCAAAATGGTGAATTCAATAAGCCCGACTAAGTAAAAAAAAATTCTTTAATAAAATAATTAAATGCTATTTATTTCTTTAAAAATCAGTTTTGCTAAGTTTTCCAATTTGCTGATTGTAAATGAGGAGTTAAAGTTTCAAAATTCAAGACAATAACTCCTGCATTTATAAAGGCCAGTATCAAAAACTATTGAATTTTCTTTAAAATAGACTCTAAAGTTTTTTAAAATGTTTATTAATTCGAATCAGAATTCCAAAAACATAAGAATTTCTCGAACCAATCAAAAATCAGTTTTAATAAGTTGAAAATCCCCGCTTCACTTGGTTCAAGGAGAATTCTATTTCACTAGAAGCTGAAACATCAGAAAATCGTTCAATGAATAATAATTTTTTAGTCATATTGATGCAAATCTGCTGTTGGTCATTTTTTTCAGTTTAAAATAAAACAATACAAAAATTGTCTACCAAGTCGTATTACAAACAACTAACTGTGCATAGTAACATTCAGTTGTGACAAACTCTATATTTTATAAAGTGTTTCTCGACAAAAAATGTGTTTCTGTCGCACGTAATCAAATTTTTAACCAAGTAACATAATCATCCTAAAAATATTCACGAACGAATAATTTTAGGGTAAAATATTAACCAAAATAGTTTCGACGAGGTCGTGAATCCAGTGAAAATGATCCAAGAAGTGGATGGATTTTAGACGCCATTAATTACAAATTCAACATATTAAAAAGATCTCTGAGTGTTCATAAAATTTTTATAAGCTAGATCTAATATGTCAAGAGCAAGCTAAAGTTCAACAAATACTAGCCAAAATGTGTTTAGTTCTTGTAAATATTTCGAAAGAAAATGTATAAAACAACGTGTGTTCTGTTATTTGTAACGTGTGTAACTAGAATAGTGCATATTTCTTCACAATCTTGTGAATATGTTCAAAATCTTTTAATAAACTATACTCATTTAAAGAATTCAACATGGGATATTACAGTAGTAACAGGTTGTATTAGTGACGCGTCGTTTCCTGCAATAGATGTGTTTTTTGTTTACATTGGATGCCTAGAAGAAAGTGTACCCGTAATGGAAAAAAACTTTATCAGTAATATGGACACCCTACAAGAAATTTTTATTGGAAAATGTCACGTGGAAGAAATAGAGCCAGGTGCTTTTTCAAATCTGTCTCGATTAGAAAAGATTAGAATATATAACAACCCCTTCACAACTATACCTGCCGGTGTGTTCAATATTCTTCCAAGCCTTGAAACACTTCAGATATTTAACAGCAAACTAACGGACATTCAAGATGGGGCTTTTGCCAATTTACCTAACTTAAATACAGTGAAGCTTCAAGACAACAACCTTGAGCATTTGAAAAGAGAATGGTTTACTAATACTACCAATATCGTATCATTTGACGTACACCGTAATTCAATACGTGAAATTCCGTCGGGAATGTTTCACGGTTGGAAAAAATTAAAATATTTGGCTTTAGCCTCCAACGCAATATCAAAAATCGAGGGCCAAATGTTCAAAAACGGCGCTCGAAGTTTGTATTATGTGGGTCTACATCACAATCATCTGACATCGCTATCTTCAGATACCTTTGCTTCGGTGTTTATTGATTATCTTTCTATAAGTGGAAATTTGTTAAATTTTCTTCCTGAGGATTTTTTAAGGAAAATACGGACTTCCAGCATAAATATTTTTGGCAACCCATTCAAATGTCCATGTCTGGAGAAAATTTTACAAATCTTTTGGGAAAGAGACGTAAATGTTGATGGACATGACTCGATTGTTGAAGTCTGTAAATCTGGAGATGTGCCAGTTTGTGGATATTCTCGGAATTCTTCACATACATGTACTGAGTCCCTCGATGAAGAACTAACGTTTCGGATGAATTCTTACTTTAAAAAAATTAACTATGGTAGTGTGCTAGATGAATTTGGACAGCAATGTGTCATATTAGATAATATCACAAATGAAGTAGCATAATATTAAGTTTCGATATATATATATATATATATATATATATATATATATATATATATATATATATATATATATATTTGTAATATTTTCTTGGGTTTAGCTTTTCTTATTTGGAGACTAACAAACGACAATTTTTCTGACGTTTCGCTCTACATAGTGAACCTCTTCAGAGTTATGGTATGTTTTTCATCTACAAAATTACAATTTTTTTTTATAAACACATATCACAGTAATTTATTTATTACATTTATATTTTAAAGTTAATATTTAAAATTAATAAAAATAATATTTTTACTTTGGTTCGATTCGGGACTTGAAGTCTACAATATTTGTGTAGTGAACAACGGAAAGTACGCGTCATATGGGAGAACTTTATATAATTATAGGAAATTATATATATATATATATATATATATATATATATATATATATATATATATATATATATATATATATCATGATATCTCGTGACAGGCATATCACTATTTAATACAATCTAAAAATAAATATGAAGCGTACTCCCTGGTGACTACAGATTTAAAAAAATGACTTCTGATATCATCAAATATTTTTAGAAAATCGCATAAAATTACTCCAGCAACAATAAATTACTCAATTTATATGCAGGATTTTTATTTTAATAATCATTATTTAACATTTAATATTATATACACTGAAGAGACTAGACATCCAAATAAACCTACAAGGTCAATTAAGTTTTTTCGAAATGTTGTATGAATGATATATTATAAAAATGAAAACACTCGGTTATTGTAAAAGAACAAATAGGCCGACGGAGTTAGCCTCGTATGAGGTGATTTTGAAATGTATTGTTAGTAGACTTCTGATTACGTAGAAACCTTCAGAATGATAACAGTAATTATGTAGTGTCTTATGTGTCATTTTCTTTTTTAGGGAAAATTTTTTATTTAACAATTAAGATGTAAAAAAACAGTTTCGAACAGAAGTTGTGCGCATTGAAAATATCTACAAAATGAGCCCATTCGAATCGGATAATTTCTTCGTTAGTTATTCCAAAAAAACCTGCTGAAATGGCTGTTTTTTCAAGTGTTTATAAACAATAGAAAAATATATTGTATTAGCTTTATACTGCAACTAACGGAGCCTCTTATTGCATAAATAAATGTACAAAATTTCAAGTAAAAATTTTTAATGATTTTTTTGCGTAGTGAATTTGTTTATAACTTTTTATGTTTTTTTGATTGTTTATTCTCAGCGATCTAGAGGTCGTACAGCGGTTTGCGGGTACGCAAATGAAAATTCCAGACTTGTACTAATAATAACAAAAAAGAACGAAATGAATTGTTGATCTTAATTTGTTGAAACAGATAAACAAAATTGCGGTTGGTTTTTTCGTTATAAACAATTAGAATAGCTCTTCGACAATTGTTGATATCGAAATGCCGATAAAAGAAAGCGATAGCTGAGATTTTGACGCATATTTTGAAAACAAAAAAATTGTGTACGACCACTAGAAGTTGAGAGGTTTTTTTCAAAATTTTCTGTAAAATTGTTTATTAACATTAAGGGATTATTTAAGTAGAAACTCATAGGGAGATGGTTAAACTATTGTATGCAGCAGTTTTCAACTCAATTATTTCAAAATTGTTGATGTAGCAATAGTTTAAAATTGCTCCTACTCCGAGAGTCAGAAAGTGAGCAGTGGAGAGGGGCGTTCTTTCAGCCTGCGGCGCAGTGTCAAGAGCTATTGAATTTTCTTTCAAATGAACCGTACAGTATTTTAACGTGTTTATTAATTTGAATCAGAATTCCAAAAACATAAGAATTTCTCGAATCAATCAAAAATCAAATCTGCAGTTGGTCATTTTTATCGTGCTCAGTTTAAAACAAAACAAAAATTTCAATTTCATATTACAAACAACTAACTGTGCGTAGTAACATTCAATTGTGACAACCTTTTTGTTTTATGAAGTGTTTCTAGACAAAAAATGAGTTTTAGTCGCAGGTAATCAAATTTTTAACCAAGTAACATAATCATCCTAACAATATTCACGAACGAATAATTTTAAGGTAAAATATTAGCCAAAACAGTTTCGACGGGGTCGTGAATCCAATGAAAATGATCCAAGAAGTGGATGGCTTCTAGACGCCATTAATTACAAATTCAACATATAAAAAAAATCTCTGAGTGTTCATAACATTTTTTATAAGCTAGATCTAATATGTCAAGGACAAGGCAAAGTTCAACAAAAACCGGTCAAAATGTGTTTAGTTCTTGTAAATATTTCGAAAGAAAATGTATAAAATAACATGTGTTCTGCTATTTGCAACGTGTGTAACTAGAATAGTGCATATTTCTTCACAATCTTGTGAATATGTTCAAAATCTTTTAATAAACTATACTCATTTAAAAAATTCAACGTGGAATAGTACAGTAGTAGTAACAAGTTGTATTAGTGATGCATCGTTTCCTGTAAAAGATGTGTTTTTTGTTCACATTGGATGTCTAAAAGAAAATGTACCCGTAATGGAAAAAAACTTTATCAGCAATATCGACTCCCTACAAGAAGTTTTTATTGGAAAATGTCATGTGGAAGAAATAGAGCCAGGCGCTTTTTCAAATCTGCCTCAATTAGAAAAGATTAGCATACATAACAACCCCTTCACAACTATACCTGCCGGTGTGTTCAATATTCTTCCAAGCCTTAAAACATTTCAAATATTTAACAGCAAACTAACGAACATTCAAGATGGGGCTTTTGCCAATTTACCTAACTTAGAAACAATGGAGCTTCCCAACAACAACCTTGAGCAATTGAAGAGAGAATGGTTTACTAATACTACCAATATTGTATCATTTGACGTATACCATAATTCAATACGCGAAATTCCGCCGGGAATGTTCCACGGTTGGAAAAAATTAAGGTATTTGATTTTAAACTCCAACGCTATATCAAAAATTGAAGGCCAAATGTTCAAAAATACCGCTCGAAGTTTACATTATGTGGGTCTACATCACAATCATCTGACATTGCTATCTTCAGATACTTTTGCTTCTGTATTTATTGATTATCTTTCTATAAGTGGAAATCTGTTAAATTTTCTTCCTGAGGATTTTTTAAGGAAAATACGGACGGCAAGCATAAATATTTTTGGCAACCCATTCAAATGTCCCTGTCTGGAAAAAATTGAACAAATCTTTCGGGAAAGAAGCGTGAATGTTGATGGACATGACTCGATTGTTGGAGTCTGTAAATCCGGAGATGTGCCAGTTTGTGGATATTCTGGGAACCCTTCACATACGTGTACTGAGTCCATCGATGAAGAACTAACGCATCGGATGGATTCTTACTTTAAAAAAATTAATTATGGTAGTGTGGTAGATGAATTTGGACGACAATGTGTTGTATTAGGTAATATCAGAAATGAAGTAGCATAATATTAAGTTACGATAAAATAAAAAATAGGCTTCAGCGAGAAAATTCCCATCATCAATAACATTTATCTGAACTAAATCAAAACTAATTAGTCAATACAACGTTTATATTCATAAAGACGTGCCTATTGCACAGACGAGCGGAACTTCATAGTATATTGAAAATGCCGTTTTATTTTCGGATCAGGAAAAGGGAAAAATTGCAACATGTGTTTAGGTAAATGAAAATATCAGTGAAATAATAATAATTAGATTTATTGAAAAAACAAAAAAAAATTACAAAACTTAAAAAGGTGGAATTAGGACCCCTCTCTTAACCGAAAAGAACACTAAATATAACACAATAAGGTTTACCTGCAAACACTATGAAAATTGAAAATCATGGTTCTTGGGTTTAGAGCGTGATAAATTAGCCGACGTTTCGCCTACGATTGCACGAGGCATCTTCAGCGATCTTTACTCCACGAGATTAGAACACTGAATCATCACATTCAGGCCTAGGCCTCTATTGGGCCCTTTACATCCCACCATAGCTGCAGGTCTTTTTAGCCCGATCGCCATTTCGAATCCAAGCAGCCTCGTTAGTTGAACTTGCCTAACTGCTTCCGGTAACAAAATTGTATCTCCGAAATATCTCTGTCTCAGTCCGTTGAGTACACTCTCTGAGGGCATGGTCAACAGTTTCATCCTCCTTCAAACACCATCTGCACGTCGGGTTCTATGAAGATGGCCCCTGAAGTGACAATGTCCTGTCAACAATCCCCCCACAATTCAGAACTCTTTCCTTCCCAAGGAGAGAAGCTCCTCAGTTACCGAACCCAACTTTGCCAGACGGTGTGCTTCCTCATTCCTGCGTTTGTTCGAGTGACTCGGGACCCATACGAGTCTGACTGTGCAGCCGTTCCTTGTCATACCATTTAGTATATCCTTGCACTCAGACACCAGTCGCGAAGTTACAACACTGGACTTCAGTGCTAAAATCGCAGCCTTACTCTCTGAACACATATTTATTACCTTATTCTTGTCTATATCCCTCTCACAGAGATGGGCACCTACCTACCTACGCAATGAACGATTTATGCAGTACATGCGATTTATAAAAGAGAAAACAGGAGTACCTTTCGATGCCCCTGTTTACTCTTCACGGCACCCCAGGAACCCCTGATTTACCCATAGTTGCGATCCCTTTGTCAGCGAGTTCAGTATTTAAGCTTTTTAGGATAACATGATTTTCTAAAAATAAAAACAAAATTAAGATTGTTAAATATACTTATAAAATAATATAAATAAAACTGTGAAAGATGACTGTCAAAAAATGTTTTGACTGAAGTCAAAGAAAATTTATGTTCATACAGAGTCAAAATTTCTGAAACCGGCCACTAAAAATCGACTAGTCGATATTCATGAATTTTTTTGCAGATTCCTGAAGCCTTGCACGTCAAAGTTAATGTCTTAAAACATTTTCTGAAAATTTAAATTTTTCAAAAAGTTATAAACAAATGAATTTCTAAGCAACTTTTTATTAAAATTGCTATATCTTGGTCAATATTTAATGCAAGTTGATGAAATTTTTATGGTATATTCATAAATAGTAACGGAATCGGATAAGAGATAATTTAAACCGAAAACTTGTAATTTGTTAATAAACAAATAATTTTGCAATAAACAAATAACAGTTTTACCAACTTCTCCTTGTGCTACAATTTTCTTTTCACATTTGCATTCCTTAAACTCTAGCCTCGATAACTGTGAAGTGAAATTTTGGTGATCTCAACTTGGAAAAAAGTTATGAATTTTTAAATATTATCATGAAGATGCTTTAATGCGGCCGCGCCGGGCCGCGTCACGCGAGCGATACCTACAGTACAAGGTGTGATTTTCTCCCCTGGTTTTATTGTTATTATTTATAACTTTATAAAATAAAAAAATACCTTATTCACAATAATTTATGATGAATTAATACAATCGTTAATATTTTGATATTTGAGATAAATAAAAATATTATTTTTTCAGAAACGTCTATTGTTGGGGAATCTTAATGACTTGCATATCGATTTTTTGAAAAAATATTCAAATTTACAAATATCCTTGTCTGCTTTTAGAGCTTTAAGGCCTGAACAGTGTATTCCAGTTGGTTCTAAGGGTACGCATAACGTTTGCGTATCAAAAATACATGGAAATATACGTTTTAAAATGAGAGGGCTAAAAGAAGAATTTGCTGATAAAGCGTTCAATTTTCAACTAGCTATCGTGATTATTTCAAAGGAATGATTTATTCATGTCCGACTGCAGACTGTTTTATGGGAAACTGTAAAAATTGTCCTGGTGCAGATAAAATTTGAAAGAATCGCCGCAAACATTCCAAATTAAAAGTATTTCTTTTAATCAATGGCTCACTACTGACCGGTAATGTATTTAAATTTTTCTACTTAATTAAATTCTTTTATAATTTTCCTTCATATATACATTTTCCAGATGCCAATTACTTCGTGAAAATGAAGAAATCGATATTTTTATAAAGAATCTGAGGAAAATATTACCAGATATTTTGAAACACGACTTTCTTGCTGAAACTCAAGCAAAATATTTAAATGAACTAAAAAATTTACTATCACCAGGCGAATTTTTAATCACTCTCGATTTTTCTGAAAATTACTCGTTTCATGTTCAGAATGCTATACAAGCTCAACATTGGTCTAAAGATCAAGCATCATTGCATGTCTACGTAATATATTATAAGAAAAATGATGCCGTGTGTAATCTTAACTTTGTTGTTTTTTCGGAATACGAGAATCACGATGTAACTGGAGTCCATTTATATAACTCTAAGATGATTGAGTTTTTGAAAAAAAAAATTGGCATGCAAAACGTAAAAAAAGTTATATACTTTTCTGATGGAGCAGGATCTCAGTATAAAAATAAATTTAATTTTTGAATTTATTATACCACGAGAAGGACTTCCATATCAACACAGAATGGCACTTTTTGTGACCTCGCATGAAAAAGGTGCATGTGATGGCATTGGTGGTTGCGTATAGAGGAATGCATATCGTGCTAGCTTACAAGATAAAACGATTGTTACAGCACAATAACTTTTCGAATGGGCACGCAACTTTTTTCACAAAATTGATTTGGATTTTTGTACTTTAGATGAATATAAAAAGCACCAAGAATATCTAAAGAAACGTTTCTCTACAGCTCAAACCATCAAGGGAACACGCCAATTTCATTGCTTTAAGCCATTTAATATTAATTCTATAGAATGTAAGATTTTTTCAACATGTTCAAAAAGTATTATACTGAAAGTAGATAAAGCTGTAAAATAATAAATGAGAAGTGTAAACAAGTGTGAATGGGGTACTTTTTATTTTATAAAATTATAAACATTAAAATTAAAACCAGGAAAATTATAGGTTGTACTGTAGGTATAGCTCGCATGAGGCAACGCGGCGCGCCCGCCTCGGCCGCATTCAAACATCTTCATAATAATATTTAAAAATTCATAACTTTGTTCCAAGTTGAAATCACCAAAATATCACTTCACAGTTATCGAGGCTAGAGTCTAAGGAATGCAAATGTGAAAAGAAAATTTTTGTAGTACAAGTGAAGTTGGTAAAACTGTTATTTGTTTATTGCAAAATTATTTGTTTATTAACAAATTACAAGTTTTAGGTTTAAATTATCTCTTATTCGATTCTATTTATGAATATACCATAAAATTTTCATCCACTTGCATTAAATATTAACCAAGATATCGCAATTTTAATAAAAAGTTGCTAAGAAATTCATTTGTTTATAACTTTTTGAAAAATTTAAATTTTCAGAAAATGTTTTAAGACATTAACTTTGACGTGCAAGGCTTCAGGAATCTGCAAAAAAATTCATGAATATCGACTAGTCGATTTTTAGTGGCCGGTTTCAGAAATTTTGACTCACAACGAAATGACTTGTTTGTCTCGGTTGTCTCTTTCTATCTTTCTCCACCCATAATGTCAGATTTTTTGCTACGTATGGCTTGAATTAGAAAAATTATGGTTTGTTTTCTCTCCTCATGGGTATTCTCTCACTGGACCAACTATATATATATATATATATATATATATATATATATATATATATATATATATATATGGCTATAACTTGAGTAATTTAAATAGAACGCTACACTTTTTAAGTTACCAGAAAATGTACCTTTTAAATACCTATCGAATGGTATGAGGGTGTTCTATAGCTGTCTTCGCGTCTTTATAGAATACGCCATATAATCGTTTTCTGCGCCATTTTGTGTTTTGTGAATAGATGTTCTAATGTATCTAGTTACCTATGGTATTTGGAAATGACAGGTAATTTACAACTGTAAGAATAATAATCAGCAATATCTTTACAAATGATCAAAAACTCGGAACGCAATTTATAATCGTCCAACATGCTATAACAGCAATAATGGTAATAACATATTGATGATAGCACAAAACAGAAGCAATATAGATACATAGTAGACGTTCAAAATGTCGACCATCCATTTCCAAACATATATTCTTTTGTCGAAACCACTGCTAACTCTGGACAACATTTGCGGGATTACAGTTTGAAAAACATCTCTTATGCATATTTTCATATCGTGTGGACTCGTCGAAGGCGCATTGTAGACAATTCCTTTTATGTATCCCTATAAAAAGAAATCTGATGGGAATTAAGTCCGGAGATCTCGGAAGCCAATTTTGAAATCCGTCTCTCGCAATCCACCTATTTTGAAAATTGACATTTAAAAATTTCCGAACCTCGCGATGACAATGAAGCGGAGCTTCATCCGGTTGAAGTCACATAGTTGTTCTAATATTTTAAAGGGCATCTTCTAAAAACACTTAAAGTTGGTGTAAAAGAAAATCGCGAAACATCAAACCATTTAAAGGTCCTTCAAAAAAGTAGGGTCCAATTAAGTATGGACCCAGTATTCTTCCCCATACATTAACCGACCATCTATTCTGGTTTCTCATAACTCTGTATTCATACGGATTTGAATCAGAATAATAATGGAAGCTGTGTCTATTCACGAAACTATTGTTATGAAAAGTACATTCATCATTAGCAAAACATTATCAAAAAAGTGTTCATTTTCTGCCACTTTATCTAACACCCAAAAGCAGAATTCAGTTCGGTTGTCAAAATCATTTCCGTGAAGCTCTGGACAAAATTGAATTTTATAAGGATGAAATCTGTATTTGTTAATAATCCTTGAAACACTTGCTTGGTTAATGTTAGTATTTGCAGATATATGATTCTGACTAATACTGGGATTTTCCATCACTGAACCAAGTACAGTAAAAACATTTTCTTCATTCTCAGTGACAGGTTTTCTTATCACATGTTTTTTATAACTGATACTTCCACTTTCCTGAAACTGGTATAATAGGCTCAAAGAAACGGCTGGTTTAGGATGGTTTCCTTCAAGAAACCTTTGAGCATAGACTCGAAAAGCCAACAACCAATTTTGATGACATTCGCCAAGGATAAAAATCATATCACTACGCTCTTCCTTTGGATAAATCTTCATTTTGACAAATCAATAACACAACAGTATCCAAATAATTATATATATATATATATATATATATATATATATATATATATATATATATATATATATATATATATATATATATAGTCGGTTTATAACGTCCTTCTACGTCTTCCGATTTCCAGTCGCCACTGATCCCGATCTTGCCAAAGATCGTTATCCAGTTGCCTTATCCTGATTTCTTCGTCAATTCCTCCTCTCCAACTTCTTCTTGGTCTTCCTGGTTTCCGTCTTCCTCGTGGTTTCCATTCTAATATCTGCTTTGGGAGCCGTTCTTCAGGCATCCTTTGAACATGTCCATACCACGTAAGTTGTTTAATTTTAATGTCGTCCACTATGTCATGTGTAACTCCCATAATCTCCTTAATTCTTTCGTTGGTCACTCTATCCATCCTTGATTTACCTGCCGCACGTCTCCAGTAGTCCATTTCAGTAGCTCTTAGTTGACCCTCCGTCCTCTGTTTGATTTGCCACACTTCGCTGTTATATGTGATAATACTTTTTACTATCGTATTAAATATTCGATGTTTATTAGTTTTTGATACCTGCTGGTCCCATAGAATTCCGTTCATCATAGCTATAGCTCTCCTGCCTTGAGTGCTCCTTTCCTTTATTGCTTTATCCAGTGCACCATCATTTGTTATTTTTAACCCTAAGTATGTGTAATTCGCATTTTTTAATACATTGCCCATCCTCCAATTTAAGATCTTGCTGAATCCCTCCAATACACATGTATTCGGTCTTTTTTATGTTAACCTCCAGACCCCACTTGTTATATTCTTCGATTAACTTCCTTGCCATGTAGTTGAGGTCATCGTACTCCTGAGCCACCACTATTTGGTCATCTGCGAAGCATAAGGTATACAGCGTATTATCGTTTAATGGAATACCCATAGCACTACATTTCCTTTTCCATGGTTTAAGTACTTGTTCTAAATATATTTTAAACAATGTGGGTGATAGGCAACATCCCTGCTTAAGTCCTCGATTAACTTTAAATCCGTTCGACATTTGATTTTCCAATTTTACATGTGCATTACTATTTTCATAAAGGTTCTTGACAGCTTTAATAAGGGTCGCACTTATATTTGTTTTCTCGAGGGCTTGCCATAAGCGGTTTTGTGGTACACTGTCATAAGCTTTTTTAAGATCCACGTACAAAAGATGAACTTCCTGATTGTAAGCCAGCTTCTTTTCGATTACTTGGGTGATAGAAAACAGATGGTCCATAGTGGATCTTCCTGCTCTAAATCCGGCTTGTTCCTCGGCCTCCATGTCTTGGTATTCCAGTTCTATCTTTTCCTTTATTACTTTCCCGTATATTCGGCTTAAGGTACTCGTAACGGCTATACCTCTGTAATTTTCACATTCCAAATAATTCAATTCAATAAATGAAGTTTCACAATTACAAAAAATAATACCGCTAATATAGGCAACAGGCTTTGTAGACTAAACTAACAGATTAAATGAATTATTTGATGTTTTTAATGTCAACTTGAAACATTAGAACATCTATTTAAAAAACACAAAATGGTGCAGAAAACGATTATTTGGCGTATTCTGTGAAAACGCGAAAACTTAGCTATAGAATACCCTCATATACCATTCGATAAGTATTTAAAAGTTAGATTTTCTGGTAAGGTAAAAAGTATAGCAGTTTATTTAAATTAATCAAGTTATAGCCACTTAAATTTCTTATTTGATTAGTTTTAATTTTTGGATACCCTGTATAATATAGAAAATTTATTATAATTAGGATATAATATATGATTTATTGTTAAACATCACTATAAATTTCGAGGACATACCTGAAATACTTCTTAAGTATTTTGAACATGAAAATTAGGTTAGATTTTGTCAAAATATAAATTATTTAAAAATCCCTTAAGGTTTAAGTACTACAAACCTTATCAAAATAGGCACTTATTTTGATCGGATAATCCAAAAATGCAATAATATACAGGGGGTTCCATTTAAAAAAAAAAACACAACTTTGATACTTTCAGAGCTTTTGTGACACCCTGTATAATAGGAAAATAACTTTACAAAAGTAACTATATTAGACTCAAAATACCAAAATATGTGAGTTTCTAGCTTTTTTTGGGCCAGGTTTATTTTTAAATTTTCATTATCCTTTATACCGATTTATAACATTGAAGTGTCGTGAAACGAGCTGCGCCAAACAGTACCACTGTTTGGCGAACCAAACTTATTACTTATTTTTTTCAAATATTATATTTCGATTCGTTCGTATTTCTATTTGGATATTTTATACAGAGTACGAACTGTGCACACCAAATAATAAAGGGTGCGTGGGGTTTCAACGGTTTCAATCACCATCTCCCTACACACTTATATGTAGAAGTTTTGGTTCGGTTCACGACGTAACAATGTTAGAAGTCTACAATATTTGTGTAGTGAACAACAGAAAGTACGCGTCATATGGGAGAACTTTATATAGTTATAGGCAATTATTTCGATATCAGGATATCTCGTGATAGCGATATCACTATTTAATACATTCTAAAAATAAATATGAAGCGTACTTCCTGGTGACTACAGATAAAAAAAAATGACTTCTGATATCATTAAATATTTTTAGAAAATCGCATAAAATTACTCCAGCAACAATAAATTACTCAATTTATATGCAGGATTTTTATTTCAATAATCATTATTTAACATTTAATATTGTATACACTGAAGACACTAGACATCCAAATAAACCTACAAGGTCAATTAAGTTTTTTCGAAATGTTATATGAATGATATATTATAAAAATGAAAACACTCGGTTATTGTAAAAGAACAAATAGGCTGGCGGAGTTAGCCTCATATGAGGTGATGTTGAAATTTATTGTTAGAAGACTTCTGATTACGTTGAAACCTTCAGAATGATAATATTGATTATGTAGTCTCTCAAGTCTCATTTTCTTTTTTAGGGAAAATTTTTTATTTAACAATTAAGATGTAAAAACAGTTTTATCGAGTTCTAGCAAGAGCTATTATTTTTCTGTAAAAAATTTCTAAACAAAAGTTGTGCGCGTTGAAAATATCTACAAAATGAGCCCATCCGAATCGGATAATTTCTTCGTTAGTTATTGCAAAAAAACCTGCTGAAATGGCTGTTTTTTCAATTGTTTATAAACAATAGAAAAATATATTGTATTAGCTTTATACTGCAACTAACGGAGCCTCTTATTGCATACAATAAATGTGCAAAATTTCAAGTAAAAATTTTCAATGGTTTTTTTGCACAGTGAATTTGTTTATAACTTTTTATGTTTTTTTGATTGTTTATTCTCAGCGATCTAGAGGTTCTACAGCGGTCTGCGGGTACACAAATGGAACTTCCATACTTGTACTAACAATAACAAAAAAGGACTTGTTGAAATAGATAAACAAAATTGCGGTTAGTTTTTTCGTTATAAACAAATAGGATAGCTCTTCGACAATTGTTGATATCGAAATGCCGATAAGAAAAAGCGATAGCTGAGACTTTGACGCATATTTTGAAAACAAAAAAATTGTGTACGACCACTAGAAGCTGAGAGTTTTTTTTTCAAAATTTTCTGTAAAGTTGTTTATTAACATTAAGGGATTATTTAAGTAGAAACTCATAGGGAGATGGTTAAACTATTGTATGCAGCAGTTTTTAACTCAATTATTTCAAAATTGTTGATGTAACAATAGTTTAAAATTGCTCCTACTCCGAGAGTCAAAAAGTGAGCAGTGGAGGGGGGCGTTCTTTCAGCCTGCGGCACAGTGTCAAGACCTATTGAATTTTCTTTCAAATGAACCGTACAGTATTTTAACGTGTTTATTAATTTGAATCAGAATTCCAAAAACATAAGAATTTTTCGAATCAATCAAAAATTAAATCTGCAGTTGGTCATTTTTATCGTGCCCAGTTTAAAACAAAACAAAAATTTCCTACCAAGTCATATTACAAACAACTAACTGTGCGTAGTAACATTCAATTGTGACAACCTTTTTATTTCATGAAATGTTTCTCGACAAAAATGAGCTTCAGTCGCATGTAATCAAATTTTTAACCAAGTAACATAATCATTCTAACAATATTCACGAACGAATAATTTTAGGGTAAAATATTAGACAAAACAGTTTCGACGGAGTCGTGAATCCAATGAAACTGATCCAAGAAGTAGATGGCTTCTAGACGCCACTAATTACAAATTCAACGTATTAAAAAAAATCTCTGAGTGTTCATAACATTTTTTATAAGCTAGATTTAATATGTCAAAAGCAAGGTAAAGTTCAACAAAAACTGGCCAAAATGTGTTTAGTTTTAGTAAATACTTCGAAAGAAAATGTATAAAATAACATGTGTTCTGCTATTTGCAACGTGTATAACTAAAATAGTGCATATTTCTTCACAATCTTGTGAATACGTTCAAAATCTTTTAATAAACTTTACTCATTTAAAGAATTCAACTTGGAATATAACAGCAGTAACAGGTTGTATTAGTGACGCATCATTTTCTGCAATAGATGTGTTTTTTGTTTACATTGGATGCCTAGAAGAAAGTGTACCTGTAATGGAAAAAAACTTTATCAGTAATATTGACACCCTACAAGAAATTTTTATTGGAAAATGTCACGTGGAAAAAATAGAGCCAGGCGCTTTTTCAAATCTGCCTCGATTAGAAAAGATTAGCATATATAACAACCCCTTCACAACTATACCTGCCGGTGTATTCAATATTCTTCCAAGCCTTCAAACCCTTCAAATATTTAACAGCAAACTAACGGACATTCAAAATGGGGCTTTTGCCAGTTTACCTAACTTAAAAACAATGGAGCTTCCCGGAAACAACCTTGAACATTTGAAGAGAGAATGGTTTACTAATACTACCAATATCGTATCATTTAACGTATATGATAATTCAATACGCGAAATTCCATCGGGAATGTTTCACGGCTGGAAAAAATTAAGATATTTGAGTTTAAACTCCAACGCTATATCAAAAATTGAGGGCCAAATGTTCAAAAACAGCGCTCGAATTTTACATTATGTGGGTCTACATCACAATCATCTGACATCGCTATCTTCAGATACTTTTGCTTCTGTATTTATTGATTATCTTTCTATAAGTGGAAATCTGTTAAATTTTCTTCCAGAAGATTTTTTAAGGAAAACACGGACGGCAAGCATAAATATTTTTGGCAACCCATTCAAATGTCCCTGTCTGGAGAAAATTCAACAAATCTTTTGGGAAAGAAGCGTGAATGTTGATGGACATGACTCGATTGTTGGAATCTGCAAATCCGGAGATGTGCCAGTTTGTGGATATTCTCGGATTTCTTCACATACTTGTACTGAGTTCGTCGATGTAGAACTAACGTTTCGGATCAGTTCTTACTTTAAAAAAATTAATTATGATAGTGTGCTAGATAAATTTGGACAACCATGTATAGTGTTAAGTAATACTACAAATGAAGTAGCCTAGTATTAAGTCCCGATAAAATAAATAAATAAATAAATAAATATATATATATATATATATATATATATATATATATATATATATATTCTTCTGTTTTTTCTCAATTCTGTTTATATCTAGTTTATCATCAAAATATCGCAATAATTAAAATGGCTTAGTACAAGAGAATCTGTTAATATTATTTTAAGAGTTTTGATTTAAAAGATGACGATGAGGAGTAATCATTTTTAAATATATATATGCTTTCTGTAAGCTAAATCCAATTTGTTGTTTAAAACGCAAATCTGTATCGATTCGCATACCTAAGTTTTTTGTACATTTACTAAATTTTAATCCTCTCTTGAATCCTGATTGGTTCACGGGTAAAATAGAATTGTTTTCGAAAAAAGTTCTTATTTGATTATTCATTACTTTTTCTAACAACGTTGAGAGACGATGCAATTTTTATTTTTTGGCAATGGCCTTATACGTGCCACTTTCCAGGCATCAGAAAAAATTCCTCCAAAAATACAAGAATTTATTATGTTTACAAGAAAATGTAGAATTCTGGAACAACACAACCAGATCATTTCAATATTAATAAAATCCGAACTCGACACTAATGATTTTATACCGAATAGTTCTGATTTTACTTCATCTATACCAGCAGTAACAAATTCAAATTTTTCAGCAAAAAATAATATTACATTATTTTGATAATAGTGCAATTAATTGGGATTTGCCAGTTATATGTTTTTTGAAAATTGTAGAAAATGTTCGTTTATATCAGAAGGTTTAGCTAAAAAATCAAGAAGGGGCATAACTATATTTAAAATTTTCAGTCTGTTCTATAAGGTTTTACTATTAGTATTAGCACAAAATTCTAAATATTTCTCTTTTTCAGTTCTTATAGCTGTTATACAGGGTGATTCAAAAATCGATCACGAAACTTAAGGGGGTGATTCTACTTGACAAAATAAGGGTAGAGCTTCATATAATTTTTTTTCAAAATGTTATTCCATTTTCGAGTTACAAGCCGTCCAAGTTCAAGTTTTTATTTTTTGTTTTTTGAATTACTCGCTTACAGGAAAACCGATTTGACTAATATTTGAAAGATGGGCTAAGTCTTCTGCGCTTCATCATTTTAGTAACAATTCACATTGATTGTTTGCCGCTAGAGGGCACTTTACCTACATTGAAAATTGTTTTTTTGTCATAATTTTTTAGTGTTGACAGCTACAGTAGTTTTTGGCATAATTTCTGAAAGACTGATACCAGGCCTTTAAAAAAGGTGCTCTTTATTTACATCGCTAAACCCAACGGTTTAGACGTAAATCACCCTTACAAATTAAGTGGTAAATTTACTTTTCTCATTTCATTACCACCAGCTACCAGGTAAATAGCTATCAAAGTATACTAGAGCTGTCAGTTTAACATCAAATAAATTCGCTTTTTAAACTATTTAATTTATAATCTTAAAATAACTAATAATGGCTAATCAGTAAATATTCATATTATGGATTATTGCGATATACATTTAATTGATAAAAATTAATGAAACAGTACTAAACAAACTAAAAAAGATTCTCAAAATGTCCCCCATTTTCTTCCATACATTTCCTAACACTCTTCAAAAAATGTCGCCTAACTCGATGAAAAATTCCTGGTGTTTCTTTAATAATTTGGCACTTTTCGATTATCCTGAAGCGAAGATCCTCGACGTTGATTACTGGAATATCGTGCACCAATTGTTTCAAATGACCCCAAAAGAAAAAATCCATAGGATTAAGGTCTGGTGACCTCGCTGCCCATGCCAATGGTCCACTTCGTCCTATCCATCGCTCAGGATACGTTGCATTCAAATACTGTCGGACACGTATACTAAAGTGGGGCGGAGCTCCGTCTTGGAGGATCCACATGTTGGCCCTTACTTCCAATGGCACATCTTCCAGATACAATGGGAGACGATTTTGGATAAAATCTAAGTATACGTCACCAGTTAATGGGCCATCAAAGAAATGAGGACCAATAAGGTAATCTCCTATTATCCCTGCCCACACATTTAGTGAAAATCTACGCTGATGTTTCGTTTCTACCACATTGTTTGGGTTCTCGTAAGCATATGTGTGGATGTTGTGTAGATTTGTTATGCCATCACGAGTGAAACCAGCTTCGTCAGTGAATAATATGATGCCAATTAATCGATTATCGTGTTCATACTTAGCTAGGATCTGATTGCACATTTCCAACCGTCTCGGCCGATCATCGTCATAAAGAGCCTGCACCTTTTTTGAATGAAACGGGTAGAGTTGTTCTTCTCTTAGTATCCTCCATGAACTAGCCTGACAGAGCCGCACTTCATTCCCAATTTTTCTAGTACTAATACCTGGATTATCTTCAATAATTTCAAGCACTCTTTCTTCTTGTTGCACGTTTCTAGCAGTTCTAGGTCTTCCCCTATTTCCATTATAACTTTTAAAGGAACCACATTCCGCAAGCCTCCTGTGCACACTGGAAAATGTTTGAGCATGAGGGATATTTCTTTCCGGATAACTCTCCATATAATATCTTCTTGCCAACTCTGCATTACCATTTGCTTTTCCATAACAAAAATGGATATCACAATATTCGATATTTGAATATTGGTGATTAGCCATTATTAGTTATTTTAAGATTATAAATTAAATAGTTTAAAAAGCGAATTTATTTGATGTTAAACTGACAGCTCTAGTATACTTTGATAGCTATTTACCTGGTAGCTGGTGGTAATGAAATGAGAAAAGTAAATTTACCACTTAATTTGTAAGGGTGATTTACGTCTAAACCGTTGGGTTTAGCGATGTAAATAAAGAGCACCTTTTTTAAAGGCCTGGCATCAGTCTTTCAGAAATTATGCCAAAAACTACTGTAGCTGTCAACACTAAAAAATTATGACAAAAAAACAATTTTCAATGTAGGTAAAGTGCCCTCTAGCGGCAAACAATCAATGTGAATTGTTACTAAAATCATGAAGCGCAGAAGACTTAGCCTATCTTACAAATATTAGTCAAATCGGTTTTCCTGTAAGCGAGTAATTCAAAAAACAAAAAATAAAAACTTGAACTTGGACGGCTTGTAACTCGAAAACGAATGACATTTTGAAAAAAAATTATATGAAGCTCTACCCTTATTTTGTCAAGTAGAATCACCCCCTTAAGTTTCGTGATCGATTTTTGAATCGCCCTGTATATTGTAATTAAATTGTTACATTAGAAAAGTTTTTCATTTATATTTACAATATTTATTATGTCTTCGAAGGGGGTATTTTCTAAAAAAGTTGTTAATAAGTCCTTATCAATACGCTTTAAATTTCTTATTGAATAATGTTTTCTATTTTCAGCTATTAACTCATTGTCAGTTTCAAAACAACAAAAATCAGAAATCTAAGGAACATTTTTTGTTGAAAAACTTTTTTTTTTCAACTTTGGGTAACAACATTAAATCAATTAAACTGTTACTTTCAATTGCAATTCTGGTTGGAGTATCCACAATTTGTTGTAAATTAAATGTTTCAATAGAAATCTATATATTTTTTCCTATTTTTAAAATTAGGTCTGTTTCGATCCAAGAAGCGTTATTTCTTAGCAAAAAAGAAAACTTGCTCCATTTTTATGCCCCAACCGTTTTCAAAATATTTACGTTTAAACATTTTAAGTAAGAATATTTCATAAAATGAAATTATTATGCGTAAAAAATTATATGAATTAAAAGAAAAGCTTGATTTACTTGTAATTATTACACTATAGACATTATTTAGCTGATATCCTATCTGGAATCAAAACCCGCGTTTATATGGATAGATAGATTTAAGTTCGTGGCGCTCGTGAAAGGGATTTATACAAAAATTACTATTTTAATTTATCTCTTGTCAGGGTCGCTGATTATAAATTTGAAGTGTTTTTTTTGTAATTTTTAGACGGCGGATTCAATATGGCCGACTGAGCTTAAAGAATTCGCTACACTTTTCGATAAAATTAAATTAGATTATTTTGAATATCAGCTTCAAGAATTCTTAGATTTGTTGATTATGTGTTTTAAAATTAGATTTTCAAAATTCAAATTTAATAACCCCGACGAAGTAAAAGAAATTCTTTAATAAAATAATAAAATGCTTTTTTATTTCTTTTGAAATCAGTTTTGCTAGGTTTTCGAATTTGCTGATTGTAAATGGGAAGTTAAATTTTCAAAATTCAAGACAATAACTCGAGCATTTATAAAGGCCAATATCAAGAGCTATTGAATTTTCTTTCAAATGATCAGTAAAGTATTTTAACGTGTTTATTAATTTGAATCAGAATTTCAAAAACAAGAATTACTCGAACCAATCAAAAATCAGTTTTAATAAGTTGGAAATCCACGCTTCACTTATTTCAAGGATAATTCTATTCCACTAGAAGCTGAAGCATCAGAAAATCGTTTAATGAATAATGATTTTTTGGTCATGTTGATGCAAATCTGCAGTTGGTCATTTTTATCGTGCCCAGTTTAAAACAAAACAATACAAAAATTTTCTACCAAGTCATATCACAAACAACTAACTGTACGTAGTAACTTTCAAATGTTACAACATTTCTCTACTTGTCTGTCAAATTTCATTTCAATCGTTAATTACTTTATATTTTATGAAGTGTTTCTCAACAAAAAATGAGTTATAGTTGTATGTAATCAAATTTTTAACAAAGTAACGTAATCGTCCTAGAAATGTTCACGAACAAATAATTTTAAAGTATAATATTAGCCAAAACATTTCGACGTGGTCATGAATCCAGTGAATATGAACAAAGCAATGGAAGGGCTTCGGACGCCACTATTCACAAATTCAACATATAAAAAAAAAATCTCTGAGTGGTTATAAAACTTTTTATAAGCTAATTCTAATATGTCAAGAGCAAGGTAAAGTTCAACAAAAACTGGCCAAAATGTGTTTAGTTTCTGTAAATATTTTGAAAGAAAATGTATAAAATAACATGTGTTCTGCTATTTGCAACGTGTGTAACTAGAATAGTGCATATTTCTTCACAATCTTGTGAATATGTTCAAAATCTTTTAATAAACTTTACTCATTTAAAGAATTCAACGTGGAATATTACAGAAGTAACAGGTTGTATTAGTGAAGCATCGTTTCCTGTAAAAGATGTGTTTTTTGTTTACATTGGATGTCTAGACGAAAATGTACCCGTAATGGAAAAAAACTTTATCAGTAATATCGACTCCCTACAAGAAATTACTATTGGAAAATGTCACGTGGAAGAAATAGAGCCAGGCGCTTTTTTAAATCTGCCTCGATTAGAAAAGATTAGAATATATAACAACCCCTTCACAACTATACCTGCCGGTGTGTTCAATATTCTTCCAAGCCTTAAAATACTTCAGATATTTAGCAACAAAGTAACTGACATTCAAGATGGGGCTTTTGCTAATTTACCTTACTTAAACAAAATGGAGCTTCCCGGAAACAACCTTGAGCATTTGAAGAGAGAATGGTTTACTAATACTACCAATATCGTATTATTTAACGTATATGATAATTCAATACGCGAAATTCCATCGGGAATGTTTCATGGTTGGAAAAAAATAAGATTTATGAGTTTAAACTCCAACGCAATATCAAAAATTGAGGGCCAAATGTTCAAAAACAGCGCTCGAATTTTACGTTATGTGGGTCTACATCACAATCATCTGACGTCGCTGTCTTCAGATACCTTTGCTTCGGTGTTTATTGAACGTATTTCAATAAGTGGAAATCTGTTAAACTTTCTTCCTGAAGATTTTTTAAGGAAAATACGGACGGCAAGCATAAATATTTTTGGCAACCCATTCAAATGTCCCTGTCTGGAGAAAATTCATCAAATCTTTTGGGAAAGAAGCGTGAATGTTGATGGACATGAGTCGATTGTTGGAATCTGCAAAGCCGAAGATGTGCCAGTTTGTGGATATTCTCGGAATTTTTCACATACTTGTACTGAGTCTGTCGATGTAGAACTAACGTCTCGGATCAGTTCTTACTTTAAAGAAATTAATTATGATAGTGTGCTAGATGACTATGGACAGCCATGTATAGTGTTAAGTGATATCACAAATAAAGTAGCATAGTATTAAGTTCCGATAAAATAAAAAATAGATAGGCTTCAAAATATATATATATATATATATATATATATATATATATGTATATATTCTTCTGTTTTTTCTCAATTCTGTTTATATCTAGTTTATCATCAAAATATCGCAATAATTAAAATGGCTTAATACAAGAGAATCTGTTAATTTTATTTTAAGAGTTTGATTTAAAAGACGACGATGAGGAGTAATCATATATATATATATATATATATATATATATATATATATATATATATATATATATATAATCTATGCTTATATCATATATAAAGCGCAAACAATTCTGTTTTTTGTCAATTCTGTTTATATCTAATGTATCATCAAAATACCACAATAATTAAAATGGCTTAGATGAGGATAAATAATTTTTAAAGATATATATGCTTTCTGTAAGCTAAATCCAATTCGTTGTTTAAAACGCAAATCTGTATCGATTCGCGTACTTAACTTTTTTGTGCATTCACCAAATTTTAATCCTCTCTTAAATACTGATTGGTTCACGGGTAAAATAAATTTTTTTTCCAAAAATGTTGTTATTTGTTTATTCATTATTTTTTCTAACAACGTTGAGAGACAAAGCAACACACTAATAGATCGTAGGTCAATAAAACAGGTTACGTTATTATTTTTTGGCAATGGCCTTACATGTACCACTTTCCAAGCATCAGAGAAAATCCCTTTAAAAATACAAGAATTTATTATGTTTATAAGAAAAGGCAGGATTCTGGGACAACAGAACCAGAGCATTTCAATATTAATAAAATTCGAACCCGACACCAATGATTTTATACCGAATAGTTCTGATTTTACTTCATCTATACCAATAGTAACAAATTCAAATTTTTCAGCAAAAAGTAATATTAAGTTTTTTTGATAATAGTGTAATAAATTGGGATTTGCCAGTTGTATATTTTTTGGAAATTGTAGAAAATGTTCATTTATATCAAAAGGTTTAGCTAGAAAATCAAGGAGCACAACTATATTTAAAATTTTCAATCTATTTCGTAAGGTTTTACTACTAGTATTAGCACAAAATCCTAAATATTTCTCTTTTTCAGTTCTTATAGCTGTTATATATATATATATATATATATATATATATATATATATATATATATATATATATATATATATATATATATATATATATGATTACGTAACTGTTTGTAATAGTTTCAGTGACCTTCATTCTTTTTTTCTTTTATATTTTTGAAATGCCATATCTCTCATTTTTATCATAGTCTGTACAGTATCTTTCAACCAAACAGGCTTTTGCTTTTTTATTACGATAAATTTAAGAGGAACTAAAACATCAAATATATTTGTAATTAAATTGTTGAAATTGAAAAGTTTTTCCTTTATATTTACAATATTTATTATATCTTCGAAGGGGGTATTTTCTAAAAAAGTTGTTAATAAGTCCTTATCAATATGCTTTAAATTTCTTATTGAACAATGTTTTCTCTTTTCAGCTATTAACTCACTGTCAGTTTCAAAACAACAAAAATCAGAAATCTAAGGAACATTTTTTGTTGAAAATCTATTTTTTTTTTCAACTTTGGGTAACAACATTAAATCAATTAAACTGTTACTTTCAATTGCAATTCTGGTTGGTGTATCCACAATTTGTTGTAAATTAAATGTTTCAATAGAAATATATATATATATATATATATATATATATATATATATATATATATATATATATATATATATATATATATATATATTTATTAACTTAACGTTGGTACCTCCAAAATACCTATATACAGTACGTGCTTCCCTCATATATACCGTAGTTACCTCCGTTTTCGGAGGTAACTACGAACCCTACATAATATTTTACTATCGGTCATTACAAGGTCGTCTGTATCGATTTACGAAAAAATGCTTGGAGGTCACTTCGAGTAATATATGACCTCAGATTCGACTAGTAAGTTCGATGGTTCACCACCGGCGCTAGTGTCATTTGTACCCTGGAGACGTGCCACACGTAGTTCCCTCCGGCCATGAGACACCGATATATTACACTGAAAAGTCATATATATATACGACGTAGTTCCCTCCGAGTTATACAGAATATATATTCAGCGTATCTACCTCTTTTCTGATGCTTAAAAATTGGAATAATTTTGTTTATTAGGTATTTTTCTCGCCGATATGCTGGTAAATTTAAGGTTATGTACAGGTGATTTCCGTGCTAGTTTAAAATTGTCTTAAATTTTTAAGGCAAATACTAAAAAAAATCAATACGAGTGCTAGAAGGAAGTTATACTAAAAATGGCCCAGGAGAAAAGAACAGATAAATATTTTCTACTATAATTACATATTATCAATAATATATACAAAAATGCTGTTTTGTTTTCATATAATATTTTTAAAGTTTTATTTTATGAGTTTGTATAAAAAAATTCCAGGAAATGTCTCAGGTAATTACGTGAATACAAAGACCACTTTCATTTTTATCATGTTTTATTAAGTAAGGCTAGCCTCTAATTTAAGGACTTGTTTTTAAAAAGTGGTGTGAGCGCTTAATATGTTTGGTACGCAAGAAAGTGGAGGATGTGATAAAACGCATTGCTACTTTTAAATGGACATGGGTGGGACACGTCGCTAGGTAAGACAATATAAGGTTGACAAATAATATATTGTAATGGAGGCCTATGTCGTCCAAAAGAAGTATCGGAAGACAGGAGGGATCCAAATTATCACGTGATATCATGCGTTAGGAGCGCTTGATGCCAATAATTTAATAAGAATGTAGTTACACTGTTGAAATTAGAGTTATATTTAAAACATAACTAGTGGTTTCTATTGTTTTTGAGTAAAAATGTTTCTTAGAATAAAATTTTTTTAGAATGTACTAAAAGGAAATTCAATACATTTTTTATGGATTTCTATTACAATCTTGTTTAAAACTTCTTCAGGGACGTCACTATGTACAATTAGAAAATGCGCTAATTGTTACTTTTGGGTTCCGTACATTAAAAGGAAAAACGGAACCCTTACCAGATCACTCACAGGTTCGTCCGTCTGTCACAGCAGACTCAGAGACAATATGATGTGGAATCTTGAAATTTGGCACGGTAATACATCTTATAGGCCAAAATATTTTGCACTGTAACGCTTTAAAATATTGATATAAGGATTAGAGAGGGGTAAAATTGTATACACAATTTTTTTTTCATTTTATATATCATGTGTTTTATCATTTAAAACGGCTTATTATAAGGTGTGCAAAAATATTTTTTTCGTAATTTTAAATACCACGTTTAAAATGATATTCTGAAAAATATGCGAGAAAGACCACTACCCTCCAGCAACTAAAATTTTAAAATATTTAGTGAATATAACGTCTTACTTGCTGTTTACAGAAAAAATATTTCAAAAGTTCCAAGTCTTATAAATATCTAAAAATTAATTTTACAAATTTATATTGACATTTATTTTTGAATATTGTTTTTCATATGGGGATATCATTTAAAAGAGCTTGTTATGAAGAATGCAAGTTTTATTTTCCACAATTTTACACAACAAAAAGATATTCAAAAAATATGCGGAAATAGATCAATCGCCACTTATTTCTGAATCTACTAGACCTATTTTTTTTTTAATAGGGATTATGACGCCTTATTTGTAGTTTGCAAAAAAAATTTTACGAAAGTCCTATGTCTTATAGATTTTTAAAAATTATTTTTATGTATTAATTTTTTTAAATTTTGTATATCATGTGGAAAATCATTTAAATGGGCTTGTTGTGTAGAATATTTTCTTTTATAATTTTAAATAATATATTTAAAACGAAATTCTGAAAAATATGCGAGAATACCATTCTTCCCCTAATTTTCTAAACTACTCCATCAAAAATTATAAAAAAAAAACAGAAAATATAGACTTACTTATAGTTTACAGAAATATTATAACGAAAATCCTAGGGCTAATAATTTTTTCGAATTTAATTTAGCAAACTTAAACTCTTTTTTTTTATTTTATATATCATGTCGGGTATAATTTAAGAAGAGGGTTTGTTATGAGGATTACAAAAATTCTTTTATCATAATCTAAACTTTAAACTCCGTGCTTTTTGATCAATATTATAAATGTTTTAATAAATTCTATTAAAGCAGTAAAAATAAATGAAATATCCAAATTTATTCTATTCCCAATTAGCATTAATATGATTACTGTAAAATCAATATTCCAGTGAAGCATCCACAGGTAAATTTAACTACGAAAATGTTTAAATATGGCACGTACTACGCTCAAGTGAATCACAGTAATATTGGAGGTAACTACATCGCCATTTTATTCCAGTATATACAACTTGGAGGAAACAACGAATTGTTCTTATTCTGAAATTATATATGATTTTTTTTTCAGAAATATTTACCCCTCTCTTGAAAAACCTATACAATAGGTTCCACTTCACATATATATGCAATTATTTTGGGCGTAACTTAAGGCAATCACCCGGAGGTTAGTCCACCTTGGTTTTTATCCGGAGGGAACGACGATCCGTTTATACATATATATATATATATATATATATATATATATATATTTCCTATTTTTAAAATTAGGTCTGTTTCGATCCAAGAAGCGTTATTTCTTAGCAAAAAAGAAAACTTGCTCCATTTTTATGCCCCAACCGTTTTCAAAATATTTACGTTTAAACATTTTAAGTAAGAATATTTCATAATATGAAATTATTATGCATAAAAATTATATGAATTAAAAGAAAAGCTTGATTTACTTGTAATCGTTTACACTATAGACATTATTTAGCTGATATCCTATCTGGAATCAAAACCCACGTTTATATGGACAGATAGATTTAAGTTCGTGGCGCTCGTGAAAGAAATTTATACAAAAATTACTATTTTAATTTATCTCTTGTCAGGGTCGCTGATTATAAATTTGAAGTGGTTTTTTTCTAATTTTTAGGCGGCGGATTCAATATGGCCGACTGAGCTTAAAGAATTCGCTACACTTTTCGATAAAATTAAATTAGATTATTTTGAATATCAGCTTCAAGAATTCTTAGATTTGTTGATTATGTGTCTTAAAATTAGATTTTCAAAATTCAAATTTAATAAGCCCGACGAAGTAAAAGAAATTCTTTAATAAAATAATAAAATGCTTTTTTATTTCTTTTGAAATCAGTTTTGCTAGGTTTTCGAATTTGCTGATTGTAAATGGGGAGTTAAATTTTCAAAATTCAAGACAATAACTCGAACATTTATAAAGGCCAATATCAAGAGCTATTGAATTTTCTTTCAAATGATCAGTAAAGTATTCTAAAGTGTTTATTAATTTGAATCAGAATTTCAAAAACAAGAATTTCTCGAACCAATCAAAAATCAGTTTTATTAAGTTGGAAATCCACGCTTCACTTGTTTCAAGGATAATTCTATTCCACCAGAAGCTGAAGCATCAGAAAATCGTTTAATGAATAATGATTTTTTGGTCATGTTGATGCAAATCTGCAGTTGGTCATTTTTATCGTGCCCAGTTTAAAACAAAACAATACAAAAATTTTCTACCAAGTCATATCACAAACAACTAACTGTACGTAGTAATTTTCAAATGTTACAACCTTTCTCTACTTGTCTGTCAAATTTCATTTCAATTCGTTAATTACTTTATATTTTATGAAGTGTTTCTCAACAAAAAATGAGTTATAGTTGTATGTAATCAAATTTTTAACAAAGTAACGTAATCGTCCTAGAAATGTTCACGAACAAATAATTTTAAAGTAAAATATTAGCCAAAACAATTTCGGCGTGGTCATGAATCCAGTGAATATGAACAAAGCAATGGAAGGGCTTCGGACGCCACTATTCACAAATTCAACATATAAAAAAAAATCTCTGAGTGGTTATAAAACTTTTTATAAGCTAATTCTAATATGTCAAGAGCAAGGTAAAGTTCAACAAAAACTGGCCAAAATGTGTTTAGTTTCTGTAAATATTTTGAAAGAAAATGTATAAAATAACGTGTGTTCTGTTATTTGCAACGTGTGTAACTAGAATAGTGCATATTTCTTCACAATCTTGTGAATTTGTTCAAAATCTTTTAATAAACTATACTCATTTAAGAAATTCAACGTGGAATATTACAGAAGTAACAGGTTGTATCAGTGATGCATCTTTTCCTGTAAAAGATGTGTTTTTTGTTTACATTGGATGTCTAGACGAAAATGTACCCGTAATGGAAAAAAACTTTATCAGTAATATCGACTCCCTACAAGAAATTACTATTGGAAAATGTCACGTGGAAGAAATAGAGCCAGGCGCTTTTTTAAATCTGCCTCGATTAGAAAAGATTAGAATATATAACAACCCCTTCACAACTATACCTGCCGGTGTGTTCAATATTCTTCCAAGCCTTAAAATACTTCAGATATTTAGCAACAAAGTAACTGACATTCAAGATGGGGCTTTTGCTAATTTACCTTACTTAAACAAAATGGAGCTTCCCGGAAACAACCTTGAGCATTTGAAGAGAGAATGGTTTACTAATACTACCAATATCGTATTATTTAACGTATATGATAATTCAATACGCGAAATTCCGTCGGGAATGTTTCACGGTTGGAAAAAAATAAGATTTATGAGTTTAAACTCCAACGCAATATCAAAAATTGAGGGCCAAATGTTCAAAAACAGCGCTCGAATTTTACGTTATGTGGGTCTACATCACAATCATCTGACGTCGCTGTCTTCAGATACCTTTGCTTCGGTGTTTATTGAACGTATTTCAATAAGTGGAAATCTGTTAAACTTTCTTCCTGAAGATTTTTTAAGGAAAATACGGACGGCAAGCATAAATATTTTTGGCAACCCATTCAAATGTCCCTGTCTGGAGAAAATTCATCAAATCTTTTGGGAAAGAAGCGTGAATGTTGATGGACATGAGTCGATTGTTGGAATCTGCAAAGCCGAAGATGTGCCAGTTTGTGGATATTCTCGGAATTTTTCACATACTTGTACTGAGTCTGTCGATGTAGAACTAACGTCTCGGATCAGTTCTTACTTTAAAGAAATTAATTATGATAGTGTGCTAGATGACTATGGACAGCCATGTATAGTGTTAAGTAATATCACAAATAAAGTAGCATAGTATTAAGTTCCGATAAAATAAAAAATAGATAGGCTTCAAAATATATATATATATATATATATATATATATATATATATATATATATATATATGTATATATTCTTCTGTTTTTTCTCAATTCTGTTTATATCTAGTTTATCATCAAAATATCGCAATAATTAAAATGGCTTAGTACAAGAGAATCTGTTAATTTTATTTTAAGAGTTTGATTTAAAAGACGACGATGAGGAGTAATCATATATATATATATATATATATATATATATATATATATATATATATATATATATATATATATATATATATATATATATATATATATAATCTATGCTTATATCATATATAAAGCGCAAACAATTCTGTTTTTTGTCAATTCTGTTTATATCTAGTTTATCATCAAAATACCACAATAATTAAAATGGCTTAGATGAGGATAAATAATTTTTACAGATATATATGCTTTCTGTAAGCTAAATCCAATTCGTTGTTTAAAACGCAAATCTGTATCGATTCGCGTACCTAACTTTTTTGTGCATTCACCAAATTTTAATCCTCTCTTAAATACTGATTGATTCACGGGTAAAATAAAATTGTTTTCCAAAAATGTTGTTGTTATTTGTTTATTCATTATTTTTTCTAACAACAGACAAAGTAACATACTAATAGATCGTAGGTCAATAAAACAGGTTACGTTATTATTTTTTGGCAATGGCCTTACATGTACCACTTTCCAAGCATCAGAGAAAACCCCTTCAAAAATACAAGAATTTATTATGTTTATAAGAAAAGGCAGAATTCTGGGACAACACAACCAGAGCATTTCAATATTAATAAAATCCGAACCCGACACCAATGATTTTATACCGAATAGTTCTGATTTTACTTCATCTATACCAATAGTAACAAATTCAAATTTTTCAGCAATAAAATTTTTATAAAAAAATTGAACCGACTTCTAAAAGTGCGCTAAAAAGTGAAAAATAACCATAAATTTTTATATGAAATTGAACTTTTTGAAGTCGGCGCCAAACTAATACTTGACAAAATGTGATTTGCATAAACAGATTTAAAATACTTTTTTTGTAATTGCTTTCCTACCATAATTTGTATATATTAGTAGTTGTTTATTTCATTTACAAATAATTTGGCGCCGACTTCAAAAGGTTCAATTTCATATAAAAATTTATGGTTATTTTTCACTTTTTAGCGCACTTTTAGAAGTCGGTTCAATTTTTTTATAAAAATTTTATTTTTCTATTTTTAGTTTTAGAATTCAATATGATATTCATAAATTATTTAAACTAAAAACTAATCGAAATTACTGTACTTCGCAATGACTCCAAAGTGGCAAAAAAGTACAAATTTTACCCAAAGTTGTAAATCACCCTAAAATGAACCACTAAAAATTCTTTAGTTCTTAGAGTTTTCCAAATACCAATCAAATTGGGTCAAATGAATATTTAGTCTGTCATAAAAAATCCACTATCTTAAATTTCAAATTAATTTTAGATTGGTAATATAGGCCCCAACACCTTCCAATATCGATATTTAAAGAAAATAAATTAATTTTTTATCCACCATATTAGATACGCCATTTTTAAATAATTTTAGATTCGTCATGTGTGACCCCGAAAACTCTCCCGTACCAATTTTGGTGAAAATCGGACAAAATTGATTTTTTTTGTTCGCCATATTGAATCCGCATATTCAATTTTTTAAAAATAATTTCTGATTCTTTATGTGAGGCCCCGAAAACTTCCCCATACCAATTTTGGAGAAAATTGGACAAAATTGATTTTTTCGTCCGCCATATTAGATCCGCTATATTGAATTTTTTAAAAATTATTTTAGATTTGTCAAATGCGACTCCGAAAACTCCCCCGTACCAATTTTGAAGAAAATCGGACAAAAAAATTTTTTTTGGCGGCCATATTGGATCCGCCAAATTGAATTTTTTAAAAATTATTTTAGATTCGTCATATGCGACCCCCAAAAATCCCTCATACCAATTTTGGAGAAAATCGGACAAAATTAATTTTTTTGTCGGCCATATTGGATCCGCCATATTGAATTTTTTAAAAATTATTTTAGATTCGTCATATGCGACCCCGAAAACTCCCCTGTACCAATTTTAGAGAAAATCGGACAAAATTGATTTTTTTCGTCCGCCATATTGGATCCGCCATATTGAATTTTTTAAAAATAATATTAAATTCGTTATGTGGCACCTCGAAAACTCCCCCATACCAATTTTGGAGAAAATCGGACTAAATTAAATTTTTTTGTCCGCCATATTGGATCCGCCATTTTAAATTTTTGAAAAATAATTTCAGATTCGTTGGGTACAACCCCGAAAATTCCTCCATACCAATTTTGAAGAAAATCGGACAAAATAAATTTTTTTGGCCGCCATATTGTAAGCGCCATCTTGGATTTTACTGCACTAATTTCATCTAAAAAAATATGGGACCACCGCAGCAACTTCCTTTATATAACGTAAAAAATTTCATTCAAATCGGTGCAGCCGTTCCGGAGTAATCGGTGTACATACATAAAAAAAAAAATACATAGTCGACGAATTGAGAACCTCCTTTTTTAGAAGTCGGTTAAAAAGTAATATTACGTTTTTTTTATAATAGTGTAATAAATTGGGATTTGCCAGTTGTATATTTTTTTGGAAATTGTAGAAAGTGTTCATTTATATCAAAAGGTTTAGCTAGAAAATCAAGGACCACAACTATATTTAAAATTTTCAATCTATTTCGTAAGGTTTTACTATTAGTATTAGCACAAAATCCTAAATATTTCTCTTTTTCAGTTCTTATAGCTGTTATATATATATATATATATATATATATATATATATATATATATATATATATATATATATATATATATGATTACGTAACTGTTTGTAATAGTTCCAGTGACAAATGCCATATCTTTCATTTTTATCATAGTCTGTACAGTATCTTTCAACCAAACAGGCTTTTGCTTTTTTATTACAATAAATTTTAGAGGAACCAAAACATCAAATATATTTGTAATTAAATTCTTAAAATAGAAAAGTTTCGAAGGGGGTATTTTCTAAAAAAGTTGTTAATAAGTCCTTATCAATACGCTTTAAATTTCTTATTGAACAATGTTTTCTATTTTCAGCTATCAATTCATTGTCAGTTTCAAAACAGCAAAAATCAGAAATCTGAGGAACATTTTTTGTTGAAAAACTATATTTTTTTCATCTCTGGGTAACAACATTAAATCAAAGAGACTGTTACTTTCAACTGAAATTCTGGTTGGTGTATTCACAATTTGTTGTAAATTAAATGTTTCAATAAAAATCTATACATTTTTTCCTATTCCTAAAATTAGGTATGTTTCGATCCAAAAAGCGTTATTTCTTAGCAAAAAAGAAAACTTGCTCGATTTTTATGCCCCAACCGTTTTCAAAATATTTACGTTTAAACATTTTAAGTAAGAATATTTCATAATATGAAATTATTATGCTTAAAAAATTATATTAATTGAAAGAAAAGCTTGATTTACTTTTAATCGCTTCCACTATAAATATTATTTAGCTGATATCCTATCTGGAATCAAAACCCACATTTATATGGATTAACAGACAGATTTAAGTTCGTGGCGCTCGTGAAAGGGATTTATACGATTATTTATTGACTCGAAACATGTAAATTTCGAACTCCAACTGGTCGTTACCCCGGAAACTCTATTTTCGAATTTCGAATTGAAATTAATAGAGCACGATTTGGAATATGATTAAACAAGTTGATTTTCTAAAGTACATTATACAGGATTGCTCCGTTTTATTTCATAGATTCTTCAGCTTTTATATTTCCGGAATAACAAACAAAACAAATATAAAAAATTATTTTATATATTGTTTACCTAAATTTTATTACTTATTTAGTCAAGCAACTTTAATATATGACGTAAAAGTAAAATAACTACATAAGGAAAAGCTTCTGAAATTCTTTTTTTTTTAAATATAACTTATTATTATCAAATCTTAATAATTAATTTAATATTAATTTTCAGATTTGCTTCAATTAAAAAATCTGATAAAATTGAACCTACGTTTTGTAGGTTGTTATCTATAGCATTTTACCACATATATATTTGACATCTTTGTCTTATAACATATATAGCACGGCTATCATATTTATGTCATTTCACTTCATTAATTTACCTACTGCTAACGAATATAGTTATTAAATTAAATTTCATAATTCAATAATAATATTTTGAGTTTTATTTGGATATCTTGAAAAGTCTGCCTATAGAGACTCAGCCTGCCCGGAGTTCCCATTTCTTTTCAGTTTTATGAAACAGATGGCGCCAAAAATTTGAACCTACGGTAAGAGAGTAACTTCCGGAAGTGCCGTTTTGCAACTTGTAGCAACTGAATTATTACAACCCCGCCCGTTTATAAAGGCCACGTCAGTGAGAGCTAGCTGATTCAGGAGCTGTGAATTTTTTTAAGAACGGACCATAACCTAATCCTCTCTAAATCACTTATGGACCATCCAATTAATAAATAATTTAATAGAATATATATATATATATATATATATATATATATATATATATATATATATATATATATTATATATATATTCAGTATTAATACGAGAATACATCGTTCCTTTGTTTGGTTTCTTATAGAAGTTTGCAAATGTTTCACCAAAACCCCATTTTGGTATCTTCTGTGCTTGCTGGTTGTGGATCTACAAAAATTACCATTTTAATTTATCTCCAGTCAGAGTCGCTGATTATGGATTTGAAGGCGTTTTTTTCTAATTTTTAGATGGCAGATTCAATATGGCAGACTAAGCTTAAAGAATTCGCTACACTTTTTAATAAAACCAAATTAGATTATTTTGAATATCAGCTTCAAGGATTCTTAGGTTTGTTGATTATGTGTCTGAAAAAATTAGATTTGCAAAATTCAAAATGGCGAATTCAATAAGCCCGATTAACTAAAAAAAAACTTTAATAAAATAATAAAATGCTGTTTATTTCTATAAAAATCAGTTTTGCTATGTTTTCGAATTTGCCGATTGTAAATGGGGAGTTAAATTTTCAAAATTTAAAACAATTTCTGGAGCCAATCAAAAATCAGTTTTAACAAGTTTCATTTCAATTGTTAATTACTTTAAATCTTATAAACTGTTTTTAACAAAAAATGAGTTTTAGTCGCATGTAATCAAATTTTTAACAAAGTAACGTAAATCACCCTAGAAATGTTCACGAACGAATAATTTTAGAGTAAAATATTAGGCAAAATAGTTTAGACGGGGTCAACATATTAAAAAAAATCTCTGAGTGTTCACAAAAATTTTTATAAGCTAGCTCTAATATGTCAAGGGCAAGGTAAAGTTGGACAAAAACTGGTCAAAATGTGTTTAGTTTTCGTAAACATTTCGAAAGAAAATGTATAAAGTAACGTGTGTTCTGTTATTTGTAACGTGTGTAACTAGAATAGTGCATATTTCTTCACAATCTTGTGAATTTGTTCAAAATCTTTTAATAAACTATACTCATTTAAGAAATTCAACGTGGAATATTACAGAAGTAACAGGTTGTATTAGTGAAGCATCGTTTCCTGTAAAAGATGTGTTTTTTGTTTCCATTAGATGTCTAGACGAAAGTGTACCCGTAATGGAAAAAAACTTTATCAGCAATATCGACTCCTTACGAGAAATTTTTATTGGAAAATGTCACGTGGAAGAAATAGAACCAGGCGCTTTTTCAAATCTGCCTCGATTAGAAAAGATTAGAATATTTAACAACCCCTTCACAACTATACCTGCCGGTGTGTTCAATATTCTTCCAAGCCTTAAAATACTTACCATATTTAAAAACAAAATAACGAATATTCAAGATGGAGCTTTTGCCAATTTACCTAACTTAAAAACAATGGAGCTTCCCGAAAACAACCTTGATCATTTGAAGAAAGAATGGTTTACTAATTCTACCAATATCGTATCATTTGACGTATTTGATAATTCAATACGCGAAATTCCGTCGGGAATGTTTCACGGTTGGAAAAAAATAAGATATATGAGTTTAAACTCCAACGCTATATCAAAAATTGAGGGCCAAATGTTCAAGAACGGCGCTCGAAATTTGTATTATGTGGGTCTACATCACAATCATCTGACGTCGCTGTCTTCAGATACCTTTGCTTCGGTGTTTATTGAACGTATTTCAATAAGTGGAAATCTGTTAAATTATCTTCCTGAGGATTTTTTAAGGAAAACACGGACGGCAAGCATTAATATTTTTGGCAACCCATTCAAATGTCCCTGTCTGGAGAAAATTCAACAAATCTTTTGGGAAAGACGCGTAAATATTGATGGACATGACTCGATTGTTGGAGTCTGTAAGTCCGGAGATGTGCCAGTTTGTGGATATTCTCGGAATTCTTCACATACATGTACTGAGTCCCTCGATGAAGAACTAACGTTTCGGATCAGTTCTTACTTTAAAAAAATTTATTATGATAGTGTGCTAGATAAATTTGGACAGCCATGTATAGTGCTAAGTAATATCACAAATGAAGTTACGATAAAATAAAAATATTATATCTGGCTTACCATCAAAATATCGCAATAATTAAAATGTTTCAGTACAAGAGAATCTGTTAATTTTAGTTTAAGAGTATCATTTAAAAGGTGACGATGAGGATAAATAATTTTTAAAGATATATATGCTTTCCGTAAGCTAAATCCAATTTGTTGTTTAAAATGCAAATCTGTATCGATTCGCGTACCTAACTTTTTTGTACATTCACCAAATTTTAATCCTCTCTTAAATCGTGATTGGTTCACGGGTAAAATAGAATTGATTTTTAAAAAAGTTCTTATTTGTTTATTCATTACTTTTTCTAACAAGAGATAAGGCAATATACCAATAGATCGTAGGTCACTAAAACAGGTTACGTTATTATTTTTTGGCAATGGCCTTACACGTCCCACTTTCCAAGCATCAGAGAAAATGCCTTCAAAAATACAAGAATTTATTATGTTTATAAGAAAAGGTAGAATTCTGGGAGAACACAACCAGAGCATTTCAATATTAATAAAATCCAAACCCGACACCAATGATTTTATACCAAATAATTCTAATTTTACTTCATCTATACCAACAGTAACATATTCAAATTTTTCAGCAAAAAGTAATATTACGTTTTTTTTATAATAGTGTAATAAATTGGGATTTGCCAGTTGTATGTTTTTTGGAAATTGTAGATAATGGTCATTTATATCAGAAGATTTAGCTAGAAAATCAAGGAGCACAACTATATTTAAAATTTTCAATCTATTTCATAAGGTTTTACTATTAGTATTAGCACAAAATTCTAAATATTTGTCTTTTTCAGTTCTTTATATATATATATATATATATATATATATATATATATATATATATATATATATATATATATATATATATATATATATATATATATATAAATGATTACGTAACTGTTTGTAATAGTTCCAGTGACCTTCTATTCTAAATATTTGTCTTTTTCAGTTCTTTATATATATATATATATATATATATATATATATATATATATATATATATATATATATATATATATATATATATAAATGATTACGTAACTGTTTGTAATAGTTCCAGTGACCTTCATTTTTTGTTCGTTTATATTTTTGAAATGCCATATCTCTCATTTTTATTATAGTGTGTACAGTATCTTTCAACCAAACAGGCTTTTGCTTTTTTATTACTATAAATTTTAGAGGAACCAAAACATCAAATATATTTGTAATTAAATTGTTAAAATAGAAAAGTTTTTCATTTATATTTACAATATTTATTATGTCGTCGAAGGGGGTCCTTATCAATACGCTTTAAATTTCTTATTGAACAATACTTTCTATTTTCAGGTATCAATTCATTGTCAGTTTCAAAACAACAAAAATCAGAAATCTGAGGAACATTTTTTGTTGAAAAATTATATTTTTTTTTCATCTCTGGGTAACAACATTAAATCAATTAGACTGTTACTTTCAACTGCAATTCTGGTTGGTGTATTCACAATTTGTTGTAAATTAAATGTTTCAATAAAAATGAATACATTTTTTTCTATTCCTAAAATTAGGTCTGTTTCGATCCAAGAAGCGTTATTTCTTAACAAAAAAGAAAACTTGCTCGATTTGTATGCCCCCCAACCGTTTTCAAAATATTTACGTTTAAACATTTTAAGCAAGAATATTTCATAATATGAAATTATTATGCATAAAAAATTATATGAATTGAAATAAAAGCTTGGTTTACTTGTAATCGTTTACACTATAAATATTATTTAGCTGATATCCTATCTGGAAGCAAAACCCACATTTATATGGATTAACAGACAGATTTAAGTTCGTGGCGCTCGTGAAAGGGATTTATACGATTATTTATTGACTCGAAACATGTAAATTTCGAACTCCAACTGGTCGTTACCCCGGAAACTCTATTTTCGAATTTCGAATTGAAATTAATAGAGCACGGTTTGGAATATGATTAAACAAGTTGATTTTCTAAAGTACATTATACAGGATTGCTCGGTTTTATTTCATAGATTCTTCTGCTTTTATATTTCCGGAATAACAGACAAAAACAAATATAAAAAATCATTTTATATATTATTTACCTAAATTTTATTACTTATTTAGTCAAGCAACTTTAATATATGGCGTAAAAGTAAAATAACTACATAAGGAAAAGCTTTTGAAATTCTTTTTCTAAAATATAACCTATAATTATCAAATTTTAATGATTAATTTAATATTAATTTTCAGATTTGCTTCAATTAAAAATTTGATATAATTGAACCTACGTTTTGTTCTAATAAATCATTAAAACAGTTTTTCACTAGACTTTTGACAAAGTAAAAAATATAATAATAAAAAAATTAGAACTAAGCCTAGAGTTAATACAAAAATAACTCCTGCAACCGATGTTACGCCAACATAAAATAAGTAATCAGGAGATATATATATAAATATATAAATATATATATATATATATATATATATATATATATATATATATATATATATATATGAAGTAAAATGCGAACAGTAAATGCAAACTTCGTTCTTTCATATCCTTTTCGTGTTGGAGATTGCCTAGTTTGAATAAATTCCTACAGAACACAATTTATCTTATTCCACCACCATCGAGATGATGGCTTACCTGTACCACCATATCGAGAAGAAAGTCAATACTTACCCCCCCCCCCCACCACAGTGATACGGCAGGGGTACATGTTTCGTCTCTACTAGACTCATCAGGGTACCGACATGCACCTGTTTGTGCAAGGGACAGATCGGAAGGAAGTATGCAACACTGAACGCGGCTTCGCCAATCTCCCGCCGGATGACGTATATATGTTTATGCGGCTTTCACGGATTCTTCCGTGTGAGATGCAATAGAAGTGGTCTGTCCCTTGCACAAACAGGTGCATGTCGGTACCCCGATGAGTCTAGTAAAGACGAAACACGTACCTCTGCCGTATCACTGTGGCGGGGAGGGTAAGTATTGACTTTTCTCTCGATATGGTGGTACAGGCAGGGGCGGATCCAGCGGTGATAACACAAGAGTACAATATGGCAAGCGAAAGCAAGCTGTCGATGAGGGGGGGAGACACCAGCAACATTCCCATTTCTAGTGTAAAAAAGCAGAATCGGGTCTATTTTCCTGAACTCAAAGCTGTTGGGAAGGGGAAGGGCGATCGCAAGCATACACATTCCTATATTCTATTCAAGAACTAGCGAGAGTAATAAAACTATTACCGAAACCTCTAACGTACTTGCTCCAGTGCCGCAGGTAACTGAGAACTACCAAAAAAACTAATTATATTTAATTATATTTAAATATTATAAGCTTTTATAAATTTACTGCAAGAATAAAATTTCTGATAGTTCAATTTAATTTCTGGCAGTAAGCAAAGTGTGTGCTTGTTTTTATATATTATTTGAGATTAGTGAGATACCCAAAAGATATGGCTTCCACCTTTATATTTATTCTAAAATCGTTAAACCAAGGCCTTTTTTCCTCAACGCAAAACTTATTAAGAATAATGTTTATGTTACATTAAGATATCAATATCTAGTTAATAATGTTAAAAGCTCTGATGAGATGTGTTCCAACATGACCGGAGTTGGAAAATCTACTATGTACCGAATACTGAAGCAGAAAAAAACGACTGGAATTGTTAGTACTCCCAAGCCACATTCGATCACAGGCAGACGAAAAACCTTGTTGTACATACATTTTATTACGAGAAGTAGATCCCAACCGTCGACAAAATTCAAACTAAAATTTATGAAGATCGGGATTTACCTGAAATTAAAAGAACTAAGCTCTGAAAATTGCTTAAGAACTGGCAAAAATCAGAAAGGAAATCTGTTCATATAGATCGTCCAGAAAATGTCCGTTGGAGAAGGAAATATCTCTCTCAAGTAAAAGGTAAAGTTGCTAGAAATAACTTACAAAATTAATAATTTAACTGAACTTTTGAAAGACTTTTTTGAATAATGTTACTGCAGAAAATTGGGAAAAATCCATATAATAAAAGAATAAAAGAAAATGTGGAAACTCGATCTCATGATCGGTGAGATAGAGGAACCATTTATAATTAATTTTAGAGAAGGTAGCTTCACTGACTTTGCTTACCAATTAGATACGTAAGTTTACCAGCGTAAACACAATTTATTACTTAAATTTTCTGTAACATATAAAAATCAATTACATTTGAATCCCTTTTAGTGTTTAATTGTAATTCTGCAAATGGTTTAAGAAATAAGTAAACTGAAACGCCAAATGTCCTAAAAATATTTTTAATTAATAATAAAATGACCAATAATCCCAAAAAAAAATAATATTATCTGGACGAATTTATTATTTTATATTTTTTTAACTTCTTGTATTTGTAACAGTGGGTATTTTGTAAGGATTTAAATTATAACTTGGAATTTTTTGAGAGAAAAAGGCTACGTTTTAGTCTGGATGTGTCTAAAACGGTTTCTATGCCAAAATTAAAACTAATAAAAATACAGTTGTGATTTGTGTTAAATTTGTCAAAATTATCTATATTTTCTAATGTATGTGAATTATTAAGAAATCATAAGAAATGAAATAATATTATAAAAACTTTTTATTTTGAGTTTATTACCGAAATAATATTCTATGCCATAAATACTAAGTGATAAAATAAACCTCCTTCTGACGCCTATGACAAGGATTAAAATTCTTTTTAACAATTCACACGTCGAAATATCTATTGTTATCCAACCCAAATAGGCCATTATTATAAGCCGGAATTTTTGATTATAAAATTTCTAACCCATTCCTATGAAAAATATATGTGTCTAACAGATTTTGCCAAAGACACCGGATTAAAGAACACAGGTAGTTTGCGAAGAAAAAAAAGGGTAAAAAGTGATTTATTACTCTCTCTAGTTCTTGAATAAACTATAGTATAAGAGGCAAAATCGGGTCTATTTTTCTGAATTCAAAGTTCTTGGGGGGGCGATCGTCCCCACCGCCCCCCCCCTTTCATCCTCGCCTGATTCTATGCCATAAATACTTAGTGATAAAATAAACTTCTTTCCGACGCCTATGACAAGGATTAGAATCCTTTCTAACACTTCACACTTCCAAATATCTATTGTTATATAACCCAAATAGTCCATTATTAAAGAGCATTATTTTTGATTATAAAATTTCTAACCCATTCCTATGAAAAATATATGTGTCTAACAGATTTTGCCAAAGACAATGGACTAAAGAACACAGGTACTTTGCGAAGAAAAAAAAAGGGTAAAAAATGATTTATTACTCTCTCTAGTTCTTGAATAAACTATAGGACAAGAGGCAAAATCGGATCTATTTTCCTGAACTCACGGCTCTTGGGGGAGGGGGGGGGCGATCGCCCCCCCCCCTGGATCTGCGCCTGGGTACAGGTTGGCCATCATCTCCATGGTAGTGGAATAGGATAAATTGTGTTCTGTAGCAATTTATTCAAACTGTACAATCTCCAACACGGAGAGGATATGATGGAACGAAGTTTGCGTTTACTGTTCGCATTTTACTTCATTTATACGCGAAGTTGCATATAGTTGTACGTTTGTTGAATGTGATTTGAGCAGTACAACGGCATAATGTGGATATATATATATATATATATATATATATATATATATATATATATATATATATATATATATATATATATATATATGGGACTCTTTGCATATACAAAAAATGTTTTTTTAACACTTGATATGTTATACAGGTCAACTTTGTAATAGCGTATTTGAATAAATTTTATGGATTGTGTTATAAACAGTACCTTAGTTTACTGTATACATCAGTATGAAGTGATGTAACAGTGGAAGCATTTTTTAATGATGAAAGAATCACCTTTTGAAGTTTCTAAAAGTATGTAGGTAGAACAAAAACACCCTGTGTAAAACCACTATTTAACTGTCAGTAATGCCAACCTAAATAATCATATTCATATACATACATCAACAATCCTGACCTGTGACAAAGATTAAAGCAAAATTTTATAAATCCAAAAATAGTCTAAATTAAAAAGCTCGATCCTGTGAATCAGTTTTAGAGCTGTTATTATGATTTATTTCTTCTAGAAGTCTTACTAATACACTTACCTCTGCACTACACACCATTTTAAGTCTAGAAAACGCTACTATCGCAGCATGAACCGAGGTTGATTAACGAAACCATTGGTCCCTAAATACTCAAAACACTATAAAAAGCTAAACAAGGCACTATAAAACCTATTTTATTGACTAGTAAAAACACAAAACACGTCGGGTTGAGGTAGGGTCATGTATTACTAAAAAAGCATGCGCGACGCCACGCCATTGGCAGCCCTTAAAGGGCTCGCAAAGGTTGTTTTTTTCAGTATAGAATTGCGAAATAATAAATAATAAATCAAAGAATATTTCATTTTGTTTGTTTGACATTTCGATTAGGTGCCGTCTCAAATGATTATCAAGGTAAAAATTTTAAAAAGTTTTCGCCGCTGCACGCTGTGAGTGTTGATATCTTCGATCGTATCCTATAGATTTAAACAACAATAGATTTATTTGAAAGCTGTTTATGGTCGGTAAGGAGAGGTTTTTTTGATGTTTGACAGACATAAACATGTTAACTTATCTTTTCTTTCACTTTAATTGCTTGTCGTGAGTCTTTTCAGTGTTGTTAAGTATTAGAAATTACTATAAATGCGATTTTGCAATTAATAGTAAGAAAAAGAGGATTTTAAAACTTATTTTTATTGGTGAATATTGTTAGATATTCTTTACGTATTGAAAATAACAATAATAATAATTTAGGCAACCATAAATTCATACTTCATGTATTTTAGAATTGACATACCGATTATCATATGATACTCTTTTAAATAATCCAATTAGAAAAGTATAGGATAAAATCGGTATGTGTGTACCAATAAATTAAATATCTACTGTATATTAACACTTTTTCAAATATAAATAGAAATATTATTCAGCGTTCAAACAACTAGGCCCTAGTTCTGACGTTATACTAACCCTACAGGGGTATGTTCGAAGGTTGGTATCGCAACCAAACACCTCTCTCTGGCATTGCTTCTGAGAATTAAAATTCCACCGGAGCCACTCTCCAACAAATTTTGACAAAAGATTTGAACCTGCATACTAACAATAACTTCAACCAGAGGAGAAACATCACCAAGTGGATCATGGAACAACCCCAAAGTCTTCATCAACAAGCAGAATTCAATGATCTGGGTAGCAGAAAATCCACATGCCTTTCAGGAACTTCTGATGCATCTACCGTGTGAGTTAGAGGGATCATCGGTCAATGTTTTTTTAAAAATAATGAAAGAGCCTCCGTGAATGATAATAGCCCGTAAAAGCAATGAGTGGAATATGAAAAGAGTCGATTGCTTTCATTTCATTTGGATGACCTCTAGTATGGTTATATTTGCATATTGTGATAGAAAATAGATTACCTTTAAATTAGAAAATTTTCTTTTCCTGACTTATGACAAATAATAAACTTTAAATAAAAGACCATCTTTATATTTAAAGAATGATCTGAAGATAATAAACATCACTATAACCTAACATTTTTTTAGAAAATCCTTGCCGTTAAAACAATTTAAAATGTAATAAAATCCGCTTTTTTATTGGCTACTGACGATCCCAATAACGCTCTCGTGGTTGCGCACTAAAGACTTTAGAAATGAGGATTTATACCACGGATTTCTGAAAATAAAATGGATGACAGATTGTAATGGAGCTGTCAAACGAAAAATGTCCGGAATATGCTCGGCACCATTTTGGGTAAAGTGACGTTTTGGTAAGTCAAATTAACCGCCAAAAGTCAAAAAAATAGTGTCATTGTTATGAAGTTATTGATTGTCATTAAAACCTTTGTATTTTTCCCTGGATTAAATTTATTTTATATAACTTAACAACCAAATAATATGCACCAAGCCGTCAGTCAAATATTTAGATGTAAATATAGACCACAAAATTACCTTAAATTGCCACTTTAGAACTGTTAAACAAAAATGTATACAAAGGGCCAAATACCTTAGGAGTCTAATATACAAAGAAAAAGGCATATCAAGAAAAACAACTCATATATACAAAGCAATACACTGACTTTATTAGGAATAGATGCCTCCCACATACAGTAATTGAAGGAAGCCAGCACTGATAAACCTAGAACGGTAGAAACCGCAGCTCTATGTAGTATAACTAAAATCCATCGTCCTAGCTATCCACCAATCAATTATTTTATGAATTCACTAAACATCCAGCCTCTTATTACAAGACTTCCTCTCCTGACAACTAAGTTTGAAAAAAAACCTGAAACTTGACTGGTGATAGAGGAACTGTGTACGACTTATTATATATATATATATATATATATATATATATATATATATATATATATATATATATATATAGATTAAAAATGATTGTATTAATGTAAGAATTCTCTTGTATTTACAAGCTTTTTTATATTTAAAGTGTCTTAATAAATATTGTTTTGTTTACAATTAAATATAAACTGCTTTAACACTATCCCTTTTAGAATTTAAATTTTTTTATATAAAAATTGTTTAGTACATAATGTTATTTTACTTCCTTTAAATTACAACTCCATTATTATGAAGGAAATGTCAAAATTATTATGAATGTTGTTAACTCTATATAAATACCTAAAATATCAGTTCCCTAAAAGCATCGAGGAGAAAATAATTTTAACAAAGACCTAATCGAAGCTATTTTTAAATGATGAAGCTCTCTTACTTTGCAATAGATTATGTGGACATTTCGATATCTTACATTAAACAATATACTATATTAATTCATGATATAAAATTTTTTAAAATAAATGCCTTAATACTTTTTTTTGTTAACTTCTTATACTTTACTTCCGAATAAGGATGTAGATTATACTAGTTATTTACAAAAATACCCACTGATTTCCACAATCTTTTCTAAAGCAGATATTTAAAAAAAATAGTCTCGATTTGTTTTTGGCGCATATTTCACATTTTAGCTATTTTGCTAAATAACAGTTTTATTGTAAAAAATAAAATATGTAAACAGTCATAGAAAAAACATTTTCATTTATTTATAAGAACTGACATTTCATCCTTGTTATCTAAAAATAATAAAATTGTTACATATTTACGCTGTTCCAAAGAAGTTAAAAAAAAATTAGCTTTATAGAAGTTGCTTTAAACAGAAAAATTATAATTTTCAGGAAACTAAAAGTAGAAATTCAGGTTAAATATTGTTTTACTAAAACAATTATCCCGGTCTTGTTATTGAATATACTCAATTAACCTGTCAAGTAAAACAAGGAAGAGCGATTTATTGTTTTAGATATAGTATAGAAAGAGATAGTTATTGGCTAAAGATGTTAGTATAATATATAATAGAATTGATATTCATACACGACACATTCACGCCAATGTGAGAAACTAGCAGGGAATTCAATGTTGCCACACAAATCATTGCACCTAATGGCGACCAAAAGAGGGGGTCAAAAATTATTTTCACGAGCAATCCAGTTTTATATGTCACGTTCGTGCTTCTATAGGATCTTCTCTTATGTCTATGAGATAAACATTAACAGCCAGATTGCTAAGGATGTTTAAGACTTAGGCCCGATCTAGTTGCCATGGAATTTAAATATTTTAGTCTCCCAGTTTTGTTTTACTTTGATATTGTCATAATTTATATTACATATGTCAACAAATAAACGTGTATATTAAGGCTAACAAGCTATAAATAAAGCCTTGAGATATGTAAGAGACATAGATGTATCCCGAGAAATTCTCCATTTTTGCCGGCTCAGGAATAAAATAAAATGATTTTTTATGCTTGTAGTTTAAAACTTGCTTGACTTATTGTTGCTCTTATCAATTTAAAGCGGTCTCAAACTTAAGCCGTGTTAGTCAATTATAGAATAATTTACTAAGATTTAAGAGAATAACAATGTACATTGTTTTTACACCTCAATTGATTTTAGCTCCCGTAAATTATATATTTAGTTCACTTTTGCGCGGATAGAGGACGCTGGAGTATTTTTAGTGGCAATTTACTCTCATAACCCATTAGATGGCGTTTGTCTCCGGTTTTCACATACTGGTGCATAAAAAATTATACAGGAGATTCAATAGTATGAGCGTACTATTTAAAAATGTTTTTCTACGGTTAGTTCTGTTCATGGGTTTAATATCTTGTGTCGATATTGTCCATAACAGCCGAGTATCTTAGTTTTAAGTCAAACATAATTCTTTTCCACTAAATTTAAGGGAGACAGTGAATGGTGAAGCATACCATCCTCGTTCGTGCTGTGGTTTTCTTTTAAACAAGGAGGTTATGTTTTGCTAGAGAAATGCATAGATTAAAAAAAACAAGATTGAGCGCGTTCCCAATGCCGGTCATGCATAGTGCAAGAGAGGAAGAAGAGTAAAAGCAGTAGTATCCTTTCTTTTTAATATGCGGAACATAGAACCACGTGCCCCCCAAGTACGAATTATATTCCATGCCTGATTCAATGCTCTTCCCCTTAGAAAGAAGACTAGTGCTTCGCTGTTCATAGTATGGAAGTGTGAAGAAAAGGGCATACTCATCACTCTCCAGCATTATTGCGTAATTCCGTAACCTCAGAGAGAGAGAGAGAGAGAGAGAGAGAGAGAGAGAGAGAGATTTTGACATTTTTCTCACACATGCTACGAAAATTGTATATCCAAGCTATAATGAAAAAAAAAACAGTAACATAAATACAGAAATATTAGTTGAAGAGAAAAATGTTACTCCGAATTTAAAGAAAAGACCGTTATTTATTTTGAAAATACCCATTACTTCAAGAAATATTGGCAATGGGGCATGTTACCACTTAATTAACGTAACGTATATGATAAATTTGCAAACATAGACTTAAAAATATTTCAAACAGTTTCTTCATCATTTATGATAATGACCCATAACGTGTCTATGCAAATGTTAATCTTCCAATAATTTTCAAGGTATTCCGTTAACAAAGAACCTGTTAAAGTGTCAAAGATTAAATTTGCAAGTTGATATTTGGATTTTGATCATTACAATGCATTATAAAAATAACTCGCTCCCAAAATTAAAAAACTACATTATACAAAATGACCCGTTTGAGATTTAACCTAATGGCAGTTAGTTATTCTTGTTTTTATTGAACCTTCGACCTCTCTGAGAAGTTTGACGTTTGAAGTTTTTAAAACCCTATAAATAAGTTTAAATACTTTTTATTTATCCTAAATGCAACTGCGTTTTTACTTGTTGCTTTCATATTGTCATAGATTTGACAGTATTTTTAAATCTGTGATGTATACAGAAATATATGCAACCAAGAATTCGTTATCTTGCGCATTGAAGTACATACCCAGTGAACGTAAAAATTATGTTCAAAACATTTCAGTTATTTTATAATTCAAATGATGAATTTGATTTTCATACAAAATATCATATTTTAAAACTGGTAACTAAAAAAGAGCTGTGGATCGTCAAGTGTAGGAACATAAATATCAATGAATATTAAATTTCAACAATCCACTATATTTTCATTTGTACGCCCACGAGATTTTTACCAATCAAAGTTATTGTCACGGAAACGCATGCTCTTTCAACCAATCAATAAGCACATTTCTAGGTCAGATCGTTTTACTGTCATGGAAAGTGGTTAATAATATTGTAGAATAAGCTGTCTCTTTCCTACAGATGTAATTTCATAACGACGTTAGTTGTAGCTTTACGAAGTAGAGTAGAAAATGGAAAATACTCGCGATCGCCAGATAAAAAATTTGAATTTATGTAGGTGAACTGTCAGACCCAGCCAAAATCGATTATAGTTTAGGTTAGAGAAAATGTCAAAGCACCAAAAATTCAAGTAAAAAAGGAAAACAATGTCTCAAAAAGGAAAATGTAACGTAAATTCGGACGGTAGTGTGTGTTTAAGTGATATTTTGAATTCCTTCAACTCCTGCATAAAAGAAGAACACGCCTGGGCATTATGTTATCAATTATCAAAGTATTTTTACGAATGTCTCCAAGCTAAAAAACATATTCATAATATTACAGAAGTACAGCATGTTTTTCTAAAAACTGATGGCACCATTCACGAAAACACCTCTTTGGCAAGAGAGAAACCTAGAGAATTGTTACGGTAAGCATGTAATTTATTATTTAGTTTTTATATTAAATATATTAAGCTTAAATTAAGGTCACTTTTTCCAGTTGTCCTGAATTTTATATTTTCCAAGGTTTCAAGCAATGTTAGTAGTATTTCAGAATATTTTATGACATTATTATTGTTATTAAAAAAGTAGAAATCAAAAATTTGTGATCCAGGTTTTATGAGTAACAGCTAAGGGATGTATCACAAATATCACAATGGTAGCAGATTCACATTAGTAAACCTTACCTGTACACCTGTAGTTTCAAGTAAAGACTCTTTCCACCAAAGTAATGTGTTTAAAAAAAATGAAAGATACAACATAAATTTATCATAGCAAAAATGAACATCAATCATCTCCTGGTGTTAACACTAGTTATTTAAAACATTACACTTGATAAGTTTGAGTGACACTAAGGATTTTATCAACACAACAAAAACTTTAATAATTACTTCATTTGTGTAGGATATTTTCAGAGTTTGAGGTTTTACAATAGCAAAGTTATATCAAATATAACTGGGCATAAAATATTTTACAAACGTGTTTTAGCTTTTCTTGGTTTTAATTATAGTATTGGTTAATTACTTGCAAATTGTTCTTTATATATTTTAACAGTTTTCTGTGTCTTTGTAGGTAATAAAATAATCCCATGTTTTTACAATAAAAAGCAATAAATAGGCATTTTGATAAATATCTCTAAACTATACTATATCATGCTCTGACTGAGATGATGTGTTTTTTCAATTTTATTATTTCTATTATATTTATACAAATGTTTTCATATAAACAATCGTTGATACATAAAACCAGTAAGTCTGGATAAATATTCGCTAAAATATTTTTCAAAATTTTTATAATTATAAATATTTATCACCCAAAATTTTGTTTGAAGTTTATAAAAAGGCGGTCAAATATTACTGTAATTGTAAGCATGATATTTTATTAAAATTAGCTAGGGATAACGAACTTACACATTTTTTTCGAAGGAACACAAGCACATTGTTCCTCTACGTTTTTTTGATAGTCTATATAAGGTGTCCCACCAGGAACCAATTCGATCTATATGTGGAAAAGTGTAGGAAAATTTTGAAAATTTTACAATATACCAATGTCGTTGGGGGCAACCTGGCTAAAATATTTTCAACATGCTGGCTTCACTGGTTATACCTGAATTAAAAGTCAACTTGCTTATTTTAAATGGAACACCCTATTTATTATTGCATTTTTGGATTCCTATACTAGGTCTAAGCGTTTTTGACATATTTGTTTTTATGTCAAAAGTGTCATTTGCAGGCCATATAATAATGTTCAATTTTTCCTATAAGGAAACCTTTTTTATTTAATTTTGATTGGATTCCTTATTAAAAAAGACCTACTTTATTAAATTTTTATAATATTTTTACAACCAATAATACAGGGTGTTCAAAAAAAAAAATAAAAATAAGGGTAAGTTTGTGTAAGGTTATGTATGCCGAAAATTTTTAGTTTTCAAAATATTGCCAATTTATTACTTTTGTATGGCGATTTTGTTGTGGATTTTTAGTTCAATTTTAATCTTAGTTAGCTATGACGTTTTATTCATAGCCTGGCCATGATGGTATTGAAAACAATCAAATGCTAATGAAATGTATGAAGCTGTCACTTACCATTTTAAAATTGTTAATAATCATATCGGAGCGCTTAAATTATATGAATGAAAATTGTTTATACTTATTTATTATTTATGGAGAATGTGATAAATTTATATCAGGAACATGTAATACATATACCTTCGATATCCGAAAAAACTGAGGCCATCACTATGTGCTGTTAAACAAATTATTGAAAATATTAAGAACTTTGAATATGTTAAAATAACAGTGTACGCTTCATTTGGAAAGAAGAAACTTAAATTAGAGCACTCTAGATTAAAAAAAATATTTCTTCAGTAAATGTTTGAACTGACGCCCTTAAACTTCCAGACATTTTTTTATTGACTCGGGACTTAAACTTGCAAATTTATTCCTCACTCGCTCCATGCAATTTTCTATAATTGTTAAACGTATATAAATTCTATTTTTAATTGTACCCCAAATGAAAAAATCGAGCACTGACAGATCTGAAGACCAGGGTGGCGAAAGAAAAGGACCATTATTGGCTATCCATCGATCATAAAAAGTATTTTGCAAAAAATTATCGATTAGGTAGCCACCATGTGGAGGTGCGCCATCATGCTTGTAAAACAGGATTCTATGAACAGTGAGCGGCAAATTGTCTAAATAGTCGTTTTAAAAATTATGTAAAATGTTCAAATAGTCTTCAACTAAAAATTTATAAGCACATTTTATATCTAAAATAATTCAAAAACGTCTAACTTACCAAGAAAAAAAAAGGACTTTTGATGATCCCTCCAATTTAATTTTTAATCTTATTTTTGAACACCCTGTGTTATTGGTTATCAAAATATTATAAAAATCTAATAGAGTAGGCTCATTGAAACAAGGAAACCAACCGAAATTAAATAGAAAAGGTTTCCTTATAGGAAAAATTGAGTAATATTTTTTTAGTGCCTGCAAACGCCATTTTTGACATAAAAACTTAAATGTCAAAAACGCTTAGACTTAGTTATAGGAGATGATACACAAAATATATATATATATATATATATATATATATATATATATATATATATATATATATATATATATATATAGAATCCTGCACAGAATCCAAAAATGCAATAATATATAGGGTGTTCCATTTAAAATAAACAAGTTGACACATACTTCCGATATAATCGGAAGTGCCACCATGTTATAAATATTTTACTTGAGTTGCCCTCATCCTCATTAACATCCTGTCAAATTTTCAAAATTTTTCAATATAGGTTTCCACGTATAGATCGAATTGATTTTCGGTGGGACACCTTATATATTTTCGGAATGGATGTACTTATTGGATTTTTATTAACTCATAAGTTTTCTTTTTATATTATTCACAAAGACATAATCTTTGAATTAATCAACTTATTTATAATAGAACAAATGTTTAATTATTACTAAATCAATAGTGTTACCTACTTTGAATATTTCCAGTACTATATTAATATCACAAAATAAATAAAAATCTAGGGCTCTTTTTTGTTTTTAAAATATCTTTGTTTTTATGTTGTTTTAAGTAAGTAAGAAATGAATATTCGTTTGCAAATAATAACTTTTATTTTATTATATTTTTACATAATTCTCTGGTTTTGGAAAAATATTCAGAAAAAAAGCCCTCTCCCAAAAAAATAACAAGGGAAACTTCTTTACATTTTTTGTCAATTGACTATGTGAATATATTTAGTTAAGTCGCTCTAAATTCACTCCAGAATAGCAAGTATGTTTTTCTTCACCGTTGATGGGACGTGTGCTTAGTACATTTTGTTTTGTGCACGCCAATTTAACAACTAAATTGGGGATTGGAAAGGTGGAAACTTGGTATTTCTATTTATATTTTACAGTGAAAATGCAAATGATGATAAAATATAAGTAAATGTTGTCTTTTATATTTATATTTTTTAGCTGCTATAAGTTTTAAATATTTTAGAAAGTCATTTATTTCATTTAAAAGTTTATGACATTTATGTCGTAAACACAACGCTGGTGGCTGCTGATGGTGTGTTTATTTCGGTCGCAAATTTAATTTCCAAAGAAGGAGCGTGGCGATCTGTGACTGTTGTCAAAATTGGAACTCGATATTAACAAGTTCACAGCCTTAAACACATCGTAAATTTTTTTATTGCTTAGTGATCTTTATGTCAATTTTCTAATTCATAATAAACAATTCTCTAATACATTCGATGGTGTCTTTATTTTTAACAAACTTCTAAAAAGAGAAATTTCTCAATTCGACCGCTATGTATTTTTTTTATATATGTACACCGATTACTCAGAAATGACGGCATCGGATTGAATGAAATTTTTTACGTTATGTACAGGAAGTTGCTGCGGTGGTTCCATATTATTTTGGACGAAATTGGTATAGTAAAATCCAAGATGGCGCTGATAATATGGCGGACAAAAATTAATTTTGTCCGATTTTCTCTAAAATTGGTATGGGGAATTTTCAGAGTCGTAAACAACGAATCTGAAGTTGTTTTTAAAAAATTCAATATGGCGGATCCAATATGGCGGGCAAAGAAAAATTCTTTCCCATTTTCTACAAAATTTGTATGGGAGAGTTTTCGAGATCGCATTTAATGAAAAAAAAAACAGTAAGGCGGAACCAATATGGCGGAAAAAAATTATTTTATCCGATTTTTTCCAAAATTGATTGGGGAAGTTTTTGGGATCGCACGTTATGAATCTGAAGTTATTTAAAAAAAATTAAGTATGGCGGATTAAAAAGTTTACATTTTTCGATTTTGCCCAAAATCAGTATCGGAGGATTTTTGTTAGTGTTAATTACAAATTTAAAATTATTACTGATAAACTAAATCTGGCGGATCTTATATGGCGTCTTAAAAATTTTGCACCTTTCGATTTTCTTCAAAACTGATATAGGGGGTTCTTGAAGGTGTAAATTATGAATTTAAAATTATTTTTTCAGAATTCAATATGGCGAATCCAATATAGCGGACTAAACATTTTAAATTTTTCGATTTTGTTCAAAGGTGGGATTGGATCGTTTTTGAGGATGTAAATAGCGAATATAAAATTATTTTAAGAAATCTGTCACATGCAATATGACGGTCTAAAAATTTAAAATTTTCGGATTTCATCCAAAATTGGTACTAGGGCTTTCAAGGGTTTAGATTTAAATTAGATTAAGACATTAAAATTATTTTTTTGAAATTCAATGTGGCGGATGCAATATGGTGGTTTGAAAATTTTACCTTATTCGCATTTTTTCAAATTTTGTATCAGCGGGTTGTGTATTACGAATATCAAGTTAATTTTTTACAACTCAATATGACAGATGCAATATGAGGGAATGAAAATTTAACATTTATCCGATTTTGTCTAAAATTGATATTGCGGGGTTCTTGAGGCGTATTTAAACTTAATATCCAGGATAAAATATGTCGAGCTAAGAAATTTAGGTCTAAAGTTCTTTAAATACGTTATTGGAAGGTTTTGGGGGCCTATATTACCAATCTAATATTAATTTAAAACAATTACAAATAATTTTTATGCAAATAATATTTTGTCAGGTATTAGTTTGGCGCTGATTTCAAAAATTTCAATTTCATATGAAAATTTATATGGTTATTTTTCAATTTTTAGCGCATTTTTAGAAGTCGTTCCAATTTTTTTATAAAAATTTTGTTAATACTATATTTTAATAATATTAGATACTGCTGCTATTAACGTAAAAGTAGATATATTTTTATAAAAGTAGAAAATATCAGAAGTATACCTGCAGCAGTTGTATTGTTTGATAACATTTTAACTAATTTTATTTATAAATGACTCACCGACCTATATTAGTCATTTAATTAGGATAAGCAGCCTGCTTCCTAAATTTTCATTCAATTACATTATTTGAAGGTACAACACCACACCTGTCCTGTGTGTTTATCGACCGTGAAATTAAATAGAGGATATGTCCTAGCGTAAAAAGGTAAATGTTTCAATCTGGGGTCACGGTTAATGAATGAGCCGATAACTCACGGCCGATGAAAACTTAAATAAATACATTGGGTGTAAGTTTATGCCTGTTGTTTTCTTGCCGTTACAAGGGAACGTTCACGGGTCTGCCTTCGATTTCGTTCATTTAAAGTACACTAAAGAATAATCGACACTTGTTTTCCTAAGTCCTGAATTACATTTCTAGTCGGTGAATGTGAATAAAATAGAACATAAGGTTCTCTACCATTTAATGAGCCTCAATCATCCATCTTTGGACATAGGCCTCCCCTTGTTTTCTCCAGAGTTTCCACTCTAGGATTATTTTGTTCCATCTATTGTCTTTCTGTCTTAAAGTATGACCGGCGAATTTCCATTTCAGCTTGGCTATTTGTGTCGAGACATCGCGTACTTTTGTTTTGTCTCGTATCCAGGTGTACTTCTTTTTATCTATAAGTCTGATACCTAGCATTTGTCTCTCCATTGCTCTTTGTGTTTTTGTAATTCTATCTATATTCTCTTTAGTAAATGTCCATGTTTGGGATTCATATGATAAGACAGATAGTATGCATTGATTGAACACTCTAGTTCTTAGATACTGCGGATATTTCTTGTTTTTTAGGATGTATGAGAGTTTACCAACTGATATCCAGGATAGTTTGACTCTTCTTTTTATTTCTTCATTTTCATTGTCTTTATTTAGTTTTGTTATTTGACCTACGTATATATACAGATGTGGAAAATCCAAAACGGAACCTCTAAATAATGGAAAGGTAACAGAAAGGGACGGACAACCCGTTTAACTCTGTTGAAGAAGCGAAATAAAGCATACTGTTGTATCGAGCTTGCTTCCTGGTTTCCAGCAAAAATGGTGTCGGGCAAGGACTTTTCGCTGGTTTCGGGTCGTCAAAACACAGTAGGTCGAAAGCACGGATTTGATATTAAAAATAAAAATCGCAGACTGAAACTTTAAAATCATGAAAATAAATTCGAAAAACGTCTAATGTGGTTCAACGCTTTAAAAATAAAATAAAAAGAATAATTGTATTTCCATGAATAAAATATTGCGCTTGACTTCAAGGTACAGTTTAAATATAATACTATAATAATAAATACATGGATATCGATAATCGTTAAAAAGGCGAAAGTACTTTTTCCTCTATGCTTAAGACTTCTTAATAAATACCAATGCAAATAATTTGTAAGTAATATAATATTTATTGATTCACATAAATGAATAAATAATACGACTGTAATAAAAATAATAAAAAGAACTTTTTAATCATTGCCTTCTTTGTTAACAGCTCTTTTCTCATTCTCCAATATGTACGAATTGTTATCCGAATCCTTACTATATCAAAAACAGTGTAAGGATCCAGCGACGCGAAAAGTTTTGGAACACATTCTCCATATTTTTTCTCGAGAAGATTTTCGAGCAAAGTCTGGGCGATAGTTTCTTATCAACTTTTCCATTGATTTTTGTTCATCTTTCGATAGTTTACCTATCGGTAATATTGCAAATGCTACGATGTTTGGTCAATGGAGTAAGTAATTTGTGGATTTCTGTTGGCATGTTTTACCAAGAATATCTTTTGATAAACAATCTTGTTGTTTGAAGTGTGTATCCCAAATCTTCTCTATTGCAGTTTAATGTCCGCTTTCAATAGTTTGCAAAATGACGGGAAACCAGAGGATCAGTTTTCGCTTTACTCTTGCTATAATAGCTGGCTCATCACTGTTCTCGAAGAAACGTCGAGCTGTGTTGCCATCGTTAGTGCTTCCTAACCCTTTCTTTGGCATGTCAACAAGAAGCCCTAATCTGTTTCCTCAAAGGTCTGTTGGATGGTAGCTTTTGTCTGTGCTTTTACCTATTTGTCTTCCTGCTTACGGGCTTGCCACTGCTGTGTGCCACGTTGATACGACAAATACAAATTCGAAGAATCGAATACATGCGTGTAGAGTTATCAGTCGTAGCTTGAAATACGCTTTATTTACTGGGACACAGTATCAATGTTGTTGAGCTGAGATGTTGTTTGGTAGAGGTAACAACGTTGGACCGATTTTGTTCCAGCCAAAGCATTCACCTAGCCGTTTATCATCGTCATAGATACGTTGTACTGCACTGAAGCTGGGGTGGCAGAGAAAAACGGTGTAAGTTGTTTAGTTCGAGTTCATAATTTTCTGTTTTCTTTAGACTTTTGTTCGGTTTCATTAATAAATTTAAATTTCAGAGGCTCGCAATTCATAGTAGAGGAGGGTTTGGAATTATACAACACAATCTGTTCTTGTTGAGTTTGCGTGTTAATACCTGCTAATTGAAGTGGAATAAGAGAGGTTAGGAATAAGTTTGTATCAGAAATATTCGGATCAGTGAATTTCATTTTGTACTGGTTCTGACCTGACGTTCCATCGAAGCCCCATTTGCAAATGAAACTCATATCTACAAATATAATTTATCGATTTGTTCAAGAGCGTCTAATGGAAGCAATATAATTCGATCCACGGTATGATCCAGTAAGCCTTGGATTTTAACCTCGGTTTTTGATTTAGTAAAAGTTAGATACTCGTCATGTGGATAACATGCTTTTTTTGTATTTTACACACTTTTACTGCCTTTCTGTTTAGCCCAGTTTTGTAATCGTTGATATTTGTTTATCGACAATCCAATGTCAAATAGAAGAACGGCACACAAATGTAACTAGGTGCGACGCAACCACAACACTGTTGCCTTTGACCTGAGATGAAACTTTGGAAAGAAAAGAATGGCCCTTCATATTACCGAGGTTTAATAGAAACGTTACTATAGCCAACCTTTTATTTTAAATTTCTTAATTAGAAATTATTTTGGCCCTTTTCTAAATTCTGACCCACTAAGCCCGTCTAACTTCTTTCAGGATAGTTCGGGACAGAAAATCGTAGGGAACGCCTACGCGCAATATTACCCCCGCTAATTTCCGTGCGACACGAAGACGAACAGTACCTAGAAACGAATGAGAGGGTGTATTTACTTTTCGTCTAAACTTATAACGTAATCGACGGCATTTGGAATATTTAATGACTATTTGATATAAACATTTATTCTAATAAAAATACTAGTGATACGCAACGGTAATTTCTAAGTAAATAAGCTAATAGACCACTTTAAAATTAACAATTATTCTCAAAAATAAACTTTTATTCTGGTAAAAAAATAAAAGTAACACGTTCAGTAATTGTAAATAAATAAACACATAATTAAATTCAATTTAAATCACCAAGAACACCTAAAAGTCTACAAAAGGTGTTCAAACAGACCTCCACTTTGAGCGAGACAATAAACCAGTCTATTGGAAAATACGGTTCGCGTATTTGCCAAAACTTCAGGGTTTATATCCCTATTAGCCCTTTCTATCATGTCCTCACAAAACACCATACGTGTTTCCTGGTCTTTTGGAAAAATTTCTTGAGTTATTCGCAATTTGTAACAGCAATATTTGTTCCGCTTTAAAATATTCCGAACTGTTCGAGCGTTCATAGCAAGTTCTTCGGCAATTACGATACTATTGCAAGGAAAATGAATTTCTGCTAAACTACAAACGTTAGTCTCCCGATTTGAGGAACTGGTTGCTCCTCATTATTATCAGTGCATTTTTTACAAATTTTTAGACAATTCGGTTGCCCCAAATTTTTTAATAATTTCCGAAATTCTAAATTTTCAAGGAACAGAATGATTTTCGCACGTAAATGCAAATCTGCCGATTGTAACTATTGTAACATTGTAACTTACGCTTCGACAACCTGAATGAAGCAAATAACTTGGAATCCTTTGGTTGTGCTAGGGCGTGGCGTATGCTGCCGCCCGCTCTCACCGCGCCAGCATTGTATTACCCCTCACCCTAGGGCCAAACTGGTAACTTACACGTATGTCGATGCTTACAACTGTCCCATTCTGATTTGATGAATATTATAGTATTTTCTTTATCTTACTTAAGAAACATCCAGGTTCCGGTTTGGATTTTCCAGACCTATATATATATATATATATATATATATATATATATATATATATATATATATATATATATATATATATATATATATATATATATATATATATATATATACAATTTCCTTTGCGCGACCGTTATAACCATATTTTTTCAGGTTAATTTGTCATTACTTTCGTTTTGTCATAGTTCATTTTTAATCCTATTTTTTACGCTTGGTTGTCCAGTTCTTCAATCATTTTTTGCAATTCATCTTTCTTATCTGTTATCAAAGCTATATCATCCGCGTATCTTAGGTGATTCAATAGATCTGCGTTTATGTTGATCCCATAATTGTCCCATTGTAATTTTGTAAAGACATCCTCTAGAGTTTGGTTGAATAATTTCGGTGACACTCTATCTCCTTGCCTGACCACTTGTTTTGTTGGTTTAGTGCATAGCAGGGATAGTTATTACCATAATATCGTGGAAAAAGCCGGAATTTTAATAGCCCTATTTGGATTTCGTAGAAAAACACACATTTAATATGGCGCTACTTTAAACAAAATATATCTGGAATGAAGCATTGTCAAAACTAAGAAGTTTTATGTAGGTTGCGTCTTATTTTGTAACAGTGGTACAATTTACAAAAAAAATGGTCAAAAAATCTGAATTATCTTATACAGCTAATAACTTTTTTCGATATTTTGAGACATCACCCCATTTTTGATTTTTTTTTTGGAAAAATATTAAAATTTGACAGCTAATGCTAATTACGTGACTGCTATTTTTTTGATCAATTTTCATCTCGATCGAAGCAGAAATTGTTGCTAAAGTCAAATTTTGAACTCAAATATTTAACCAACACTATCCTTAATGCTGCAAATTGCAGGATTTGAAAGACGGTTAATTATTTTATACCCATTCAGTAATTTACAAGTACTGTTTTGAGACGTCAAAGATATTTTGTTTCTGTCCACACCTTTAGAAAAATCATTGGGTTCTTTAATTAAGAAAGGATTTTAGAACAAAAAGAGTAGGAAGTGTTTAAATGCAGAACCAGTGCAATTTTATAGAAAAGCATCCAGCAGTACTGCTCGGTAATTGTCTAATGACTAGCTTTACCTTTCCCGGTTTGATTTTTGGTGTTTTCTGCTATATTTAAATAAAATATTTTATACAACTCTAATTTATTTTTACTTTTGAGTAGCGAGTTAAGAAAATTAAAATATTTATTTAGAATTCACAGTCGTTCGAAACCTTCAGACAAGGTATTATTGAAAAAATTCTTCACACATAATAAAACTTTGATCGTACATAGGGGTACCTACTTAGTATTTTATGCAACAACAGAAAACAAAACCTCACATACACTAAATAATCATCATTTCTTCCTTGCTATCGAAGACCAATCCCCAAACTTACTTTTCTTTTATCTTTTCAGTTGTGAAAAAGATATAGTAGCAGGCATTGGTGTAGTAATCTACGCCACATTAGATCATGAGTTCGGTGATGGTGAGGAGGTAAAAATCAGCGGTGAACTGGAGCAGTTGATCAGTGATATGATTTCGGATGATTTAAACAGTTCTCAGACACATCATGAGACCGACGATGAAGGTAAAACTAGTTTTGTGTTTTTACAATCACTAAAAATAATTCTTAATAAGTAAATGAAATGTGTTTACCAAGTTACAGAGACGTATCATTGATCTCTGAGTTGGGACTGGAGACGTTGCTTTGTTAAAAAGATTTGTTTCAGGTATTGAAAGGGATTCAGAAGAACATTATGAGGCCGGAACATCAAAATGTAATGGCGAACCGACTCGTCAAGGTTTAGCTGAAGTGATAGAGAGGTGTGAAGCTCATTTAGGTAAGTAAAAGTATTAATTATTATGTTTCGTAACCATAATCAACAGACGCATATATCCATCTCCCTACAGTCCAGTTTCAGAAGACTAAAACTTCCCATAATGTCTACTCTATCTGGCTGATTGATCCATGGATATGAGACTCAAAAAAAGCCGTTTTGGGAAAAAAATGTAACTAGCGATTTTATTGCTGAAAAGGGTATATTTTGGCATCACTAAAAACAATACTTCGATGGAAATTCATACGGTCCATAGCTTACAAAATGGCGGCCAAAAAATGGTCACTTTTTGCAGTTTTTCCCGTTTATCTTGAAAAATAAGGGTTGTATGAAAAAATGTTTCAAACAAAAGTTATAGATAATCGATTGTTATAATTAAAGTTATAGGTTATTTATTTATAATTAAATGATGTTTATTAATTAACTAACGCTTTAAAATTCTAGGAAATGATATGTCACATTCAACGGTCCACCACGTGTTCAAATACTTCTTTAAAGTTAAAATCTACGTGAACTTTTACTAAAACGCTTTTAAATGCAAAAAATGTTTGCAATAGTGCTTTACTAATGTACAAACACTATAATATCTTTTCTTTCTAGTATGTGAAAACGTTATATCAAATTAACTCCAAAGCATACTACTCCGAAATGACAGGTGTTACCAGAATGCCGGCTCCGAACCGGATACTGCCAAGAACGGACGACATCTGCGCCTTGCAACATAGCAACCCGCTGACTAGCTGTACCTGCGCTATTTGAATACCGTCGGATAGATTCTGTGTATAATTTTCAGAGATCCATAGATCTTACAGAAATGTTTTTCGTGAAACCGAAAAATTTCTCGATAAACTACAAGTATTCAATATCTTCTGCAAATCTCTTAATATTTATAAACCGCGCAGTTGCGAATTTAAAAAAAAAAAAAAATGTAAATTTTATCGTAAAACAATTTTTTTTTCAGCGATCGAAAATGATATATCTAAATCCAATAGACGTATTAAAATAATCGTAAGTACACTGACAGAAAAGTTATTGCAATTTTTCGAGTGCAAAAAACTGTTTTTCGCAATTTTCTCGACGGAAAATCAAAAAAAAAAAAAGGAAAATTATCTTAAAAATATACGTCATTTCAAACAAATTGCTGTCAACCTGGTTGCTGTATCTTTATTAGGAAGGATAATAATCGACATCAAATTTTCAACTTTGAGCTCGATTTTCTGGGAAACTATTTAACTCACAAATTTCGGATTAAACACACTTTTTTGGGTCAAAAATATCTATCATTTCCTAGAATTTTGAAGCGATAGTTAATTAATAAATATCATTTAATTACAAATAAAAAAAAATGGAATTTTCCGAAAAAAAAAATGTTTCAATAACTAGTGTCGCCACCTATAACTTTAATTATATCAATCGATAGGTTTTTCAATTATCTACAACTTTTGTTTGAAACATTTTTCCATACAACCTTATTTTTCAAGATAAACTGGAAAAACTGAAAAAAGTGACCATTTTTTGGCCGCCATTTTGTAAGCCATGGACCGTATGAATTTCCATCAAAGTATGTTTTTAGTGATTCCAAAATATACCCTTTTCAGCAATAAAATCGCGAGTTATATTTTTTCCCTACAAAAATTTAATTTCCATGGACTAGATTGTGGAGCTGGATGCATGCAATCTCTTCTTCCTTCCATAGCTTTATGTAAAATAGGTTCTAAAAATAATCTACATAATCTATTTTAATTTAGGAACTTTAACAAAAACCCAGGCAGAAGCTCATTATAAAGCAGTAGTAAGGGCTTTGGTAGCCGAAGCCATAGAATTATCAACTTTTCTAGAAAAAGTAGCACAAGGAACTATAAGTTTACCCTCAAGCTCAACTAATCCCAGTTTGGATGAGTTAAAGTTCACTGATTGGGCCAAATTTTGGGTGCAAGTCATGGGAGAGTTAAGAACAGGTACAGATTTTTTAATGTTTAGCGGTTTAATTCTTGTTTAATTTTTAATAGAATACATCACATTGCAATCTAGTGTTATTAGTTTTAGAGATAATGGTAGTATTACTAAAAAAAATTATTCTATATTTTTCCTTAAGCTTCTTAATGAATTTTAAGTTTCATTTAATTTTATTTTGCAGTTTCTTTTGGTTTGTTATTTATTCTAATCTCCCCAAAAACCCTGAAGTTTTTATTATAGGTGTCAAACTGAAAAAAGTCAACTATAGCAAAGCTCCAATAGAATTCGAACTTACTCCTTATGAAATCTTAATGAAGGACATAAGAAATTGCAAATACAATTTAAGAAAAATTATGGTCAATGGGAATATACCTAGTCGGGTATCCAAGGATGCTCATGCTATTATTTTGGATTTTATTAGGTAAGATTGGTAATTAATATTTATTTATTTATTTCGTTACAAACTCTACAGAATATATCCAATTATAGAGTAGGGAAAGGACCTATTGTTAATATGACTAAATAATAATCTAGTATTTATATAATTTCTAATAACAATTTCTTTAAAGATCTTATGTTCATGTTAAAAATATCAAAATCATCCCTAAATTGATTATATAAGTTACATATATTAATCACAGGTGAATTGCTTTATTAAATAGTACGAGCTTTATCCGTATAAAATGTTAACAAGTTCCTTGTATATTTATGTACATACAGTCGTATTAATGCCAAGAAATTTGAATCATCAATTTGATTATGTAATAGTTTAAACAAAAAAAGTATGCATGCAACTATTCTGCGACATTCCAAACTCCCAAGATTATATCTATTCATGATTTCGTCTTTTGGTATATGTAACTGATATACTACAGTTTCTTTAAGATAGATATACCTTAAGAATCTGTTCTGTATTCTTTCAATCGTGTTTTTGTGATTCACATAATATGGATTCCATATTATGGAAGCGTATTCCAATATACTTCGAACATAGGAAATATAGAATGTTTTTATACAGTCAATGTTTCCAAACAATCTGCAATTTCTGATAATAAAATCATACATTTTTGAAGCTTTAGATGTAGCATCCATGTTGAGCATCAAAAATAACTCCAAGGTCCCGCATCTCTTCAACCCGTGCCGATGATATTCCATTCATTTTGTATTCATACTTTAAGATATGTCTTTTTCTGTTAAAGCTAAGAATAAAACACTTGCTAATATTAAAGTTCAAACCATTCCCAATTGACCATTCATAGAGTTTATTTAGATTTTCTTGCACTATAAGACAATCACTGTTTTGATGAACTTTTAAATACAGTTTTAAGTCATCAGTAAAAAATAATATATTACAGCCATTAATTTCTTTTGCTAAATTGTTCACATATAAAAGGAATAATATTGTACCAAGGTTGGAACCCTGAGGGATGCCCGAGGAAGGTGAAAAAAAAATTGACGTATAGTCTCTAACTACCACTATTTTTTAAATATGACAAGAAGAATTTAACTAAGTTATCATGAAATCCGAACTCAGTGTGCAGTTTTTCCATGAGAACAGTATGCGATACTTTGTCAAAAGCTTTAGAAAAGTCCGTATATATTACATCAACTTGGGATTTATTATCTAAACTTTCTGATGTGTATTGCGTGATGTTACATAAATTAGTAATTGTTGACCTTTTATTCATAAAGCCGTGTTGTAGTTCAGTAATTTTGGTCGAGACATGTTTATAAACGTACTTATATATAATTGATTCAAAAATTTTTGCTGGACATGATATTAACTCAATTGGCCTATAATTTTGAATATCGCTTTTGTCTCCTTTTTTAAAAATCGGACAAATTTTTAACTTCCTTCCACATATTCGAAAAAGTACTTGTTTTTAGTGACATATTAAATAATATTCTCAAGGGTTCAGCAAGAAAACCAATCATGCCTTTAATAAGAAATGAAGGTATATTATCAGGACCAGTAGCTCTATTAATTTTAGGTCTTTTGACAGCATCGCACACATCCTCATAGCTAACCTGCCGCATGGAAAGAACTAAATTTCGTATTCATTATAATTCCTATTAATTTTTAAATTATCTTTTTCATAAACTGAATTAAAAAAGGCTGCAAATGCATATAGCTTTCCCATCAGTCTATTCCATACCATTCATATGTAACTTGTTTGGAATGCCAATTGATTCCTTTTTATTCTTAATATATTGCCAAAAAGACCTCGAATCTTCGTTGATATCCATTTGAATCCTGTTAAGATATTTTTATGTCGCGTTTAAGTTCCGTTCGCAGCAATATGATTTATTTTAACAATTTCAAGTTTTGATTGTAGTCCTTATATATTTTTTTGTTACATTACCATAAGAGACAATTTTTTAAAAAAATTTGCTTGATATGGTAATATTTTTAATTATTTTTTTTTGTGCTATATCTAAAATTACTGATAATCAATGAAACATCTGTATTATTAAAAAGTAGCACAAAGAACTGAATGTGCTTATCAAAATATAAAAGCTATAGCGGGATAAGATGGTCAGATCTGCTCCTAAGCGATTCACTACGGCCAGTAGCGCGTTCGATGAATGATGTGCAAATTTTTAGCCTCTTATAGGCTCTATAACGGTCTGAAGAGGTTATGTTTCACTTTCTTCGACTTTATTTTTTTTACGGGCGCAATTTTGCTCCAATAAATCTGAAAAAAAAAACACAGAGATGTATTTTCTGGTTTTAAACAACCATGATTTTTTTTTTAGATTTTTCCAGCAAAAATTGAGCCCAGAAAAATATTTTTATTTTTCATTATTTTTTTAGGTTAGGTTCAAAATTATTAGCCAACTTTAAAATAAGGTTTTTTTGTGTATTTTTCTTTGGTCTTTCGAATGCCACTCGTAGAAAAACGATTTTTTTGGTACAACACCTTCAAGAATTTAAAAAACCTTTTTTTTTGCATTTTGATCAGTTATTTGGGACATATAGCTAAATAAATACCAATACACTTAGTTATGCTCGAGGACTAATTTCCAAGGAAAAACGGTCTTAAAAGCTTCAGGTATAGGGAAACTTCATGTAAAAATATTAAATAGTTTCAATAAGAATTAGAATAACTCTATAGGGCATATGATAAGTTTAACAGCATTATTTAATCTGGAATAAACCAGGTTTTTTCAGTAAAAAAGGTAGGCGGGGGGGGGGGGGGGGAGAGGGAATGTATCGAAAAACATGGATTACGAATGGAATAAGAATTTCTAATAAGAAAAAAAGATTTTTTATATAGTGAAATAAGGGCAGGTAGACTGTCGGAGGATTATTATACATCCTACTCAAACATTCTTAAGCAGGTAATAAAAAAGGTAAAAATTATAAGTCAGACTTCTTACATAAATTCAGCGGAAAATAAAACAAGGGCAACTTAGTATAAAGTTTTTAAAAAAATATAAAATCAGTGGTCTATGATGAGTTTCCGGTGTCTGCCCTTAAGAGTGCAACGGAGATCATAGCAATTTCTTTAACACATATAATAAACTTATCCTTTCAAAATGGAGTATACCCTGGGGTGCTTAAGGAGGCCTAGATTAGACCCATATACAAAAAAATGCTAGGGACCAATTTAATAACTACAGATCGATCTCGCTTCTCTCGAATGTAAACAAAATATTTGAGAGGGCAATCTTTGATCGACTAATGAGAGAAATTATGTTCTTGCGAAACAACAAAATGGTTTCCGTAAGGGTAAGTCTACCATGACTGCAATCTGTCTGGCCATACAGAAAATCATTGCTTGTGCGATGTGGTATCAGGGGTGTTATTCTGGAGCTCATAGGGTCGTATCTGGCTCAAGGAAAACAGCGTGTAATTGGAAGAAGCATGAGTGGGGAGCAGTTGATGTCTGAACCTTTATACATACGGAGAGGAGTACCTCAGGGCTCGGTTTTGGGTTAAACGATATAGTAAGTGTCATCGATAGTGATGTTGTGCTGTTTACTGATACCTCAGTAATATGCAAGGCAGAGAATGGTGATTGTGTCCTGGGTGCTCTTGTGGGCTTGAACGAGTAGTTTGTTGCGAATGACCTGCTGCTGAATGACTCGAAGACTAAGCTTCTCATCTTTGATGTACGTAATGAATCTCAAATATCGGTTCAATATAAGAATACGGTAATTGATTCGGTGGAGAGCCTTTCGATTTTGAGCATTCAAATTGACCATAGATTGGACTGGAGATGTCATGTGGGTCATCTTGCGGATTGCATTGCACGGTATTGCTATGCCCTTAGAATTATTGTAAATATGGTAAATGTTAATGCCGCTCTGACAACGTATCATACCTATATACAATCTAGAGTAAAATATGGTATTAGATTCTGGGGAAGCTCAGTGGATATTGACAGAATATTTATACTGCATGTGTCAGAGCAATTTATAAAATGAAACAAATTGACACCTGTAAGAATGTTTTTATTGAGAGAAAGATTTTAACATTGTATGGCCTGTACATATATGAGTGTATAATGTTCGTGATAAAAAATTATTCTTCTTTCTTTGGAAGTGTGGAATGTAATCATAGTTATAATACAAGAAACAGGAATGTACTTGTGCCAGATAGAGCGAATTTAAGTTATGTTTAACGTAACGTAACACATAGCATAGTATCAATTTGGAACAAACTACCTCAAACTTTCAAAAGTTATAGGGGTTCTATGACCAACAAACATAAAAATAAATTAAAATGTTTTCTTATAGCTTAAAGGAATACCTAGAAGATAAGGATCTTTCTGGACTTGTTTAAAGTTCTGGTAGAATGAGCATTAGTATTTTTTTTCTTTGTGTGACACTAGCTATACTCTATGGGTATATGTAATTTATGTAGTTATTGTAAGAACTAGTGTAGTATTATTAAAAATGTGTGTTAAAACCACATCAATAAAACTTCTCAAGATTGGTATTATATAAATATTAGAAAACGTTCTATATATTTTTAATCTTGTCCATTTTTTGACAAAACATTAAAATTAAAATTTTTGCCAAATAATCGTGACTGTGAACAATTATCACCGTGGGTCACAAATTTCTTTTAAAAACGAACATTTATATTTAGAGTTCTGTTTATTTTTATATCTGTTATTTATTAGATCAAGACCACCTTTGAGGAAAGTATCTGACAGGAAATTACCTCCTCAGTCTAGGAGTCTTACACCAAGGGAACAACTTCTACTTTCCATCAAAAAGGGTAGAAAATTAAAACCGGTTCCAGTACCAAGGTAAAGTTCTTATTATAAACTATTACTAATTTATATTTTAAATTTTCAATAAAAGATAAATGTAAATATATTTTCAACAGAGCTTGTTCATTATTAAAAATACTGTAGCATAAGGTGATTGACGTAGAACTTAAAATTATCATGTTTATGGAAAATATTAAAATTAAGGTTATTTTTGGTCTTATATATAAAGCAAAAAAAGAATAACCATAGTAAAATAGAAAAATATTACTTTCTAATGCACTTTTTCCAAGGTGTAGTGATGTAGTGAAAATACACGAATAATACAGGGTGATTCAAAAATCGATCACGAAACTTAAGGGGGTGATTCTACTTGACAAAATAAGGGTAGAGCTTCATATAATTTTTTTTCAAAATGTCATTCGTTTTCGAGTTACAAGCCGTCCAAGTTCAAGTTTTTATTTTTTGTTTTTTGAATTACTCGCTTACAGGAAAACCGATTTGACTAATATTTGAAAGATAGGCTAAGTCTTCTGCGCTTCATCATTTTAGTAACAATTCATATTGATTGTTTGCCGCTAGAGGGCACTTTACCTACATTGAAAATTGTTTTTTTGTCATAATTTTTTAGTGTTGACAGCTACAGTAGTTTTTGGCATAATTTCTGAAAGACTGATGCCAGGCCTTTAAAAAAGGTGCTCTTTATTTACATCGCTAAACCCAACGGTTTAGACGTAAATCACCCTTAAAAATTAAGTGGTAAATTTACTTTTCTCATTTCATTACCATCAGCTACCAGGTAAATAGCTATCAAAGTATACTAGAGCGGTCAGTTTAACATCAAATAAATTCGCTTTTTAAACTATTTAATTTATAATCTTAAAATAACTAATAATGGCTAATCAGTAAATATTCATATTATGGATTATTGCGATATACATTTAATTGATAAAAATTAATGAAACAGTACTAAACAAACTAAAAAAGATTCTCAAAATGTCCCCCATTTTCTTCCATACATTTCCTAACACTCTTCAAAAAATGTCGCCTAACTCGATGAAAAATTTCTGGTGTTTCTTTAATAATTTGGCACTTTTCGATTATCCTGAAGCGAAGATCCTCGACGTTGATTACTGGAATATCGCACACCAATTGTTTCAAATGACCCCAAAAGAAAAAATCCATAGGATTAAGGTCTGGTGACCTCGCTGCCCATGCCAATGGTCCACTTCGTCCTATCCATCGCTCAGGATACGTTGCATTCAAATACTGTCGGACACGTTTACTAAAGTGGGGCGGAGCTCCGTCTTGGAGGATCCACATGTTGGCCCTTACTTCCAATGGCACATCTTCCAGATACAATGGGAGACGATTTTGGATAAAATCTAAGTATACGTCACCAGTTAATGGGCCATCAAAGAAATGAGGACCAATAAGGTAATCTCCTATTATCCCTGCCCACACATTTAGTGAAAATCTACGCTGATGTTTCGTTTCTACCACATTGTTTGGGTTCTCGTAAGCATATGTGTGGATGTTGTGTAGATTTGTTATGCCATCACGAGTGAAACCAGCTTCGTCAGTGAATAATATGACGCCAATTAATCGATTATCGTGTTCATACTTAGCTAGGATCTGATTGCACATTTCCAACCGTCTCGGCCGATCATCGTCATAAAGAGCCTGCACCTTTTTTGAATGAAACGGGTAGAGTTGTTCTTCTCTTAGTATCCTCCATGAACTAGCCTGACAGAGCCGCACTTCATTCCCAATTTTTCTAGTACTAATACCTGGATTATCTTCAATACTTTCAAGCACTCTTTCTTCTTGTTGCACGTTTCTAGCAGTTCTAGGTCTTCCCCTATTTCCATTATAACTTTTAAAGGAACCACATTCCGCAAGCCTCCTGTGCACACTGGAAAATGTTTGAGCATGAGGGATATTTCTTTCCGGATAACTCTCCATATAATATCTTCTTGCCAACTCTGCATTACCATTTGCTTTTCCATAACAAAAATGGATATCACAATATTCGATATTTGAATATTGGTGATTAGCCATTATTAGTTATTTTAAGATTATAAATTAAATAGTTTAAAAAGCGAATTTATTTGATGTTAAACTGACAGCTCTAGTATACTTTGATAGCTATTTACCTGGGAGCTGGTGGTAATGAAATGAGAAAAGTAAATTTACCACTTAATTTTTAAGGGTGATTTACGTCTAAACCGTTGGGTTTAGCGATGTAAATAAAGAGCACCTTTTTTAAAGGCCTGGCATCAGTCTTTCAGAAATTATGCCAAAAACTACTGTAGCTGTCAACACTAAAAAATTATGACAAAAAAACAATTTTCAATGTAGGTAAAGTGCCCTCTAGCGGCAAACAATCAATGTGAATTGTTACTAAAATGATGAAGCGCAGAAGACTTAGCCTATCTTTCAAATATTAGTCAAATCGGTTTTCCTGTAAGCGAGTAATTCAAAAAACAAAAAATAAAAACTTGAACTTGGACGGCTTGTAACTCGAAAACGAATGACATTTTGAAAAAAAATTATATGAAGCTCTACCCTTATTTTGTCAAGTAGAATCACCCCCTTAAGTTTCGTGATCGATTTTTGAATCACCCTGTATAGCAAGTTTTATTCGGTTCAGTCGTTTCAGAGATAATTGTAGGTGTACATAAGCATCCTGGAAATCCCAAACGGTATTTAATAAATGTGATCAAAAAATTCGAAATTTAAGAACGTTGTGGAAAGTTAATGTTAGGCAGGAAAGGTATAAGTTTTGTATTTTTGTACGAAGCTTTTCTAAATGTAAGTTTCCTTTTTTCTGCAGAGCTTCCCATCGGTATAGTATTGATAAAGATCTTCCCAAGCGACGTTTGATTAAAGTGGATTTTTCCCAATTTGACGACGAGGATGATGATGAACCCACAGTTGAAACACCGGATTCCAGTGAACCAGGTATATTAAATATCCTATACAATATTATAATCTTTTCAAAAATTAGATTGATGAATAATTTTATTCCAGCTGAAGTTAAATATTTTAAGATTTAATCAGATCAAAGCTTCTCACACCACGCTTTTTTAGGTTTATGGTCTACAGAATATCAGCAAATATGTGACAGTACGTTAGATGCTTATGATTTGGCCACGCAGGAATGCAGTTTGAGCACAAGAAGGAACACTTTAGGTAAAAAAAATTATCATTTTATATTCCTTGCATGACCTTCCAAAACTAGTAGTAATAGTTCATTAAAGCCTAAAAGAGGGCATACATGTATATCTTTTATAGGTGTTACGGAGACAACTGTAGGTTGTTATTCAGTACCACAATCGAGACCTGGTTCAAGACAATCGTGTAACAGTACCGAATCAGAAACTATGCCAATGGAACCTGAAGTCGCTAGAGCTTTACAAGAGGAGCTAACCAATTCACAAAGTTGGCAAGATTCTATTTCATTAGATGACCGGTAGGGTGCTTATTTTTTAGAACGGATTGTATGTTGTTTCACAATACATTTCAAAGCCATAATATGTCCCCTTCTTTTAATAATCAAAAGTTAGAACAATTTGAAGTTTTATGAATATTCTAGGCAAAGTTTGTACCAGATAATCAGAGTATATTGATAAAAAAGATAAATTCATTTCTGTCATTGTAAAAGTTATGTTTTCAATTTACACTGTTCCCAATTTTTCATACTCTTTACAGTTTTCATGAAAATTTGTCTAAAATAGAGTTTGGATATCCCTATAATAAATTTCCATTTATACAAACAGTAAATTACGATTTAATTAGCTACTCAATGTTATTTTGATAAATGGAAAGAAAATATACACTGACAGGCAAAAATGTTGCACCATGTAGGAAAAATTTTTAAGCTTTTTTAAAAATAGCAAAATATAGTATACATCTACACATTCTGAAACCAAAACACACATAAAAAGAAATTTGAAAACTTGATTTTTGTCTAAGAGTGAGGTATCTTTATAAAAATAATGCAGAAATATGTTACAAAGAAGAGTTGTTTTGTTGATGTTGTATGATGCAATATTTTTGCAGATCGCTGTATACAGAGTGTCCAAGACAGGGAAAGTCAATATGCCTAATTTAAGAATCAATGATATAACGGTCAGAAATTTTTGATATCAGTTTAATATAATCTGCCGGCTCCTCAATTACCGTGTTCCAATGTATAAAAAGCTATACGATTCCATCTAGTATGCATCGTTATTCATCTGACAAATAGCATGGGTAACTCCAGCAGAAAGCTCTTCGAAACATAAAATGAAAGTTTGGAGGAGTCATGTCAGGACTGTAAGGTATATCAGGTAGCACTTTCCAGCTGTTTTCCCGTAGCCTTTCACTTATGACACCGACAACGTGCGGACTAGTGTTATCATGGAGAATGAATGGTCGAGTCTCGAGCAACTGAAGTCGGGATTTGTACATCTTTCTGTTAATTTTTTGAATGCATTCACGATAATACAGTACTGTGATACCTGTTCCACAGGAAACTCTGTCATGATGATTTTACGGTGATCGTAAGCGAAGATTATCATTTATTTTACCTTGGATTAACTTCGACGAAATTTTTTTAGACGTGTGAAAGAAGGTCCTCTCTACTCGTTCGGCTGTGATTTCATCTCCGGTGGAAAGTCTAATCCACGTTTCAACAATAACAAGGATTCGATGTAGGAAAGCATGACTTCCAATATCACATCTTTGTTTCAGCTATGTCGCCACGTCTAGGCGCTGTTATTTCTGTTCAACGCACAAATTTTTCTCTTGTTTAAATAATTTGTCAGAATTAGGAATACAGACGTTGTTGAAATTCCCGTGGCTGCAGAACTGTCCTCACATGTTGCACGATGATCTTTTTCTAGAGCATCTGCCACAAGTTGCTATTGTAAAATTTCGATCTTGATGTATCCGAGACCAGGGTAGACTCCATTTCTAAATCTTGTAATTCTACAACAATATACCCTATTGACGCAGCAAAAACGCGTGCTTTTCCTTAAACCTTGAACTGCAACTGACGTAACAACATTCACTTTTGACGCGTCATTTTCTACGCAGTTTTGCCAACCTATGTTGTAGTTATGAAATGTCCCTTGTAGTTATCCATGAAGTGGACAGCCACGTTTAAAATAAATTTACTTCTTTCCGCTTCTCACCTTTCCAATTATATCTCTTATAAATGCTTTTTTAGGCTTTCTCTTACCTTGGCTGAAATCGTACATATTAGAACAGTGCTCACAAAAGCAGAAGTCGAGGCCCTACCGACAGAAGGCAGATGCAGGCACGACGTGGAAAGTCGAAAAGTATGTTTCTTGTGCCTGAAAACAAGGTAGGAAAACTGCTTATTCATGTTCATATCTAAATAAACACTATGGTGCGAAATGCCCATTTTCGAAGTCACTTTAATACGTATTATTGCGTCACGCGACATTATGTAAATTTTACCTGAAAATTCAATCAAGCTAATATATAATTTAAAATTTATCTAATAGGCGTATTTTAATTTCTAGATTTGGTATTTTTGGTCCTTGGGGTCAACGATGCACCCTCTGTAAAAGAACAGTATGCACAAAATGCTGTTCCAAAATGAATATTCCTATGGAACACTTTAGTAGTATTCCAGTAGTGTTATTGAGTCCTAGTATCATGTGCACTCCTGAAGAGGAACCAAGGTAAATGTGAAAGCCCATTTTTTTACTAGTTTATCTATATATATATATATATATATATATATATATATATATATATATATATATATATATATATATATATATGTATATATATATATATATATATATATATATATATATATATATATATATATAAAGTTGAGTATATATGTGTGTGTTTATTCTTAACAGTAAAAAAATTATATTAGGAACGTCAAGCAGAGTGTAGGGAATAAAGTTCTGGGAATCGTGACTTTACAATCAGTGTGTTTACCTCCCCTACTGTTTACATTTGTATCCTTATGATATAAGGCCGCCTCTTATATTTATGCAAAATCGAGTTGTGTCAGGATAAAACTAACTTAACAAAGACATAAGTGTTGGATGAAACATGTTGATGGCTTATCGTAAAGTTTATCAATACACTACTAAATATACACTTTTTAAAAATATTTGGGACTGTACTGGGTGCGTCAAAAAAGTAGCGTAACATGAATATTTATATATGTATTATTATACATATTATTGACCTAAACTTCTTAGTTTCTGAAATACCTGTGTTGTATGTTGTTTTGTGTTTTCTAATTAATGCGTATTTTCTCATTTTACTTTGAACCTTTTTTTCCACTATTACCGTTACGACCCTGTTCTTTATGTTTTTCTTGTCTTTAGCGAAACGTCAACGTTAGTTAATGTTTTTCCAGTACTACACTAATTGCTGGCGTTGACCGTTCTATTGATAAAGAACGTGTAACAACCCAATTTAGAAGATAAAATGTGTAAATAGCTTTTTAAAATATAAATTAAGAAAAGGACAAAAACAGCTATTTAAATTGCTTAAACCAACAGTTCAAAAGTGGCCATTTTACCAAGTTAAATAAAAGCAGGATATTCCCTTAATTTCCTCAAAATAAATGAAAAACAAAAGCAAAGACAACCTTCATTGATGCCAATTATACACGACCCGTAATTTTCTAAAAACTGTTCCCAACACCGTACCGTCCCTCCCGAATCTCAGATCTTAACTGAAGTTTATTACTTCTTAAAAAGACTAAACTTACATATCCCTGGATCCCTCCTTTTCCCACTGATGCCTATTTCACCCCGTGCAACCCTGTAGTTGTCAATTTCATTAACGAAAGTTCGAATCGTTTCTGCCCTCTTGCTCGTAGAGGGCGTCAGTCATTCTATGCCGGCCACTCAATTCCCGAATTGATCTAGATTGGAGCATCTTTTATTTTTTTGTACAAAAGGTTAATAAAACTAATCTAGATCTTTCTATAACTAAGAGAGACAGATAACATCTGTGGTTTTATAGGTATTTCTTTCTTGTGAATAGAAAAATCGTCGATATACAAATTCTTCTTACATGTAGTCAAACAATATATTACATTATAGAGAGTTTATTTGACTATTCTTTTGTTTCCTAATAATGCTAAATCCATCGTTGAGTTTTTAACAGTTTAATTCTGAAGAGTGTAAAATTAGTACGACATATTTTTTAATATTTATGGTTCCAGAAAGACAGATAAACAACCCAAAGTAATAAAATGGCTAAGTTTATTAATGACTTTAGATCTTAGGGTGGTAATATAGAAGAACATCTTTTATCTTTTTATTCAAAAGGTTAATAAAACTAATCTAGGTCTTTCTATCTTCTTCTTCTTCTTGGTAGAAACAAGTTCTGTTATCTACACAATGCCTCATCGATCCTCGTTTGAGGTCGAAATCCAGCTGTCTCTCCATCTTTTGGGCCGTCCAGGCGGCCGTTTGGTGTTTGGTTTCTCTCTCATCACGGTTTTTGCTAGTCTGTCATCGTCCATTCGTTCCACATGATCTCTCCACTACCTACGACGGTTTCGAACCCACTTCACATCACCCACTCCACTGTCCTCGCGCATTTTTGCGTTTCTTATTCTATCTCTTAAACTTGTTCCCGTGATCATTCTCAGCGTTTTCATTTCTGTGGTTCTCATAATTTGTTTTGTCTTTGTTGTTTCATTTCTTGTTTCTGCGCCGTAGGTCAGTATCGGTCTTACACAGATCTTGTAAATTCTTGCTTTGCTCTCAACCGTCATATGTTTATTGTTCCAGATTATGTATCTTAGTTGGCCTGATATCATGGCCGCTTTGTTGGCTTGTGTGCGTACTTCTTCCGTTACTGTCCTGTTACTTGTTATATGTGCTCTCAGGTATTTAAACTTCCCAACCTGTTCGATATGTTTGTCATCAACCATTAGCTTGCATCTTACCGGTTCTTTTGCTATTACCATTGCTTTGGTTTTCTCCACAGATATCTTCATATTATACTGTTTGGCTGTTCAATTGAGATGGAAAAGCGTTCTTTGTAAGTTGTCCTCGCTATCTGCTGTCAAGGCAACATCGTCTGCAAATCATATAATCTGAACGGTGTTGTGTCCCATTGGTTACCCAATATTTGTGCTTTTTACCTCATCAATGATTTCGTCCATGATTACATTGAAAAGTGTTGAACTTAGGCTATCACCCTGTCTTATTCCTATGGATAGTGGGATTTCCTCTGTTAGAGTGTTATTTGTTTTAATTACCATGGTGTTTTTGGAATTCAGTTCATATATTGTGCGTATGATTGCTTCGTCTACTTGTTTTCTTCGCAGTAGTTCTGTTATGTGTTCCAGTTTGACTCGGTCGAACGTTTGTGTAAAGTCCACAAAACAAATGAACAGCGGTTTATCGTATTCGATAGATTTTTCAACCAGCTGTCTGATAATAAATATACCGTCGATAGTAGAGCGGTTATTCCGGAAGCCCTGCTGTTCTTCGCACGCCCCTAACTTGTCTACGATCCGTTTTGACAGTATTTTGGTTAACAATTTGGCTGAAATGTTCAGTAGGCTGATTCCCCTGTAATTTTCGGGTTGTTTCTTTGATCCTCTTTTATGGATCGGAATTGTGATGCTATAACTAAAAGAAACAGATAACATCTGTGGTTTTATAGGTATTTCTTCATTGTGAATAGAAAAACATTCGTTATACGAATTCTTCTTACATGTAGTCAAACAATATATTACATTATAGAGAGTTTATCTGTCTATTCTTTTTTCTCCGAATAATGGTGGTTATATGGTTCTAAATCCATCGTTGACTTAATTTTTAACAGTTTAATTCTCAAGAGGGTCAAATTACCTCGACACATTTTTAAATATTTATGGTTCCAGAAAGACCCAAAGTAATAAATATAGTTTATTGATAAATTTTACAGATAACTATAAATTTACGGAAATAGAATAATGGTATGTGCAAGTTATAATTCATTTATAATAAAATAAAATTATTTATAAAAGTTAAATAAGCTGCTTAGCAATTTATATCAAAATATTACTTTTAATTTGTTTAAAGTAAATTCTAGAAATGTAATTTTTAATTAAGCTGACCATTTTTTAAAATTATGTTGTTAATTATTCATCAAATTTGTTGTTTTATGTCAATATTTGTAACGAGCTGGTTCTTGACCTTTTAGGGACTCCATAACGAAATCATTTATCAACAAAATAAACACCAGCGGATCTTCGGGCGGGTTATCGAAAGACAGTAGTCCCGATACCAGCAAGTCACCGACGGGACTTATGGAGAGCAGCACTATAAGCGATCCTGGATCTAGTCACGCAACACCGACGCTGTCGAAATTTCGCACAACGGCTACTAACGTGGGTAGAGCTTCAAGAATGGTGGATCGTCTCAAGGTAAATTAATCAGTTTTTAATTTACTCTTGGAACCTTTTTAAGAGGGTAAATAGAGTTAGGAATAAAGCCATTTTTACACTAAATATTTCTTCTTGGACGTTGGCTATTAAGATAGCAAAGCATTGATTGAATATGCTGCCAGAAGTTGTCTTCCTCTTCCCGGATCCCATCTACCTTTCCCTGTATTACCAGCTACATTAAACGATGTTTATCATGCCTCATAATGTGAGTAAGGTATTTTACAACTATAGTTCCCTTTCCCATTCTGAGAGGGACTTCTACGCTGGTGATATGATCGATCCATGAAATTCGAAGGATGTGGCTTTTAATTCACTGTTAGGAAGAAACCTTTACTAGTACCTCTGATATTTTAGATAAAAAAATAAAATATTTTCTGTCCTTCTTTAGGGTTCCCAGATGATCGTTTGTCTTGACTGCAAGATGATGGTCCTTCAGATCATCAAATCGGCCAGAGTGAACCGTTCGGCGATCAGGAACAAAACGCTACAAACTTTAACTCTTAATCTCTCTCCTGTATTTTAATAAATTCAATGTGATATTATTTTGATTTTAAAAAAAGTAACGTTAAATCGGTCGTTGTTTAAGTTTATGATAACTTCTACGTTTTTGATAAATTAAAATTACACTCTTGAACAGTTTAGTATCTACAGTTACCAGCAGAAATGTTGCATCATATAAGTAGTGAAGATATGAGAGAGTCTAAGTGGAGGAGGAGATTAGAAAGTATTACTCAAAGAGTAAACTTTATCTTTATCAAATTCCTCCTCTTAGACTCTCTCATTATCTTTTTGAATTGCTTTATATACGTTACTTCTGGTTATGATAATGTTATTTTCGTGCATGAACTCGTTAAAGTTGAATAGTCTTATATTCTCTTAAAATTAATTTTCTCATGTGATGCAATATTTCTGCCGGTCCTTGTATTTTACGCACCGATTTTACCAAATACCAAGTGGTCAGAAAATTGATAATTTTCTGATCATCCGGTATAGCAGTATCAAATTATATAAAAGGTCTTATCAAAATCGTAGTGGACTCTTGGTATTTTTAGTATAGTTTTAAGAAAAAGGAACATAAAAATTGTATCAGAATAAAGCAACTTTGCCTTCTTACAAAGACACCCAAAGTTATGAAGTAAAGAGGATTTTTTAAATTCCTTGGAAGGTGTTACTGTTTTAAATTTTTTGTTGATGGCATCGTTTAATCGTAAAGAACTAAATTTTTTTCGCTCAAATTAAGTTTCAAAATGACTTTAAAAACTGCCATATTTGTTTTATGCTGTTGTGCGTATATTTATTCTATTAAAAGATCATTGTATAGGCGATATCTAGAATTAGATTAATCATCCCATTATCGCAGAAACTAAAGAAGCTAGAGATAAAACTTTATAGTAAATATTCATTTTATAAAAGGGCTCTATATACGCGATTTCGCATTATTTCTGGACACTATTCAATTTTTTTAAACTAAAAGACATTTTGTATCGGACGGTAGCGTCTTAAAACATTTAAACCGATTGGATGTTGTAATTTGTGAATTTGCGAAAATTGCTTACTATGTTTCAAATCTAGATGATTATATAATTAATTTAAGAAAGTTTTATCTTTCACAAACAAGTTGGATAAGACTTTTCTCTGGTAAGTTCTGAGATAAAGGGATGTCGAGTCTAATTTTTGGTACCGTCTATAAATAATATGTTGCAGATTGTATATAGACGGTAACGGCAAAAATTCATTTTAATTGCTTTTCTTGTTGTTGTATTCATTGGATATTCAGAAGAGTTGTGAAAAAATATAGTAGTGTTATAATTAGCACCCAGATGTTGAACTTTATACGCATGTATTTGTCAGTATATGTGATATAGGGCGCTCAGACTGCTAAGCATCCTTAAAAATATTTTATTTGGTTTATTTATAACTATCTTGACTGTTTTTTGAGCTCTCTCAAAGCCCATTTCTTAAGGGTGAAGACGGTCGTGCCACCCCACGGCTGAGTCGTGCACAATAAATATATTTTTCTGCTCTGTGTTTATTGTTTGATAGAGAAGGCATTATTTAATATACTGCTATTGAAATAGATATGGGCCGATTTAAAAAACATAGAAACCCTCTTCAACATAAAGAATCTCCCCCTACTAAATTAACAAGTTACCAAAATTTACATGGAATAAAATTTTCTTACGGCAAAAAAGTACACAATAGAAAAATGTTAATTGCAAAAATTCTTGTGCTTTAAAAAGAGGGGAAAATTTAAATTTTATGGTCAATTCTGGGTATATTTCGTGCCCTATATCTAAATTAACGGGTCTCTAATTATCAGTCTCTTAATTTAGGGATAAAGTACGTCACATTTAATGCGCTTAAAGTAGACCGTAAAATTCAAATATTAAAAATATGCAGAGTGGTTTACTTCACAAAAATTCTGGTAATTATTCGGAATACTGGAAAGATCAAATTGTTGACTAATATTTTGCCTCCCCCTATTTTGGGGTCAAAGAACACGAATCTGTTTTTTTTAGCAACCGCATAGAGTTTTCCCAAAAGAAAAATTCACACTATATTTCCTGACCTAATTTATTAAATTTTACAACTTTCACTAATACACATTTGCACATTTTGAAAAAATGGTACATAACATTTTATTAAAATACAGCAGGAAACATTACAAATCAAACCGAAGGAAAACTTGATGAACTTTTAACATTGCCATGCATTGTTGCCAGATGTTCAAAGACCATAAAAGTTTAATTCTTCCAAAAGATTAACGGAAATAAAATATCGGTGACGTCACAGAGTCGTATATTAGATTGAAATTATTGAGTGTCCTGAAATTTGGTCAGCGCAAGGCAAATTTCTCAGACATAGAGGCATATACCATATATTTTTTTAAGTATAGAACAAATCTATCCTCCCTCAAACAATAATAAGTATATGCCACGTTAGCTCAGGTGCAGCATATATTTATGTATATAAAAATTACTTGTAGAAAGCAAGAAACAAATTAAGAAAACCTGTTATTACGGTCCGTTCGTTCGTCAGTATATTATAATTTCGTCACTTTTTCATCTAAAATATTTGATAATGAAAATTGTTACTATCAAGTTACGTCCACTAATTTATAAAATACAAAAAAAGGACTGTGCATCCGATAAAACTGCCATAATTTCTGATTAAATTTTACAAGGACATGCTGTTAATTAATTTAAAGATAGACTGATGCAGCGAAATTGAAGAGACTCTTTAAAGTCATTTATACATTCATACTATATAAACCTCAACTAACCTGGCTCATACTTATTGTTGTTCTACTAAGTACATATCTTTGTGGTTGGGATATTCTGTTCTTAAATAAGTGTTTGACTAAATAGCCTGAGAAATGTTGACCAAAGTCAATCTTTTATGACGTTACCATACTACAACTTTAATAAAAATTAAGAAATATTTTGTCACATTTCATGCTACCATATTGGAATGACGACGGTTTAACCAACAAGTTTTCTATCTAAATGAAATAAAAACCACGTCAACATGGCAACGTCGCATTTCGCAACAGGTGTTGCTCTCAAAATGAAAGGCAAATGTAAAAACAAGAGCAATCGACACGTTGGCAATTTTTCGTAGTTTTTATTGAAAATTCACAGCTTTTTAATATTAATTTTGTTAAAAAAATGTGTTGTTTGTGTATTTTACTGGAAATAGCAAAAATTTTAAAGTGGAAATCGGAAAATACTACTTAGATGTGTGAAAGTGAAAAATATTTCTTGAAAAAGCTATTTGCGAGCGCCAAAAAAATTTCGAAATCTGGTTCTACGATTCAAAAAGAGGAGGGGGTGGGCAAAAAAACATTACCGAAATATTACTTGTAAAATTTGTTTGTACATCCTGTACTGTTTTTTAAAAAAGAAAAGTTGCGTTTTTATACCAAAGATAAAAAAAAGCTTTATTATGCCATGTAGATTTTCATTTTGTAATATAAATACCTCGCCCTGTTTTCTTGTTTTTGTTACGATCAGCTTGCAATATAATATATTTTTAATTATATTGCTGCAAATTTGTAATTTGTAATCTATCAAAATTACAGAGAAAAAAATTATCAAAATTTGAAAACTTAGCTTTATTTAGTTTATAGATATTTAACAAATTATTTGTCTGCTCTGCTTATGCTGGCTTGGCGAAAACAGAACCATTCCTTAACCAAAAAATGCCTTTTGTTGTATAGTGCAAATTTTATTTTATAGTATTTTAGATAGGCTAGTAGTTAAAAAAATGTATATTTACTTGCAAAGACAATTTTTAATTATTTATTTATTTGCATACAGGGTAACAAAATACCTGAAAACATTGGATATACCAAATATAAAAAATAAGTTGTGTAGAAGCTTGTTTCTTCAATTCTACAATAGTTTAAATGTATTTACTTACCCTGTATAAGTTTAGGGTATAGGTGGAAGTTCAAATTTTCAGTTTTTATATACAGGATGAATCAAAAATGTTTTGAAGCTCATTTGCTCATCGGTAATTTTTTTAAGAGAGCACCATGTATATTATGTCACTTTATTCTGTTTATTTGCTAGCTATGAAAGATCTCGAAATTTAATATATTGAATAAAACATGAAGAATTATATACAAGGTGACCTTTTGATACTTCGGTATTCGACTGCGGCTGTATCATTAAATTAGTGAAAAATTTGACAGACGAATTGTTATTGGGGTTAAAGGGAGTATATTTTCGAAGTAGTTCAGCTTATACAAGGTGTCCCAAAAAAAAGCGTGGCGCATAAACTTCTTTTTTTAAATATAACGACCTACTTTTTTTTTTATCGAAGTTGAAGTTTCCTAAACTTTTTCCTCCATCCAATTTTTTCCCTAAAATGCGACGTTTCCAGATTGATTATAAATTATTAAATATTTTTTGTGTTAGCGTGGGCGCGGTTTTTTTGTTCTGTCTTATTTTAAGGTGACCTCTTGATACTCCGGTATTCGACTGCGGCTGTATCATTAAATTAGTGAAAAATTTGACAGACGAATTGTTATTGGGGTTAAAGGGAGTATATTTTCGAAGTAGTTTAGCTTATACAAGGTGTCCCAAAAAAAAAGCGTGGCGCATAAACTTCTTTTTTTAAATATAACGACCTACTTTTTTTTTTTATCGAAGTTGAAGTTTCACTGAACTTTTTCCTCCACCCAATTCTTTTCCCTAAAATGCGACGTTTCCAGATTGATTATAAATTATTAAATATTTTTTGTGTTAGCATGGGCGCGGTTTTTTTGTTCTGTCTTATGTTAAGTATGCGTCAGTTTTGACATTTAATAATCATTCAATACAGAGAGCTTCATTTTAAAAAATGGGGTATAAAGGAATTAAAAACGACAATATTTTAAAAATAATTTGGGACACCCTGTATAAAAACTAAATATTTTACTATTTTGGAAAAAAGCCAAGATTTCTTACAAATTTTTGAAAAACAGTAAGAAACCGCAAACTGAGTATTAAAATTTAAGTAAAATACTGATTTGGACCAAAATATATTTTCAAAATTTAATAATTTGGCAATGTCGCTTTTTAAGGCGGAAAAAATAGAAATGAATGAAGGTTCAATGAGACTCCAAGTTCAATAAAAAATCTTGGTTGTTGCATAAAAAAAGTTTTTTTGGGACAACCCGTATAAGTTAAAGTATTTTTAAAATATACCCCCTTTAATCCCATTAACAATCCACCTATCAAAATTTTTATCAATATAATAATATAGCTGCAGTTAAACACCGGAGTACTAAATGGAATTCCCACAATTACAGGGACGGATTCAGGGAGGGATTGCCCCCAAGGGCCTACATTCAGAAAAAATAGACTCGCCTGCCTGTTCCATTAGGAAAATTGGTGTCACAGATCCCCTTCTTATACACAAATAGGGTGTGGGTTTTTCGATCTTTTTCTTGCTCTTGTGATATTGGTCCCCCGTCACAGAGGGAGAGACTGAATCCGTCTCTGTATAATTAACAGATCAAAATTTCATTATTTTTATAGTAATTTGGAACATTTTTATTTTATGTAGTGTTACGTAAATTTAAATATTTTTTGTGATTCTGACATTTGAAAAGTAACATTTCTTACTTCGACAGGACATTTTTTTACGTAAAAATTTGAACTGTTGATTTAATTTTAACCCTCAAAATTAGGGAGTTTTGGTTTATATATTAATATAGAGGAGAGTAAGAATTAATACGGGATATATTAATCGTTCTATCTTAAGAGAGAAAGTTTAAATGCTATAAAAGTATTTACTTTTCCGATGTCTGTATCTCAAAAACTACTTATTATATAAATATATCAACAAAAAATTATTAAAAATAAAACATCGCAGGCCAGTTAAGGGTGGTTATCCAAAGGAAGTTTCAATCCATTCTGAGAGAATATTTTTGTTTCAGTTAAAATGCTTTTGAATTTATTTTTTATCGTTATAAATAATGAATTTATGGTCTAGGCAATTGTGTGGCAATCTGAGTGTTTCGGCTAACAGTTTCTTTAGCCCATCTGAAAAATTTGAATTTCTATCAGTACATATTATTTTTATTATTTCCTTTTGCAACCAAAGATATTTTAAAATTTCTGTGACTACTCTAAAAAGATATTTAAAATTTTAAGACTGTATTTTATTTAATAATTTGTATATAGCTTTTCCAGATGGTTTTGGTTGTGGTTATTCTTAACCACAATTAACCAATAGGTTGAGAACTGACGCACTATATTTAATTGTCAACAGTGTCAATTATAACCACAACCAAAATTATTAGGAAACTCTTAACACTGCTATAGTTGGAAACCAAGTAAGTTCCTTTGATAACAAATTTTTTTTATTATCGAAGATACCAGTGATCGGCAAAGAAAATTATATTTAACTTTTAATCAGGTACTGAAAAATTATTAGTCAGCAAATCGAAAATACCAGTTAACAGCACGACGTGAAATTTGTACATTGAATAAGAATTATTCCATCACATCAGATTTTTTAAATATCATAATATAAAAATGCAAAAAATAAGATTATGTATCATCGCGACATTTTTTCTCAAATACTCTTTCAGTTTTGAAAATATTAGGCGATAATATTACTAAAAAAATATTCGTACCGATCTCTGGAAGACACAATCTAGGTATTATAACATACGCCTCCGTTTTGAGATTATCTTTTTGTGCAGTATTTTTCTATTACAAGATTTTTACAAAAATAGGTGTTAGTTTATTTTAGCATTATTTTTGTAAATTTTAGGAACACAATATTAATTTTACTTAGCTATAAAAACCCATATGGTAAACTCTATTTTATTTAATCAACCTTTTTATATGGGATATTTTTAATTAGTTCGTATTTGTGTATATTTTATTTATTATTAGGCCGGCTTCACAGCGAATGTTACACAGTGGTGGCGCTTGTGAACTGGCCCTAAATGTACTTAATTTTATAAACTTTACTTCAAGACTTTTACAAGAAAAAATCTCAATTTACATTCCTATTGAATTTAACAAAAAAAAAACTCAGTAGTGATATTAGTTTCTAAATAAAAAGAATCTTGTTACAATCTAGAAAATATATTTGAAATTCTTAGGTCCATTTACGAAGTAATCCTAGTTTTTACAGGTCAGTTTTATCTTTCAAAGCTGTTAAGTATCTATCAGTGGTAGTGTACCGTAGAAGAAATATGGAGCCCCAAAGGGGTACCCATTGAATTACCTTTTGAATCGACTTGTATTTTTTAATTAAATTTTTGCATATTGTATAACCGATAAAGATTTCCGAATCCAGGCCATAAACAACCCTTGCCATTAACAAGAAAGTCAGGAATGGAGTCCCAACTAAACTCATAGGCCTAAAATTTTGACATATGCCAGTTTTCAAAGTTAACACTTGATTTTTTAGGCATTTTAGACAATTATCAAAAAAAAGATTCTTTACATTTATTTCTAAAAATCAACCTTTTTTACAAAAACAATTTGTTTACATCCAAGAGATCCTGAATTAGAAGAATACTTCATCTTCCTTCTAACAACAAAATAGGTTGCCCGTGACACTTTCCATGAAATCTTCCAAGAACATTTGTTTAAAAGGTACACGCAATGCCTCCAGACGATTATTCTGAACGACTTAATTACTCAAACTGGATTTTACAAAAATTTCGTGCAAAAAATTAAACCTAGAGTGAAAAGTGATTTTCTGTTTCCCGAGAAACCAAGGGCATAATCGTGTCCTACGAACTTTAAGTGGGTGTTTTCTAGAATTTCTTTTTTCTTCTTTAGTAGCCCTACATCCCGAGGTGGGTCTTGGCTGACTGCACAACTTGCTTCCATCTCACACGGTCGTCCATGATAGTTGGGTCAGTGGGTAACCCCATTGTTCTTAAATCTGACCCTATGTTATCTCTCCATCGCATTCTTGGGCGTCCTAAGGGTCTTTTCCCTGTCGGGGCCTCCTCCCAAATTAACTTGGTAAGGCGGTTATTAGGGAGCCTATGGACATAGCCAGCCCATCTTAGGCGTTGGGATTTAATTTCTTGTAGGATGTCGCTAGCGTTATACATCTGTTTGACCTCGGCATTTGTTCTTATTCGGTATTGATTGGTATTGGGGTCGTGATAGGGTCCGAAAATCCTTCTAAGGATTTTCCTCTCAAAAGATCTAAGTTTCATTTCCATTGCTTTTGTCAGCGTCCACATCTCACAGCCAATACATGAGCACTGGTCTAATGACTGTTCTATATATCCTGATTTTTGAGGCTTGTGTTAGGTTCTTGGATTTGATGGTGTTGTTGAGACTATATATACTGCTGCCTGAATTCTCCCTTTTATCTCCTCTGTGATATCGTTATCTGCGGTGATTGTCGCTCCGAGATATTTAAAACGCTCCACTCTTTTAAAGTTATATGTGTCTATTGTTACCTTTTGTCCTATTCTATCTCGATTCTTTTGTCTGTTTATGCACATGTATTTGGTTTTCTCCTCATTGACCATTAGACCGGTTTTCCTTGCCTCTATCTCTATTTTGTTGAAAGTTTCCTTTACGTTGGTGACGGTGTTTCCAACAATATCAATGTCGTCCGCGTATGCTAGTAGTAATTTTGGTCCATTTACTGTTATTAGTTCTGTTCTAATTTGTGTTGTTCTCACTACTTTTTCCAGGATTATATTAAAGAGGAGGGGTGACAGTGCGTCTCCTTGTTTTAGGCCACTGTTTATTTCAAACGATTCTGAGAGTTGGTTACCTATTCGTACCCTGGATCTACAGTCATTTACGCATACTTTGGCGAGGTGGATGCCGTGTTAAGTAGGAAGATTCCTCTATAGTTGGAGCACTTGGTTTTGTTTCCCTTTTTATGGATAGAGATTATTATGCTTTCGTGCCATTTTGCTAGCATTTTCTCTTCTTTCCATATAAGTGTGATTAGTGTGTGTAATTGTCTATGTAAAACCTCCCCTCCGTACTTGAGAAATTCGGCCGGTATATTGTCGGAGCCTGGGGATTTTGCGTTCTTTAATTTGTTAATTGCTTGTACTGTTTATTGTATTGTTGGGTCCTCTACCGGTGGGTCCACCCCAATATATATATATATATATATATATATATATATATATATATATATATATATATATATATATATATATATATATATATATAAGTATGGACACAGAGTTAGGTCTGAAGCCTTTCTTCTCATTAGACACCGATTTGTAGAATACTCGACTGTTTGAGTCTTGTCTATTCCTTTCCATTTCCTCATATTGCTGTTTTTCATATTCCCTTTTCTTTTGTCTAATTAGTTTTCTTCTTTCTCGTCGGGATGTTGTATAGCTTTCTTTATTTTCTTTTGTTTCTTGTTGAATCATAATGTTTCGTTTCTTCTGTCTGTCTTGTAGTTTTTCTTGGCATTCTTTATCAAACCATTTTCTTGTTCTCTTCCTGCTTTTTCCGATCATTAGTTCTGCTGTATCTGTAATTGTTTCTTCCATTTGTTTCCATAGTCTTTCGATATCATTACTCTGGTCTATTTTATTTAGTTGTTGTTTCATTTCCTATGCGTAATTTTCGCGGCTTTCCTTATTTTGCATTTTTTCGATGTTCCATTGTCCCAATGCTTCGTTCGTTTTAAGTTTCTGTGACGATATTCTCATCCTGATTTTTGCTCTCACTAGGTAATGGTCTGTACCTCCATTTCTAGAATTTACTTAATCGAAATAAGTTAACTAAATCAGTAATGACACTATAGAGAAATACTTGTCTAAAAATATATAAAAAGTATTTTACTACACTTATTTTTGTCTCTATTGATTGGCCTATTAAACCTTGGTTTTATTCCTAAATGGACCTTAAAACTTTTTATTATTTAACGCATATAACATTCTCTATTTGCTGTTTTTATCAGTGAAGTGGAGTTTAGTTGTAATAATTATTCAAAAAAAAATTATGAATCAAATACTTTTTTGTTTCACATTCTGCGAATAAAATTATTATAAGGTAGTATGTAGATAACAAATGAACACACTCATAATGATAAAAAGGTGAATGTGTTATACGCCTTAAGTGAATCATAGAAAAATATATTTAAACGAAATGTAGAAAATTTTATTTTGGTAACTGTAATTTTATTGTAAGTATATTTCTCTCCCAAAGATGATAAGAGTATTTAAAGAATAAATAATCATATACTGTGTTAAAAATAACTCGTTTTAATTTTATTCTCCTTGAACTGTTTGTTTTCAAATAAACTATTTATATAATCTGACAAAATATGTTTGCTGTCTCACTCCTTCACCTCAATACGTATGGGTCACTTTCTTTTATATCAAATAATCTTTTAACATTGCATTCTGTAACAGTTGTTTTTTTTTTTTATTTTCCACATTCAGGATTGAAATCTTATCTGGAATAAATTCTAAATAAAAAATCTATAGTCTATTCAAGAACTAGAGAGTAATAAATCATTTTTGACCCTTTTTTTCTTCGCAACAACATATTTTTTTTAGGAATGGGTTAGAAATTTTTTAATCGAAAATACCCGTCTATAATATTGGACTGTTTGGGTTGGATAACAATAAATATTTGGAAATGTGAAGTGTTAAAAAGGATTTTAATCCTTGTCATAGGCGTCGGAAAGAGGTTTATTTTATCACTAAGTATTTATGGCATAGAATATTATTTCGGTAATAAACTTAAAATAGAAAGTTGTGATAATAATATTATTTTATGATTTCTTAATAATTCACATACATTACAAAATATAGATAATTTTGCCATATTTAACACAAATCACAACTGTATTTTTATTATTTTTAGTTTTGGCATAGAAACCGTTTTAGGTCTATTCAGACTAAAATGTAGCCATATTTTCTCAAAAAATTAGTTATAATTTAAATACTTATAAAATACCCATTATCATAAATACAAGAAGTTAAACATATATAAAAAAATAAATTCGTCCATATAATATTAAAATTTTTTTTGGGACTATCGGTTATTTTATTATTAATTAAAAACATTTTTAGAACATTTGAAGTTTCAATTTATTTATTTCTTAAACCATCTGCAGAATTAGAAGTAAACATTAACACGGGATTCAAATGTAATTAATTTTTGTATGTTACAGTTAAAATTAGACCAACTTATTTTTATTTCTATTTCACTGACATCTTAATTTAATTTACTTTATTATATGTAAATCCGATAGCCCCAAAAAAATAAAACAAACGTGTTAATTCTACACGCTTAGGAAAAAGACACAAATACAATAATAAAATAATATAAAATTACGAATAATTGGACTTAAATATATATAAAATTAAAGAGCGAGTAAAAATATAAAAAAGATATGAACAACATTAAACAATAAAATACAACAAAAACAAAAATTCATATAATAAATTGTGTTTACCCTGGTAAACACTATGTATCTTATTCATAATCAAAGTCAGTGGAGCTATCTTCCCTCAAATTAATTATAATTGGTTCCGTTATCTCACCGATCATGTGATTAAATTTCTACATTTTGTTTTATTCTTTTATTATATGGTCCACATATTTTTTTCAATTTTCCGCAGTAACTTTATTCAAAAAAATCTTTCAAAAGTTCAGTTAAATCCCTAATTTCGTAACTTGTGTGATTTCTAGCAACTCTACTTTTTACTTAAGCCCATATCGCGATGTTGCTTAATTGTTCGGAGATATTTCCTTCTCCAACGGACAGTTTCCAGACGATCTGTAAGAACAGATTTCCTATCTGGTTTTCCCAGCAAAAATTAAGTTCTCTGAAAAATTTCCAGTTCTCAGTTCTTTTAATTGTTGAGAAAAAATGCCCTGGTTTAACGATTTTGAAATAAATATAGAGATGGAAGCCATATCTTTTGGGTATCTCACTAATCTCAAATATTATATAAACACAAGCGCAAACAAGATAAATCACTAAGGACACACTGTAAGGTGTACTTTGCTGACTGACAGAAATTAAACTGAACTATGAGAAATTTTATTGTCGAAATTTATAAAAGCTTATAATATTTATATATAATTATATTTATGACCGTCTTCAGTTATATGCGGCACTGGATCAGGTACTTCGGAGACAGTTTTATTACTCTCTCTAGTTCTTGAATAGAGTATATGAATTTAGTTGGTTACGGAACCGCAAAAAAAATTAAATAGTGACATCACATCATTGATTGATCTTGAAATAGAATAAGTACCATGATAGCGATTTATATTTTTATTGTACTCTAAGAAATCAGTTTTTCTACGTTTTCACTAAGCAGGTTACTCCGTCAATCTGCGTATATTTGTCCAGCGGCACTAAACAGCTGTTCGCTTGGCACACTGGTAAGTGGAGCAGAAAGATACCAACAGCTCCGACAAATAAGAATTCTTTCTTTCAAAACAGTTTTTTAATCCTTCAGATCTAGTTGTCTCCATCTGATTAGGAGTATTATCGTGTGTATTGTTGTAGAACAGGACCGGTACATCTCACCGACATGTTCCGACGAGAACTAAGAATAAATATTAGTTCCGAAATATGATATGTATAGACCATGGGTGTCTGGGAAAGATATCGGCGGGCGCACTAATGGATCCAGCATAGGCACTGAATATGAAGCGCGCTCAGATTTTTAGTGAAATATTTGGTTTGAAATTCGTAGTAGGGATCTGCAATAACAACAGTATCTCAAAAACCCTTCTTTTCTTCCGTATATTGGGGCTCGCAAGCTCAGTTCTGTAGCAACTGAGGGGAACAGTACAGAATCGTCGTTCCACCGTGTCAAAAAAGAAGATATTATTTCTGTCACTGCAGCATTCACTTCATCAGAAATTGAGATATTTCGTTTAAATCTCGAGTTCAGTATTGCCCAGCACTCAATGAATGAAGCCTTTTTAAAAAACAATTTGATATTCAAAGACTCGTGCAGTGAGTTTTTTATATTCTCATCTCATCTTCGTTTTCGCATCAAACTCGTAGTTTGCAGTTAATATTAAAGGTATTACTATTATATTATATATATATATATATATATATATATATATATATATATATATATATATATATATATATATATATATATATACACTTAAAAAATAATAAAACCTTGTTTTCAAAATCTGTTCTTGACACTATTTTTATTTTAGGAAGCCTATTTTTATAAAAAAAAAGCACACAGTTGTAGGAAACTTTAAAATTATATTTTCATAAATCAGAAAATCAGATAATATAAACACTTTTACTCTTGAAATTCGGACATAACAAGGAAAAAGTTAAAACTTACAGAAGCCGCATAAATCTCTTGGAATAATTTTAAAAAAATAATGTAGAGTATATAAATTAAATATAGAGCAATTAATATTTATAAAATAAACTAAAATTTCTCCTCATCCAGACCATGTTTAAGGAACATCATCACTGGAACAGATTCTCCATTGATGTCACGGTATTCCATAAGTCCTACGATGCCTTCTATTTCCATGGACTCGCCAGTGAAAAACTGAAGGTCTTTAAACCTTCCTAGGATGTCTTTCATTACTTTGTTAACGTTAGTTTTAAAAACATCTACTTGGTCTGGGGCATCCTGTTCTAACTTAGGAATTAGCCTGTAAATAATAACGAAAATAGAAAATTTAGTTATTTATACTAGATCATGCTAAAACTAAGCTTTTTTTCAGAATAGATGCATTTTGGGTATATATTGCAGAAAATAAAACAAGGTTTCCTGTAAACAATCTAGTTTTCATTTCAATGCTGTATATGTCCTTTTTTTTTGCTTAAATAATAAAAACTGCCCATCTTTCACATTAAAAAAGGTAAAAATGTTAATTATTTTATAATCTACTCTCTTAAACACATCAATTTTGAAAAAATAGTCTACGAGGTGTGTCTTTAAAATAATGAGACTGACGGTTTTACAGAAATAAGCAGGCGCTAAAGATGAAGCGTGATCCTTCTCTTTCGAATGCAGCTCCTCCCATATCTATAGACAAATCAATCTATATAAATGTTATTTTTTTGTTTTGCTGAAAAAACGGTAAGTATAATTAATAGAACAACGAATTTTCGTGAAATTTCACATGGAACTTGCTTGCTGAAACTGTAGGAATTAATAAAGAATGTGGTTTTTTTTTTACATATCAATTTTAACCTGCAAAAAGTATGTCCAAAAATGATGCTTAAAATGAAGCTGGCGAAAAATATGTACCGACACTTTGAATGCCCCTGAACATGATCCAAACTTGAAAAAGTGATAACATGTGACAAATCTTGGTTATTCTTTTATGGTCCTGAAACTAAGCACCAATCCATGTACTGGAAGGGTCCAGTTTCACCAAAAAAAGCTTGAATAGGCAAATCAAGATTCAAAGCAATGATAGTTTTCTCGATATTCATGGGATTGTGTACCTTCAATGGGTTCCTGAAGGTCACACATTAATCAACATTACTACTTAAAGGTTCTTGCTTAACTCTGTGAAAGAATAATCAAAAAAACAACCCGAATTGTGGAAAAACAAGTAATGGGTTCTTTATCACAACGCTCCAGCTCATTCTACACTGTCTGTGAACATGTTTCTAGCCAAGAATAATGTTATAATATCAACCTTATTTGCCTGACCTTGCGACTTATCTGTTTCCAAGGTTAAATCTGCATTAAAAGGAACAAAATTTCAGTCAGTTGAGGCTATGAATGAAAAAGCAGCAAGAGTTGTGACGGAGCTTACAGAAGAAGACATCCAGCACTGTTTCGAACAATGGAAAATTCCCATTGTATTGTAGAGATAAGAGGATGGAGTTTCCCTAAATAGTTCTCAGAAAATAAATATGATTATTCTTGTTGTTAGTTCAGGTTAACAAGACTTTTAGAACATTTTTGGATATTTTTAGAAGAATTTTCATTATAAAAAAGTTATATTTTGAGGTTTTCAATTTATGCAGAACATTCTATATTTAGTAAATTTATTTTAATGACAATTGCAAAACAAATTAACCAACTCACACTATTTTAAATAATTACTGTTTTAAAATTAAATGTACTTTAGCATGAACTTATTCTGCACCGATACAAAATCAAAATAAGTTTCTCTATTTTGTGTTTGATGTATTTATTTTCTTCAATCAGAATTTCTTCAACCATAAGGAATTAATGTTAAAAATTAAATTGTAATTGTACTTACTTTTTCATATAGTCCTTTAAGTATAAAGTATACGATTTCTTGTCTGGAAACGCGAAAGATTCCTGCAACCTGTGATTCAAAACGATATCGACACCGCTTTCAACATTATCATCGGTACCTTCGTCGGCCTCTTCAGCAGAAGGGTTAGCCCCATCAAGTGTAATATCTCCCTGTTTTCTTGATACGTGTTTTCCATACACTTCATAGAGAACATCATCTACGAGCTTAATTTTATAGGTATCTGAGAACATTTCATCGCCTGAAATTAAAAAAAAAATTATTTAATTTACATTAAACGAGCCATTAAAATGGAAAATAAATTTCGGAAAACGTAAATATGTCAGTCATTTCAATGACAGCTCATATAGTCCATCACAGATGTACTATTCCGAATTAAATTTCTACAACAAACACAAGAGAAATCAGAAAAATATTAATGTAAACACATAAAACAACAACCCTATATTAATTCTTACCAGTAAATTTATCTTTGTAGATCCTCATTTTCGAAGATGACTTGGATTTCCTTCTAATGTTTAATTAGAGACGACCAACCTCTACGAAGAGCCGTGCAAAAAGACTGTCAAAGGCTTTTGACAAGTGACAGGTAAACAAACAGGAGTCAATTCGCTAAATTGTTCGAGGAGTAACACAAACCAGTCAGGGCCAATCAGAATATCAAATGTAGTCAGGTGATAGTTGGAATAGTATTTTTGAACGATCTGATTGGCACTGAATAGTTTCAATTTTCGTTGGTTCCGCGAAATGAGCAGATAACCACTTTCCTTTTAAACAGTTATTTTTGCTAGAATTAACAATCGAAACTTAAAATTTATAATTATTCTTAATTATTTAAATTAAAACAATGAAAATTATAAAAAATATAAATATTTTAAAATCTAGTAATACATCTACTGGTGCATAGATGTCGCTTAAAAATGATTGTGGACAACCCTGTCGAATTTAGTTTACAAAAAAAATGTAAGATGGCCCAACAGTATTTTATTGAAAAATTATCCATGTTCCCATTTGCCCGAAACGTATAATACTTTTAATTTTGTTGTTACAATATTGATATATAATGATGAATATTCGATAACATGTACCCTTCGATCCATTGCATTAGGTGCAATGATTTGTATGGCAACATTGAATTCCCTGCTAGTTTCTTACATTGGCGTGAATGTGTCGTGTATGAATGTCAATTCTATTATTCTAACTAGCAGGTTTAGACAATAACTATCTCTTTCTATACTATTTCTAAAACAATAAATCGCTCTTCCTTGTTTTACATGACAGGTTAATTGAGTATATTCAATAAAAAAGACCAGGGCTGCGATTCTATAAGAGTAAAGGGAAAGAGAATGTCATAATAAGGATCTTCTATCTTTGTTCAGTCTGTATTAACACAAGTATGTCAGTCCTAAAGAGATAAGGAAAGAAAATGTCAAAAAACATGCTTACAGAATTGGGACTCAGTATAATTGTTTCTGTAAAAGACAATTTAATTTGAATTTCTACTTTTAGTTTCCTCAAAATTATAATTTTTCTGTTTAAAGCAACTGCAATAAAGCTAATTTTTTTAACTTCTTTGGAACAGCGTAAATATGTAACAATTTTATTATTTTTAGATAACAAGCATGAAATGTCAGTTCTTATAAATAAATGAAAATGTTTTTTTTGACTGTTTACATATTTTATTTTTTACAATAAAACTGTTATTTAGCAAAATAGCTAAAATGTGAAATATGCGCCAAAAACAAATCGAGACCATTTTTTTTTAAATGTCTGTTTTAGAAAAGATTGTGGAAATCAGTGGGTATTTTTGTAAAAAACTAGTATAATCTACATCCTTATTCGGATGTAGAGTATAAGAAGTTAACGAATAAAAGTATTAGGGCATTTATTTTTAAAAATTTTATATCATGAATTAATATAGTATATTGTTTAATGTAAGGTATCGAAATGTCCCCATAATCTATTGCAAAGTAAGAGTTTCATCATTTAAAAATAGCTTCGATTAGGTCTTTGTTATTTTGCTCCTCAATGCTCTTGGGGAATATGTTAGGTATTTATATAGGGTTAACAACATTCACAATAATGTTGACATTTCCTTCATAATAACGGAGCTTTAATTTAAAGGAACTAAAGTAACATCATGTACTAAAGCATAATAAAAAAAAAATTAACTGTAATGGGGATAGTGTTAAAACAGTTTATATTTAATTGTAAACAAAACAATATTTATTAAGACACTTTAAATATAAAAAAGGTTGTAAATACAAGAGAATTCCTATATTCATACAATCATTTTTAATCTAAATATATACATAAAGATTTACTAGCAACTTTTAATTTTTACACTAGGTCAAACTTTCCATTTACTTAACTGTTTGAGGATCTGGAATTGATCTTTCTTAGAGTTGAATTTTTGAAATAGTAATCAATCACAGCTTCTCACTACTTTGACAAAGGATTTTCATGACACAAATTGCCTATCTGAGCTAAAATCAAGAATTCTTGTTTTATTAATTAATAACATATTCAAACAAAAGGTTATTATTTTATTTTTAGACAAAACAAATACATAAAAGTAAAATGTATGCTTATAACATTGAAAAATTTCATATTTATGCAATTTATTTCTATTTTAATATAACATATTCGTTTTTAAATGTTCAGCTTTATATGTCAGTGGAACATTAACTTTATGGTAAAACTATATTGTTGTTGGTTAATGCACACCTAATTCAGGACTTTTTTGTAGAGCCAGTGTATGTTATTAAGTCCAAGTTTAGTTGCTTCAAGATGTTTACATCAAACAGTGCTTCATAACTTTTTTCAGGCAGTTTATTTGTAAGAAGCACACCACAAACTTTTTCCTTATCTTCTTGTATAAAACTTTTTCCAAAGAAATGCTCTGAATAGAGTTACTCATTTGGTGTATAAAAGAATTATGATCATGACCAATTTGCTTCAGTCCTTGAATTTGAAGTTTCTTTTCTCTTAGAAAACTAAAATTTTGATAGTATTTAAAAATTATCATACATCATATTCATAAAATTAAACTTGTTACCCTTAGATTTACAATCTGATTCTAAGGTAAAATGTTATATAATTATTATTGAATGCTTTATAACTTACCAATTAAATAAAATCCAATTTACCAGATGAGGTATTTGCACGTCTTACGTGAAGAATCGCATTTTTTAAAATACCAAAAAAACCTTACAGTTCACGTTCCTCTTGGAAATTTTCAGTAAAACAGCAAAATCAAAAATAAATTCTTTGAAAAATGAAATGTCAAAAATACACTTTCACCAATATAATAAAAACTTAGGAAATTCATTGTTGCCAAAGCAGTTATTTGCACGGAGCATGGTGGCGTCATTTTTATTACAAAAGAGGTATTATGCATGATCAGTCCAGTTTTATATGTCAAGTTCGTGCTTCGATCATACCAGGGGTATGTTCGAAGCATGTACCCGAAAAATTTTTAAACAGTGGGCTAATTAACTGTAATATGGCTAAAATTGTAACCTTATTTTTTCCTACAAAACAAGTTTAATGAAATTGCTAATTTGTTATAGAATTATTACATTGAATTGACATTAAAATAAGCAACTGTGCTTAATATTTTTTTTTTGTTTCTCGATTCAGCACCATTTTTCTGCATGGTTTTTCGACTCAACATTTAGTGGAAAAAAAAACGCAAGAATTATTCATTTTTCTAAAACTGGGAAATTAAAGTTTAGGAAAAAATAGCCAGGCAAATACTTACTATGACAATACTTTTATTTCTATACTTTTTGATCTTAATATCTATAATTTAATACAATATCTGGTAAAATTGTAAAAGTAAAAAGTAGGTACACAAAACAGTAAAAAAAAACAAACAATTTTAAAATTTAAAAAGACAGTGTTGAGTCGTCTTAATTACAAACCAGGAATGTTGCGGATATCTACATCTGCACCCGCAATTGCGGAAATTCGATATTATTTCTTGCGGATATGGTGGTAATTAATATGTATTATCTTTTCTCATTATAACATTCACAAGTGAGTTCCCCTAATGCCGTTACGGATATTGACATCTGCAACAACCTTGCTAGAAACCATAATTTAATTTTCTATGTATATCACTTTATTTAATCAAGTTCTTTAAAAATTAAAAAATCTATAGTGGTTTAAAAAAAAGCCTTGTTAATTTATGTACTTTATTGTAAATTAATTCTGGAAGAGAATTAACTTTTATATAAAGTCACTATTTTCTTCATAAATAAATAACATCTTACAAAGTAAGATAACTTAATTTATCAAATTGGCACTTTCATACCAGGTGATCCCGTATCTATTGTCAAAATACCAGTTTAATAAATATTTTCAAGTTATATCACACAGGATAGGGATTATAGACCGTGAACTGTCCATAAGGTGAAATGAACTCTTTTTTTTTTGTCTGCCCTTTGGAGGACTAAAAGAACTAAGTGAGTTTATGAAAAGACTCCATGGGATCAACCCTGCCAGCCCCTTCGAAAATTTGGAGAAACAATTTTCAAATCTGTTTTCTCTGATCTCAAATTGTCCGGCATTAAAGTGAAAGGGTACTCACCCAAATTGAATTTAAAAAAAATGGCAGACTAGTTGCAACGATTGAAGGTGTGGAAACGTAGGGGTGAATTTTCAAAAAAAAATCCTAATTTATTTTCGTCTGCCAATGAACAATATGAAAGATAAAGAACGGTTTACCTAAAACGAAGTCTTTTTTTCCGGTGGAAAATTATGAGAAAATTTCGACCAGCTTTCCACGATCAGAATCTACATAAAATATTCATATTTACATTGGCAGACAAGTAAAGCGTTTCGCAAATGAATCAACAGTTGCAAATGATCTCTCATATACCAGATGTGTAATATAACATTAAAAATTTTAGGTTATATAATTAGTATTGAATATATACGTATAGGTACAGATATTTATTGTTTTTTTATGTTTTCATTTCATGTGTTTAAGTGTAAAAAAACTTTGCGTCCATGTGGCTTCCTATGAATAGCCTTTCGTCATAATTTAGGCATCAGAGTATTAGTAAGTAAATACATTTCTGATTAATCTGGGTTACTTTTATGGGCCATTTTTTTTATGTTTGCAATGTTACATTATATTGTGAAATACAAAATTTTTGGTAGAAAAAAACTGGCATTTATATGAAAAAGCAACGTCACGTTTCAGACGTTGAAATACACAAACTAATTTTAATAACATTCCGTAGCAATTATCGTATAGCAATAATTGTTATAATATAAAAATGGTTAATAAAATATATTTTTGCTATATTTTCAACGTGTTTAAAATTCTTCGATTTTAAATTAATTAAACGCTATTTTATTCACGATACAAGAAACATTTAATTTAAGCTGTTATAATTTCATCAAAGTTAAACTAAAGAAAAACAAAGGAGATATTTTATTTGTTAAGATGAAAAGTGCCACTTTCTCTTCAGCAATTTATTTTAACAAATTTCAAAGTGACAAAACTTAAGATTTGTACGGAATTATATATCAACGTCTGCCTGTGCAATTTTTTAATCACATTTATCGTCAAAAATGTTTATTTTTAACCAAAATACAAAATGGCAGACCAAAAAAAAATCAGAGAAATTTATTCATAAATATGAAACCTGCATGTTGTAACATATGTCTTCAAGTATTAACTTTTTTTTATTTATTTATAAGGTTGCGAAGCGTTGTACTTGTCTGCCAATGTAGGTATGAACGTTTTATGATACCCCTAATCGAAATACAAAATGGCAGACAAAGGTAAATCAGAGAAAATATAATAAGTTTTTTGTCGACTCTTCCTTTGTCTGCCACAATTTTTCCAACTTCCAATTTTTCTGCCAAATTCATAGCCCTTATAAATTAGTATTATCTTCAAGTAGCTACATCGGCAGACAAGTTTTCCACCGGAAAAACAGATTTCGTTATGGGCAAACCGCTTGCCATTTTTTTTTACACACAATTTGTTACTTTATCTTTCATTGGCAGACGAAAATAAGTTAGGAATTTTTTGATTTTTTTGTTGTAAATTCAAACCTGTTTCTACCCCTTCAACCACTGCAACAAATCTGCCATTTTTTTCCGTGAATTCAATATGGGTGACTACCCTTTCACTTTACTGGCAGACAATTTGAGATCACATATTTTTTTTGCAAATAAAAATTTTTTTCCCAAATTTTCGAAGGGGCTGGCAGGATCGACCCCATGGAGTTTTTTCACGAACTCCTTAGATTTTTTAGTCCTCCAAAGGGCAGACAAAAAAAAATGAGTCCATTTTACCTCATGGATAGCTGACGGTCTATTATTGACGCGACTACTATAACCACAAGAGAATTAATCGTCTTGTCACTGAGCTTAAATTATTTTTGTATTTGCATATCAACCTGTTAAAAAAACTGTTTTTAAAACACTATCAGTAATAAAAGACTGCCAATCACTGTTGCCGTTTCAGTACAATTTTACTGAATTAAGTACAAATTTAAAGAATTCAGTACGTCAGTACGAATTTTCACGAAACAGTACCAAATATCATCACCATATTATAATTTTATCATTTTAAATTAATTAAAATCACTTCAAGAACATGATAATCATATATTCAGACAAAAACACGGTTATCTTTTATCACTTTGATCACCGATAATCGACTAATCGGAATCAAGTAAATTCGACTATTTAAATAGATCAGCAGAGCTAAAAATTACATTTAATTTAACTGTATGTAATTTAGGTATTTTTTTTAAAGACTTCGATAAAAATTAGTAAATCCCCAAAGAAACTTTATTATCCCAGGTTATAAATAGCTGCAAGACAAATTCTCCATCATAATTTTTTTATTTAACTGCATTTATTATGTCATTTAATTTGATTTTCCGTCATTTAATACATTTTTTTCGTTTTTTAGTACAGAAACTTAGTACGTTTTTTCAAGGGATCACGGCAACTTATTTAAACAAAAACATACTGAAACTCAGAAGTGACAATAAAGGAAAACTTCTCTCTATTATTCTTTAAATTGTGTATATGCTTCTGTAAATCGCTATTTAAAACTTCAGCAAGTCCTTTTTGCAAACGCCTGTAGCAATAATATACACTGACTGGCAGAAATGTTACTCCAGAAAAATAGTGTATATTTGTACACCGATCGGCAGAAAAAATACTGTATATTTATACACTATACAAATATTTTAGTGTAGCAGTAGTTCGCATAGAAAGTTTGTTAGCTGTGATTTGTTTACGTAGTGATTATAATTCATATGGTATATGTCATGAAAATTAAATAGCCAAAGGTAAGATAGCAACAAGGAAAATAACTGTTTCCTAAAATTGTCAGTTTTAGTTATTTCAGCTTTTGCATATTTTATTTTTTAATTTTTATCGTTTTTGCAGTGGCCTTTTCACTTCAATATAGGCTCTCTATATTTTACAAAATGAAACTTTTCTTAATAAAATTCCTTTGCACACAGACGTCAATCCATTTGGAAGCTGGTAACCTAATAAGTAATAATAAGATAAACAACTCTCGAGATATGAATAATAAACAAGCTGAGCATGTTGGTTTTTTGCCTGTTGGAAAAACTCCTATTTTACTGCATATTATACGGAGGCGGTTGATGATAGGCGTTAGGATTCATCTGTTGTCTTTGTAAGTGTGCAACCAAAGCAGGACTAGGCTGGTTACCTCCAGGCCCCCCTTGCTGTTGTTGCTGCTGCTGCTGTTGTTGCTGCTGCTGTTGTTGAAGTGCCATCATCTAAAAAATAAAAAGTCATTAATAAATTAATTTTCATTAAGCTAAATAAACTATTTATATTACTTGTTGCCTTATTCGCTGCTGTTGTTGGAACGGCGTTTGTTGACTTTGAACTCCGGGTTGCATAACTTGTCCAGGCCTGGAGTAAGGAGGAGCTGGCCCGCCTGTCAATGATAATTATATTTTAATATACTGCAACGCTCTAAATAAAAATGATCTGAGAGATGTTACTTGCCTTGACTAGCCATTCCTCCCATACTATTCATACTGGTGTTCATGGTAACATTGGGAGCCTGTTGCATGTAAGGTGCCCTGGGATTTCCAGCCATTTGTCTAAAATCAGGCTGAGTGGGCCTGGGTTGTCCAAAACCTTGTTGCTGACCAGCGAACATGTTGCTCTGGGAAGCTAAAGAAAATTAAATAGTTACTAAAAAGACGTTATTTTAAAAAATATCGACCATGTTTATCTTGAGAGTGAACCACAGTACAGTATTAATATAGACCTGGTAATAAGGACTCCGCACACTGGCACAATTTTACAAATGTGGTCTTACAAGAGAGGTATATAATATCTTGATAGCATTGACGTTAACGTCTCTAGTGTTTCTCATTATGAAACCCAGCATCTGGAGAGCCTTGTTATAGCAAGCATCAAAATGCCGAGTAAGTAAGTTTGTTATCAAAGAGAACCCCAAGATCCCGAATAAGTTTAATACTCTCGATTTTATAATTGTATATATTTACATTTTTCAACATTCAAAACCAGTTTGTTTACATTGCACCACTTAGAAAACCTATTATTAATGTCGTTTAAATTACACACATCGTCAGCATTACATATTATTTTTAAAATTTTTAAGTCATCAGCATATAATACATCATTTGCATGCAAAAACATGATCCAATATCATTAATTAATATATATATATATATATATATATATATATATATATATATATATATATATATATATATATATGCGGTACACCAGAGGTAACAGTTATTGGCTTTGAAAAATAATTATTTATTTTAACTATCTGATTCCTGTTCGAGATATATGATTTCATCCACTGCAAAAATGAGCCCCTTCTAGACAATTTACATAACAAAACTTCATGATTCAATTCGAAAGCCTTTAAAAGATCTGTGTAAATGGAGTCAACAACTTGACCATCTTCCAAACAGTCTGTTATATATTCAGTATATGTTAGCAGATTTGTTACTATTGACCTCCCCTTATTAAAACCATGCTGGCGTGTTATAATTATGTTTTGAAAAGTACTATCAAGAAAGTCAGTTATAATTGATCCCATAATTTTTGGTATAAGTTAAATTTTAGATATTGGTATATAATTCGACACACAATCTCTTTTACCAGCATTTTTGAAAATTAGATTCAGAAACGACATTTTCCAGGCATTAGGGAATGTTCCACTAGTTAAACAATGATTATAAATTAGCCCTAGTGATCTAGCTAGTGAAAAAGAACAGGTTCTTAGAAATTTGGTAGACAATCCATCTGGGGGGCCCTTTCTTAAGTCAATGTTATTCAACCTTTCAAAAATATTTAAAATATTAAATTTACAACAGGAAATTATTAAATCAGTTAAATCAGAGAATTCCTTCTAAAAATTGTTTATCTGATCATTCTGTTTTCCAGCACATACAGATGCAAAGTGGTCTGCAAAAGCATTAACAATTTCAAATTCATTTGTTAATTGTATATTATTGTAGATCATAACATGAGGAATATTACCTTGTTCCTTTTTACTGTTAATATATAACCAAAAATTTCTATATTCTCTATGTAATCCGGCTTCACCATCTCGAATATACTCCTTATAACATTTACTAGAGAGATCCTTACATTGAATGCGTAATTCACAAAATTTACTGTAACAAACTATAGATTTAGTAGATTTATGTTGTTTATGTAACTCTTTTTTCTTTATAATACAGTCTCTAAGTTCAGCAAAAAGCCATTTTGGAAAGTACAAATTATTTCTAATAATTATTCTAAGAACATACATATTCAAACATTGATCCAAAATATAGTAAAATCTTTCAATGGCTAAATTACCATCACAATATAAGATCTGGCTCCAGTTGATCATTACATAATAAATAATTAAAAACACTTTCTACTGAGTTAATAGGAATGAAATTATCACAGGAAGAGTGCTCCAAAACCAAGGCAGGATAGTGACTGTGGTAGCGAAAATATTCTTAAACAACAAAGGGATATCCAAATATTTTATCTGCGACCAAAAATATAAAATTAACAATACTAGTAAGCTGAATTAACTTACTGATTGTTTCAATTGTATTGTGACTGTACTTATATACTTTTGTCTTGTTTTGAGTCAAGAATAATATTTTTTACGATCAATAACTAGTAAAATGAATCCTGATTGAAGTTTTCCATATTTCTTTTACCTTGCATCATCTGAGGATTACTTTGCATGTTACTCTGCATCATGGCCTGAGAATTGTTACCAAAATTACCATACTGGTTGCCCATTCCACCTTGCATGTTACCGTACTGATTTGCAAACATACCCTGCAAAACATGAAGATTAAATAAAAGAAGTATTCCAGAATTTTTAAAGGAAACATTCATGTACTTTTTGTCTTAAAATTATCTCGAATTTAGGTCGATTAAAACGTTTTTTACCTGATTCGGTTGAATAGAAGCGGGATGCTGTTGTCTAATCGCCTGTCTTGGAAATCTCTGCATTTGTCCGTACCCTGCGCTGGGTGGGGTGGCCGCTTGGTTACTCGGCATGCCAGGCATCCCGTAATTGTTAATGGGGTGTCTTTGGCGTAACATGTTTGATAGGGCTTGCTTGGAGGTATTAAGTGGGGGACGTTCGAATCGATTAACTAAAACGAAAAGAGTATCATTTGACCGTGCTATTTCATAGAAAACTTGAAATATTTGCCAAAATATTCTGTTTCAAATTATCTAGCTAGAAACACTGTTGCCAAACAGCACTAAAATAGCAATGTGTAGTGAACACTTTTCATAACAGAAAATAAACTATAAATAATTTTCATACCTGGCATTGGTGGATATCCATATCCTTGCTGTGGATTTTGATTCTGTCCATACCACTGTTGTCCTGGGTTACCTCCATACTGCTGACCTTGTTGCATACCTAAAAAAAATCATGTAGAAAACAACCAATTTAAAAATAATAATTAAAATACTTACCAGGTGTCTGTCCATATCCGCCCATCCCGTGTCCGATCTGCGGATTGCTTCCCTGCACGCCCATACTCATTCCAGGATTGCCTTGCCCCAGCGGGTTGTGCCCCATAGCCATGGGACTCACGTTCATGGGTCCCGGTTTCGGTTTCCTCTTACGTTGTCCTTTACCTCGACCCTTACCCAAAGCCGCCGGACTCTGATCCACCGACGATGGGGTATCGGCCTTGAGGTTGGAATCCTTTAGTAGGAGAAGATTTAATTTAAATTAAGTATATGTATGTAGAAAAAATAATGTTGCTGGAGCATTTTGACCCAATATGATTTGACAAATTAAAACATTACATATTAACTTTTCACATACGAAATATGTGCTAAAAAAATTAGAGAAGTTTGTGTCAGACACGCATTATGTTAGGGAACCGTAGCAGTTATTTGTCCAAAATATTTTACTCAAATTTTTTTTTAACGAAAACCATAACTGGAAACATTGATAATTAAATTGTAAACAATATTTTGCTTTGTATATGTGATAAAAGTTAAAAATTATAGGGGTATTCAAAAATGCTAAAGATATCTAAAGTATAAATTGGTGATGGTAAGAGAGAGAGAAATTTGCAAGATTAATAATACTATTCATACTACCACGACTATAGAAGTCTGCCGAGACCAAGACGGAGTTATCAAAAAAGGAGTGTCTAGGAAAGGTTTTTTAAAACTTACTGGTTTATCAGGAATAGGTTCTAAATCCTCAGGTGGCAATGGAGGTGGATCCAAATAGTGACTAGCGGGTTTTTGCAAGTTATGAGTATGAAACTTCAAGAGTCTATGTGTATCTTCGCCTGTAAGCGGTTTTCTTTCCAGCCTAATTGCACCGAACCACGCCCAGGATAGTGGTGGGGGGTTCTTCATACCTTCTAATATGTCCCAGCTGCTTACTCGCTGTTTATCCGATATCTAAAAGAAATATTAAAACTGTTATTTCAATTCGGTAACAATTAATACTCCAGATTTTCATATCATAACAAGACCTCTTTTCTTCTGGCACTAATATATGTCCAAATGCTATCAACTAAGGTATAGAAACTGCCATATCACACATCTACAAACAAGTTGGCGTTAGCTGATTACCAATATATGAAAATGATTTAAGAATTTTAGAGGTCAATGGTTTTATAAATCCTTTTAAATCATGATTATACATTTTAAAAAGATAAATTACTGACTTACCAATAAATCATGTTTCTTGTCGACACTGTCAAAACTGATCTTATTCCCTTTGCTGTCCGTAAAGCATCCGGCAGGTTCGACAGCAATGACTTCGGTTGTCATCCTTGGTAGCGGCAAGAGTTGTTTGATATGCATCAAAGACGCATTCTGCCTTTCTCCTATTTCTTTTTTAATTTTTTTCATGAGGTTTTGATGCATTTTCTTGCCATCGTCCTGGAATTAAATATATTGTACAAAATTTTTTAAATTGTATAATGCATGTAATAATTTCTTTTTTTTTGAAATATGCTCTCCAATGTTAGGTTTCGCGTTACGAATAACTAAATACCGTTAAAACAATCGATTAAATCACAAATGCTGCTATTCATTCAAGTAAAACTTGAGCGATTTGAGAAAATTATGTAAGCGGTTATATGCACATACCTACTATATGTATATTTCAGATATGGAGGGGACCTTATGCTCAGATTTTAAAACATTTTGAGGTTAGGTGAATGTAAAAAAAAATGGAAGAGGTTATTTTCCTAGCTCAATGTCCTATGGTGATTCTTGGGCTAATAATTAAAGTGGAAATTTTCGGGTTATTTTTCTTAGCTGTGTATTCTAGCAACTCGATAGCCCCCCAATTTCATAACTATGCAAAGTCAGATGATCTTGATTCACTACAACTGACGCCTTCGGATGTATTCAGTGCAATTTCTCATCTAAAAAGTAGATTTGGAGGGGGATCAGATGGTATTCCACCTCATTTTATCAAAAACTGCCAGTGTATTCTTTCCATAATATTATCTGAAATATTTAATGTATCTCTGTAGTCTGGTGTATTTCCTAACGTTTGGAAGGTTATCTATATTATAGTAAAAAATGAAACCTCCGAGGAACACCAGAAAGGGTCTGTATCTCGCCCAATTGTAGATCGCACAGTTTCACACGCTGACGTCGATTAACGACATAAGATCTTATCCAGTTTAGATAATTCCAATTTCAAACAACTTCTTGAGTAGCAGTAATTGATGAACACTGTCAAAGGCTCTAGACAAATCAGTGCAAATTGAGTTAATCTGATGTACTTGTTCAACGGATGTGACTATGCTGATACACTGTAAGGTTAGTTACAGTGCACCGTCCCTGGTAAAATCCGTGCAGTTGCATTAAAGACTTCATCGCTTAGGATGGACTCAAGAAGTTTAAGGTGGACAGATAAAAGTGAAATTCCACGATACACATCGCACTTATTCCCCGACTTAAAAATAGGTATAAGGTAGGAAAATTTTCGTGCTGTTGTTAATGACAGATGTAGCCAGCGATTTTGTTTTTAAAGCTAGTCGTTTTTCTTGATTTTCCGATTAAAAGAATTCAAATTAATGAAATTTCATATAACACACGAGCTCCTATAAGCGTGAAATACGTGAATGTAATAAAATTGTAATGATCTAGTGGCAAAAATTCTATAGTTTAAGTTCTATAAAATATTCTCTTTACCTGAGTATCTGTAGCCAACGCAGAATGTACCAGCGTTGCCAACATGTCAACAATAGTAGTAAACAATTCACTGTTTGTATGTAGATCTATAATTCCATGCGTCACGAGTTGTACTAGTAATAATGCCCAATCGGTAGTCGCTGAACTGTTTCGTTGAAAAGCCTAAGAAAACACCAGATTAAAGTATCTATCGATTACACGTAAAAATAACTGTTTTTGGAAATTTTACCTCAAATACTCCTCCAACTAAAGCAAACCTCAGCTGTAAACCATCTAAAGTCCTTTCACTATGACACGTATCTTGTAAATTACCTTCCTTTGCCTGCTGCACCAACTGGAATAATAAAATCGCATATAAAACTACAAAAAACCTAATATAATAAAAATTATCTTACTTGTGTTAATTGCTGGTGCAGTGAAGACAACAAACCCTCTTTCTGCCCCTCTTCTTGCCCTTTAAGGCACGTCAATACTAGACTTAAGAACGGTTGATGGGTAAGCAAACTTTGATTTTCGCCGGTGCTACGTTTGGTCATAGGTTTTTGATCTTTGCAATGCCAGCCGCCGTTTTCAAGTACTTGGCCTGCAACCTTAAAAGAATAAATATATGTAAGTCATCTCCCATTTCGCTGCATGTAATGCACTCGGAATATTTTTTATCTTTTTCCTTTACATATCAATAGTCCTCTTTAACTCTTAGGAATTAATGGAAGGAGACAAATAGCAGAGTTAAATCAAGATGTTTGAAAAATCACAAGAAAAAAGAAAATAGTTATCTTTGACTTGTTGTGCTACAACTAACCTGAACTAACTTTCCTGTTCTGGTCTACTCGGCGCCAATCAAGATTATCAAAAAACTGTTGGCAAACTGTCACCCGACTGTTTTTGCAAATTCTAATTGGCGCTGACTGATACAACCAAGCCTATTGTAGGATTTAGCCAATATAGGCAACCACATAAGCAGCACTAGAAGTGGTGCCACCTGTACCAAAATAGCTAACCTATTCACTAAATTACAAGTACAGTTCTATAGTTTTGCTAGCACGTTTTTGTTCAATTTTGAACAATGAGTTTTGAAGAATTTCAAATTCAATTTAGGAATTATTTATTTAAAATAAAACAAAAAAAAAATAACACAAGAATAGTTTTCTCTGACGCCGTCGCAAAAATTAAAATGAGCGATATTTTATAAACAAGAGCAAAGCAGTGAAACAAAAAAAAAAGAAGTAAGATCTTGTTCGATCGAGCAAACTGTGGCAATACTGTCCGCTCTATTTCTGATTGTATGATTGTAAGTAAGGGGGATAGAAAAACCTTCTTAATTGTAGGCAACCTTCATGTTGCCAGATCTTGGCGTTTAGTAGTAAGGCAAAAGATTTCAAACTTTCAAGTAAGAGAATGAAATGTTACAAAATAAAGAGCGAGTGAATCTGGCATACCGCTTGTATTATTAATTTTTGTGCTTTATATATTCTTTTGTGTGGAATGTAATAATACAAATGTGTTATAAAGATCCCGATTATGAAAGATTTGGCAATACTGGGCGCCGAAACAACGACCCGTTATATCAAAGTATTGAAAGGATATTAGTTTTGGTTTATATAACTTTATTCAGTTGGTAACAAGTTGGTATAAAGTTCATGATCGGACTTTAAATTCCTTTAGCAATTTTATATAAACATATTCCAATTAAAGACATGATGTACTGATGTGAGAGCTTTAAAATAAGAGGCCTGATCTATCCAGTTAGATAGCGACTTTTCGTGAATCTTGAAGTTATGTTTGTGGTACTGGTAAGCGCTAATAACTTGTAGTTGTTTGGCACTAAAACTGCAAGAGACTAAGAAGATCAATCAGACTTCCAGAGTGTCTTTGTCACAATGGGTTTTATTTATAGGTTTATGGAATAACTACTAGCTAATATGGAACAATAGTAAATCGTGGGCGAAACGGCCATAGCTATAAAAATATTCCGTGTGATGAAATCCACGATCAAATTCTGTCACAAAGGTATACTAGTTAAAATTGAGGTAAATTTTTCTATACTGAGTTCGAATTTGATTGAATTTGTACACTTATTAACTTAATAACTACTCAATTTTTAACTTGAAAATGTTATTGGAATAGTTTTGCATTGCCAAGCTTATTAAAAGTAAGTTAACATTTTCCCTATCAATTAAAACAGTACTGATGGAGTGTTAATGATAAAAATTACGAAAAAAAAATTCGTAAAGAGTGAAATGATAGGAAAATGACGTTTTTTTGAAAAAATTTTGATACATACCCCCTATTTCGAGGTCGCAGAACAAGATTCTGACGATTTTCCATAATTTTTCCTCAATTTTGCGGAAAACAGGGAAAATAACTTTTCACTTTAGGTTCAATTTTTTTCACCAAATCGTTAAATTTTTGTTCTAACAACGAATTCCACAGTGATAGAGGCTTCTGCATTATACAAAAATTCAAAAATATGTACTTTTTTTATCGAAAAAATCCAAAAAATTATCACGACAAAATCAAAAGAAAACGGCCGGCACCAAGAAATAATAGTTTGCATAGTTCGCTAAAGATGGCGTACTGTTGATGTCGGCGATGTTGCCAGATTGCAAAAACGATTTATTTAAATATTCTTCTTTTTCTGTTTGAATTGGAAAGAAAAGGTTCCAAAAATAATTTTTTCCTTTCCTTTGACTATTGAAGTACTATTAACTACTCTTATGTCCATGCCTTCGACGTGCGATTTTGACTCTAAATAATAAAGGTTTTAAGGATTATAGTTGCTTTTGTTTGCCTCCCTCCAAATACCAGTATTCTGATGTGCGATTTTGACTCTAAATTTTAAAGGTTTTAAGGATTATAGTTGCTTTTGTTTGTTTCCGTCCAAATACCAGTAGTTTTAAACGGATAATATGAATTGATCATATTGCTTATGTCCGTTAGCAGAAAGTGTCGAGTGGCAGAGCTTGTCCCGCCTCCACGTGGTCTCTGCTGGACAATGACATTTTTAAATTAATAAATCTTGGTCAATTTAGGTTAGTTCAGGTTAGTTTAGGTTAGTTCAGGTTAATTTCAATTTTTTAAAGTAACCAAGACTAATATTAACCTGTACTTACCAGAACTAACCAAAAAATTTGTAAGGTTAAGATTCATTTTACCCCTTTTTATACGTTACAAACATTAAACTATGTTGTTAACTGTAATGGGTATATTTTAAAGTTTATACCAGGAAACTTTAAATCTAGGTTAATTTAGATTAGTTCAGGTTAGTTTCTGTTTTTCAAATTAACCAAAATCAAGCTAAAGCTGAACCAACCTATCTTAACCAAAACCAACCAAAAATTTTAAAGGGTTAAGTTTATTTTCACTTAGAAACTGTCCTGAATATTAAAAAAAATTAAACTATGTTGTTGACTGAGAAGGACAAATCTTATAGTTTATATTATGAAGAAATTTTACATCTGGCAACGTTGATTCGGCGGCCAGTTTAGATGGTCTGACCGTTGATGATGTTTTCGAGACGTGTTTTTGATTTTTCACTGAAAATATAAGTTTTTCTAAATTGGTTTGCTAAAATTTGTGAAAAAATAATTGGAATATATTACGTACAATATTTTTTAACTAGTTCCATTGAAAATAAATACGTAAATTCGGTTTTTAACTGAACAGAAAGTGCTTTGTGAAGTGACGCTTTTCTTTTTTTGAGTTTTCCGGGAAAGTGAGGAAAAATAGTGAAAAATCAAGGCCAGAATTGTGTTCTAGGACCTCGAAATAGGGGGTGAGTATCAAAATTTTTTCAAAAAAACATAATATTTCATTAAAATAAATTATAAGGCGTCTGTTCCATAAAAATGTTCTCGGAATACATTTTGTGTCATCGTAAAAGTCTCTGAATTTGCAACCCCTATAACTTAATAACTTTTTAACTTTTAGAATGTTAGTATACATAATTATTAAGCTGTTTTTACGTGCATAATGATAGCAACGTATTGTTTTTCCCTCAAGATTTTGTCGCATTGTTATTTTTCTATTAAACGAAAGGTGACATTTTTTCCTATCAACTTAAACAATATTTGTTTTCCACCTGAATTTTTTCCTCTTCAAGTAAAATTTCTTGATTATTTCTCTGGTTTAGCAGAAATTCAGTAGAATCGCCCCCTACTTTGCCTCTAAGAGGAAGATACTTGCTAGCAACAGCACAGGAATATTGATGTTGGTAGTATTAACAGCAATAATTCATTTGATCAGAAATTACTGTAAATTTTTTCTAAAAAATCGATATTTTTATTCAAAGAAATAAAACCTTTAAAAGTTTGTTTCCATCAGTAATCCTTTTAGGTTCCATTTTATGTTGCCATAAAAGTAACAATCTGAATAATTTATAATAAATTTACTTTTCAAATTGTAAGTGAACAAACGTTTCTTAAAGCTGTCATCCTATTATCTAATTCTTTTATGAAGATTGTGATAACAAACGCTTCGCCACACTATAACCAATCTTACCTTGAGTACCCTCCCTTGAATTGCACTTGGTAATTTGGCCACCAGCGGAGCTACCAGCCAAATCGAACTAGTCTTGTTCCTAGCTTCCGATTTTTTTGTATCTTCTGTTTTGGGGTTACTGCCAGGCGGTGAGTTCAGCTGAAACACGTCTATGGCAGCTTTAGCAACAGTGTCCAACCACTGTGATAGCTCGGGGGTATTCACGCTGTACTGTTTGAACATAAGTTGGAGATCTAACCAAGACATACGGAGAGTCCAAAGTTCTAAGTTCTGAAGAAGAGACAATATTAATTTTATGATATTTTGAAATGCTGGAATTAAATGGATTATACCTCTAAAATTCGACTGATCATACTCTTCTGATCCAATTCGTCAATAGTGGCCGCAATATCCGGATAACAAATCATATGTAGCAACCTCTGAGCTTGCGAATGAGTCAAAAGGTCGTCTAGCAAGTTATCGCTGTCACACAGTTTCTCCGGATGACAAAGGCATCGATCCAACACCCACTGTTGCGAGCAAATTTCCCTAAGGACGTGATTGGCGAATGCAGACAGTGACGCTGTTGCTTCGGGATTGCCTGTGCTGATTTGCCTATAAAGAAGGTATAAGTAACAGGTGCAATATGGTTTTTAAGGTTAGTTTCGTTAAGTGTTTTGTTTTAGTAACAAAGCCCAATATACGAGGTGTGACTATAAAATAATGCGAATATTGCTGTAAGACATTTTAGTTTAAATTTATACAAATTTAGTTATGATCATCTTCAATATATATCCACCCTCTATTCCTACAACGTTCCATAACGTTATAATTTTCCATTGTTCCAAATTGTGCTGGAAATTTTGTTGTGAGAACTCCTGCATGACGCGAGCTGCTTTTTCTTTCACAGCTTCAATGGGCTGAAATTTTGTTTCTTTTAATGCAGATTTGACCTTGGGGATCAGATGAAAATCACATGGTGTAAGGTCAGGCGAATAAAGCGGATGATCTAATGCTGTAATATTGTAACTGCCTTTCTTAACAGATAATGCAGAATGAGCTGGCGGGTTGCCTTGATGGAGAACCCGTAACTTGTTTTTCCGCAATTAGGGTCGTATTTTTCTTATTCTTTCACAGAGTTGAGTAAGAACCTCAAGTTTGATTAATTGTTTGACCTTCAGGAACCAAGTGGAGGTACACAATCCCATGAATATCGAAAAAACAAACATCATCGCTTTGAATCTTGATTGATTCATTCGAGCTTTTTTGGCTCTTGGAGCAGTTGGGCCCTTTCAAATGGTGCTTAATTTCAGCATTATAAGTGAAAAGCCGGGAGACGTTGCATTTGAAAGAGAAGGCTTTTATGCTACACAGCTGTAGCGTACTTCTTCTGAAGAAGCGTCAGTCTCGTTATTTTATAGCCACACCTCATATATGTGTGTATGTTTGTGTATGTAAAACCAAGGAATAAACGTAATAGTATGATTACTGTTTTCATTTCACATGAATTTTGCTTGAAAATTCTCGATAAAACTTCCTTTATTCCTCGATTTGTAAAACTGGTCTTTATGTATAAAGTGTATTTTCGTGTACAAGTAGCCCTTCAAGTGAAATGTACGAACAATTTGTGCCGTGCAAAGGGTTTGTTTTTGGGAGTTTTATATACAGAAAAATCTCGTCCGAAAGGAGATGTTAATACAACAATTTGTAACCATCCAAACATTTTTTAAAACGTTTTTGTGTTACCCACAACTAAAGACACTGATAACTGTACACAGGGGAATTCTCTTATCCAAACATATAAACCGGAAATGATATCAAACAAAACATATAAAAAAAGCAAAACATTCCAATTGGAAATGGTGGTATGTATGTGAAATTTTAAGATTAGATATAGTATAAAATTGTGGAATAAAAAATGAAAGGTAAAGTTTTGGTACCGGAACCGAATTGTCAAATTACAAAGCGCATGTAAATTTGGCCGATAATATTTCAAAAATCTGATCTTAAAATTTAACACATACAAGTTGGAGCTAGCCGAGAATAGGTAATATACACAATGAGTGAAAATGAAAAAAAAACACATAAAGCATAAAAGCGACGGTGATGTTGGATAAACCACAGAGTACGAACTGTACAAATAGATTTGCAAGTGCTAAAGTTTTGGGCTTTACAAGGACAGGAACACCAGCTTTTTGGTCACTGGGTCGACTTTTGAGCGAGTTCACTATAGGATAAATGAACGAGGAAATGTTGAACCACTTCCATGTTTCCTTGAGGTTAATTAAGACACGTTCGTAAATCTATAATATATAAAGGTAACAGTTAATATTTCGGGAATAACAAACAAAAATAAATATGTATCGTTAACAACGGTTTTATTGTTTTTTGCATGCGTCTGAACCAATCTGAACAGTAGTTTTATCATTGTAAAGATGATATCCCCAAAGATGATTTATGAACGCATCAACTGGCATAAAAAATCGTTGATCATGCGGTGTGTTCATGTCGGAAAAACAAAAAGAAATAATTATATGTCACATGAAGATGTAGCATTGTCTGTTCACGAACAACATCGGTGTTTTCATCATTGCGTTCACTAAACTAGTGATATACAGTGTTATTTGTGGGTGCTTTATCGCTATATATAAAATTAAGTTGAGCGATGCACTTTTGTTAAGATAAACAACATCAAAAGTTGTAAAAAATAATCGTACAAAGTTACTGTAAACAACACACATGGCGTTCGTATGTCAAAATGTTCCGAGTTAATATATCGTTTAAAATTTCAACCTTTATAATATGTATGCTAGATGGCACCAAGCAATATCAGTGTTGCCATTTCCCGAAATATACGCGATGTATCCCGAAAGTATCCGATATGAGTTTATACCTTCGCGCCACGACGTTCGAGCCACTCCTGTAGGGTACGAACATAACCAGTGATCTCTCACGAGTTCGCCGTGTTTGTTCGTGTGTATAAGGTCTTTGTTTACAGTGCCTTTTTTACGTTCGTTGGTTACGGGTTTGTATCAAGTTTTACTTAAAACTTGAAAAAAGTTGTGCGTAAATTATTGAAATGATGCAGAAGGCTTTTGGGGACAAGTGGTTCTAAGATGGCAGTACTTCAGTTGACAGTGTGCGGCTTGCAATTGCAGAAAATCGTCGTTTGACTGTTCTTGAATTAGAAAGTGACTTTGGCATTCCAAAAACTTGTGTTTCGAGAATTTTAATGGACAATTTTGGAATGAAGTTCATTTCAAAATTTTTCACGGTAGAGCAGAAATTGCTTCGCTTTGAAATCGCTTAGAACAACTTTAAAATGGTCACCAATGATGAAAATATGCTTAATATGGTTGATTGTTATGATCCCGAAACAAAACAACAGTCTTCACAGTGGAAGCTTTCATCCGACCCACGGTCGAAAAAAGCATGTCAAAGTTGGAGCAGTGTTAAGTCCTTCTTGATTGTTCTTTCAAATTATGAAGGTGTTGTGAATCATAAATATGCTCCGAGAGGTCAGACAATCGGTAAGGAATTTTATTTTTAGTTCTGAAAAGATTGCGTGATGCAGTGTGAAGAAAACGACCCCATTTTTGGCAGGCTGTATACTGGCCTCATCACCACGGCACTTGTGCAATCGATTTTATCAAAACACAATATCACACAACTTCCTCAGTCCCCATTCAGTACCGATATAGGTCCCTGCGACTTTTGGCTACTCTCAAAATTGAAAATTCCCAAGTTCGACGACATACATACGATTCAAACGAATGCGGCAAGTGCACTCAATGCCATTCCTAAAAGTGACTACGCGAGCTGCTTCATAACGTGAAAACACTGATGGGAGCGTGTTGTTCAGTCGGATGAGAATTACTTTGAAGGATGTTAACTGCCGAATGACGAAAAATAATACCAGCGCGAAGTTATAAACGCAAGTCGGATAGTTTTGGGACACAGCTTGTAAACGGCTACCATCGAAGCGTGATTTTTGGCAAAATGGAAAAATTTTTGTTAAATGAAAAATCAAAATATAGCAGGGTAGAAGCAAAAATTTGACTCTAGCTTAAATGTTAAATAGCCTTATTTTAAAAACACAGAAAAAAGTTTTTTCAACGTATTCTCAGTAAGTGTATATTGCAAAAAAAGTTGAGTGTTTTTCCATTGTGCAAACGAAAACTGATCAGTACTTCTACATCAAGTAGTTTAATTAAAAAATTGATAATACCTGACTTTAAAGGTGTTCAAGCTGCCAAAGCCATGACTGACTGAGGAAAAATGCACATATCGAAAAGTCACTATAACGTTGAGTGTTTCAAAGTGTCATTTTTTATAATGTTAAAAGAAGTAGGACCTACACAGGTGATCGACCGCTTTATGATCAATTAGACTTCACAAGATTTCACTTCCACAGATTCTGAGGTAGTAGTTAATACTACTATAAATTACTTTCAGGTTAACATTGCCGCTAGTATTGACGGAACATGAGTAAATCGGACTTGAAATATCAATTCATAAGAACATTCATAAGGTACATCATTGGTATTTAGCTGAGATGCAACCATTGTGAAGGTAATGTTTTTACTAATTGTTTTAACAGCGGGAAATATATTAGGGATAAAACTAACTTTCTACTTTTACATAATCTCTATGTTACAATACTGTTCCTTATAATGCAACAACTCGTCCTTTCAAATAATGAATTTGTTCTTCCAATCTTGTATTATTTTGAAAAGTATTCCAATATATGTGGATTAGTAAGGATTATTACTATCACACGATACTTCTAAAACTCAAATTTTTGCCTCTACCGTGTATGAAGTCGGAGCCAGGCTATTTGCTGAATTACAATATTCAACTTTTCTCCTGGTCACTGTATATATTTAGACCTTAGAGATAAGCAGCACAGCATCGTCAAAAATCGTCAAGATTACGTATTTTTAAATCTTTACCATGATTATGAGGCATCACGAATATAATTTGAATGTTTTTATCACATCGGTAATTGTGGTTGTATGGGCATAGAGCTCCGAGTCAGAAAAATGACGACAGTGCTGTTTCGTCCTCATTTGAGACTCATAAGACCATTGCATCAGGAAAAAACAGCAGACAAGACATGAATAGCGACATCTCGACGGACCATTCAATAACACAAGAGCAACATGAACCAATAATGTTGTATAAAACGGCCATGTGATGATAGAACGATAAAATAAAAATACATCAAAACTCTATACACGAAGCATGCTACCCAAAAGATCGGCAGCCACAATTAATCGTGGATTTTCGCAGTTTAAGCAGGTATCGCGCCAATCTTCTTGTGAGAGCACTGCGTGTTTTTTTAAGTCAACAAATAATTTTAATATGTTTGTTGGCATAAAAAATAAGCAGTGCTCTCAAAGGGTTGCGGTTAGTTAGGATGTCGAATGATCTTACCTCTATTCTTTGGTTAGCACGCTTCATGTATCGAGTCTTATATATTTCTATTTTTACTTTTTTATGTAACATTGTTAGTGGGTGTTTCTCTTGTGTTATTGCGTGATCCGTCGAAATGTCGCTATTCGTGTCTTGCCTGCTGTTTTTATCAGTTTCAAAACAGTACGTGGGGAACGACAGAAAGATGATGGATTATACTGGATGCAATGGTCTGATTAGCCCCAAATGAGGATGAAACAACGCTGCCGTTATTATCCGGACCTGGAACTTCACCACTGACTCGAAGTTCTCTGCACTTTTCAATACGAGAGTAATGTTTACTAACAATCCGTGTCCGCACAACCGAGAATTGTTTATTTTATATTAAAATTATACGGACGATAACGGGTGTGATGTGTAATCTTGACCATATATATGTTATTGTACCGTAATTTTAGAAGAATGTTTTTTCCAGTGCATTTCGCTCTCTGATAACAAACCTACTTGCCAAGCTCGAAATCTTAGCACGTGTCGATCTTTCTATATATTTCGCATTCTGTGGTAACAGAGATGGTTGGGGGTATAATCGAAAATTTGTTGACAAACCTATGTGCCGTCCGTGGGCCGCATACGTCCATGTTTACCACCCTGAAGAGAGTAATTTCAATCAAATAAAACAGTAAACAACAAAAAAGTAAATTAATAAAATAAAAACTGTTAAAAGGATGTCATCCTGATTTGGTGTCATATCAAAGTTAATTTGTAGAACGCCTCGAAGTATTTTCATAATATACAGGGTGTCCATTTAGTATTATTTTATTATAGAAAGAGAAAAACGTTAAAAAGACAAGTTTCTCCGTTGCTAAAACGTATATTTTAATATATCGTTACATTTAAGGGATGTTACATAAATATTTCCTGGAGATCTGTTGTAATTTCAGTAAAAATCAATTAAAAAGCTTGAAGTATTTTTTTAATTCTTAATGACGTTGCCAAATTATGTTTTACTTCTCCAAATTTTTTACTTTTTTCAAGGCGTTCAATTTTTACTTCAAATTGAAAAATATTGTTGCTGTGCTTTTGAATGAATAAGGAGTATTTTTTCAATATAGGAGATATCAATTTCACGTAAATTATACACCAAAACAGGACAGACAAATTGATGAGTATATCTCGCAACAAAAACTAAAAACAAGTATTTTGAATGTATATTTTGTAAAAAATTACTATAAATTAAATTTAAAATGTTATGTGATGAAAAGCACGTTTTCAGCACTACACATTTTGATATTAAATCTAATTTAAAACAAAAACATATTAAATCTACTGTAAAAACATGCGTTTCATCCAAATTTCGAGTTTAAAAAAGTCTCTTTTCTTTCACCTATTGGTCATATTCGAATTTAACTTACGGTAAATCCAAACTTGGTCCATCAGCACCTGTATGAAGATCACTGGTACCTAATATATTTGAAAGACTCGGTTCGGTGCCCTGCTTGGCAGTAGCATCTCCTACTATGAGTACTGCTTTGAGAACAGCCAACACTGGACCTAAAGCATAAAAAAAATCCAAGAGTTAAGAGAAAAATCTTCCAAAGCAGGACATTTAAACAAAAAGTAACATGAAACATAGAGGGGAAGGGTTAAAATGAGATAAACAGGAAGTTTTTCACCTGCAATCAAATTTCTAATTTAGCCAAATATAACTGTTAAGTCAATCTCAGAGAAATATTTTGATTTAGCCCACGAAAAACTAACTAAAAAGTAACAAACATGCACATATAAATCTATACAGAGAATGCGTTAAAATACGAGATGTAAAATTATTTTAACTCGCTAGCTTAGGCAATATCCGAATGGCAATCCAAATTAATAACATCAGTTTTTATGCTACTAAATTTCGTCAGCATGGATCATATCTCGGCCACCTTGAAGTCATTTACTGACGTTTCTATCCTAGTTTTTCCTGAAGATACACAAACCATCAAAAAAAATTAAATCAAGTTTTTTTGTGGAATAAAATTTCACATTTTGAAAACAGTATCTGGGTATTTTAAAAACTCTCTTTACAAATACATACACGAGGGTAACCGTTGATATTTCGGGAATTGACAACATTGGCGTTACTAAGTGCCATCTGACATATCGATCGCAAAATTCACACATTTTGGACGGTATAAATGCTCAGAACATTTGGATATACCGACATTATTTGTGTCGTTTATAGTAACTTGAATATTTCATCTCAGCCATAAATGGATTTCTTTATACATTCATTTCAAAGGTTTTACCATTTGTACATATACAATCAAATTAAATATTGAACATTAAACATTAAAGATGGCTTACTACTAACATCACCAAATCAAAGTTCCTAACTTATTTCTAAATACTAAATATATCTAGCAATAGTTTGATCTTTAACTACATTCACTCTCTGCAATTAACTCATTCCAATTCGGTACCCAAATCTTTTCACACTCTTGTTGCTAAATATAAGAACACTCGGCAGCATTTAGCGTGAGAATTGCTCGAGAAAGTTTCAAATCATCCATAAACTGGAGGTATTTAGAACTAAAACACAGCTGAAACATTTTGAGGTTCAAGTGCGACCCTTGGGGCACATCTGAGACATCAAAGTTCTATGAAAGAAATTCCGCCAGTCTAACTGCATTGTTCTACTCTGCAGATAGCATAACATCCAGAAATAGAATGGTTCATCTATGACAAGAGATTCAAGTCTATGAAGCAATACACTTTGATCCATCAAGTCAAATGCCTTACTAAAGTCCGTACACACAGAACCTTGGCCCGTGGTTGTACTAATATAGTTTATATACAAGTAGAGAAAGCCTTTTGTCAAAACCATGTTGCTCTTCCATTTAAATCTCTTGAATTATCTCTACAATAGTACATCGATGAACTTAATTCCTTACATAGCGATAGAAGATCCACAAAACCCCCTGTATATCGCTAGTTTAGTGAAAGCAATCATGATCGCCATTCACTCGTGGATCAGTCGCGTAAAGATCGCCCAAGACAGTTGGAGTGCAAGAAAATATCGATGCTGTACATAAACTGGCAATGCAAGATCATCATGTAACATATCGCGAGATCGAAGCATCCCCGAGCATTAATAAAATCAGCGTATATAATACTGTTACGGAGAACTAGGAGAAACTTATTGATACGCCCTCAGACTCATATTAAATGTAGATAAAACTAAATGTGTATATTTTAACAGGAATAACTTGGCGATTCCAGGAATTTCATGTGCCGCCTATAGCAAGTTTTTGGGTTTGACAGTAGATAGCGGTACTAAGTGAGAATTGCATATCGGGGAGGTTGCTAATAAACTCAATAGGGCATATTTTGCTCTTTTAACTTTACGACGTGACTTATCACGTACTACATTGCTGCAGGTGTACTATGCAAATGCAGATAGAGTATTTTTAATACAGAAGAGAATTATTAGACTTATATTTAATTTAAAAAGGAGAGAATCATGTAGGGATATTTTTAAGAATCATAAAATACTAACTTTTGTATGTGTATATGTTTTTGAGTGTTGTCTTTACGTTAAAAGCAACATTAAACGTTTTGAAACGAGCTCGGCTTACCACCAGTATAACACCCGGAATGCAAATGTTCCACTTTACATCTCGCACAATACGACTCGCTTTGAAAGATCTGTCAATTATCACCCTATTCGTATATACAACAAACTTCCTCAAACTATCAAATCAGCCAATAACTACAATAGCTTTAAGAATAAATTAAGAAAATATTTAATTGGGAAGGGCTTCTACTCACTCGCGGAATATTTTGAGGATTCTTAAAGTAATACGATGGTTGGTTTAAATAATGTGTTCCGTTTTTGTTCCTTGTTTTATTATAGGAAACTAGCTTTTAATTTTTAAGAAGTATAGCTAATGTCGCATGCATATTGTATAATTTTGATATATATCTGACCATATGACGTACTTGATATCAACCTTAATTGATGTTAAAGGTGAATAAATGTTTGACTCTGTTTGCTAATAGTGATAATGTCTTTAAAAATAAATTTGTTAAAGTCCTCAAAATTGAGGGTGTGTTACTGACGTTGTATGTCATCATTTTTTATTATTTATTCTTGTAACTAGTTTTTAATTCTTTGACCTCCTCTTGCTAGTGTTATTTTACTGTTTATTTTGAATATGTGATGTACCTAAGTGTAAATTTGTTTGGATATGTAGTGTGCCTAAATGTCAATGTAAATTGATTTTAAAGGTGAATAAAGTATATGAAGTATATGAAGTATACAAATATTTTGATGCGATGAGTCATATTTCTAGATAATTCTCAACTTTTATGCTGGTATATTTTTTGTTAATTCTAAAAAGTTCTATAAGTCATATATCATTTGTTTGCCGGAACCAATAAAACCATTTTCCATGATAAATATTCGTTTTTGTTTTTGATTCTTGAAATATAAACGGTTACTCCCGTAGTATATGAAAATAATTACTGTACGGCAGGCTTCTTGTATAAAATAGAGAACATTATACAACTGGAAAATAGCAGTTTACATTTTTCACCACCTAAGAGAGCTTTCAAACGTTTCAGTTTTTGGATCTCTGTCTTATACAAGCTTGTCGATACAAGGTAGATCTGTCGCTGTTATTGTAGAATTCCAAAAGACGAAGGTCATCAAACACATTATTTTCTGATATGGTTTAAATTTTTGATTGCTAGCATAAAGGCAAGGGTACACCAAACATCAGATAGCGGGTTTTTACGACAAAAAATGTTAGATATGTTATGGAAGGCACAATTACTCTAAATAAACATTTTAAAAATCCAAACATCCTAGAAATTATATTTAGATACATAATAGCATCGGGTAAACATTGTTCAAAATGACCGATTTTCTAAAAATTGAAAGCATAGATTCCCAACTTTTTCTGGACCACTGCTCCCTGTGTAAATAAATTCAACGCCAAAGTAAAACAGAATAACAGCAGGCAGATTTGAGAGGATTAAAATTAAAACTAACATCTGACAATAAAATCGGAATGACACAAACAAATTACACTATAGCCACAACAATTATAACTAGACGTCCTTCACTGTAACTTATGGTTTAAATTCCATGAAGTCCTTGAACGAGTAGAAAACATGATTAAACAAAAATGTCTTTAGTTTTTCCTTGAAGATGATTGTGGACTTAACCTGCTTACTATCATTTGGTAGTCTATTATAGATCCTAACACATGTATAATACACTGACTGTATCTTCATAAAAAAATGTTATAGGCAAGATAACACTGTAAAAGTGCATAATATAAAGTTAGGAGAGTTTTATGCGACACAGTTTGCTTAAATTTCAGGATGGCATAACATGCTCTATTTAGTTTTAAGCAAATATAATCAATTTGAGGTTCCCAAGTAATTTAAGAATGACCACATGGCGGGGGGAGGGTATAGCCCTTTGTTGGGAACATATGCCCTAGAAGTTTATTACACAATTTTTTACACCCTGTAAGGCATCTAAACTATAATTCCTAGAACTTTCAAACGGTTAAAAGTCTCGTAGAATAATGGATTCCACAACACATTAACAATATTTTGGAAATCGTGGGTTTATTTGGGATATCAAGGTAAAAATGATGAAAACAGTTATAGCACATCCAAAACTTACAATCATTCCGACCTAATGGAGGATGGGATGATAAACCTAGGAGTATTAGTACTGTGCTTCGAACACACACAAAAAGAAATATTTACAGTATTAACCTTAAACATATAAAGAATAAACGGAGGGTACCGACTTGCCCTTAGTGTCAGTGACCAGTTTTCGGCACGAGTGTGCTTAGCCCCGCCTCTTTAGAGAGAGAAAGGCTACATTCTTATAATGTTTGCGTCTCTCTCACACCAAGCGCAAGTCAGTACACTGGAAGTATTCTTTATATGTCTATGGTATAAAACAATCATCTAAAGGAACAAAAAAGTTCATTTACAAGTAATGTATTAATGAGGTGTAATATTCTTTTATGCTTTTTAAAGCTGGTAATAGAGAATTAACATGGTAAAAAAAATATATTAAATCAGTGTATAATGTAGAGTTAGTAGAAAATATGCAAGTGCATTACGCATGTTGTGCTTATAGAAACTAAGGTCGCATCTTCCGCAACTCGGAAAGTTTTCATTCTCTAATTTAAAACAGTATTTTGGTATAGTTCGTTTTGTATTGTTTTTGCAAAGATTCATATAAGTAACTTAAGTATATTTTTGGAAAAGTTGAACTTATCTGATTTTACTATTTTTTTGTCATCGGTTTATTTTTATGTTTAAGATAGAACTTCTACAAAAACTGAAATAATAATTTTATTTCCATCATAACAATTAATATATATATATATATATATATATATATATATATATATATATATATATATACATCTTAAAAAAAAATTTATGATTAATAATACAATCAAAATCAAACAATACCTACCAACATCAATATTTCGATGCGCGGCTGCTAACAAATGCCTGTCACAACTCAATCTGACTCCGAGAGGCAACCTAGGGGGAGTTAACGGAGGCGATCCCACCGAATATAGTCCTGGTTGAGGTCCTTCAGCTGTACGAAACAAACGTAGAAGCAAGTGACACGTTAGTCTCATGCCTGCTTCTGCCAAACCAGAGGAAGAATCGAGAGATTTTACCTGTAAGGGAAAAAATTAAGATAAAGTTCAATATTGATTCCATTTGATAGGAAAAAATGTTACCTTACCTTTAATAAACTAGGCAATGCGACTGTTCTGACGAAATCTTCAAGAGAAAAACAGTGCCTCGCTATTAGTATGCACGTAAAAACCGCCAAAGAATTATGAATACTGACATCCTAAAAGTTGAAAAAGTTATAAGTTAAAGAGGCTTCAAATTTAAACATAATTTTTAAAAAATTTACCTCAATCTTAACTTCGTTTAACACATCTTTATAATATTCAGGGGGCGATGTAGGACTACACAACCCTAATAACACTCCCAACCATTCTGACGCCAGTGAATTACAGCAGGCCGTCATTTCGGCGCACAATATTGCCAAATCGTTTAATCTTTCATTGTCGTTAATACGATCACTATCGGGGTCTTTGCAACATACCCTAATTACTGCGTTACATACAAACGAATATCTAAAAATTATAAATCAATAATGGATCAAGTATGTAATGTGGTTGACTCTCAATTTATGCAATAGTATAATCTTTACCTATTATTTCCACTTTCATTCAACTGTTTCGCCCAGGAAGTTTCAATTCTTCCCACTCTCCTTGGACTCTTGAACATCTCTTGCATAAACTGTGGATTATAAACGTATGTACTACTCGTAGGTTGCAAAACTAAACTGCTGTACAACGCCTGTTTAATTTTCGGATATGCGTTGCCGAAAGGCTCTACGGCGTGGGGTTTGGATTTGAGAAGACTGCAGGAGGAGTACAGGTCGTAAAGGTGGGCGAGAATGCAACGTTCTGCTGAGCTGCAATCTCCCGGATTCGATACGTGTTTTACAACTTTACACAGACCCTCGAAGACTGCCGAGGTTTGTTCTGGCGATACTAGAAAATTGGGGAAATATAATTTAGTTATACATTTATAGAAAACAGATAAACTCAAAATCGTTATTAACAGAAAGAAACTGCTTTAATAACTATGTTTTAATGGATAATATCACGATATGTGCTGGTTTTCTTTCTTAATTTGATAACAACATTCCATTGTGTTAATCATGACTCGAAGGTCAACTCTCATTTAACTGATTGTGGAACAATTTTATTTTTAGTGTTACTAAATTTGAAAGAGATCCCTATAATAACTATGCTTTAGTAAACAATAACGATTTACGACGGTTAAACAAAAAGGCAGTCTTTTTCGATTTGATAAAAACATTCAGTTAGGTTAATTATGACTTGAAAGTTCAGATTTGTGTAACTGATTTATGATGGTTAAATAAAGAGACAGTCTTTTTCGATTTGATAAAAATACTCAGTTGGATTAATTATAACTCAAAGGTCAACTTTTGTGTAACTGATTGTGGGACATTTATATTTTTACTGTTATTAAATTTGGAAGAAATTGCTATCATAACTATGCTTTAGTGAACGATAACGATTTACGATGATTAAACAAAGAGGCAGTCTTTTTCGATTTGATAAAAACATTCAGTAAGGTTAATTATGACTTGAAAGTCAAAATTTGTGTAACTGATTTATGATGGTTAAATAAAGAGGCAGGCTTTTTCGATTTGATAAAAACTCTCAGTTGGGTTAATTATAACTCAAAGGTCAACTTTTGTGTAACTGATTGTGGGACATTTTTATTTTAACTGTTATTAAATTTGAAAGAAATTGCTATCATAACTATGCTTTAGTGAAAGATAACGATTTACGATGGTTGAACAAAAAGGCAGTTTTTTTCGATTTGATAGAAACATTCAGTTAGGTTAATTATGACGCGAAAGTTCAGTTTTGTGTAACTGATTTATGATGGTTAAATAAAGAGACAGTTTTTTTCGATTTGATAAAAACACTCAGTTGGATTAATTATGACTCAAAGGTCAACTTTTGTGTAACTGACTGTGAGACATTTTTATTTTAAATGTTATTAAATTTCAAAGAAATTGCTATAATGACTATGCTTTTGAGAACTATAATGATTTATGCCGTTATACAAAGAAAATGTATAAGTCTTTTACGATTAAAAAAAAAAACATTCCCTTGTGTTAATTATGACTTGAAGATCAACTCTGGTGTAATTGATTGTGGAATATTTTATTTTTGATGATATTAAATAGGAAAGAAACTGCAATAATTATTATGCTTTTCTGAAGTATAATGATTTATGCTGGTTATACAAAGAGACAATATAAATCTTTTTTAATTTAATAAAAACTTTCACTTGTGTTAATCATGATAACTTTAAGATATTTCTTAGGAGGAAGTTTTTGGAATAATTTTATTTCTATCTTATTAAATTTGAATTAAACTGCAATAATAACTATACTTTAGTGAACAATGACGATTTACCCTGGTTGAACAAAGGGGGGAACATTCTTTTTTTTTTTGACTTTCATAAAAACATTCAGTTGATTATTTTTACTGTATGTAATTTTTCAAATTTAGACTGGGATTTTATACTTACACAATAAACAGCAATGGTATCGTCTTAAAACTCCGACAATATATAAGCTCAAACCAGTTGTATAATTCCTGCTTAGTACAGAATTTTTATTATATAATTGATTTTCAACTTCTGGCAATTCCTAAAGAAAAAAAGAATGAATTGAATGTGAATACTATATTTACTTTATATTTATCCTCCAAGAGTGTAAAAAAGTAGTGTAAGAAATTTCTAGATATGTTGAAGTAATGACATTTATGTCTGTCAAATATAAAAAAAAAAACCGTCCCCCACAACTAAAAACAACAACCAAACAAACATATTTTTGATGACATCTATTGGAGTACGATGAAACTATATTTATAAGATTTTTTTGCTTATTTTGGTGAGGATCTACTATCTACCCTAGAAATTAGTTACATATTTATATCACACTCTGTATAATAAGCTTTGTGAGAAAAAATCCACTGTTTTACTAACCTACCTTTAAGATCTGGATGCAAACGTCAATAAGCCCATAAATGTTTAACGCCAGCTCCATAAGATCGAAAAGAAAGGCTACATGTTCTTGTACGGGCAAGTAATTGGAATTCCCGGTGGCGAACGAATTCAGCATTTCGATTACTGTAACGCTACATTGCCACGTAACTACGTGCTGATCGAAATAGCTCAAACTTTGACATTTTTGAGTGGTAGCCTCGAAGTTGAACTCGTTCCTAGAGTGTTTTTTTACCTTAAATATACAGGGTGATTATTATTATTGTGTACAATTACAGAAGTGTAATATACAGGATGGCTTGGTTACCCATGATGAATAAGTAATTCAGGGGGGCTTTAGTTAAAAAATCTTGCTACTTTGTAAGCAGATAATCTTTTCATACACTTTATTTTATAAAGGGGAAACAGAACACGTTATTTAATTTTGCGGATATTCGTTTATCTTTAAAACTAGGCTGCTTTTCGTCCAACAGAGTACAAGTGTTGGACTACTCAGAGAACGATAGCCTACTTTCACGCACGTTTAAAGTGTTATAGAAGAACTTCCCAAATTTCGCGCAGAACACTTTATCCTCGTTTAAAGATGAAGTTTAGAAGTCGTAGATGATCACCGTTCCTTCTAAAAAATGATCGTTGCCTAAAAAATCCTGCTAAATTAGGAATAACCAAAAGACTCGGCTATGATGAATTATATTTCTCTGACTAAGAAGCGTCAATGACTTTAAAACGCCATATTTTTGGTCAAATCCCTTATTAAATTTTTACCTGTTCTATCACAAAGAAAAGTTTACATTTATAAAAGTACATAAAATATTCGAAGTAAATATATATATATATATATATATATATATATATATATATATATATATATATATATATATATATATATATATATATATATATATATATATATATATATAAGTAAAACAAAGGTGCATCATCCAGCCCTATAAAACAATTTAATAACTGATTGTCCCACTTCACATATAAGTCCGATCAGTTTCAGTCAGCTTTAAATGGTTTTTAACGCCAACCTCTTTTCGAAGACTGAAAAACTTATCCCAAAAAAATCCAAGTCTTTGCAGGAAGCAATGGCAGCTCTGCACAATCTAGAAATAGGACTATTCATATCACAGTTAGTTCGATAAAATGCTAGATTAAATAAAGTATTTTGACGTGTAACACGGTTAGGAATATGAAAATGTATTAACTGCAAAAGTTCTGGGCTGTCAATAAGTCCATTGACTATTTTAAACAAAGTACATATATCATATTGTAGTCTTCAAGGTAGGCTATTTCAGCAACCTATACAATATCTGCAGCTCTGATCCTCAATTTAAAATTGACAAATCTTAAAAACCTTCTTTTGTACTCTTTCTAGACTATCATTTTAAATATTATATTCTGAGCACCAAAATGAACAAGCATACTCCACACCTGATCGTACGAAACCACAATAAAGAGATTTAAAACGATTCAGGTCATCCAAGTTACTCAGTGTTCGAATAACAAAACCCAACAGTTTTAGAGCCTTTGCTCTAATAAAATTTATATGATAATCAAATCTAAGTTCACTATCCACAAAAACTCCCAGATCCTTAATAACATTAACTCTTTCAAGCCGTTCATTGCCGATAATATAATTACAAAAATAGTATTACGTTTTTTAGAAATAGTTATAATACACACAGAGAGGTTATGTTACTCCAGATGTAAAGAAAAACTGGTATTTTGAAAATACCCATTTTTTTGAAATTTTTTTATTAAAATGCAGGCCCAGACATAATTAGTGTAAAGCATATAATAAATTTAAAATACTGCCCTCAAAAATTTCATTTTATTTATACCTGATAGAAAGCAGTACCTAAAAGACTTAATGAATTCAAAAATCAATAAATAAACTTCAATAAAATGGATTAATTTTTCGGTCAAACCAAATCTAAATAAGCCTTTACTTTACCTTGCCCCCTTCAGCGACATCTACACTAAATTTCTTTGAAAATAATTTGCAAATTTCCTTTGACATTTTCTTTACGGTGTGTCGCGCTTCATCTCTAACTTTACCCACTCCGTACAGTAAAACATGCCTCTGGTTGCAATCGTGCTGACTGAAAGGGTCGTCTTGACTTAAAGGAAAATGAGTGGTGTAAAGGAAATGACGAGATGGTTTGATCTGAAAAATAGAAAAATTTTACAAAAATAATGGAATGAAAAGTTTCCATTTTCTAGTCATATATTAAATTTTATTTTTTATTTTTATTTTATCCAATTACATACACTAGAGAATGATACATTCTAAATTGTATGGCAGATGATACAGAACAATAACAAAAAACAAAAAGAAAATACAAACAGTCAAACAAAACTTAAAAGAAAAAAAAAGAAGAATGAATTTAAACATTATAATCGTATTAATCCTTTACTGTGAGTCCTTGAAAATGTCACAGTCCATATAAAATCGGTTATAGTTAACCATTAATCTATTTATGAAGGTGGTCTGGCCGTAGTTGGTGCGATGATAGTTTTCCTGGAACAGCCGTTGCAGCCTAGCACGCCTTGATGGGACCCTAAGATTAATCTCGCTCAGCAATATGTCGCAGTCAATTATGTTATTAAATATTTTGAACAGGAACAAAAACATAGCTTCTCTTCTTCTGCTCTCCAGACTCTTAAGTCCACACAACATCAGTCTTGTTTCATAAGCTCAGCGGTGTGATGGAAAATGGTGCTTATTAGTAGATATTTCATGAATATATTTTGTACTCTCTCGAGTCTGTTTTTGTGGGTGACATAGTTGGGAGTCCATATAATTGAACAGTATTTTAAAATGTTGCGAATAAGCGAGTTGTATAAGCAAGTCAGAGCTCTAGTGTCATTAATATGTCTCGAGTTTCGCTTAATAAAATCCAACATTCATAGAGCCTTGATCGTAACGCTGTCAATATGAGCGTTAAATTGCAAATCTTTCGTGAAAATTACTTCCAAGTCATTGATAGATTCGACAGGTTGACCCAGTATTTCATATGAATTAACAATTGGGTGATCGCACTTGAAGAAGCTGATACATTTGCATTTGGAGACGTTGATTTTTAGATGATTTGAAACACACAAGTCGACGAAACAATCTAGATCAGTTTGTAAGTGGTTATGATCTAAGTTAACAATGCTGTAAAATTTCAGATTATCCGCTTATAATAGGACCTGAGAGGAAACAAAGCAGGAGATAACGTCGTTGATGAACAGAAGAAACAGAACCGGTCCAGTGTGTGACCCCTGAGGGACACCAGAAGTAGCCATTACTTCGTTGGATAGGGACCCGCATACCTCCACGCGCTGTCGTCTATCGCTGAGATAAAATTTGACCCAGTTTAAATAATTTCCCGAGATACCGATCTCAGACAGCTTCTTGAGTAGCAGTAGATGATGAATGCTGTCAAAGGCTTTAGACAAATCGGTGTAAATTGCGTCAATCTGATGCCCTTGTTCAACGGATTTGACTAGGAAATTCTGATAAATTGCGAGGTTTGTTACAGTGGAATGTCCCTGATAAAATCCGTGCTGTTTAGGATTGATATATCGCTTGTAGGTATTAAAGATTTCATCGGTCAGAATTGACTCAAGAAATTTAGGAATTGCAGATAAAATTGAGATTCCACAATAGTTTGCTACATCACACTTATCACCTGATTTAAAAATAGGTAGAAGAATAGAAAATTTCCATACCGTCGGGATAGTACCGTCAGTTTCCCCTTACCTTGTGATCTCCATGTCCCGTTTCCATGGGAACGTGTCCCATGTTAGGTACATGTGGGTGGTGACCGTGATCATGGTCCTTTGGGCTGTCAGGAATATCCATGGAATTCTGCTGGTCTTCTTTAATGTTTTGAAGAATTTTATCTAAATCATTATCGACATCCGCATCGTCATAATCCATTGGCTAAAAAAATTAAAAAACTAAAAAATCGCGTAATGACACATATCATTTTTTCTTTGTGTAATTTTCTGTGAAACAAGAGTATATAAAAAAAAAATATATTTTTTAAAAACATATTTAATTGACTAACATTAATAAATAAAAAAGAGATAAATGTTTATCACAAGTTATAAAACAATTAACATATTACCTCAATCTTACTATGATGATTATTCGTTATACTGTCAGAGTTATCTTCATGCCCAATTAAATCTCCTCTGGCGATTAAAGTACACATATAGGCGTCGTGAGAGAATACGTCTCTTCTTATCAATTCAGAAAACAAATGTACTAAATTGGAAAAAGCAGTTTTTTTCTAAAAGACAAAAAAAGATATTCCAAATTTTGAGCTAAATTAAAATTAAAGTTCATTAATAAATAATTTCAACCAATAGTGGAATTTCATATATATTCAGATACCTGTGCACAGTCATCAGGACTGGGGACAGGCGCATCAACATCTAAAAATTTCATTAGAAGTGATTGAAACATAGGCGGGCCTCCAGGAACAGAACTATTGCTATCTTTGTCATCCCCCTGGGTTGCTTCTTGATTTTCTGATGGATTTGTATCAGATTGCCTTCGATCTGTTGGAGAAAAATCAATGTAATATAGCTTTTAGCATTTTAAACATTAAGCATTAAACAAATAAAGCTTAAGAGCTTTGGTCTAAATTTGCATAATTATTGATAGTCAAGGTTGAAGCTGCAGTAGGGAAAAAATCACACAAAATAATATTTCAAAATAAAATAAAAATTACCTAGCAAAGCTGCCACTGCTAAAGCTCTGTGCTCTCCTGTCCTTTCAGGTGATACTGCCCATTCGCAAAGCAGTTTTACTATTGCATTTTCTTGATCTCCAGAACCTGTAAATACCTGTTACAAAGATACATCACATTAATATTTGTTCTTGAGGATTTTATTTTTGCAAATTTAAATTCTATCCTTTAGTCTCCACACTGTATTTCCACTAATAACATTTTTTTATTGCTATGTTTAATCATGTTAAGTAAAGCAAACACCTAATGGTATCACTTCTATCAAACTCCTTACACTTACTTTAGTATAGAGTGTGTCCAATGAATTTGTGGAATCCATTTTGTCAAATCTATGTCTATCTAGAGCATCTAGCGCAGCTAATACTCTTGTTGTAACAGTACCTTAAAGTGATTATTAAAAAATACATACAAAAAAACACTTCAATCTGCTTAAACACAAAATGATTACAGAAATACTGTATTAATTTAAATCTTACATTACTGAATTTACTATGAGGATTTTTTAAAGTGTAAAATTGATGTTACGGTATATGCTAAACAAAATATAGATTATTGCCTTGTATGACCCATAGCACTAAATTATTACCTGCAGAACTTGTTTGCCATTTATCTGTACACCATTTTCCTTCTGCTCTTTTACTTCTTTCTCTGATAAAGTTTTCAGCATGGCGGATTTGTTTTCTGTAAGTGTTCATATCACAACGTGCTGGCATAGGAAGGGCAGAAGGGGCTATGTTAAAAAAAATACAACCTGTTTAAAAAGTCTCATCATATGTGTAATATAAGATGTAAACTAGTTTGATATATTTTTACTAACATCAGAATAGAATGACAACATCAAAGTACTTACGTATGGATAAATTATCTAAAGGAGAACCATGCCATTGTGTTCCTACACCTGTAGTGCACCACACTAGAGCTGTAGGACATTCTAGTAGAACAGTATGAATAATAGTACTTAGCTGAAGAACTAAAAAAAAAATTGGGTTTTTATTAAATCTAAAACACCTGCTTTTTTTGTAAAAATATCCCATAAATATTGTTTTTTTGATTTGCTGAATTACAAAATATTAATAATTAATCATTACCAATATCTTTATGATGTGGACAACTTTGATATTCATTCAAAGTGCTCTGCATTGGATTAGGTGGAACATTTTCTTTCTTTATTTCTTTTTCGGCTTCTTTTGGCTCCGTCTTACTTTCACTAGGTGAAGAAGTTATTAAATTTGTTTCAGCTACATTATTCATCATAAAATACAATTTTTTTGTACAAAAGTGACAGAGACGTCGTGAAAGAAGCTCTGACTGAACAAATTCATCTAAATACTGAAGAGTGAAAGGTAAAAAGAGTCTCAATATTCCATCTTCTTGTGGCTGACCTTTAGGTTTATCATGTTTCTCTAAAAGTTCTATAATCCAAGTAAGAACTTCTTGTCTATCTATCAGTCCTTCTTCATACATATATTTCAACATTCTAGAGCAATACACCCAATGCCTTACAGCTAATTTTTGATCAGTTTCATAATTAGCTAATGTTGTTAAAGCCGTGTTAGGAGGAGGGGGCTTCTCAGTTTGTGAGTAGTGTTCTTGTAGTTTTGGTACTTGGTCTTTAAGAAATTTCAGTAAAGTACCTGTCCACTCTAAAAAAGCATTATTTAATTAAGCCTGCAAGAAAAGTAATTAAAAATATATGATTACCTGTAGTGGGATCAGACATTTGCCTTTTTTTAATTTTAGCTTCTGAAACAGCCACTGTATAAGCTGAACTTAATTTAATAAACCATGCAGCCCTGATCATTGGGACTTGATATTCTGTCAATAGCATAAAGATTTCTTCCTTTTTATTAAAATTGGGAGCCTTCTTGGATAAGTTCATTAAAGGCTTATTTCCAGCAAGATCTTTAAACCAAGCTTCAATGTGATTTTTTGTTCTAACAGTAGCCGGCCAAAAGTTATCTTTGGGGTTAATTTGTTGGCGTTTTCTACCTGAATCAGGTAACATGCTAAGTTCTTCTTTGCGGGTAATAATTGCATTAAAATATGTCCCAACCTACAATGGGTTAATAGGAATTCGATGTATAATTTCATTCTTGATTTAAAATATAATCTAATTATATATACACCTACATATTGTAAATTGTTTACTTAGTGTTATATTAGAAGTAGTAATTTATTTAAGATCACTCACCTTGCTAGACGTAACATTGCAATTTCTAGCTGTTCCAAATTCATCACTTAAATGTGTCATCGTAGGAAACCCATGTTTAACGTTAACACTGGTCAACTCGTCTTCTTTCTGCTTCGGTTCCTGCGGGTACACATCAGGAGGCCCTATTCTGGGCTTTTTTAGCGGCCTTTTCTCGTACAGAAGGCTGCTGTTAAACATTTCGGGGCTCTTCGAGTACTTGTAAGATGGACTATCCTGGACTACTTCATGTTGTTCAGAAAGGCGAAGCTAGTAAATTTTGAAATGGGAGGAAATAGTTCTAAGATTTCTTGGGTTTTAATTCATTTTTACTTAAAAATCTACAGATAAACTTTGTTAAAAAAACGTCAACAAATTTGCTGTCAAAATGACTGACATGGGTTCGGGAAAATGAGAATTGTATTATTGATTAAGCAAATTCTTCGAGCATACACTTCAGAAGGTGGCATGTACTGTGTCGTCTGAGTTACACGGCAAAGATAGAGGGAGAATACGGGGTCATGCTATCTCTCTCGATCCGAACGCTTAGTCTTATTCTGCAAACTGATCGAAGCAAGACCCGTATTCGCCCTTCCTCTCTCTTTGCCGTGTGCACCAGACCATTACGTGTTGCTTCAAGTAGTGTATGTTTGAAGAGCAATTTGCCTCTTTCGTTGTAACTGGACAATCTCGTTTAAAATAAAAAGGAGAATATAAAAAAAGGATAGTATATAATATCTTTCTTTGTTTTGTCATCAATGATTTGAGGTTATGATTCCTTTCAAAATATGTCAGAAATTGTATCACACGTGTAGAATAAAAACAGAGAGAATTCTTTAAAATATGGGGAAAACTAAACGTGCAAAACCTTCGCAAATGGTTAATAAAGTGTCTTTGGAACAGGATATAAATGATACAAAATTTGCCAAAGCAAAAAATCGAAATAAAACCAGGTTACGTCAGGATGAAGAACAACAAGTAGGTTTGTTGTTAAAGAGACTGTCCAGTTATGTTTTATGGCTACAATAATGAATGAAAAGTTACTTTAATCGTGATATTTAACTATTTAAAGTATCTTTATTACTAGTTTTTTTCAACATTGAAATATTGTAAACATGAAAATACATTTACAGTAGTATTTTTTTTTTTATTTAGTATGTGGACTCAAATCTTTCCAGAAAGATTTTGTCGGCGGCAAGAGAACAACAGCGCGAGGTGGAAGAAGGGTTTGATGGCCCCACTACAACAGAAGCAAGAAAAATGAGAGTTGTAAAACTGGACGATGGAGCAAAAAGTGATTCAGACAGCGATAGTGGAGATGAGGCATGTATTTTAATTTTCTAAATATTTGCTTGCATTCTATACCGAAGAAGACAACTTTGATGTTTTTTGGTTTGTTTCAGGATGATAATCTTGAACCTGATACATTTTATGAAAATTTAGAAATAAATGAGCAAGATGAAGAAGCAATAGAAAGATTTATGAGCAAAAATCCTCTTCCTAGAAGAACTTTGGCTGATATTATTATGGAAAAAATTACAGAAAAACAGACTGAATTAGAAACACAATTCAGGTAAACGGATATTTACAAAAAAAAAAAAATATTTTTAGTGATTTTTTTTCTCGTAAGCAGAACAAATTGAGGATTCTGCAAAATATTATATTTTTTTTAGTGATGCAGGTTCTCTGCAAATGCAAGATTTGGATCCTAGAGTTAAAGCAATATTTGAAGGAGTAGGAGATGTATTAAAAAGATATAGAAGTGGCAAGTTACCAAAAGCTTTTAAAATTATTCCTGGCTTAAGGAATTGGGAACAAATCTTGTATATTACAGGTAATTTTAAAAGAAATTTTAAGTGTTTGATTATATAGGAATGCTGAATTCTTTAATATCAGACTATCCAAAAATAAAATATAATCAAAATTTGTTGGTTCACTATTTCTCTTTTTTATAGATCCTCCCAGTTGGTCAGCAGCAGCAATGTATCAGGGAACAAGAATTTTTGCGTCAAATTTAAAGGAAACACTGGCTCAAAAATTTTTTAATTTAGTTCTATTACCCCGAATTAGAGATGACCTTGCAGAATACAAGAGGCTGAATTTTCATTTGTATGAAGCATTAAAAAAAGCTCTTTATAAACCTGGTGGTTTTATGAAAGGTAAGTATTTTGTAATAATAATTTATGCAGCATTACAAATTACAACTTAACCGCTAGAAGCAGAGCATCCATATGGGCATCTTTCTAAGTAAATTATAATGTAATCAGTATAAATAAAATCTCCAAACCACTACTCCCTGGATACATCCAGGAATCGACAATACAAAAGAACCTAAGACAGCACAGAAGCAAACCTACAAAAATTCTCCACAATATATTCATTATTTTACTAAGTTTTTTTAAGCTACTAATTTTTATTTGACAAGGTATAAAATTATATAATTTTAAGCTCAGGTAATCGATTGATTTTTTATAAAATGCATCTTTAATTGTTTATTGACATTGATTCTTGTACTATGTCCACGGTCTGTTACATCTAATTTTATTATGTCCATGTACATGGATGTATGTTGGCTCTATGAGTGAAAGGTTATGGTATCTTATAATGGGGTATCATTGGAAGAGCATGGACATATTGCCAATGCTTTTGCACAGTATTTCAGTTCGTTGTTTGAGTTGTCATCAGTGTCCAACAGCAACCCTATAGATATTAATAGCTGGGGAAATTTGGAATTTTCTTTAATATCAGAGGAGACTGGAAAGGAAAGTATAAAAAAAATAAAACCTAGAAAAAGTACAGGAGAGGATAATATTCCTTTATATATCTATAAAGGTCACTCATATTTTTGAAGTTGCCCTAAAAACAAAAATTTTTCCCAGTAAACTAAAGACAGCAATCATTTCTCCCATATATAAAGATGGTAAAGAAACAAATGTTGAAGTTATAGACCAATTAGTATACTTAATTCACTTGCTAAGATATTTGAGTTGATTCTTTCAGATGACATTGTGACCAACATCACTCATAAAATAGTAGAACAACATGGATTTGTAAGTGGAAATTCCACAGTAACAAATTTATGTGTGTTTACAAATCATGCCTCGGAGGCTATTGATGGCGGGAAGCAGTTGGATACAGTGTATATTGATTGTACAAAGGCATTTGATAATGTGGACCATCAGATGTTGCTAGCTAAGCTTGTTGAGTTTGACTTTTCTAGGAATGATTACCTCTTTAGGAAAAGTTATCTTTCGTGTAGGCCCATATGTTAAGGGTGGGAGGGTCATTTTTTCAGACTTTTTTGGCAACATCTGGTATACTGCAGGGTAGCAACCTGGGCCCACTGTTGTTTTTAATGTTTATAAATGATTTACCTACTTGTGTTAAACATTCTGATGATCTCTTATTTGCGGATGACTTTAAAATATTTAAGAAAGTAACAAATAGTAATAATTGTACTATACTGCAAGCAGACCTTAATTCAATAACGGAATGGTTTCAGTGAAATCAAGTGTTTTTGAATACTAATAAATGCTTCTTTATGTTTTATACAAATAAAATAAATCCTATTAATTTTAATTACCTTATTGATGGAACAAAACTACCAAAAAAGACTGAATGCAGGGATTTGGGGGTGCACTTCCAGTGTAATTTGAAATTTAATACCCACTATCACAATATTATTAATAAGGCTTTTAGGGTGCTTGGTTTTGTGCTTAGAAATACAAGTCAGTATAATAATCATAATATAATAATAAAATTGTATAATGCACGTGTTCATCTTCATCTAGAATTTGCATCTAATATATGGTCTCCTAGTGCAAATGTGCATTGTGATGCTATTGAGCATGTTCAAAAAAGGTTCTTGAGATATTTATATGTTAGAAAAAATAACAGATCTATATCTGATCCCTTATAGCAGTATGTTAGAAAGCTTGAAATTTGAAGCCCTTCAGCAAAGAAGGCAAATACAATCTGTGATATTTGTTTATTGTATTATCAATAATATAAAGTTTAATAATTGTTCTTTGATTAATTATATACCTCTTCTTGTACCTAAAATAGGATTAAGGATACAAAAGGAAACATTTTTTCATGTCTCCATTGCTAGTCTTTCTCCAATGAATTTAATGTTAACTGAACGCAACATACTATATAAAAATAATGAAATTGACTTTTTTAATTCTACTACGTAATTACTATTGCAGCTTATGCAGTGACCTTTAGGTTTATTCGAGTTCTTGTCTGTGCTTTCTCTGTTCTGTGTTAATTAAGTCTGTTAAAATTTCTTTTAGTAACAATTACCTTGCAGCATGTTATCTTTAGGTATTTGTCAGAGTATCAATAAATAAATAACAGCACACACTGCCAAAAAATAAGGGTTTGCAATTTTACAATCACCCTGCCATAAAAAAAATCAGTTGATTACATGAAGTTTTTATTAAATATAATTTCTAGTTTATATTCTGAATAACTTGAAGTGGTTTTAAAGAGTTACTATAAGCACTTCCCCATACAAGTATTCAATATTGCAATGTTGCTTAAACCAGTCGTTGACACAGTGTGACGTATTTGCCATAATATGTTAAACTTATGAATTAGAGCTTTTAATTTTTTTGTTAGGTAAACAATATGCAAATCCCACTTTAGATACCAATCAATGACAAGTCCAAGATATTTGACATTTGTAACTTTAAATATTTTATCTCTTAAATTATTAACCTCTATGAATGAAAATGATGGCTCGTTCACCCCCGTTTTGCTAAATGCTACGTACTTGGTTTTTTTAGTATATAAAGACAATGTGTGTACATTGAGCCCTTTTTTCACAACTTTAATTCCACTCTGCATTATTTCTAACTTCCTGCCAAGTTGGCCCTCCAAATACAATCACCGTGTCATCCGCGTAAGATACAATTTTACCACCATTTATGTACAAGTTGAAAAGTACAGGCTTCAAGGCTTCTTTGTGGGATTCCAATTTGTACATTGCAAGGGTCACTTAAAGTTTCGTAAATGTTAACTTGTTACTGTCTATTCAGAAGGTAGCTCTCAAAGACGTGTAACACCATACCTCATTATGTACATCAAGGGGTTTCTAATGAGGCACAATGTTGAAGGCCTTCGCTAGATCCAAAAAAATAACACATTTTGTGTTATTGTCAATGTTACTTCTTATTTCCTCTGTTAGGTTATACATAGCATCACTAGCATTGAGACCTTTAGAAAAACCAAACTGGTTCTCCGAAACTAGTTTGTTTTCTGCTAAAAAAATTGGTGAATCTTTTATACATTATCGAAAATTTTAAAATAAGCGTTATTATCGAGATTTTAAATGGTTTAGGGACAGTTTCCGTTGTAATAATTAAATTAATTATATTTATCAAAGGTAATAATTTACAATATTTTGAGCTGAGTGATTCAAAAGATTCATATTGATATCTCCACCAAAATTTCAATATCCCTCAAAATATACCTATATGTCATTAATAAATTTGTCAATCGAACTTTGAGGTGAGATGTAAATGTACAAAGTGCTGTATGTCTCAGAGATAGATTTTCATATATAGGATATCGCTCCCATCCAACATAGATCTTCTTATAAAACATTACCTTCTTGAATAACTTCGGACAGCATCGGGCAAAAAAAAGGTTTAATTATTTGATTAGGTGAAGATCTTATTTATTTATTTGTCTCAAACAGTACATCACAGAGTAAATCCAAATAGTACATTCCTTATTGTATGTTACATAAATAAAATAAAATAACTTATCTCATGCTTAACGGTGATACAAACCTTTAACAAAGAATACACACTCGGAAAGAAGAAAAAAGGACTATACATAAAACAAAAAAAAAGCTGTGTCGTAATATACTCTAAATAGTAGATGAAATTAATCGTCGAAGTTGCAACACATGAACATTCCAGTATTATATAAGAGTGATTTTAGTTTCTTTTTGAACGTAGGCAAGAAGCATTCAAGATCGAAATTAGGGAAAATATATGTATTGAATTGTTGCATAATACGATTCATTATATTATATCTACCAATATCAGTCCGGATTCTCTTAACCGAGAACATTTGCAAAAGGCCAGTGTCAGTTCAAGAAGGCCAGAACAGTTAATGCTATTCCTAATTATATTAAATCCAGAAAGAATAGTTAAATAAGTTCTATGCAATTCCAAGCTTTCCATACCTATTAGCTGCATTCTCTGAGAATGGGAAAGATTTCTGTCGACTCCGAGCTTATAGAGCATAAAATTCACAAACTTTAATTGTATGCGTTCAATCCGCTTAATGTGCGTTGTGTAACAAGAGTTCCAAACAACGCAGCAATATTGTAGGTGGCAATGCACAAGTGAATAATATAAAGATTTGAAACTTCGATACTTGAAAAATCCCTGCAGCGTCTCATTATAAATCCTGCCATTTTGTTGGACGTTGCTAAAATATAATTAATGTGGTCATTAAATCGTAATTCGGTGTCAAAAATAACGCCTAGGTCATCGATTAAGGGAACTCTGGTCAGGAGGGCATTAGAGATGATGTAAGGATGTAAAATTGGAGATTTTTTTCTTAGAAAATGAAATGATCTTATATTTTAAGTTGTTGAGTTGCATCTAGTTTGCCTCACACCATTCCATTCATTTGTTAATTTCAGATTGTAGAAGCAGGCAATCGTCAGTATTCTTTACTCTCTTAAATACCTTCAAGTCGTTAGCATAGAAGATAAATTGGCAGTTTTCAAATACACTGCTAAGATCATTTATAAAGATGAGAAAGAAGAGAGGTCCCAGGTGCAACCCTTGAGGTACACCGGACGTTACATTTATCAGTTTAGATAAAGTATTATTGAATTTAACTACTTGTGTTCGATTGGCGAGATAACTAGAAATCCACGATAGTAGAGGGTTTCTAACACGGAGTGAGTATAGTTTGTTGAGCAATATAGAGTGCCTACTCTGTCGAATGCTTTTTTAAAATCAAAGCAAACTGAGTCGACCTGAACGCCTGAGTCCACAGCTGTAGTTAGAGTATAGAGACAGATTGGTTTGGCATGAGCATCCTGGCAGAAAGCCATGTTGATGTTCTGACAAAATTCTTTGGAAATTTAATAATTGATCAACAGTTATGGATTCAAGAACGTTGCCATACAGGCGCGACCAGATATCGGGCGATAGTTACCAATATCTTGCCTCTCACCACCCTTATGAATTGCTGTGATATAGGCGTTTTTCATAAACTAGGAAACTGGCCCGAATTCAATGAGAGATGATAATGATAACTAAGCGGCAACGCTAAAGTTGGGCTACAATTTTTTTATGAGAAATAAAATCGTTCTGGTTCCTTATCGTCTTTTCAAGTTCTCTCATTGGTTTTTCATTATTATTCGAGTATCTGATATTTTTTATCTGAGAATTTTTTAGTCTTGTTTCTTCCGCATAGTAATTGCTTAGTTTGTGTCTCATCTTATTTTTGAGTATTTGTAAAATTTTCATATCATTACACCAAATTATTACAGCTCCCGACTTTTTTTTGTTAATGGTAATATTTAGCTTCGAGGGTTTAGTTTGTGCATAGACAAGGTATAGTTTTTCTATGGTTTGTGTCATTACATCAGATTTAGTTTTTCCAAACCTTGTTGTACCTATGATTTAACAATCAAGTTAAGATATGTTCAAAATTGGTTTTCCTGATGCTTGAGGTGGTAGTTTGTGTATATGTCAATGTTGGTTAATATTAGCAATAGACAGAGACTCTATCGGAGTCTGGTCCGCTAGCCGTTCATTTTTCATTTTGACTTCATCTAATTCCTTCTTCAGTAATGAGATTATTTTATCTTTGCTTGCTATTATATCACTTTTACCTTGCACAAGGTTGTTTAATAGTTTTATTGCTTGGTAATCATTACACTCCTTGCGGTAGAACTTCATTACATGCTTTCCAAGTTCCAAAATTTTTACCTCTCAAGATATGAGTCTTTTAAATAATATAAACAATGTAATTAAAGTATTTCAAATTAATGTTTTTTCTTATAAAAAAATTATTATAAATTTTTATTTTAGGTATACTTCTACCCTTATTAGAATCCGGTAATTGTACACTTCGAGAAGCAATCATTGTTGGTTCTGTAATTGCAAGAAACTCGATCCCCATTCTACATTCGTCAGCTGCCATGTTGAAAATTGCAGAAATGGATTATACAGGAGCTAACTCTATAATTTTGAGGATATTTTTCGATAAAAAATATGCATTACCTTACAGGGTAGTGGATACCTTGTATTTCCACTTTTCAAGGTAAGAACTGTCCAGTTATAGTTTAATAGAACTAATTTATTATCAAGACTCTTTTGTTGTTCATCTCAAACTAGGAAACGAGCATGATTAGCAACTATTATATTCAATTGATTAATGATGGAAAACTACTTACATTACGCCAATCCATAAGAATGGAGACAGAGCTAACGTCGAAAATTATCGTAGAATTTCGAAATTTTCACTATTTAGTAAGATTTTTGAGGGTATTGCTTTCCAAAAGATGTGTCCTCTTTTTAGGCATGTGTTGGCGAGTTCACAGCATGGTTCTATGGCAGGTCGATCAACTACTACTAATCTACTTGTTTAAGAGCAATACTTGGTGGAGGCTTTGGAGGGGAGGTGTCAGGTGAATGCTATTTACACCGACTTCTCTAAGGCTTTTGACAAGGTTAACCATCAACTTCTTATTTACAAGCTGGAAGGCTTGGGCATCCATGGATCATTTCTACAATGGATAAATAGTTACCTGTTTGATAGAGTACAGCGAGTAAAAAATTAACAACTGCGAATCATCTGATATACATGTTACATCTGGTGTTCCTCAGGCTGCTCACCTCGCTCCGCTCCTTTTTAACTGCTTTATTAACGATATTGAGGACATCATAACTTTCAGTAGATGTCTTCCTTATGCAGATGATTTAAAGTTATTTCGGGTTGTCGGGTTGCGAGGGCATTCAGCGATATCTAGGTCGATTCTCTGAATGATGTAAATTAAATTTTATGCACCTTAATATTAATAAATGCTCCATTATAAGTTTTTATCGTGAAGGGATTGGATAACTTTTGATTACTTTCTTGATAATAACACGATTAATCGTATTGACTGTGTGAAGGATCTGGGTGTTACATTTGATAGGGCCCTTCGCTTCTACACACATATTGATAATATTGTGGACTAAAGTTTGAAGTTGCTCGGGTTTGTGAAGAGAATGCTTACAGATTTTGATAGTGTAGACCGTTTTAAAGTGGTATATTGTTCTGTAGTTCGATCAGTCTTGGAATATGCGCCCCAAATTTGGTCACCTCATTATTTTACCTACAAAGAAGAAGTGGAAAGAGTACAAAGAAAGTTTTTAAGTTTCATTGCCTTTAAACAGGGAATGCAGCAGGAGCGGTCTGTATATGATGATACTGCCGATGCTTTGAAGTTGCTACCAATGTGTGTGAGGCGCATATATCTTGAACTCGTTCTACTTTATAAGATTGTTAACTCTTATATTGATTCTTCAGAACTACTCAATAATATTGGATTATCGGTTCCTCAAAGAGGTTTTAGAGCGCAAAATTTTTTTGAAGTGATATATTACCGAACCAATTATGGCATTAATAGTCCTATTTCTCGAATGTGTAGGGAAATGAATTCAGTTCCTACCGACATTGATATTTTTCATTTGCCAGTTAATGTCTTTAAATTAAAAATCTTGCAATTCTTGAAAAACTAGTTAATATTGTCAATATTTGTCTTTTGAAGCACTGTAATGCATTCTCAGAATTGTAAGTTTCTTAATTCTGATTCTGTTTTCAATAGTGTTTGTATTTTTTATTTTTGAAATGGATTGTATTTATTTGATCCGTTAATATACTATTATTATTATTTTTTTATTTAGGTTTGAAAGAGACCCTAGGGAGCTCCCGGTATTATGGCACCAAGCCCTTTTGACATTTGTACAGAGATACAAAGAAGATCTATCAACTGAGCAAAGAGATTCCTTGTTAGAACTAGTTACGAAACAAAATCACGACACCCTAACTCCTGAAATACGAAGGGAGTTGGAGAATGCAAAGTGTAGAGATGCCGAAGATGCTGAGCCCATAATGGATTTTGATTAATATTTAGCTTGTTTATAAATTATTTTAATATATTGTTTGAGAATAAAAAGTATGTTAAAAATCATTTTAAATATTACTAAATGAACATTGGTTTTTCCATACTTTGCTGGTCTATTTAAGCGCTTTAATACTGGATCTAACCAAAATATCAGCTCACATGTTCCAACATTATTATTGTAGAGACTAGACAATTACCTCCTAATTCACTGACAGAAGAAATTTCAACAGTACAAGAAATAAAACTCCAAAATTCCATTTAATTGTATATTTATACATGTATCAGATACACATTAACCACATAAAATGCAACAATAAAAACGCCAACTATATTTTAAAAAATTACACTCGAGTTAAAATTAAAACATCTGGCCTCTCCACATACTGGCGTGATTTTCATTAAAATTTACATAATATTGCGATAAAAGTATTTTACGTTTATTCTAACACATTGCTTCAAATTTAATATTTCATTTTTGTTCTAAAATATAGCAAATATCTACATATCTACTACAAAAATCGTAGCTACATAAAGGATCATCAAAAGCAACAAGCGTCAAATAACATATTTTTTTTTGTATGAAGATGTATAGAATCGAAATGGCTTGTCGTCCCGGAATGTATGATTGGTCCTTTCAGGGCCGAGAATTTTCTTCTGCTTTTGAATACTAACTGGTCGACAGTAAAGTATTTTTTTTTAATGGATAACTTGTAGCTGTTTCTAAAATACTTTGCTACGCCTAAAGCCGAATATAACCACTAAAGTTGCATGCCGGGCTCACTTTCATAAGCTGGAAAAACCTGACCATCCAGCCAACGAACTCGACTCGCATACACACAGGACCGACAGCACCCGAGTCGCAGGCGTCAGTTCGCCCACAGACGCTGTACAGTAGGCTTTGAAAATGGTGAATGAGATTTCACCGAAACGTCAGCTGCCTTACAGTCCTGAGGACTCGGCACACGCACGGGATATCTGAAATCCTTCGATATGACCAAGTGTGACCAACAATTTATGATAATGCAGATTCCAATAAAAATATCAAATACACGTCAGATCTATGGCGAGCTCCATAATGTCGACGAGTCGTTTACATGAGTCATTTCAGTTTAGTTTAGGTTTGCCTGTCTACTTGGAAAGGTATTTATATTAATTTATAGCGAATTACTCATATACCAATTTCTGTAATATGTTTGGTAAGCTAACTTTGAAGTCCCAAAGAAGGACTGTTTACTCCCTTGGATAAATTTATTTCTGGTGTCAAATCGGTGATCAGGACAAGTAATGAGCCATTCATAATTGCCGTGCGTCTTGCATAACATTATTTAGTGAACGGCTTGCAATTCCGATGGCACGGAAGGAACCAAAAAACCATTCCACGGATTGTTATTTCTGCGCTCTGCATTAAAAAAATGTTGGGATAACAAGCAAGACCAAGAAGACCACTAAATATCCCAACTTCTCTTCTGCTATCAATCCTGTTCCTCACAGCGACAAGCTTCCAATCCCAGCGCCACCTGAAAATTTGAGTTTACATTCAGAAAAGAAGATTTACAATTACGTCCAGAAAAAGACGACATTGAAGGCCCAGATTTTGGCAGAATATTTACAGAACCTCACAGTGTGAACTCAATAAACTAGTTTATGATCTAAACTTGTTAAAGAATCAGGCGAAATTGCTGGCGTCCAGATTAAAGGGTTTTCTTCTTATGGTCGATGGGAACAAGACCTCCAACACTTGTCATCCGCAGAAGACAATTTAGTGTACTGTACTGATGTTAATTCATTACAAGTTAGCAGACTTTTTTGGCTGAGTGTGTCTTCAATAAAGGCTACAAACACCTATTTTGAAGATACTGAACGTGATGAGGTACGAATTTGGTAGAAAAGCCCACTCCTTTGCAGCCAGCGGCGATAATCAACGCATCCCTTAAGCGGAAAGACGGGTGTCTGAGGGCTCTAAAAGGGCCAGGTTCGCAAAAAGGTAGGAGGAATTGGAACGCCAATCATTTTTCGCGGAACATGAGGGGGTGATATTGTACAGACCAAGCATTCAAGACTAAATGTTTTTGAAATAAAAATGTTTTTGTACATTTAATCCTCAATAAAAAGGCGCAAAAAGTATCTTTATTTTATTCACCTTACATTTCGCAGAATAAATTCGTGAAATTAAGTTTTTTAGCGGCTTGCTATCTAGCGGTCGACATAAAAAATTATTTCTCATCTGTTTATAGTTTATGACACTTAGGAATACATAGTTCAGCTACAGTTAAAATCTGCTAATGATTTGTTTAGTAATTCTTGAGATTTTTGCGAAGATACAAACTTACGTTTTCTCTTGATATAATAGCGAGATATCAGTTTATTCTTCTAAACTCGTAAAAGAATTTTTTCGACAAAAAGCGTTTCACATAAAGATTAAAAACGTATCTACTACCTCATCTATCTATACTACCTCAATGGATTTTTCAAACATGATAAATATAAAAGTCATTCCGATTTACGATCACAAGTGTAGCACGTCACAGACTATCTGCTACCAGGAGGAGAGCAAACATATTATGTTTTTTGAAGTATTACTTTTCTAATGGTAGTTAATATATCTTCGAGATAAAATATAGCTTTAATACTTTTCATTTATGTCAAGATACATGGATTGAAATTTGATTCTAATTGGTAAGTCGATTTTTCGGTTATCTACAACGAACAAAAATCTTCTCTTCCTTATATAATAATATAGATCTATGAAACACATTGTTGCTATAATTATATTTAATACTGTAAATGCTATGTTTTAGGTTATCCATCTTCCAGGAAACTTTTAATTCAAAGATAAAAAATGATCCATTATGTAGCTACTCTTACTTTCGTTACTACAAAACATTTTTTAAATCAGTCACATATTTTTTGAATTATGATAGGAACAACCATTTTTTAGGCTATATCCGATATATCTACAAAATTTAATCAGATACCTTCACTATACTCCTCTTAATTTTGAAATAAAATTACAACATATAAATACAGGGTGTCCCAACTTTACTCCATACGTATTAAAGCTTTTTTTGACAGAAGTAATACCAATTGACATTAATAAATAAATCGTTTTACTCTGTCACGTGACTTCTTATAAAACAATCGTTATTGTAAATCAATTAAATACGGTTTTTTTTCTGAGGTTATATTTGATAAGATTCTACAATACTCTGATTATATATAAGTAATATCTCAAAATTGATATTCAACGGAAAATTTCAATCAGCGCTTCTAACAGAATATGTTGATGGTATTTTAATACAATATTTTAATATTTGGTATAACTACTATGAAGAAGGGGAGGGTTAGACATATTTTTCTTGCAAAGGGGACAGTGGTTCAGAAAACGTTGAAAATCTACGCTCTAAATGGAAATACCTAAATTATATAATCCGTTTTATGACTTCTGAAATAATGGCGTTCAAAAATTGACGTTTTCTAGACAGAAACGTCAACTTCTCGTTTAAATCAAAATGACCCAAACCAAATATAATGGATATTAGAAGATTTTTCTATAGAGAACAATTTCAGAGATACTGCCTTACAAATAAAGTTTGGACACCTTGTATACACGCAATTGGCAAAAGTGATTTGGAATGAAAAATAAAATTCTACCAAAATTTGTCTAGCAAATTTTACATGAATATCAATTAATATCTCATTTCAATATGAAATTAAAATTACAGAACAGAAGGAGTTAAAAAAATAAAAACGCTAAAGATGTTTCGAGAGACATTTTAGGCCAAGCCTTAAAAGTTTTCTTAACTGTAGAAATTCTAGAACGGATACCAAGGAAGTATTTTCTTTACAATTAATCAGTTTTTTAAAAATGTTAATATGCAACCTTAAATTCAAGAAATAAGTTTTTCATTCTTAAAATATCAAAATCGCAGGATGGCTGGTATTTGTAAACGAGATTCTTACTCTAATGTAATTAAAAAAATTACTTAAAAGAAAAAACTGGAATATCTGCAGTCAAGCGCCAGTAAAAATTGACCTAGACACAATATGAATACCTTTGTCTGCTCACGTAATTAAAAAATATTAACTTTTTTTGAAAAACGAACTAATCATCTTACTTCCGCTGGCTGCTTTAGCTCGTGCTTTATCTTTAGTCGAGAAAATCATGGCTTTAGGCTTAGTTTCCGGTTTACTAAGATCTAAAACGTTACTGGACGAGCTCTTATTTTCATCTTCGGTTTTGGCTTTCTTGGCATCCTGTCCGGGCGTGCTAGTACTTTTCCTTTTTAAGCTCTGCTGCGCCGTTTCTTCGGGTAAATTTAAAAATTTTAATAATTTCTGGCTAAGATCGTCCATAAGATACTCGGAAACTATTCCATGGGCGTATCTTAAATAGGCTTCGTGATCGACGGGGTCGCTTTTCGAGCTCTTTACGAAATTGGCTGAAATCGCACCGCCACCAGTGACGTGTATGTTCTTCTGTTTTAGGATGTCGGCTACCCGTTCCGTTTTCTTTTTCAGCCAGTTTAGGGTTTTCTCTTCATTGTATTTGAAGGCGTTGAGTTCCTCATCTCCCTACCATTAAAAAAAATCAGTTTTAGTTTTCATATAAATGGGATGATTATATATATATATATATATATATATATATATATATATATATATATATATATATATATATAAAGGGTTTTCCAATAAGAGGTGTCATTTTGAAAAGCCCGCTATTTCGGTAGATGTCACTTTTGAAGCTGTAAGTTTTTGACGTTTGACAAGTAGAAACTACGCCATAAATAAAGATGGAACGATACACGCTTCAACAACGCATTGAAATTATTAAAATTCACTATAAAAATGGTGAAAATTTGGCAGAGACGGTTCGTAAAACTCGAACATTTTTGGGTCGTCATGAAGCACCTTGTCGGAGCGCAATAAAGATATTGGTGAAAAAATTCGAGCTGTTGGGACAAGTTAGTTATGTGAAGAAGAAAACCCGTGCACGTCGCTCAAGAACAGCCGAGAATATTGCTGCTGTAGCCGAAAGTGTTGAAGAAAACCCAGGTTTGTCCATTCCTCGTCGTTCTTTGGAATTAGGGATTCCACAAACGTCATTACACCGTATTTTGCATAAAGATTTGGGTCTTAAGGCTTATAAAGTTCAGTTAACGCAAGAACTCAAGCCGGCCGATCATCAACAACGTCGTGCCTTTGCTGATTGGGTTCTTGAAATGCATGAAAATGATCCGGAATTCCATCGAAAAATCATCTTCAGTGATGAGGCCCATTTCCACCTCGGTGGCTTCGTCAACAAACAAAATTGTCGCATCTGGGGCTCGGAAAACCCAAGAGTTATTGTTGAAAAGCCTCTCTATCCTGAACGTGTGACTGTTTGGTGCGGTTTATGGTCCGGCGGGGTCATTGGACCTTACTTTTTCGAAAATGAGGCTGGAGCAACAGTTACGGTGAATGGATTGCGCTATCGAGAGATGATTAATGATTTTTTATGGCCGGAATTGGATGGTATTTATCTGGACCACGTTTACTTTCAACAAGACGGCGCTACGTGCCACACAAGCAACGAAACCATTGATCTTTTACGGGAAAAGTTTCCGGGCCGTGTTATCTCTCGAAGAGGTGATCACAATTGGCCACCGAGATCTTGTGATGTGACACCTTGCGATTTCTTCCTTTGGGGCCACGTGAAAGACAAGGTCTACGCCAACAGCCCAGCGTCGATTCAAGACCTCAAAGATGGAATTCGTGAGGCTATCGAGGACATAGGGCAGCCACTTTGCGATTTGGTTATGGAAAATTTCATGAAAAGGATATGGTCCTGTAGGCATGGTCGTGGTGGTCATTTGGCTGATGTTATTTTCCATCATTAACGGCATACCTTCCTCTTTATAATGTAATAAATATCCGATCATTTATCTTAAAAAATGGCATTTTTCTTTGAATATCAAAATAACACCTCTTATTGGAAAACCCTTTATATATACACATGGTAACTCGATTGTAAACCCCATCAGATCCGAAAGGGCACATTTTCTTACATATGGCAAGATAAATATCGATGTTGGTTACATAAGGAAATTGACAAGAAAAATTACTGTAAAACTATAAAAAAAATTTTTTAGTATCATCTAAATTAAATGTTCAAAACTGTGCTCCGTTAACAATCTCACAATAGCCAAGTTGATTAATAAATTCTTTTTGAACACTGTCGATGACATCTGCGGTTATATTTCGTATTTCTTGGTGTATTTGAAGTTTTAAGACTTCTAAATTGTCAGGTTGGGTCAAGTATACTCTAGTTTTTAAATATCCCTCCGAAAGAAATAAACGAGGGGGGTCAAATCAGGTTCTGGCTGGTCACTCAATTTTCCCTCTTCTACCTATTCAATGATTCAAAAAAAAACGTCATCCAAAAAAGCAGGGACAGGGGCATTGTAGTGGGGCGGCGTTCCAACTTATTGGAAAAAAAGATCACACTGGAAAATATTGATCTCTTGTGGGTCTGGATACAAAGTTATTAGTACAAGAATGAGGTCATTTTGAAGAAACTTCAAATATTTCACATCAGTGAGGGTACTTATGTAAAAAAATGTGCCCTTTGTGATTCTGAAATGAGAAATGGGGTTTACAATTCAAAAAAAATTCTGATGACCTCTTTGCTTCTTCTTGCGTTACCCTGTATAATTCGATATCACGTAAAAAAATTCTTAACTATAAATAAAATTCATGGAGTCCAAGAATCTACTCATTTACTTTACAGTGAATTTATACACTACTTTTCAAAATATGGATTTTTACTCTGCCAGGTTAGAACCCTGGAGGCGAAATGACAGGAACTAATTTTAAGATAACTCAGTCTAAATCCAAGATGTCCATTACTGATACTGTTGTTATACAACACTTTGGAGATAACTTTTTCCTAAAGATTGGATTTTCCAAATACAGATTAGAAGACACCTATCCCTTCTTAGTGCATCCTAAGAATATTTTCATTCTTTATATAATTATTAGTACAATTTTTTATTTACATTTTCTTTGAACTTTTTTTTTTAATTATTTTAAAAATTGAACTAATCTAACCTTTCGATCTGCAATCATTGTCAAATAAGTTAATCCACTGGATTTAAGCAGCCTTTCAGTTTCAGGGAATTCTTCATCTCTTAAAAGCTGGTCTAAAGGTAGAGCATGGGTGGTGCAAAATTTTCTTAAATATGGAAGAACTGCGAAAAAAAAATATATTAAAATTGTAATGAGTGAAAAAAATAGTAATAAAACAACTAAAAGTAATTTTTCCCAATATATACCTAAAAATATGGGGTCAATAGGTGTCGACAGCTGCATTTTACCATCACTTTTCACCGATTCATCTATAAACCATGACCTCCTGCCTTCGTTAAATGTTAAGACTTCTTGTACTGAATTATTGGCAGGAGAGAATAAAAATACTGCTGATTCTCCTGTATTTGGGTGACGAAGAGTAACTATGTCTGGTGTACCACTTCCAGTATATTGTTCTGAAAGTTCCAGAGCTTCACCTAAAAGTATAATATTAAAATTCAAATGGTATATTTCCACAGACATATATAAAATCAAATCAAAATATGCTTTATTGTCATAAGAGATACTCTTGTTAACAAAGCTGTTAAAAAAAATAATACTAAAATTAAGTATACAAAATATCAATCAGTAAAAATAATAAGTTGATGTATAAAATATAAAAAACAAATATTTACATAAAAAAAAACTATAAAATAAAATATAAAAAGCAGGTGCCTAAAGATTATAAATGTAAAATTCATCAATACCCAAATACAGTCTTGTTTTAAGAAATTTTTCTTGTGAATTAGACAAGCAGACTCAAGGATGAAAATGATAATTATGATCAATATTCCTTGTTCAATGAGAAGAGGTTTGCAATGATCTCTTGGTTTAGCATGGCAAATATATCTTAGAGCTCTCTTTTGTGTCACTAAAATACAGTTTAATAGCTTTAGACTACAGAAATCTTAAAAAGGAACACCATACCTTATGTGGCTCTCTATCAAAGCAGTATATAATGAATATATACTATAATAAACCTGTACTAGATTCCAATTTAAATCTTTAGTTAGTACAAGTTAAACAAATAATTTGTTTGCACTTGTATGAAAAAAATTTGAAATAAAAATTAGACTAACATACTTATTATTAAAGAAAAGTGAATAAATGCACAATTACACACAAGCCTCAATGAGAAAGAAATTGCAGCAGCTGTATTTTGCGACATATCTAAGACCTTTTACTGTGTGTGCCACAGAATATTGTGGAATAAATTGGAATATTATGGATTTAGAGGCTTTTGTATGTCAATGATTTGTTGCTTTACATAAAACATGGGTATTTTTCAAAAAGAAAAACTGTTTTCCTAGATTTCACTTGATAAAAATAATTACCAAATCGAATTTTAGCCTTAAAAACTGACACCTTTTAAACCTTTGGCTTCCTTGGTAATGTCAAAGGTTATATATGGCTTGGATCTGTGAGTTCTTATTCGTTATACAATATACCAACATTTCATTAAAATAGAAAAGTCTGTTCTAAAGCTCTAGCCCACAAGGAAAATCACTAGGACCCCTTTCGAGTCCCCTATCTTCATTATGGGGTTCTTTAGCATAAAAATTCTACAAATCACTAGGGTTATTTTGATGTTTTCAGCACACTAATGAGATCTTGACCTATATTAACTTACCACTCTGTATAATACTGAATATAATTTAAAACATTAAATAAAATGGACTCCTGGAACACCAAATATAGCATGTATTTTTCAGGACTTTTTGTATTTATAATTTAAAATTTATTGTTACATTAAGCCTTTAACTAGTTAACTATTATACCAAAATATCACATTGTATTAAGTTTCTTGGTTAGTCAACTACACAGAGTGTTTAAAAAAACCTAGACAACAGCTGACAGCTTATGAATTGTCAAAGGATTACATGCACGCTGTATTTATTTATTATTAAAAAACACATTTTGTTACTAATTTTTTTAATAAAAGTATTAAATTACTATTGATAAAACTAAAAAAAAATTGGCTATTTGCCTAAATGAGAATGATTACTTTTAGTCAAAGTAATTTCGTTTTCCAAGCAAATTGCTGTTGTTTTTTTGCAGTATGTTGAAGTAACTCTACATGGTAATTTACCAAAGGCTTAGGTCAATGACAGCCTTACTTGTTATTTATTACAGCTTTCCAAACCCCATAACAATAACACCAAAATTAAAAAATGTAACAGTAAAATTTTAGAGAAAGAAATCCTAAAATTGGAGGTTAAATTTTAAAAATATTGCAAAAACACACGAAACAACAAAGAACCACATAATTTCGATTTTCCTACCTTTGAGCAAAAAAACCCACGAGTTTGTAGGTTGCTGTAGGTTCGTTTTGATGCACTTTTTAGGGGATGCTTTTACACGAGGCATTTTTTACACTCTTTCACTGAAATTTTACGAAGTAAACCGAAAATTCGCTTTATTAACGAGTAGCCATTGCCGTTTTCTTGACGAGACAAACGCCCGGGTATTTTTCTTGACAAACGAGTGCGATTCTGCATAAATTTACGGTTACAATGCACAGCAAAACGGCGCTATCGAGTGACAGATTAACTAGCCAACTCGTCGATCTCTTTCGTTTTAACTGAACGGAATAAACGAAGACAATAAATAGTCTTGTAGCCCTAGAACTGATCCGAACACACTCTGAAGGTCCCCGTATGCTATTTCATATTTGCAGCAAACCAGATTAGTCCATAAGCGTATAATGCCTGCCGAAATCTTAAATAATTGAGTGGTTGTCTGTAAAATCCCGGTAGGGTTGTGATGCGCAGTGACAGCGTGTGTTTTATTCGCAGGAAGGGTTAATTTTTGTTTTTATTGCGAAAAAATGCTGATGATAAGTCAATAACGGGTATTGGGCAATTTTGTTGCTTTTTTTTTGAGAGAGAAATTACCGTATTGCGATATTGAGTTTTAATAGTGTTAGTAAATTTACATCTTATGACGGAAAAGTTTTTTCAAATAATAAAGCGGTAGTTAGAAGCTTATTGCATAGAAAAGAATTATACTAAATCATTACTTGTACTCTAAGAGGCGCTAGCAAGTTTCTTTCACAAAAATGAGATATTGAACGCCTCAAAATTTGTTCTTTTATTAAAATGAGTTTATTCAATGATTTTGGATTAAAAACCAATTGAGGCTTTGGCTTCTAATTAAAATTTCAAGTTGAATTATTATTAATTCAAAATTATGCTTTTGTTGAGCCATCAAATTAATGACAGATGAAGGTTTTAAAATGGCTGAATTAAAAGAAAATATTGGTTATTAATTTTTAATGAAAATAATACAAAATTATCTAATTTTCTTCAGTGACAGTTCTCTTGAGTTTTAATTCTTCAAGTTGTCTTTTGACACTGTCTATTTCTTCTTGGGTTATCGTAAACTTTGCACCACATTCTTCCTGCTCATCCTTAATAAACTGTAAAGATCTTATTTTTTCTTCTAGAAAAGCTGGTTGTTCATTTTCTAACATTAGCCTAAAAATTAAATTTACAGATAAAAATTAGCAATTGAATACATGTTATGTACTTTTAGTATACTTAATGCTTTTTTAGAGGCGATGGGTTCTTAAAGTGCATTTTTCTACAACAGTATGGTCAAGAAAATAAATTATTTTTATTCAAATCATTAAGAAGGTCCATTCGCTACCATGTGAGTCAAATGACAATATAAGATAATTTATTAGTAATAATATATAAATAGTACTTTTACAACTCAAATAAAATAATAAAATTTCGTGTACTAAGCAGTAAGTTTCAGACTATACTAACTCAATTGTCATAATTATTACTATCATTAATAAAAATGAAAAAATTACACAATATTAATTTTTTCATAAAAAGAAAATTTTGGTAAAAAAGATAGTTTAAAAAAAAAAGCAAATAGAAGCTGACAACAGACAAAAGACACACCCATACAAAACTGCTGAATAGGAACAGGTGTTGGGATAGTTTTTTTTGAAAGATTGACAAGGTGCTTCTTCTTCTTCTTCATCCAGCCCTTTGCGTCCACTGCTGGGCATAGGCTTCCCTCATTCTTGTCCATTGTGCTCTATCTTGAGCGATTTGCATTCAAGTTGTTTCAACGTAGGTCATAACCGGTAACACACATTGGTCAAATGCTTTACGTTTTAAAGAAATTGGTATATCGTTTTTAAAGATACTTCTCCGTAGCTCGCATGTTTGATTATCTCTTGTGATCTTTATTTCGTGTCCAAGATCCACTTCGTTGTCTCCAATATTGATATTTCCACCAGGTACCAGATTGGTCATAAATTTTGTTTTTGATATATTTATTTTAAGACCCACATTGGCGCACACTAGCTGAAGTTCATGTAACATTGTACATTTCTCCTTGAGATTATCGGAAAACAAAACAATGTCGTCCGCGAACCTCAAATTTGTTAATCTTTGGCCGTCTACATTCAGGCCTCTTTTTTCCCAGTTAAGTTTTTTACAGGCGTATTCTAGTACTGCAGCAAACAGTTTAGGCGATAAGGTATCACCCTGTCAGACTCCTCTGCCAATTGGGTTATGATCCGTGTTTCTGTGTAGTTTCACCGACATAGTTGCATTCCTGTATATATTGTAAATTAACTTTGTGTATCGATAGTCAATGCGACATTCTTATAATGCTTCCATAATTTTGTCAAGCTCTACTGGATCAAAGGCCTTATGGACATTCACAAAAGCGAGAACGAGTGGTCGATTTTATTCGATAGTTTTTTCTATTACCATTTTGATGCTCTGTAGGTGATCGTTTAGTCCAAACCCAGTACGAAACCCCACTTGCTCTATTTGTTGGTAGAAATCAAGTTTTTTCTCAAGTCGATTAGTTACTATTCTTGTTAAGAGTTTATAAAGGTGACTAAGAAGGCTTATTGGTCTGTAGTTTTCCAAATCATGGGGATCTCCTTTTTTGTAAATCAAAATTAGCTCAGCATTGTGCCACTTTTCGGGTATTGTACTGTCCAAAAGGCACATATTAAAAAAGTCTTTTATTTTTTAAGTAGACAAACACCTCCGATTTTGATTGCATCAGTAACTACACCATCTTCGCCTGGAGGTTTGTTATTCTTAGGGCTAGTTTTATTTCGTCTATTGTGATTTCCGGCATTTGTTCTGATCCTTGATTAACAATGCCCTTTTCCCTTGTCAATATTTCTGGTACTGGTACAAGGTGCTGCTCCCAGGTTAATCCTGCATCTAAGTGTACTCCCCGAAATTCGACCTCCATTGTACATTGAGGTAGAAAACGCTGTACAATTTTACTGTTATTCCTTAGGATAAAATTAATACTTTGTAACTTTGAGTTATTTAAACATAGGCGATTAGCTAGAAACCATTGAAATAGTTTTTTACTGAAGTTTGGTAATCAAGATTGTCAATTTCTGACGGGTGATAGCTTATATAAAAGGTTGTGTCTTCAGCAAATAAAAGAGTGTTGACACCCTTATCCTGAGAGTACCCTTGCGGTACACTATACCTCAGAGACTATTTTTTAGAATTACACTGGCCAAAGTAATCACGATATGAATGAAGTAGCTAAACGGCGTCAGCCTGAAAACTATAGAAGAGTAGTTTTTTAGAATGCTATATGTGACATAGTCGAAAGCTTTTGTGAGGTCTAAAAAGGATGCAAAAGTGCCAAGATATTTTCAAATTCCTCTAAAATATTACTAGTAAAATGGTCAATAGCTAAGGTTTGTGTAATTGTTTCTTTGGAATGGAAACTGTTTTGAATTTGTTCATAAACTTTTGACAAGATTGGCAACAAAGATATAGGGCGATAATTGTTGCAGTCATCAATGGAGCCCTTATTCTGGAAGAGAGGTACGACCTTTGCAGTTTTGAAAACTTTAGGAAATATATTGCAAGCTATAGATTAATTTATTAATATTGTTAGAGGTTGAATTATTATATTTTAAATTTTTTTAATAATTTTTGTGTTAATTCTATCAAGATTTTTGCTGTTAGTATCTTTTATTTCTGAAATAGCAATGTCGACATCATTAAACCTAACCGATTGAAATTTAAAGGGTGGGATGCTTTTCAGTGGTATAGATTTTTAGGTAATCTTCAAAAAGCTGTTGAGAACTTTCAAGAGTATTTATCACACTTTCAGCAGTTGAATAAAAGTGGTTATTAAAATCATTTTCGTTTAGTTTTGAATTAGAGTCACAGGTATTCTTTTTGCTTTTATTAATAGTAAGTTTCCACATAGCTTGTTGAGGCTTACTAGATTTTTTATAAATTCATCATTTGCTTTAATTTTTGCAAGCCGAATGGATTTTCTATAATTTTTCCTAAATTCACGGGATCTCTTTTATCTAATGCTATTATAAACTAAAGTCTATTACACATATCTTTTAAGTTATCATTGAACGAGTTTACTTTTTTATTAGGATAATTTTTATAGAATGTTAACGCATCAATTAGCATTTTTAATTTTAACTTAATATCAAAATTATCATCATTAACAAAATTTAATTTGTATTTAACCATGTTTTGGTATAGATTGGAGAGGTCAACTTCTATTATTGGCCTATAATATGCTCTAGTTTGAAAATTTGTAAATGAAGTGTAGTACACAATATCTGATAAATTAAAATAAATAACTAATTAAAAAAAAAAAGAACTGCATGTTTCAAAAAGCTAATTTTTAATTTTTTCCACCTCATCTAAATGACAAAATGTTGTATAATTCAAAGGAAAGTACCAAGATCCTGCTTTCCCATAAGACTATAAATTTTTACAGTTTTGAAAACTGATATCTCAAAAATTTACATGGTAAAGTTAATTGAAATTCCATTATAGTATAGATTATGACATAAACTATTATAAAAGAATTGATTTTCATTATGATCTAATATTTTTTATTTAAAATGGGCAACGATAGGACCTCCATAAAACAATAATAATTTGATATCTAACCTATATGCATCTAGTTTCTTCTGCCTTACATCATCACAATGTTTATCTGTTAGTTTAACTAAAGACTCTTTCCTAGTTATCCAATGAAAATGACTCGGTGGAGGCTTGTATACAATATTTAATTGGTCTAAAATCCATTCAAATTTTTTGTAGTCCCAGCGTCTTAGATATTTTAAGTGTTTCTTTCTTCTATCGATTAGTTCCTTGAGTTTGACTTTCATACGTACATCACAGGGAAAACGTTCCACAGTCTCTTGCCATGCTCTGATATAACCTAAAAAAATTATGTATAAGTTGAAGTATTGATGTAAGTCTTCACTATATGAATATTCCTTTAATTTTTTTATTTTTTTAAATAACCTGTCCATCTAGCGAGTTTCACTTCGATTGATCCACTGTCAAACTCATGTCGTTTCACTTGGTTCATGTTGTTAAATCGATAGGTTTCATTAGTATGCTTTTTTGAGTTAAATTCTAACGTAAATAACCTTCTTACATGTTCGTTAGCGGTTTCTAATTCCTTGCTATTTCTAAAAATTGTATTGTTTTGCTAGTCAGAATAATTCATATTTCAGCATCAAAGTCATTATGTATATGTAGTTACTTTAATTGAGTGCTTCCTAAAATTTTATGTTTCTTACCTGAAATTTAATAAATATTCATTCTTATTGATAGAAGGCATCGGGACAAGATCGCCAGATTTTTCAGGTTTGTAACATGGAATTTTTTCTGGTCTAACCCATTTTATTTTTAAGTCAGTTTTAAAAGAATAGTTTCTAATGACAAACCCTAGAACCTGTTTTTTAGTAGTGGGATTCCATATTTTACTCATTTTGGTTTACTTCTTGTAAAAAAAATTTAAAAGATTAGAAACATAACCTCAACAGATTTCCATGACCTTGGCTTTTTCATATTTTTAAAGTTTTAAGCCAGTTTTAGCATTGTTGCCGTCTTGATTTATTAGTTGTAGCTCGACCAATTTTTCCTATTTTGTTACTGGACAATTCAGCAGCAATCTTTATGTTCGAAGACGTGGATGAACGACATCGAGGAAAAAGATGAAGCAACCAACAATCAGTAGCGTCTCAAATTTTTTGTTTAGTGAAGTGTTCCACGTATTAAAACAAAAAAATATTATTTTCAGAAATAACTGGTTCCAAGTTCCAATGGAATACCCAAATTATAATCAAAACAGCGAGATTATAACCAATCATAAACCTTTTTTGCTAACTCGGCTACATTATTTATTTATTTAACCCATGGTCTTAAAAGAAAACCTGTATTGAAACATGGATTTTTTTTTCAGTCGCGTCCATTCTATTTTTAGGTTAGTTTTAAATAAATAGCTTCTAAAAATAAACACTAGACTGTGTTTTTCAGTTTTGGGATTGAATATTTAATTCAGTTCATTTTTTGTTAAAAAAGTAGAAACATGACCTCAATAGATTTTAATGACTTTGGCTTTCCTCATTTTAATTTTTTTTTACGTCAATCAGGGTTGTTGCCGCCTTGATTTATTAGTTACAGCTGGACCAAGTATTCGTATTCTATGACTGGACCTTCGACCATACACTACTGGAGGCAAGAACTTATTTGTTTTGAATGTCAAGTAGGCCAAATAAAACATAGACTACCTAACCTCTAAGGTCTTCATTTTCACAATCTACACCCACCCTACAATTTGTCAATTTTGAAAGAACAGTTAATTAGAACATTGATTAAATGTTTATTTATTTAGTCAATGATTAAAACTTCGGTTGGCGTGAAGTCGAGAGAATGTACTGTTATTTTTAAGTTCCGTTTGTGTAGGTAATGGATTTGCATAAAAAAACTGTTTACTAATTCAACAGCCGTTTTAATTATAGTCAATACAATGAAAAATAATGCATAAAAATATCTAATAAATACGATTTTGTATTTTTTGGTAATAATTTACACTTAGACATATTTTAAAATAACATAAAAAAGGGTAAATGTATCGTAAACTAAAATAAAAGCCATTTTTTAACCTTTTTAAGTTAACATTTGGTAGAGCAAATATGTCTTGGAAGTAAGTAATAGTTTTAAAAGGAGAAAATGTTTATATTTAAAAAAATGTATTAACTTAATCAAGTATGATTTTTTAAATACAAGATTTTCTAATAATTTTGGCAACGCAGGCCTTTCATATAAATGATTTTAAAACAAACAAGTTTGTAAATTCTCAACAGACACAATAATTTCTTTTAGGTAAAAAACAGCTTTTTTAAACTTTTACTAACAGTCGATACATCACGATAAGAACACATGATGCTAGTATGATAACAGAATTTAAATTACTGATACAGAATTTGTAGTTCAATATTTGGAAGAAGCTATAAAGGAATAGCTTAAATCAAAAATATTCCTAATAAGTTCTAAATATGTCATTTCTAGCTTCTTTCTGTATGAATTTCAGTTTTTGTTGATAAGAAGAATAAGGATTGTAACAGTAGCTTTTAAATTATAAGATGCCAGTTAGGGCTTTGACAAAAGAAACATCAATGTCGGTAAAAAATTTAGTCCATTTATTACAATATTGTTTAGTCATATAGAAAAAATCTGTTGAAATTATTTTTTGATACTCTTTCTTCCCTTCTACATTTAAAGCTCTGTTATCATAACAGCAAAAATCGAACTGTGATCTCAATGTGATTAGAACAGCCTAACTTTTTTAGATTTTTAATCTCTGTTCATCCAAAAAACGACTTTGAGGAGGAAGTAGGCTATACCAAAACCTACGACGAACTTTTCTTTTTGAATCCTACTCAGATTTTCCATTTCCAAAGCTAAAAGTCTGCGATTTATTTTCGCTAATTGGCGTCTTAAATGAATGACTTCTTCAGCTGTTGTGAGTCCTTCGTGACCTCCGCCTGAAGAAAAAATTTGTAATATTATCAAAGATGCATACTTTTACAAGAAAAAAAAAATATGTGTGTAGCAAACTACATAAAAACCTTTATATTTTTCCGTTATAATCCTGGTTTCTGTACTCTCTCTTACTCTTAAGGTTGTGTGTGTGTGTGTTGGGTAAGATTTTTCAAATCTGTTATTTGTGTTTTCATTCCATCATGTGCAGAGAGTACTTCCTATATTTTGAAGAAATGATAAATACAAGTTATTTATTATTTACCTAATGGTGGTGTAGTTTCTCTATAAGAGTTGGACATGGAGTATACAGAGTCGTTTAAATTAACTTGAACTTTGGGTTTTAGTTTAATAACTGGTAATTGATCCTCTGGCTCTGGGTCATCTTCGTAGTCGTTTATTCCTAAAAAAAGAAACTAATGGAAGAACATTTTGAAAAATAGTTCACTACAGGGTGAAACATTTTGAAGGTCAAAAGACTTTCTTTAACTTCAATAAATTAAAAAAGAAATATATTTGAACAGGTGTTAGGTTACCTGGAAATGGGTATTTATCCAATGTGAGTGTCCTTGGAGGAGTAGCTACTCTAGGTAAGTTTGCAGGGTAAGGGTCTGATGCTAAAATGGAATTATCAAAGGCTATTTCTCTAGGAGGAGCTCTTGTACCTAAAATAATCCTAGTTAATAAGAAATAGTACTAAACACATAAAAAACACTCTCAAAATCCATTTCTTACGTTTTTTTAAGAATTACGATGTGGTGATCTTAATCTAAACTAAAAAATGAATGCGAATGGCCAGAACTTTAATATATCTTAATTATAATTTACTTTAAAAGTCTCTGCATTAAGATCTGGTGTAAGAGGATGTTGTATCATCCTATCACTAAAAAAATTATTAATAATAAACAATAAGCAAATAGAATCTTACTACTTTTAGATTGTTTCATATAATAAGTAATAATTTTATAACAATCACAAGTCATTTTTGAAAACTCTCAACTTGTCAATGTCAGTTGCTTTATTATCAAGAATACTGGTAAAATTTTATAAGGTGTTCAATAAATATATTCATTGGTAACTTAAATTTTGATAATGGGAAAAGTTTCCAGCGTCAAAGTGACGATTGGACTGGAACTATAACCAGAAGAGGCGTAAGGCGTGGGCGATGGGGGCCACCGCCTATGCCTCGCGCCTTCTAGATTTATGCCGCTTTCTTTAACTCATGAAAAATGTTTATCTAGGGCTATGACTACAAGTAAAGATTTTACATATCATAAAATGATAAATCCCACCTGCTATCAAGCATCTAGCAATACTAACCTACCTCATTCGTGCTTCATACCTTAATCCTGAAGCGTTGAAGCATGTTTAAAATGTATAAGTGAATTCACTTAAATGGTATAATAAGCACACTTTTTTTTAAAGAAAAATGATTAGCGAACAAGTACAAAACTTTCTTGAGTCAATTAATAAACATTATCATATAAAATCTTTGGTTTTTAGTTCTTTTTAATGATTTTTACGTCAAATTCTCTCAAGTTCATGGGGTAAGATTAATACAAAGATTCTAATTAAAAATCATAATTTAGTCTCTCTTTGTTTAATTGTAATTAATATTTTTAGACTAGCAAACGTCGTCATGCGTCAAATGTGCGTTAGTATATTATTTTATTCAAACTTTGTTATTTATAGTACATTAGGATCACATACAATTTTGTAACACTGTGAAGGTAAGTGATGTATTTTTTTGGGAAAAATATGTAAATATAACCATGTTGGACGTCATTCAAAATAACCAATTAAATGAATGCAATTAGCGTCTGTGCATAGTAGATTTTGGGAATGAGGAGATGAACTTATGTAACTTTAATATTGCTGTTTCACACTGTTGGAATTATATTCCATTCATTGCATTTACAAATCATTAACAATATTAATTTTAGATGGATATAGCTGTTCTCATAATCTTATGATTTATCATCTTGAAAAGAATGTGCGAACATATCGAATTTATGTTTAGTTGTTGTTCAGCAGAAATGTGCAAGGGAAAAATGGCTGGAAATTGTTTAGTTTCCCAAAAAAAGACTCAGAAATTGCATAAAAGTTCTTGTTAATACCAAAATTTCCTATATGTATTGAAAAAATAAAAATTCTTTCCAATTTTCAAATTTTATTCAAAAATTCTCACAATTTGGGAAATTTCTTATAAGTTGGCATGACTGATCTGACAGAAACTTCTGTCAGAACCATTTACCAAGTGAATTTCAAGTGGATATAACTGCATGGGATTGGAATTCTCCGATAGAAACAAGATCATTTTTGTGATCATATAAAATGTAACTGGATTTAAAAAAAAAGCTTCCTAAACCAATGTTTTTCGAGCTAGCTTCAAACTGAAGCCGTTTCAAGTCATATTTAAAAGCCAGACGTTTATGTGGATGACTTGACCTTGGCTGAAAGCCAGGTTCAAGTTATTTTCATAAAACTTAACATAATAACGGTTTTATTTCACATCTTAATATTTACAAACTAATTATTGACTGTTATTAGAGATAGTTTGTTTCATTCTATATTTAGCCTTTGTCTTGTGTGTTCTTTGAAATTCAAAATAAATCATAATAATACAAGAACATACTTTGGACATATGACACCATCGTTTTGAAGTTTTAAATAAAATCGCCAGCTGATTTTAAATGGGCCTGAATGTTTTTACACACTCAAAGCTCACTTGGGTTAAGAAGGGGTTACATGGGTTTCAAATTTTCCAAAAAATAATTTTTTTTATTGTCCCATTAGAAAGTACACTACTTCAGAAATATTCTCTGAAAATTATTAGTCAATCGGGGTTAAACTTTCGGAAATAGAGCCTATAGAAGGTCAGCCCATCTCAGGGTTGCTTGATCGGTCTGCGCTCAGCAGGTATAAAGACGCAGCTGTTCTTCCTTTCACTCTTGGTGTGTTTGGCAACGTGCTGCAGCTACCGATAGCCTCGAAGGTTTCAAGCATGATTATGAACCTTTGACAGATGATGTCTTGGCAGCTATCAAACCGATCTACGATGAGTTGAGCAACGACGAACTTCTGCAGCGGTGTGTCGGAGGATTCACACAAAATAATAACAAAAGTTTCAATCAACTAATTTGGAAGACAACTCCGAAAATACTTCCGGCTGGCTCCAAAATAGTTCATATTGCTGCATACATAGCTGCATCTATTTTCAATGAAGGCATGTTATCTATTTTGATGTTTTTCTACAATATGGATGTGAAAGTCGGCCGGAATTGCCATGAATATGCTCGGATGATAGACGAGCATCACATTTCCTTGGCCGACAAAAAAGCAGAGACTCGAAAAGCCCGAATTCGACTTAGAAGAGAGCAAAAGGATGCTTTAGATATTGCAATTGAAGCAGAAACTTGGCTGTATGGCCTTGGGATTGCATTTCTCGTTTTTTTTTCTTCCACGAAACTTTAAACGCGTTTTTCTCGAAACTGCATTTTTGAAGGCGGTGGACACGATTTCTCGAAAATGAATGCACCAATCTTCCCCAAATTTTACATGTATTTTCTAAAAGTGATTCTCTAGGGAGTGAATGAAGGATTTTGCAAAAAAATAAAATTTGTATTTTTGGCAGAGCTTTTTGGTATCAATTTTAACAAAATTTTGAATTTTTTTTTTGCAACTCTGCCAAAAACGCAATTTTTAGTTTTTCGCAAAATCCTTCGTCCACTCCTTAGCTATACTCATGTACTAACAGGAAATATTTGTTTTTTGATTTCAGATAAGTTATCATGTCCACCGCAAAGTCCCTTTTTTTCGAAGCGTCTCTGAAAATCAGGTCATACCGGCTCATTTGTCAAGATTTTTAGATGAAATTTTTACTGAAAGCAGTTCAATAGTTGTTCTTTCACCTGTAAAAAATTTGACCATAATAAGGTTTCCTTATATTAAAAAAAAAAAATCGTAAAATTTCGCTTTCTTTTAGCCTCTGAAACCCATGTAACCCCTTAAGTTAACCCTTAATCATCTCTAGCTTGACTTGACAAGTCCTAGCCAGCTTCAAGTTTAATGTTGCCTTCACAATTTACAATTTCTAAGCAGCTTGCCTTCAAGCATGCTCAATACTGTTGATATAAAAGTATCGATCGAATTCTTGTGTTGTATTAAGTGTAAATTTTTACTAACCTACTACATTTCTATATTAGGATATTACATTTTCATTAGTTCAGTTACTTGATTGATGCAAATTTAGGCATTCTAAGATTGCAGAATTTCATAATCATATATGCAATGGCAGATCCTAGACGTATAAGTTCATGTCTATCTGACAAACTATTGTGCTATACTGTGCTATTCTTTATTCAAGTTATTTTATATAATATTAAAAACAGGGTAGGAAAACTGAACAACTAAAGTAAAATGGAATATGTGGTAAACAACTAACCAGCAGCTGGTAACAATTAAGGTACATCTAAATTATGACGCCAAGGTAATGCTCTCTGTTGTTTTTCAACATTACTCACTCATTTTGAATGCTTTAGTTGTCAACAGAGAATATTATTATTAAATCTTTTTAGAATGAAACAGTTGGCAAACTATCACCTGACTGTTTTTGTAGGTTCTGGTTGGTGCTGATAGGTTTGTGATTCCTCTAGGGACAGCCTAATGGCAAAAAGATAAATAAAATGTCATAGAATTTGTAATTTATATTTAAAGTGGAATGGAAAATGGAAAATTAAACAATGACAAGCTAACCCTTGACATAAGTACATTTTAAAAAGAAATATCTCAAAAACTAAACGATTCCTCCATATTTTGTTTTTATTTTTCTAATACTTACCAACATGTTGGTCCTGTCCCATTACCAATATCCTTTCTGGTACCTGCATATTAAAATTGTCCCTTACCCATGAATTTCTCACTCCTCCATTCAAATCGTTATTAAAGCTTATTTTATCAGGGACCTTCATTTTCTGATTAATATCTACTTTAAAATCTGCATCTGTTACAAATGCATCTTCAGCATAGTGAGAAGGACTGGTTTTCGAAGACATTGCTGTAGTTTCTTTAGGTGTTTGAGCGTGTGTATAGTCAAGGCAGTTTTTCTACTCTATCCTTTGTATATATATTTCAATATCTTCTGAAAAACTTGATATATTCTGCGAAAAATAAGCAATCAAGCGATAGTCTAATTATAGATAATAGATCATTGTACTTACAAAAATAGTTTGTGATATCGAGTAAATAAAATTGATCTATTTTCTGCTTCGGTTTTTCCTTTTTTTTCAGTGGGGGACAGACATTTTGAATATCTTTGACAGAACACCTATGGTCGATGACATTTAATTTATCATTAAGTTAGTTTCCTTTATCCTTCTTCTTTACAATTTCTTGTTGTTCCTAACTTTCAGCAACTTAAACAGAATATAAAATCTATTATTAAAACTTATTATTTTTCACATTTGAGTATACACTATTGAAGATAGAATGCAATATTTCGCGTGCGAACACGCCATAGAGTGAGAAAGAGCAAATACAGGAATATGCTATCTCTCGTAGATGTGCGTGCTTCGCAATCGCTGTTCGGAAAAAGAGAGATAGCATTTCTCCTTATTGTTCCTTTCTCTCTCTTCGCCGTGAGATGCGCGCGGAGTATTATATGCTGTCGCAAGTATTGTATTCTTGAAGTTCACTAAAATATAACTTCCTAATTCACTAATGGTTTTACTTTAAAACGGTCCTAAATTGACATGAGAGGTCTTAAATTGATAAGAACAACAATAGGTTAAGCAAGTTTTAAACCCTAAAATATATAGGCATTATAGGGCAAAAATGGAAAATTTTATTTATTTTCGGGATACAACTATTTCTCTTACATATTCAAGGTTTTATCGTAAAGTTCTTATTCTTCATATCCACATATATATAAACATTTATATATTTAATGACATATGTATATAAATTATGTTAATTATCATAAGCAAAATAAAACTGGCCGACTAGAAGATTTAAATTTCATGGCTACTGGATTAGATCCAGTGTATCTGGCTGTCAAATTTTATACTAATCATGTAAAATTATTTTGAAGACTGAAAAAAAAATTTAGACAACCAACAATACACTAAACTGTATTACTGATTGCCTTATTTCTTATCATGTATACACTAGTTAAAAAAATGTGATATATAAGTAATATTATATGTAGGTATCCTTGGTGGTAATTGGGAAAATTAAAGTAATTAGAAATATATCGTTTATTTTGAAATCAAATTCTAACTTCAGAAAGCCTTTCTGGATTCTTGTGACTGGCCTAAAACAAGCAAAACTTTTCATATTTTCCACGCCGAGGTTTTTTTTTGACTGCGCCACTGATATTTCGGCATTATCACTATCATCACTACATAGTATAAAACAAAGTCGCTTTCTCTGTCCCTATGTCCCTTTGTATGCTTAAATCTTTAAAACTACGCACCGGATTTTGATGCGGTTTTTTTCAATAGATAGAGTGATTCAAGAGGAAGGTTTATATGTATAATAACATCCATTAAATAGTGGAGAAATACTATTATTTATTTTTGAGGTTTCTAATGTGATGTCGTTAATTATCATATTTTTTTCCGCTTACATTGCAAACGCAAGCTGAACCCTACGAGATTTATCAAAATAATGTACTAATTATTTGTACACATTGAAAAGGTCTACAGAAAACTCCGCGATGGTATATGTCTATCTCTCATGGATATCCCACAATAACATTTTTTTGTCATTTACTTTTTACGACAAATAATGGCAAATTTTGAAGCGATTTTAACCAATACAGCATTAATCCTTATCCAATTAAATAGCTTAAATACATTGTTGATTTAATATAGATCTATATGGTCCTTTACAGCACAAGATTTAAATGAATATTTTCGAAGATATTACAGATTTAAAATTGCGGGAAGTAGCGCTTGCGGCGGTACTGGCCGACCGGGGCGGCGGCAGCGTGCCTATAAATAGCGCGTCGGAGGCCGATGTAATAATTGTTGTAAAAATAAAATAGTCACAGTTTTTCTGTAGTGTATTTAGTATCAGCATTGCACCCGTGCGAAGCCGGGGCGGGTCGCTAGTAAATAATAATTTGCCCAAACTTTTAGAACTGCTATGCTTCGACATTACCTATTTGTACATTTCAGCATAGACGTAAGAGGAATTTATGTTACTTTATATAGACTGCGGATCCTATTGAAGAAAGTTGGCTTACTCTTAAAAAAAGATAGAGCGTTTTCGAGGAGCAGGATCTCCCTTTCTAATGGCGGAGCACGATACTCCAAATGTTATTGGATACTCCTGTCGCCTGATCGAAATTAGAAATAGAGATCCTGCTTCTCGAAATCGCTCTATCTTTTTAAAAGTGAACCAACTCTTTTCTATAGGATCCGTAGTCTATATTAAGCAATATTAATTTTTCTTACGTCCATGCATTTCAGCAAGTACTATAAAGCATGTACAGCCTTTAAAATTGTTCATTTTTTACCAGCGTGTTTATTTAATTCTTAAATTTATAGTTACAAACTATCAGATAACCACCCAAAAAAAGCTCCTACTTTTTTACGCAGTGTATCTACGTGGCCCATGAAATTCGTGGTTCATATCCGTTCAAGTTCAATCGATGGTTTTTGTCTGTTCGATGTTGCCAAATTAGTGGAAAATTTTGAAAATTATAATAATCATATCCACAGATAAAAAGAACCAAGTTTACATGTTAACAAAAGTATGAAAATAATTTGTGACAAACATATTTTTTCTGAATGCATCTAAAATACGATTGGAATTACAAAAGTAATAAAAGTCAAAAGAATTGATGGGTATTAAAGATAGTTGCATAAACTGATAATTGTAAGCTGTATACAGGCAACAAAATAAAAAAATTAGGTATCCAAAAATTAATGCTGGAAGTTAAAGATGTTGAATGTATTTTAAAAATGCTTTTTCTCGTTTTAATCCAAATATTTTTGGTTAAACTAACGACAGCATAAATCATAGATAAGGCGGACTAAAAAAGATCAAAACAGGATTTGTTTAGCTATTATATTTTCAATGCAATTTGGTAATTTAAGCTCTTCATATTGTTAAATAAATTTGGCAACCTTGTTAACGGTGACAGATCGGCTGACGGATCATACGATTTTTAACGCAAGGCAAATGTGCAAATTTCTTTTCAGCACGGTTTCATGCAATTTAAACTTGGTTTACATTACAATGTATTAAAAATAGAACAGCAACAAAAAAATCATGTAAGTACTTAATTGTAGATTAATTATTTTAGTATTAATTAGTGTATTTTATTCGGTATATGTCCGAACAATTTAAATGAGCCGAAACTAACCTCAGTTAACAGTTCCGATATTGACCTGACCGATTTTTCGAATTTTATCTGTAAATGAATATTTTTGAATTAATGGTTAATCGAATTTTTAGAATAAAAATACGTGCATTGTGTGATATCTAGCATTATTGTTTAACTTGGCTTAGAGTACCAAGAAATAAAAAAATTAAGCAGGAGTATTCACATGAATGATGATTACCCTTTTTTGACCTTAAACTTGTCCTGTCAGATTTTATTTACATTTACAACAATAGATGTAATTTAATGTTATTATTTTAATAAGAGGATTAAGTAGCTATAACGAGCTTTTCTTTATTTTTTTATGTTCTACAATAATTGTGCGCAAATATGCCTGACAGCGTACTTAAATTACCAAGATCTAGGAATAAATACTTGCAAGAATTATTCTATTGTTAATTCTATTTAATTTAGCAAAAAATATTTATTTCATACAAATATCAATTCTTAGTATACGTATCGCCAAAATATCTTTTTTAAGCTGCCGAGATCTATATAAGGTTTACTTATAGGTTAGGTGGGCGTGTGTCGCGGAAAAAAAATTGCGTCAGACACTTAAAAGCAATTTTGATAATGAGTTACAGAATTTTTACCATGTACAAAACAGGATGAAGTTTTATAGCCATTGTGATAATTTCAACGGTAAATATTTGGAATCTATTGCAAATAAAGAATTGCTTCATACAATAGTAAATAATCGCTTCATCAGCTTCAATAGCGAGGCCTGTGTTTCTCAGTTATCTTAAGGCAAATAACCTGTGAGTCTGTATTCTTAGACCATTACCTTATAAATAATAGTAATATAAGCATAAAAATCACACTTTTGCAAGGATAAAGTCTGAAATCTTTTTCCTATTTTAACGTAACTCAATTTAATATTGGCAGTGGTTACTTAATGAGCCACACAAATTCCAAACAAAAAATTTCAATTGTAAATACGGGAAGTATTGTAAAAATTTCAGAAATTCCATTAAAAAAAGGCCAAAAAATCAAAACTTTTATAATTTTTGGAAATATATTAAAAATCCCGGAAAATTTGGAATATAACAAAGAGAAATTAAAGAAAAGGTTGGACACCCTTTGAAATGACCGCTATCTTAAACATCTTTGGTAGCACAAGAGATAAAATATCCCCCTACACGATATATTGTGGCACAAAATCCTGCGCTCATTTTTCTGCACACCAAATCCTGAGTTGTTATCAGGTGACTCGCTGAATTTAGCATTTAGTATAATTTGCATAAAGCCACGTCGTCTCTGGCAATAATTACATCGGTATTGGTAAGTCATTCAATGCAAATAGGTTTCTTGTTATTTAGAACAAAGGACTTGTAAGGGAGTGACTATTCTGATCATCAGTTTATAATCCCTAAGCAATTTAGCTATCAGTTATCAATAATTGTTAGTTTTTTGTATCTATAACACAAAATATATTAGGAGTATGAAAATTATTTGTGGCTGAAACTATCGGATGTAGATTGTTGGTAAACATTACTCCCGTATTAAAAAGTGTGGAGAACTCTAGGACAATGGAGAAGCTCCGAGTCCGGAAAATGACGGCAGCGTTATTTCGTCCTCATATATTACTGATTAAGCCATTGCATCCGGTACAGTCCGTTATACAAATAATTTAGTGATACTTCTTGTTAGCTAAACCATCATCGTTGTTCGAAGTTATGTGAAAACCTTAATGATTTAAAATGAGAACTTACTCCCAAGGGGGTGAAGAACTATATATATATATATATATATATATATATATATATATATATATATATATATATATATATATATATATATATATATATATATATATATATATATAATCATTTTTCTTTATTTTGTCTTTTCTTGGGTTTAGGTTCTATATTTAATAAAAACACAAAACGATTGACGTTTCGCCCCTTATTCAAGGTATTTTCAAAATTCTTTCCTCCTAAAAATATATAATCAAAATACACCACATAAAAAACTTATTTACAATTTCGAAAAACAAACAAGACACTTAAAAACAGTATTCAAAACTTTAAAATTTTTTAAAAATATTTAATTTTACCGGTACACACCTTGACATTTTGCTGCTCTGTTTCTAAATAAAATTCAAATTTTACATCGTTTACTGAGGATACGTGGAATGCGAATGTGTTTTATTTTTTTAATATTTTTTATATTTTACAATGCATAAAAAAAAACAAATAAGGATCGAATAATTAATATTTTTGTTTAAATTAGGCTTGTGTAAATGTGGCTCAAATTTTCCATATCTGTTCTGTCGTTAACAGTGTTTTTGTCTTTTTTAATTTCAATCATTTCCTTTATCTGCAATTTTTGGTAATTCATATCTTTGTTTTTTATTATGGTACTGTTATAATCAAAAGTGTGTTTTTCGTCCTGTGTGTGTTTGTTTAACGCTGTTGAGGCGTTTTTCGTATATTTATGGCCATTTAATCTGTTCTTCAGTAATTGGCTCGTCATGCCTATATATTTTTTGGGACAATTTGTGCAAGGGATCGAATATATTATATTTGATTTATTCATGAGAGGAGTTTTACTTTTTAAATTTGTGAACAATGTATTTAATTTATTATGTGACCTGTGGCATACGATAATATGCTTTTTTAAAATGGATTTTATTTTTTCTGACAGCTCACTAGTGTATGGTAATGCCACATATTTTTGCTGTTTATGTTCTATGTTTTTTGTTTTTACGTTATTATAAAACTTATATGTTCGTTTATCAATTATTTTGGTGATAGTCTTTTCGTTGAAATTATTATTTATTAGTGTCTCTTTTACTTTTTGCAGTATTTTTGGTCGGAATTCTGGAGATGTTAGGGAGATAGCACGATCAGATAGACCGATTATAACGCTATTTTTTTGAGTTTTTGAATGATTAGAGAAATAGTTTAGATATCTACCTGACCAAGTTGGTTTGGTGTGCCATTCAGTTAAAATTTTTTTTTTCTGCGTATAAGTGTCATATCTAGAAAATTTATTTTATTATTATTCTCTGTTTCGGACGTGAACTGTAATTTTTCGTTAAAACTGTTAAACTCTTGGAGAATTTCATTTATTTTATTTTGTGGTACGGCTGCTATGCAATCATCGACAAAACGTTTGAAAAATATTAAATTAAAATTTAATTTTTCTAAAACTTTTTCCGTGTGTACCGGTAAAATTAAATATTTTTAAAAAATTTTAAAGTTTTGAATACTGTTTTTAAGTCTCTTGTTTGTTTTTCGAAATTGTAAATATGTTTTTTATGGGGTGTATTTTGATTATATATTTTTAGGAGGAAAGAATTTTGAAAATGCCTTGAATAAAGGGCGAAACGTCAATTTAAATATAGAACTTAAACCCAAGAAAAGACAAAATAAAGAAAAATGATATAATCTATGGTTCGAGAATCAAGAAAATATATATATATATATATATATATATATATATATATATATATATATATATATATATATATATATATATACAGGGTTATTCACCCTGTATGGCACGGAATATTGCGGCGAAAATACGTGACTTTCAAAAAGTTTTACTTTTGAAATATATGGGGTCTAATATAGTTACTTTTTAAAATTATTTTCATATTATACAGGGTGTCCCAAAAGCTATGAAAGTATCAAAGATATGTTTTTTAAATGTATTTAATTTATTATGTGACCTGTGGCATACGATAAGATCATGCTTTTTTAAAATGGATTTTATTTTTTCTTACTTACTTCTCACTAGTGTATGGTAATGCCACATATTTTTGCTGTTTATGTTCTATGTTTTTTGTTTTTACGTTATTATACATATACATATTTAAAAACCTATACCCAAGAAATTAAAAAATTATATTCTTGAATGGTTTAAGAAGAAAGAAAGAAATATTTTTATTTATTTATCAATTTGTTTACATAACCAGTAAAATTTTTACATCTATACAGTAATACTATAATATCACATCAAATCATGTTGCACCTAGATGCTGCAGCACCTGTATGTGCAAAAAAGAAACAAATCATATCCTAAAATTACAGTGAAAACCAAAACATGGAAACACTTAATCAAGTAAAAAAAATAAACAAAAAAAAAAATCAATTTGAGTACAGTAAATAGATTCACACTAACATATAATTTAATTCTGACGTATCACTTTTTCAAATAAACTACTATTCTTTAAAATAGATTCTTTACTTATTTTATTAAAGGTTTTTATTTTATCTATTTGACGGATTTCAGCTGGGAGAATATTGTAACATTTAGGAGCCAAATAATCGATAAATTTAAGGTTCATCGTTTTTTTGTTCTCCGGCATTATTAGAAGTTTGTTCATATTTGCTCGAGTCAAGTAGCAATGATTTCTGAACTTTTTAAAATACTTTGATTTGTGACAGTATGAACATATTAACTGTATGTACAGTACAAACACTATACTACATATACCCTGACTGTATAACAGACATGATGGATATGTTTTATTTCGCTTATATATAATTTTAATAATATATTTTTGTATAATATTTAATGGTCCTATATTACACTCATAAGCACCACCCCACACTATCAGACCATATCTCAAAAGCGATTCAACCAACGATTTATAAATTATTTCAAGTAGTTTGGTACTTAAGAATTCTCTCATTATGTAAAACTTACTAAGTAATTTATGGATTTTATTTGCTAGATAACTGATGTGTTCATTCCATTTTAAGAACTGATTAATAATAATACCTAAATATTTGGTCTTAGTGACAGGAAGTATTTCTAACTTTGGATTGTCATTTATCATTAAGCTTTGAAAATCCGGCCTACCAGCTCGTGTTAAAGAGAATGCCATATATTTATTTTTCCCTATATTGAGGGACAACTTTAGGGAGTCTAGGCAGTTTTTTATAATTTTAAAATCATTAATGGTAGTTGATCTTACCTCTTCCCAAGTAATTCCTGAAAATAAGATGGTCGTGTCATCGGCATAAGATAGTATTTTACCCTTAATATTAAGACAGAGTAATGAATTTATATAAGAAATAAATAGGACTGGACCCAAAATTGTCCCCTGTGGCACACTCATCAATAGTTATCGTTGACCCTCACGAACTGATCCCTATTTGATAGGTAATTACTAAAAAGTTCTAGCGCTACACCTCGGACTTTATGACGTTCTAAAACGTTAAGGAGATTATGAGGAACAGTGTCGAAATGAATACAAACAATCAGGGGGAAATAACGCGCATAACCTACCAAACAGCAGAAATCCAAGATAATGAACCCTCTATACAGGAAACTATAGACGCCATTAACCGGCTCAAAAATAATAAAGCACCTGGTTGCGATAATTTGCCGGCAGAACTATTGAAAAATGGGGGAACACATCTCCATAAAGAAATACACAAATTAATAGTAGATATATGGAACACTGGAATAATACCTGAAGAGTGGAAGAAAGGTATAATTGTCCCCATCCACAAGAAAGGGGATCGATTAAATTGTTCAAACTATAGAGGGATAACACTATTAAACTCAGCGTACAAAATATTATCTAATATATTATTGAAGCGAATATCACCCTATGCTGAAGAGAACATCGGTGACTACCAATGCGGCTTTAGGCCTAACAGATCCACGGTGGACCAAATATTCACAATACGCCAACTCCTGGAAAAAAGCTGGGAATTCAACAGAGATGTACACCAATTATTCATCGACTTCAAACAGGCCTATGACACCATAATACGAGAGAGTATTTGGATTGCCATGGAAAGCATGGGGATACCAAAAAAACTTATTAGTCTAACGAAACTATGTGTCAACAATACCGAATTATGTGTAAAAATAGGAAACCAAGTCTCTAGCAATTTCACAGTTCGAAGTGGTCTGAAGCAGGGGGACGGATTATCTCCACTTCTGTTCAATATCGTACTCGACATGGTAATCAAGAAAGCGAACATTAATACCGAAATATTCACAAATCAGGGACCACAAATGTTGCTAGCCTTTGCAGATGATATTGACGCAATAGGACAAAATACTGTAAGAGTCAAGGAAAGTTTCCTACAAATCGAAAAGGAGAGTCAGAAAGTGGGCCTTAAAATTAATGAAGATAAGACCAAATATATGCATGTAGCACGCAATCTCCGCAGAGATAGAATCAGACAAAACGTAACAATGGAGGACTATAACTTCGAGAATGTCCAAAAATTCAAATATTTGGGAACTGTCATAACATCGGATAACGACATGACAGAAGAAATAAAAGCCAGAATACAGAGTGGTAATAGATGCTTCTTTTCTCTGCAAACGCTGATAAAATCAAAAATCCTGTCAAGGTCCTCAAAGATAAAAATCTACCAAACAATAATAAAACCAGTGGTATGCTACGGGTGTGAGACATGGACCCTCACAAGGCATAACGAACTTCTGCTTAAATGTTTTGAGCGAAAAATGCTAAGGAGAATATTTGGTCCTGTACAAGACCCAATTACGGGACAATACCGCATAAGAAGTAATGCTGAACTAGAGATGTTGTACCATAGCCCAAATATAATAAAAACAATAAAATCCCAGCGACTGAGATGGGCAGGACACGTCCAAAGATCCCCTGACAACCGACTAATTAACATGGTATGGAATCAAAACCCAACAGGAACTAGACCCCTTGGACGACCAAAATTAAGGTGGAGAGATAATATAGCCAAAGACCTACAAACTATGAGTGTCGACAACTGGAGAGAAGCCATGATGGACAGAGACCAGTGGAGGCAAATCGTTTCTGCAGCAAAAACCCACGTAGGGTTGTAGCGCTACTAGATAGATAGATAGATAGATAGTGTCGAAAGCCTTTGTTAAGTCAATAAATATAGCCATCACTTTCCTACCATTATTGAGATTATCTGTGATATGCGAAGTAAGAGAGTACATTGCATCGGCAGATTTTCAGAAATAACTTTATTTTCTTTCAAAAAACTGACAAGTCTATTCTTCAGACACTTTTCAAATATCTTATTAATTAAACTAATTGGACGGTAATTTTCCATTTTGTTCTTTGGACCGGATTTATGTATTGGGCATACTATTGTTTGTTTAAAGTGTGAAGGTGTTTGGCCCATTTCAAATATAAGATTGAGCCAAAGGTTTAACTATCTCCAAGTGTACAAATTTTATTAAACTCGCTCGAATCCCATCTTTACCTGAAGCTCCATCATTTTTGAGAGAATTGATTTGGACTATGGCCTCATTCTCGTTCACAGGTTGCAAGTACATAGAATTTTTATTCGGTGTAGGAAGTGCAAAAGCAGTTAGTTATTGGACTATTAACCTTTTTTTCCATTTCAGAACCAACATTGATAAAATAATCGTTGCAGAAATTAGCCATTGAAGTGTCATTATCAAAATATATATATATATATATATATATATATATATATATATATATATATATATATATATATATATATATATATATATATATATATATATGTAACCTTATAACTTTGAAAGGCTCTATCGATTTGAATGAATTTTTTTTGCGTTATATTCAGGAAGTTGCTGAAGTAGTTACATGTAATTTTGGCTGCAATCAGTAGTAACATCCAAGATGATGTTTAAAATATGGTTGAGAAAAAATCAATATTTTTCTAATTCCTTCAAAATTTGTGTAGTAGTGGAAGGAGAAGAGAATTCGGTTTTGTTGGAGGTGTAGATGATAAATTTAAAATTATGATTGAATATGGCGAATCTAATACTGCTGACTAAAAATTTACATTTTCTTATATCTTTTAAAATTGATATTGGAGGTTTTCAGAGACATAAATTATAAATCTGAAATTTTAGCGCCGACCTCAAAAATTTTAAATACTTTATATTGATTTTTTTTTCAACAATTTTTTCTCCCGTAGAATCTCTTCCATAAGTTTTGTGATATTGTGTGTGTTTGGACACCTTGTGTAAACTTTTGCGTTTAATGTATTTTTATGGGTCTGGTGATCATTACTGGACTCAGATGATTCGCGGAACATTTTTATTATGCAGGTTTCAAAGTCTAAAACTAAGAAAATGAATAAGTAAAACCTTTTAATGTATATTATATTGATGCATAGCTCATTAATGTTAAAATATTTATAAGAGTTATAAACAAATATTATCAAGATGTTGTTCCATCAGATTTTTACTGTTGAGATTAATTAAGGTAAATGTTTCCTCTTGACCTCTTCTATGAGGCCACGGTGTCAATATTTTTGGGGAAAAGTAGAGAGCAGTGAAGGAGGTTCGTTCATTCGGATATGAAAAGTAAATAGATGGTAACAAAACCCAATTTAAAAGTAACACGTCTGCACTAAAATGAGATCAGATTATTTGTGAAAGTATCTTACGATGCCGTAACGGATTTAGAATCTGCAAATTCTTTTGTTCGAATTGTTTATGTACTTAATTAATATTTCTTATTTTATTTTAATCGATAATTTTATTTAAATATCATTTAAAATGCTACGCAGAACGTTGGGAATATATAATTGATATTTATAATAGGATGTGATCATTTTTAATTGTTACAATAAAATATCGTGAATTAGATTAATTATGACCTTGAAGGATCGGCCTATGGATTGATCAAGGGCGTACCGTGACAATATAACTCAGAAATTGAATAAAAAAATAAACGTAAATGGATTTTTTCTTTTAAGGAACTACTCTTCCAGGATACCTATTCTCGTTCTTGAGAGAACGATCACTTGATGGAAAGTGGGCGTGGTTCTCACGAAAAAGTATGAAACCGTATTCTGGGTAGCTTTTCTCGTTCTTGAGAGAATGATCATCTTGATGGAAAGTGGCCGTGGTTCTCACGTAAAAGTAAGAAACCGTATTCTGAATACGTTTTCGTACTTTTTCGTGAGAACCACGCCCACTTTCCATCAAGATGATCGTTCTCTCAAGAACGAGAATAGGTACCCAGGGTTCTTCATAGGAAGTGATCATTCTCTTGAGAGAATAGGGACAATCCCATCCCACGGTTATTCTCTCGGTCGTGTATTACCGTATTCTCGTACGATATGATGGGAGATCTGAAACGAAATCTAGTAAGTTATGCTGCCAAACGTCTATAGTGTATGTAACCATATAAATAGTGCATTTAATCCTAAGAAAGAATATGAATATGGACATTACCCTACTTAGCAAGCAAATTTTCGAATTTAAAATAAATATAATTAAAATTTTTAATCTATTTAGTATTCTTAATGAGAGAAAATAATTAGAAATGGAGTTTTATAGAGAAAAAAATAAATATGTAAAAAGACAAATCGAAATATTTTACTGGAAAAATATCCGTTATGCATGAAATTAGTATCACCGTCAAAGATGTAAAGGATACGCGAAATAAAAGTAACATTTTCATTTCATAAAATACAAATTTAGTTTTTCTACCGAGTTCAGAAAAGAAAAATTTTCCTTATTTTTGTAAAAATGTTATTTTTTTATACTCCCTACAAATATCAGGGAATGAATATACAAAGTAAGTAAACAAAATGAAATCCGTAAAAATTTATTTTATGAATAAAATACATTTTGCATATTTGATATACGTACATAATATTACGCTAATAGTAAAATTATTAATTTTCCCTAAAGTAGTTACTGGATCTATCTTGCTTCTTGTAGATCAGGGTGTATCTCTTGTTCTTGATGAATATTTCTGATAATAAAAAGTTATTATCAATCTATCTTTTGGAAAACATCTAAATCTATTCTTCTAGACTTCACAACATCTTTCAACGGTACTCCGCAATGAACAGATATCTACTAAATCTTTCCTGTAGTGTTCCCAGTTGTGGAACGTCTCCCAAAGGTTATGGCCTTTAAAGAAACCCTGAAAAAATTAAACTTGGTTCACTTTCCCGTATATATTTAAACATATTCTAAATTAATAACAAATTATCAGTGTATTGTACAATTAATTTACCTGAATCTCCAGTGAGGAAGAATAAATCTTCTGGGTTTCTTCTATAGATCATTTCCATTATATTGGAAATGTTAGATTCATTCCAAATATAGGAATCATGCGTACTACAAAGAAATGTAGCATTCTTTAAAAAAAAAAAAACAAATTGCATAGCATTTTTAAGTTTGTAAAATACATATTACTGCTAGCTGTTTATAATTTAGGATTTAACAGAAAATTACCCAGATGGACAAGCTTCATTTAAATTTTGTAGCAATTAGATCCACTCTGAAATAGCATCTTCTCTATTTAAAGCATCTGGGTTCTTCTTCCTGACCTTCGATCATACTCTAGATTTAAACAACAATAGATTTGTCTGAAGGCTGTTTATGATCGGTGGGGGAGACGCTTTTTTGATGTTTGACAGACATAAACATATTTACTTATCTTGTCTTTCAGTTTAATTGCTTGTCGTGACTTTTTTCGGTGTTTTTAAGGGTTAGAAATTACTATAAATGCGAAGTTTACAATTAATATTAACAAAAAGGGGCTTAAAAACTTATTTTTATCGGTAAATATTGTTAGATTGTTTACATATTGAAAATAACAATAATAAAAATTTAGGCAACCATATATTCATACTTTATTTTCAGAATTGACGTACCCAGGGGTATGTTCGAAGGACGTACCGATGATACTCGTTTAAATAATGCAATTAGAAAAGGATAGCATAAAATCGGTATGTCTGTACCAAGAAATTAAATATCTACTGTTTATCAACACTTTTTCAAATATAAATAAAAATAGTATTACGTTATTCAGCGTTCAAACAACCGGGCCCTAGTTCTGACGTTATGCTACTTCTACAGGGGTATGTTCGAAGTTCCTGACACTTACTCCAAATGACACTTCCTGACTAACTAGTTCCAAAAATACAGAAATCGGGTTATTTTTAGTACAAGATATCTTCGGAGATACACGAAGTAGAATCCGCCAAATTTCACAAATATTTATATAATAGGTACTTACTTAAACAGCCTTGTGAATTCCGAATCATTTAAATCTCCAAATCGACGCAACCGTGGTAGAAATTGACGATTATAATTTGCCACTTGTTTTTCCGCTAATCTGACAATCCTTTGGTCCATCATGGTCCAAAATTACTTCCTCAATACCCATTTTATAAATATATATTTGTAAACAAAAATATTTTATAAAAATTACAATATTTTATTTTCAAAACGATCATGAATTTTCTTGAACTTTTATAACCTAAAAATATCGCATAATGACGGGATTGACAGTATCATTCTCTCAAAATCTCGCCGTTCTCTTGGTTCGGACTAGTAGAACAAGTTCTCTCAAGAATTGATAGATGTGACCATCGTTTAAAATTACCAGAATACGGTTTCTTACTTTTTCGTGAGAACCACGCCCACTTTCCATCAAGATGATCGTTCTCGCGAGAACGAAAATAGCTACCCAGGAGATACAAAAAGATTTCCCTGTTTAAGGTTGACAAATATTGTTTTATTAATAGTTAATAGCTAAAAGTCGAGTTTCTTCAAAAACTATTATTTCCAATGTTGAGTTAATATATTTATTATAATATTTCATACAACTTGTGAAAAATAAATTACAAACAACTTAACAACATAAGTAAAAGATAAACTTTACTTTAAACTACCTAAATGCCATAAACTTTTAAATCAGATAAGTTTTATTTAAAACTTACAGCTGTTAAAAAACATAAATATAAAAGATAACTTGAAATCATAAACTTATAATTTATTATCATTTGTATTTCCACTGTGAAATTTAAATTGAAATATCAATTTTCCAACTTTTTCAAACCTCAATCTATTTCTTAAATCGGAATGTACAAAGCCAAATGTACCAAACATACGTTCCACTGATGCTGAAGAAGCAGCTACACACAGAAACTGTTTTGTTACTTGTAACTGTTTTGCAGTTTCAGACTTATCGTTTAATGAGGTCCGCTATTGAATCCCATTTATGTTTTTGTTGCTCACTCCAAAAACAATATTTTCTTACAAGAACTGGAACGTGCGTTCAATCTTATTGCTAGCGATAGCAGTAACGTATCTTCATATAATTTGCCAATAGTTTTTAAGGCAAAATTTATTTCTTCTGGAAATAACTTATACTTTGGTTTTTGTGATCGAACATATAAACTACGAAATGATAAGATATTAAGCTTGGTCATATCAACGATGAAATGTTTTTTTTTTCTTGAGAAAGCTGTAGCTCGTCTCCGAAGATATTTATTTATTTATTTATTTATCGACAGACCACACTGTCTACAAGTGCAGTAAGACTTGAAGGAGGATTGTCAACCTTCTTTACAATCAACAGTGGTCTTAAACAAGGCGATGCGCTATCTCCACTCCTCTTTAACGTCGCCTTGGAGAGCATCGTGCGAAAAACCAAAACAAAAACGCTCCTGTTTATAAATCAAGGTTCCCCCATCATATTGGCGTTCGCTGATGATATCGATATTGTAGGTAATACAACTACCAGTGTCAAGGAAGAGTTCTTCAAACTGGAAAATGCCGCAAAGAAAGTTGGCCTACGAATCAACGAAAAAAAAAACATAATATATGGCTACAACAAGAACGGAACGGCGAGACAGAATAGGACAGAACGTGACTATGGACCACTACAATTTTGAAAGGGTCCATCACTTTAAATATTTGGGAGCTACGGTCACCTCTGACAACAACATTACACAAGAGATTAACAACAGAATACAAGGAGGCAACCGCTGCTGGTATGGGCTGCAAAAGATAATGAAATTGAAAAATATATCTCGCCGCACGAAAATAAGAATATATCAAGTAGTTATAAGACCGGTAATGACATATGCATGTGAAACATGGACGTTGACAAAACAAAATGAGAATAGACTGAAAATCGCAGAAAGAAGAATGCTTAGAGGGATATACGGACCGGTCAGGGACAACACCACACAGCAATATAGAACGAGAACAAACAAGGAATTGGAGGAACTATACAACCAGCCAGATATAGTGAAAATAATAAAAGCAGAAAGATTAAGATGGGCCGGCCATGTTATGAGACAAGATTAACGTATCGTCAAGTTGGTATGGGAAGAGAACCCAGAAGGAAAGCGGCCGCTAGGAAGACCAAGAATGAGTTGGAGAGATAACGTTGCAGCAGACTTACAAACCCTAAACGTCGAACGCGCGGAGGAACTGATGATGGATCGCAGCAAGTGGAGGCAGATTGTGAAGTCAGCAAAGACCCACCCCGGGTTGTAATGTTAGAGAGAGAGAGAGAGACAACACTGTCAATTTTACAATAGTTAACTACAGAGCTACAGTGAAACATAACAATGTGATATCAATAATAGTATAACAAAAGGGTGTTTAAAAAAGCAATAAAAAAGTGTAGACCTGTTAATCAGTAACAGCAAAAACACAAAACATCAATCGACAATCAATTTCAACAGCCTTCGTTTAAAATGGTTCAAGGACGTCTCAAAGGAATTCAAGTCACCCAGCCCATTACCATTTGTTCTGTGAAAAGGCCGGTGAAATATATGGGAAGTACGAGTACTCCTGGGAGGTACCCTCAGACCAACAACACTCGACAGCAAAAGCAGGCAATCGGCGATAACGTTTATAATTTTAAAGAGAAGTTCCAAGTCTCTACCCTTTCTGCTGTTAGCAAGAGGGAGCAAATTCAACTCGGAGCACCAGGCAGCATAATCAAGATCAGCACCCCCGTTGAATTCCAAGTTAATATATCTGAGAAACCTTCACTGTACCTGTTCGAGCCGGTACATATGTGATTCATAGTGGGGGTTCCAAACACAAGAAGCATATTCAAGCTGTGTTCGAACCAACGAGGTGTAGAGTATTTTAAGGGACTTCACAGTGGAAAGCTCCTTAGCATGACGTTTAATAAAACCTAACATCCTGAGGGACTTACTAACAATGTCAGCGATGTGAGGAACGAATGAAAGGGTGGAATCTAAAAGGACTCCCAGGTCTCGCAAGAATCAACGCAGGTCAGTTGCCTACCATGGCCGTAGTGAGCATCTGTATAAACCGATTCAGAAAGCAGTTCTCTTTGCAACCGCGCGGACCGTCGGAAAGTTGTAGGAAGATCAGAAGATCACACCACGTAGGACCCGATAACATGGAAAGGGTCTCCCACAGAGCTTCATACTTCTAGTATCTTTGTATACCTGGTATAAGTCAATAATCCTTGGAGGGAGTGCCATGCCGTTTGGCTTGTAAATCTGATAATAAGAAAAGTAAAAATATTAATATGGTATTCAGTGATTTATTTACCCGATATTAAAATGCATGTTATAAATATGATTGAATCCTCTGGACTTCCTCCCTATGAGTTTTTATGTGGAAATCTAAAAAAAAAATCAAAAGATTCATGTTTTTTTTTTTAATTAAATTAATGATTTTTAATATTTTTTAAATATTTCTATGCTCTAGAAAATTTTATCTTTATAATAATCATATTATCTCTTATTGTAGAATGGAATCTATGCTACGCAACTGTCTAGAAATGCATGTTTGCAGAGCTGTTTTTCCGTCCGTAATACTAGCACAAAGAATAATGTTGCCATACATATATCTATATAATTATCTTAGAAAGGCGGATATCTGTGTGTTTAGCTCTTCTAGAGTCATCACGTGTGGGATGAGATGTTGGCAATTATTTAAATTTTTAATAAATATTATACAAAAAACATGTACTTATTTTCACCCTTCAAATGGGCTTTTTTCTGCGATTTTCCTAGATTATTGACAGATTGGTGGAGCTTACAAAAAAGAGTGAATTTGAAAAAATATATGATGATAGCCCGTTGTCGGTGAGGACTTCGGGATTATGATGAAAACTTGGTATCTCTTATTTATTAGAATATAATTTATTTGATTTCTCACGAAGTTGGGTTCGCGTGGGCAAGATTGTACACTGAAGTAGATCTATTCTCTATGAGGATCATAGAAAAGTACCTACCCATATTATTTTAATTACAGGGTAAAAAAAAAGTGTTGTTTCTTTTACTATAACTAGTAATGAAACGCAGTTTTAATGATTTTTAGGTTTGTTACAAATCTTGAATTACAGATTTCTAACATTTTGCAAATCGTTTTCAATGCGTTTGTCTGTAAGATAATGGGTCTCCTGATCTGTTTTCGAAAAAACTAATAATTTTATTGGAAGTTGGTAAATTGTAACATAACCTTATTAAAATAAGAGTAGGTTTGTCCAGTATATTAAAATTTTGCTAATAATGATTTTTATGTGTTTTTATTGAATGGGCAAACAAATCTATGATAGATTATCTGACTTTGGCCCGTTATATGTTATATTTCAATTAAAGAAACAGCAATATGCATGCGTTAAATGAATATTCAGAAAATAATTTGCATACAGGTGGTCCAGCGAGAGAATACCCATGTGCCATCAATAATATTTATGAGTAGTTCTCAGCAAGTAACGAGACGGGCCGCACTTGAAAATACCAAATGAGATTTGGCGCAACGTCGTGAAAACGATTTTCTAAACGAACGGATTGAGACCTGGAATATGTCTGATATTCTCACAGGTGTGATGTGTAATCGAAGGTTTCCGGGCATCCCGTGTATGTGCTGAGTCCCTCTCAGTACTGTAAGGCAGCTCTCTAAAAATAATGACACACCTAGTTGAAAAAGTTAATTTCCAAAAATAAAATTATTTTTTTATCTTTCGGTCAGATTTATTTCTTTATTTCGTTACAAACTCTACAGAGTATATTCAATTATAGAGTAAGGAAAGGACCTATTGCTACTATGAATAAGTAATAATCTAGTACCTATATCATTTGTAATAACAATTTCTTTAAAGATTTTATGTTTATGTTAAAAATATCAAAATCATCCCTAAATTGATTATATAATTTACACATATTAATAACAGGTGAATTGCTATAATAAAATGTTAACGAGTTCCTTGTCCTATATTTAGGTACGTACAGTCGTATTAATGCCAATAAGTTTGAATCATCAATTTGATTATGTAATAGTTTAAACAAAAAAACTATGCAATCAACTATTCTTTGATATTCCAAACTCCCAAGATTACAGCTATTCATGAGTTCTTCTTTTGGTATGTGTAACTGATATACTCCATTTTTTTTAAGGTAGATATATCTTAGGAATCTGTTCTGTATTCTTTCAATCATGTTTTTGTGATTCGCATAATATGGATTCCATATTATGGAAGCGTATTTCAATATACTTTGAACATAGGAAATACACAAAATTTTTATACAGTCAACGTTCTCAAATAATCTGCAGTTTCTGATAATAAAACCGTACATTTTTGAAGCTTTAGATGTCACATCCATCAGGTGAGGTCTAAAGGATAATAGAGCATCAAAAGTTACTCCAAGGTCCCGCATCTCGTCAGCCCGTGCCAATGACATTCCATTCATTTTGTATTTATACTTTAAAATATGTCTTTTTCTTTTTCTGTAAAAGCTAAGAACAAAACACTTGCTAATATTAAAGTTCAAACCATTTTCAATTGACCATTCATGGAGTTTATTTAGATTTTCTTGAACTATAAGACAATCACTGTTTTGCTGAACTTTTGAATACAGTTGTAAGTCATCAGCAAAAAATAATCTATTACAGCCATTAGTTTCTTTGGCTAAATTGTTCACAAATAAAAGGAATAACATTGGACCAAGATTGGAACCCTGAGGGATGCCCGAGGAAGGTGAAAAAAATTTGACCTATAGCCTCTAACTACCTACCACTCTTTGTTATCATGAAATCCGAAATCAGGGTGCAGTTTTTCCATGAAAACGGTATGCGATACTTTGTTAAAAGCTTTAGAAAAGTCCGTATATATTACATCAACTTGGAATTTATTATCTAAACTTTCTGATTATATATATATATATATATATATATATATATATATATATATATATATATATATATATATATATATATTGACCTTTTATTCATAAAGCCATGTTGTAGTTCAGTAATTTTGGTTGAGACATGTTTATATACGTACTTATATATAATTGATTCAAAAATTTTTGCTGGACATGATATTAACGCAATTGGCCTATAATTTTGAATCTCGCTTTTGTCTCCCTTTTTAAAAACCGGACAAATTTTTAACTTCCTTCCACATATTCGGAAAAGTACTTGTTTTTACTGACATATTAAATAGTATTCTCAAGGTGACTTTAATAAGAAATGAAGATATGTTGTCAGGACCTATCTCTATTAATTTTAACTCTTTTGACAGCATCGCACACATCATCATAGCTAACTTGCCGTGTGGAAAGAACTTCATAAATTTCGCATTCATTATAATTCCTATTAGTTTTTAAATTATCTTTTTCATAAACTGAATTAAAAAAGGCTGCCAATGCATCTGATATAGTTTTGCCATCAGTGTACTCCACACCATTCATATGTAATTTGTTTGGAATGACAATTGATTCCTTGGTATTTTCAATATATTGCCAAAAAGACCTCGAATCTTCGTTGATATCCATTTGAATCTTGTTAAGATATATATCATGTTTAAGCTCGTTCTCAGTTTTACATACTGATTTCTAATTTCCAAGTTACCGGTTCTTTTATAATTTATTCTTAATTTATCTTTATTTTTAATGCCCTTAATGATAGTTTTATCAAATCATACAGGATATTTTTTACTAGGTGTGCATTTTGGCACACAAATTTCAAAGATTGCATTTAATTTATTATAAAAATGTTTAACTGCAAGATTAATATCAGAGAATATTCTCAAGTCATCACAGGTTGTATTTTGGAATAACTGATACATGGTCTGATAATCTGCTTTCCTAAAGTTATAATTAAGTGCATTATTATTTTTAGCTAATTATTTTTGAAACTGATTCCATGGGACCATTGTTCTTCTCCTCTAACTCGAAATACATAAATTAAGCTGTTGTGCTTGCCTATGAAGAGTTTTATCACGCATTATCTAAAAGAACAAATCGAATCTCATGACATTTTAAAATGATATACTTGTGTCAGACATTTAGACACTAACGACAGATTTGAAGGTTAGACATATTTATACGTCTAGGTTTAGTTTTTTAATAAAAATAATACATACTTACCGGTAATAAATTATAAAACAATAATTAAAAGCTTTTATATAAAACAATCCTCCATTTTAAATTTACATGAATGATCATAATTTCTCAAAAACACAATTTAAATTAAACGATGATTGCCAATAAAATAATGTTTTGTTTGAAGTCAAAAGAAAGTCTGTATTCATAAAACGAAATGACATGGTTATCTCTTTCTATCTTGGTCTACCAATAATGTAAGATTTTCTGCGACTTATGGCTTGGATTAGAAGAATAATGTTTTCCGTTCTTTTCTTATTTCTATACAAATTAAAATAAATATGTCTTAAAACTGTCTTTGATATGTTCGTAGATTGGTGACGCATGGGTAATCTCCCACTGAACTAACTTTATCTTAGATGGAGATGTTCATTTACTAATTGTTTGTAACTCTGATTGGAACGCATTTACTGCGCAGAATCCTGCCAGTAAGAAACTGTTGCTGAGGCGGATTGGAATAAACCTTTTGTGAACTTGATTGTCCATCAATATTAAATCCATAATATTGAATTTTTAAACGTATTTATAGATTTGTGACGTGGTAAATTAATCAAAATACATAGAATTTTTAAAGACCTACTTATTAATAAAATTTGTTATTCAATGAGGGCATTGTGTTATTTATAAATTTATGTCATGGTGTAATTCGAAATTTGTTATTCAATAAGTATTTTGTATTATTAACTTTTATATTATCCGGTAATTCGAATATTTAACTAACGTAACCATTGTTAATTAAGGAAGAACAATAAAATTTCCTAAAATTATGGCAATTTTTATGATATTGCGTTTTTATAGCAATCAACTGCCAACTAAAGTCCAACAAAAAATGTTTGCAAATAATGTAAATTCAATTTTTATCATTGTGCTAGCAGTTTCCACATTATCTATATCTGAGTAGAATCCTATGATGAATAATGAACCAGGATGTTGTGAATTTTATGTCAAGTTTGCAGCGCCAGCTGTGTATTCAAATTTATAAATAAAGTAATTTTTACTGCTAATGCTTTTTTTGGGCATCATTATCATCATCATTCTCAACTTCATCTACCATTTCCAACTATGGTACATCCTCCTTTATTCAATGTTCCTAATAATTCCTTCTTTTATTTGGAGATGTAATTCATTCGGTGTTTTTGTTATTTATGCTCATTTCTGTGCATATTTTTTCGTCTTTAACTGTCTGAGACCAAGTTGTTCCTGCCAGTTCTCTGTTGTCATAATTCTATCTGAGATTCGGGCGTCTCTTTGCATTTCTGGGAAACTATTTAGTTATCCTAGTGGTCCATCTATATCTATTCTTCTTGCTATATGTCCTGGCCATTGTCATTTTAGGGATTTTATTTTTTGGATTACATCAGATACCTGAGTTTTCTGTCGTATCCAATCTGTCCTTTTACGACCCCTTTTAGTTATTCCTAGCATTCATCTTCCCATGGCTCGTTAAGTGACTTGGAGCCCTGTGGTTATTTCTTTTTCACATCCATATATCATGACTGGCAATAAGCATTGATCAAATATTCTTTTCTTAAGGTACAGTAGCATTCTGGATTTGAAGATTGTAGAGTTTCGTCCAAATGCTAACAATGTTAGTTTAATCTTCTGTTGATTTCCTGAAATTACTAACCCGATTTGTGTATAGGTTGTCCCAAGTATATAAATTCATCCACTACTTTCAGCTTGGTTTCATTTATCCTTATTTTGATATTGGTAACCAGAACGTTGCACATTACTTTTGTCTTTGCTAGGTTCATTTTTAGATCTATTTCTTTCCTCACTGTGTTAAAGTAATTAATTTGCTCTTGGAATTCTTCAGGAGTCTTAGCAAACAGAATTACGTCATCAGCGAATCCTAAATAAGTTAGGTGTTCTCCATCTATACTTAGACCTTTATTATTTTCGGGAAGATATTTTCTAGGATTGCTGTGAAGAACTTTGGGATATTGGGTCCCCATGTGCAACTCTTTTTTGGATAGGAAATTCTGGGATGTTGTATATATGATTATTCTAGCAGAGTGATTCCTCAGATTCTTAGAACCCTCTGCCCTTCTGGCTTGTTCCCGAGTACTGTCTGTCCCTGGGCCAGTTGGAACTACGGAAAATAAGGGCCGTAGTTTAGATTCTCTTATTTCCATTACTTTCGGGGTTGTGAGGCGTACCTTACCACGTTACTTTAGGTCGAGTTGGTAAGGGACAAGTGTTATCCAATGGCTTTTGCCAGTTATCTTTGGAATGTGTATTCAGCCGCCCATTTTAGGTAGAGACGCTGTTTGCAGCTGCCTACTCTGGGTCAGATGCCACTGGTATGGACTTTCTTAGCTTCACCTTTATCACTTCGAGTTTTTACGGGCATAACTGGCCCTACAAGTAGAGACGCTACCACCGGCATCACTCTCTGGGCTCATTTTAAGCTTAGAGCATCTATTTTCAAATGCAGTGCGCCTTTGAAAAATCCAATAGGGCGGCTCAAATACATCGACCGGAAACCGGAGAAAAATCGAGTGTATAGCAATAGATAACCAAATCTACCAAATACCCTGCAAGGATTGTCCATCGAATTATATCGGCCATACTAGTCAGTATCTGCAAAATCGTCTAAATGGATATAAATTTGATAAAAAAATATTACAGCCCTAAAAAAACACGAAATGAACCACAAGCACACCTTTGATTATGAAGATACAAAAATCTTGAAAACTGAAACCAACAAAGGAAAACGAGAATTTTACGAAATGATCGTAATACAAAAAATCCGAATGCCGTAAACGATAAAACCGACATTAATAATCTAAATTTTCAATTTCAATATATTAAAATAAACCAATATAAAGGAATTTCTAAAATAAATAAAACAATAAATAAAAATAATTCTCAGCTTTCAATTCTTCTAAATAGAATAACGATATTTTTTCAGAAAGATATCATTTCAATTAAAAGACCCAAACTTTTTACGCCACTTTTAGTACCTAAAACATACACCATCTGGGTTCTATATTCAGTCAAGTCAAGACAGTTATAGGGTTAAAAATGTAGTGTCCATTCTTCTAGCTGGACTTTTAAAAATACTTTTGAAAAGTTAATATGCAGGAGAGTGTGTGATTATAATCGGTCTGTGATGTAATTAATTTTTATTCAAAATAAAAATCTCTGTTCTTAATGGTAAGTTTTTAATCCCGTTATTCCGTATATAATAACTCGTGGTTAACGTAAAACTTGAATCATCAGCAATCACAGTTTTTTTGTAAATAATCAACACTTTTGTCCTAATCTTTCGGCAACCACATGTTGTGAAACTAGGTCTAAGTTTTACAATTGATTATTAGCTCTTAGTCTATTAGTAAAGCATGTTTGCCAACGTCTCGTCGGTGTGATTCAAGCATGTTCTCAACCTGTAGCGCTAGGAAACAGTCGTTCGTTATATTATCTCAGTTTTTTTTAGTCATAAAAGGTCAAGCAGCAAGAGAATAATCTGACTGTTAATTAAAGAATTAATTTAATTACGTGTATGTATCTTTTACTTTATTGCAAATGTTTTGTTGCGTGTGAAACTGATTAGAAAACGTATGTATATACAAGCTTTCGAAAGAAGAATTTTGCACTGCGAGCACATGCGTCCTCATAATGCTTTTAAACTGTCGACTCCACTGCACCTTTAATTATTTCGATTTCTTTCAAGCCAGATTTTTATTTTGAGAATAAATAATAATCACTGGAAACTAGATCGGTATTATACGGTGAATTCAGGGAAGTATCATTTCCGAATAGCAGACTTGAAAGCACATTTCAGACGTTCTGTAGCCGAAGAAAGTTTTGGTACTCATTTTTCACTGACCTATTCAAACCAAATGATTATGTAGGATTTTCAGTACTGCTGTTTTAGAGATACCATTTCACCCTGCTGATACCTTCGTTTTTAGTCTCTTGCCTTTTAGTATTTCCTCTTCCACTAATTTGATGTTTTCAGTTGATTTATTTATTTATTTACAAAAATTACTCTACAGACTTTTAGACCCAACTATAAGTGATTACACGAACAATACATCAGCAGACAATTTCAGATTAATATAAACAAGATTATACTTTGTTATTTGTCACACATATTTAATTTTTGACATTACGGACCCAATCGAATTTGATATCTTAGATGATTATATTAGAACAAAAATAAGCACAGTCTTACACAAAAATATATCACTCATTCAAGAAAATTAAAAAAAAAATTAATTTTTGAAAGAAATGGAACTGTTCAAATAAGAGAAAATAAATACCAATCATAAACATTCTTTGACCTATCAGATACACAATTCTCAGATCTAGAAATAAAATTGTTAGAAAAAGAACTAAAATATAACCCACCTATAAAACAGAAACTCTGATATCTGAAGTCGAACTCCCCTCTCAAATCAAGAAAACATCTCTACCTAAAGAACAGATTACAACCTTAATTTATAACCTCAATGAAACCTCTTTGCCCTCAACACCAGAGAGGGCAATCATCAGATCTATCTAAAATAAAATACAAGATAATTATCTAGCTCTTACAAGAGCGGACAAAGGCAACGCAATCATTTTAAAGAGAGATCAATACAACGAAAAAATTTTAGATTTTTTTAAAGAAAGGAAAATTTACTTTATTAAAGAAAGGATCGAAAAAATACGGAAGATGCTAAAAATCACCCTCAAAACAAATGGAATCTTCTCACGTAAAGAAAAATACCATTTAACAAATAAAACCCAACACCACTTAACTTTTACGACCTAATAAAAATCCACAGAAGAGGTGCCCCAATAAGACCAGCAGTTTCGTATTTGAACAACCCCCCTCCTAAGAGAAATTGCAACTAAACTTAATAGCATCATAAGAGAATTAATCAACTTTAAACCTAGACACTCCATAAAAAAAACTCAATTAGCTTAACCTAAAATGTCAAAAATCTTGAACTCCACGAAAATACAATTATAGCCTCATTTGACGGCAGTAATCTGATCTCTAATATTCCATCTATGAATGTTGCAACGTTATAACAAGAAAACTAAAAAATAAAAACGTTAATCCAAGTCATAGTTGGAATTATGCGTAAACGAAAACTATTTTCAATATAATAATTAATTTTATAAACAAACAGAGGGTTTAGCGATTAGGTTCACTGCTAGCCAAAATATTTGTTTCCGAAATCGAGGAATCAATAGTGAACTCAAAATATGAGGAAACATTTTTCTTTTGGTATAGATACGTCGACATCCTGGTATGTTTCAAGGGAAATAAAAAAGGACTTGAACAAACCCTCAATTATTTAAAATCCATACAACCCAAAATTAAATTTACCTTAGAAATAGAAAAAAAAAACACTCAATAAACTTCTTAGATTTAGAAATTTCGAAAACAACCACAAAAACGATACAATTTATTATATACAGAAAACCAACTTACAGTGACATTACAATCCCTCACGACTTTCTTCACTCGAAAGGACATAAAATGACAGCATACAGAGTCATGATACATCGTGCGTTCTCTATACCACTTTCCAAAGAAAATCTAGAGAAAACACTCCACACAATAAAAAAATAGCAAATAACAATGGTTATTCACTGTCTGAAATAAATGCAGTCATTTCCAAAAAACAAAAAAAAAAACATTACTTTTGATTTAATTTATCCGCAAACTAAAAAACAAAATACTGGACAGTTCCAAACTCTTACTTTTTTTTGGGGAAATCTCTACGAAAATATTAAACATCCTTTGCAAAGACAAATGTAACGTAACCTTCAAATCTTTTAACCAACTATCTAACCTAATCTTTAATATTGAAGACAGACATAATACATATAAAAAACCATGAGTTTATAACCTGAAATGTAATGATTGCAATAACTGCTACATTGGACAAACAGAAAGAAATTTTGACACGAGATTTAATGAAAACTAATCCTATTATAGACTTAAGAAAAGAACGTCTAATTTCGCAAATCACGAATCATGCATTTCTAGATCTAAATAGGTTATAATTATTACACTTTCAACAGAAAGGACATAAATTAAACATAGTAGAAAATATTGAAATATACAAACGTAAAAAAGACCAATATACAAACCTTCTTCTCAACACTCAACTGGAATTTGGAATTCCCGTTAAATATAAATATAGGTTTAAATATAATATTAATTGTAACATCGAATGTATCATATACTATTATGCTCTCTGCTTGTATATACAAAGGTGAATATGTATAGATAATTAAGGAAGCGAAAAAAGAAATGATACTGATTTGTGTGTGCGAAAATTCCATAGACTGAATGAATATATCAAAATTTGTACTCCTTTTATAAATGTCGCATAGAGAATATAGAGGTGAAAGTTTTATTACATTAGTTGTGGAAGTTCTGAGATAAAAGACGTTACAATTTCGGCAATCTATACGAAGAATACATAAGTTTATTCTAGATAAAATATTAAGAGAGCCAATAAAATTGTTAAGAAGCTTATAAAAAACTGTTTATAAGAATAGTTTCCGCTGCAATTTTAAAGATGAGGAGTTATATTTCTGATGCCATAGTTTATATAAAAACCTTGTTCAGGATAAATCCCAACACTCTTTTAAGTCTGAGATATTTTACAAATTTTCTTTGGACCTTCTCCAAACTATTAATGTGGGTATTGTAGTTTGGTGATCACACCACTGATGCGTATTGTAATTTAGATCGCACTTACGTGATATACAGTACTTTGATGACGTCAATGTGATTAAAATCTCGAGTACAACGCGTGATAAACACAAAAACCTTTGAAGCATCAGAAACGATATTATTTTTATGAAAAGGAAAGAAAAAATAAACTTTGGGTGGTGAGTCCAAGACCTTTAAAACATCCTCTTCGCCATGGTAGGACGGTATTTAACGGAGATTATTTTGATTGAAGCTCTTCACAGTCCTGTAGGAAACCCATTCTCTTATTCAGCGTAACATCATCAGCATATTGTAAAATATCCTTGTAAACAACAGAAGCAAGTTCGTAATACAAATATTAAAATATAAAGGTCCCACTACTGAGTCTTTGGGTAAACCAAGAAATCACCAGAATTTCAACATACTGAATACGATCATGAAGATATGATCAAATAATCTGACTAGCGAATTTAAAAATTCGAATGATGAGATTGTTTTTTAAGTAAAATCGATTGGTTCAAATGATCCAATGCTTTTGTGAAGTCCAAATACAGCACATCCATTTGACAACCATCATCAATAATCTGTGCTATATTCTGAGTTATAATCATTAGATTAGTTGTCGTCGACCTACCTTTAAAGAAGCCATGTTAAAAAAGGTGTAATTACATTTTTAATTAGTTAAAAAATAGAATCATGAAGGAAACATTAAAATATTTCGAAAATGATTAGTCTTATCGATTTAAAAGAAAATACCTTTTGGTCCACTGTTTTAAAACCCCGATGTCGTTCCTTGGGGGTAAGATGTAACGGTATGAATTAGAATTAATTTTTTTTCATATTGATAAAATATAAAACGTATATGCATTCGCAGAAAACTAAAATATTATATAATTTTCCAATAAATTTTGATATTATCTACTTTACTAACTGCCGTTTTTTCTGTCAGTTCTTGATTGCGATTTAAAAATAACATTAACAATGTTTTATAATGTTTTTTTTTTGAACAAGTATCTCACCTCTTAAGAATGTAAAAGTATCAAGTTTTGCCCTTTCATTTACAGTTATAAATAGATACTTGGAATATGTTATGTACTACGCTATATTTATTATTTACTGGTCAGGTTCCAAAGATCAATTTGCCACTTGAAATAACTGAAATCATTCGATTTGGTGTATAATCATTTTTTTCCTAGGAACCACATCATGGTTACTAGGGTCATATGAGTCACAGATAATGTATAATTTATTTACGACCATTTTATGTAATTTTGCATTTTAAACTCGGAATTTAATTTAGTTTATTACAGAGTATGTTCCGAAAGGTACAAAAATTATTTGGATAACTATTGGAAATAGTGGAAGTCTATGATTTTAGGGTTAGGTTTTTTTGCGGTCTCATGTAACATTTAGGAAAGGTATACAAATGCCGATATTATGAGATGTTAAATATATGTATAGTATTTAAATTGTGGCAAGTGGTCAAATATGAATACCATTTTTGGTTTTTTTACAAAACAGAAAATCGCAAATTAAATATTTTTAATTGTAGTCGTAATCAGTCATACATTTCCACTTGACTTACAAGGAAGGTACTTGAAATGTCCTGCTCCGATTTTAATGAGACTTCAATATGTTGGACAGGGTACAAAAATAAGAGACACAAAACAGCATTTTTGAAAAATCTCATGTTCTAAGTGAGATATTTTTACAAAACAAAGTGATAGTTACTTGTTATTCGAAATGATGTTAAACTATGGTATTTTGAACACCAAGGATATCATCCCTTATTTCTTATTAGGATAAACCATATATTTACGCACATAATTTAATTCTAATAATTACGAAATTTAATGGAATTGTGTGAAAATATTTTTTTTCTCGAATACCATACGTAACTTAAGTTGAGGGGTTTGGAAGTTTTTTTTAAATTCCAAGTTCTAATTGAGATATGTTTACAAAACGAAATGGAAATTACTTGTTATTAGAAATTGAATTATGGTATTTTCACCTCCAAAACGTATCATCCCTTATTTCTTATCACGGTAAACCATCTATTAGCACACGCAATTTAATTCTAAAAATTACGAAATATAATAAAATTGTTTCAAAGTAATTTTTTTCACGAATACCATAATTACGTCAAGTTGACATGTTCTTGGGGTTCAAAAAGTGAAGTAGTAAAGGAGGGTGAGTCACCCCAAATACATTTTTTTCAGATCTCAAATTCTGATTGAAATATCTTTACAAAACAAAGTGGAAATTACTTGCTTGTTGAAGTGAGGTTATACCATGTTGTTTTAACCCCGTAGATATCATCGCTTACTTTTTATGAGAGTTAATTTTATAATTCATTTACATAATTTACATTATGAAATTAAACCAATTTTGTTGATAATATGTTTTTTACGAATACAATAAATAAGTTAAGTTGACGTGTTTTGGGGTTTCTGAAAATAAACTAGTAAGAGAGTGAGCCACACAAATACGTTTTTTAATATCTACAGTTCTAATTAAGGTATTTCTACAAAACAAAATTAAAATTACTTGTTATTCGAAATGACGTTAAACTATGGCATTTTCACTGCAAAGTATATTTTTCGTTATTTTTTGTAAAAGTAAACCGCAACTTCACACATATATTATTATTATTATTATTAAAATTGTCAGATGTTAATTTAAATGAACGTTACAGAATAACAAATCACTGTTTGTTATGAATTATAATAATTTAAAAACATGAATACTTAACCAATGAAATAAGTTTATATTTTCTTATTAATTAAAAAAAAAATTCAATAAGCTCTGTAACGTTCATATCGACTAAAATTTGGCAATTGTAAGAATAATTATACACGGGGGAGAAAATACTATAGTTTAACTTCATTTCAAATAACAAGGAGTTTCCAATTTGTTTCATAAAGTTATGTTAATTAGAACTTGAGATGTAAAAAAAAAGTATTTAAGGGTGGATCACCCTCTTTTACTAGGTTATTTTTAGAAACCCCAAAACCCGTCAATTTAAGTTACTTAGGGTATTTGTGAAAAAAATATTTTCAGACAATTCTATTAAATTTCGTAATTTTTAGAATTAAATTACGTGCATAAATGTATGGTTTACCCTAATAAGAAATAAGGAATGATATCCTTGGTGTTGAAAATACCAAAGTTTAATATCATTTCGAATAACAAGTAACTCTCATTTTGTTTTGTAAAAAGATCTCACTTAGAATCTGAGATATTTCAAAAATACTGTTTTTAGGGGTAAACTTTAGGGTCGGTTTTCACCTCGTTATAATGAATCTCCGCAGATAAAAAAAAATACGTGTCTCTTATTTTTGTATCTTCTACAACATTCTGAAGTTTCATTAAAATCGGAGTCGGATATATATATATATATATATATATATATATATATATATATATATATATATATATATATATATATATATATATATATATATTTACTTGATTCTTGAACCATAGATTATATAATTTTTTTTTATTTTGTCTTTTCTTGGGTTTAGGTTCTATATTTAACAAAAAATGCAAAACAATTGACGTTTCGCCCTTTATTTAAGGCATTTTCAAAATTTTTTCCTTCCTAAAAATATTTTTATATAATTAAAACATTTACATAAGAAACATATCTACAATTTTAAAAAACAAACAAGACACTTGAAAAACAGTATTTAAATTATAAAAAATATTTAATTTTACCGGTACACACCTTGACATCTTGTTACTCTATTACTAATGAAATTCAATCTTTACATCGTGTAAACAAAAAAAAAACAAAATAAGGTATACGTTTACTTTTATGTTTAACAGAATATTCAATTTTTGATTCTTATTTGACAGGATCGAATACTTAATATTTTTGTTTAAATTAAGCTTGTGTAAATATGGCTCAAATTTCCCATATCTGTTCTGTCGTTAACAGTGTTTTTATCTTTTTTAATTTCAATCATTTCCTTTATCTGTAATTTTTGGTAATTCATATCTTTGTTTCTTATTGTTGTACTGTTATAATCAAAAGTATGTTTTTCGTCCTGTGTGTGTTTGTTTAACGCTGTTGAGGCGTTTTTCGTATATTTATGGCCATTTAATTTGTTCTTCAGCAATTGGCTCGTCATGCCTATATATTTTTGGGGCAATTTGTGCAAGGGATCGAATATATTACATTTAATTTATTCATGAGAGGAGTTTTACTTTTTAAATTTGTGATCAATGTGTTTAATTTATTATGTGACTTGTGGCATACGATAATATCATGCTTTTTTAAAATGTATTTTATTTTTTCTGACAGCTCACTAGTATAAGGTAATGCTACATATTTTTGCTGTTTATGTTTTATGTTTTTTGTTATTACGTTATTATAAAATTTATGTTCGTTTATTAATTATTTTGGTGATAGTCTTTTCATTGAAATTATAGTAAAGTATTATTATGTAAAAAAGACACTAATAAATAATAATTTCAATGAAAAGACTCACCAAAATAATTAATAAACGAACATATAAATTTTATAATAACGTAGTAATAAAAAATAGAACATAAACAGCAAAAATATGTAGCATTATCTTACACTAGTGAGCTGTCAGAAAAAATAAAATACATTTTAAAAAAACATGATATTATCGTATGCCACAAGTCACATAATGGCCATAAATATACCAAAAACGCCTCTACAGCGTTAAACAAACACACACAGGACGAAAAATATACTTTTGATTATAACAGTACTATAATAAAAAGCAAAGATATGAATTACCAAAAATTACAGATAAAGGAACTGAAATTAAATAAGGTAAAAACACTGTTAACGACAGAACAGATATGGGAAATTTGAGCCACATTTACACAAGCCTAATTTGAACAAACATATTAAGTATTCGATCCTGTCAAATAAGAATCAAAAATTGAACATCCTCTTAAACATAAAAGTAAACGTATACCTTATTTTGTTTTTTGTGCATTGTAAAATATAAAAAATATATAAAAAATAAAACACATTCGCATTCCATGTATCCTCAGTAGACGATGTAAAGATTGAATTTCATTAGTAATAGAATAACAAGATGTCAAGGTGTGTACCGGTAAAATTAAATATTTTTAAAAATTTAAATACTGTTTTAAAGTGTCTTGTTTGTTTTTTAAAATTGTAGATATGTTTCTTATGTGAATGTTTTAATTATATAAAAATATTTTTAGGAAGGAAAAAATTTTGAAAATGCCTTAAATAAAGGGCGAAACGTCAATTGTTTTGCATTTTTTGTTAAATATAGAACCTAAACCCAAGAAAAGACAAAATAAAGAAAAAATTATATATATATATATATATATATATACATATATATATATATATATATATATATATATATATATATATATAAGCTAAGTTTTTTCTAAAGAAAATTACAAAAATAATTTTTATCTTTTAGAGATAAGGGAACTTTTATAAAAAATAAGAAATATCTTAATCTACGTGCAAAAATCACAAATCCAAATGGTGAACTCTGTACCAGCACTATCATTATGGACCTAGAGTCCACACAATGTTGTTGTTTTTCTATTTTATATAATATGATACGCCCTCGTACGGTCCGTTTGGAAATTAAAATATATTTTAATTAATTCATCTTGTTAACATTACAAAATTTTTTTCGAAAGTGCAGTGACCCATATTTGCTGATATAATTTTTTTTTCTCACGACTGATAAGATCGATCATGCTCATTTAGTATTTTTTACTGCCACAGAAAAAGTCTGTTGTAAAAAATGTAAACAATTGTTATAAATAAATTAAAATTATGTTCTTTTCTCAATCGGTTTACAATATCTTGTCGATAAGATATTATTATACATTTTGTAGTAAATTATAAGACCTATCTATAGTAAGTGCAGTAGATTCACCTACTCAACAGCTGGAAACATCTGGCACAAAATATGCAACCGGTAATCGAAATTGCAGACTCATACTTGAAAAATTCGGATCACCTGGTCAGCATACTTCAAGGGCTAAAACTGCAAAAAGATGACATTCTTGCTAGCCTGGACATCAAATCCCTGTATCCAAGCATAACTATTTACCAGGCTCCATACCAGATAGCTATCAACGAAGAGTTCCCACATCACATCATCAACCTCTCCGAAAAATGTCTTAAAAACATATCTTTTTCCTGTGCAAATAACTTTTACGTACAGACAGATGGTGCTCCTATGGGATCTTCGCTATCACCAGTCATCGCAAACCATGTTATGAAAAATTTTGAAACAAAAGCCCTAAGAAAAACCAAAATAAAACCATCCATTTGGAAACGTTACGTGGATGACATCTTCATCATATGGCCACACGGAAGATCCAACCTAGACATATCACTTGCAAAAAAAATCCATAAGGGCATGGAATACTCTCTCGATGTGCGCCCCCCAGTCCAACCTTCTATCGATGTTTAGTCTCAAAACAATAGGGCTCTCAACTGATAATATTGTTGTATCCTCAAATGTTAATGTAAATTGATTATTTAATCTGTTGCCAAATATAATGCACTGTGTTTAGCGACAGGATGTACCCATCGAGAATGTCTGTCACTGATTGAACCTTCATCGATAGCAACTCCGCCATGCTTTCACTGAATATAAGCGATGTATCATCAGCGTATAGTACAGAACCTTGGGGGACGCCCCCTTTCATTTTAGCCCTCTGTGTCATTATAGCTCTACCATGGAGATCAGACTCCACCACACACTGAGTCCTGTCCGTCAAATACGATCTTACTAATTCCAGAAGCATTACCTCTTACACCATACATTTCAAGTTTTAGCAATAATATTTTATGATCCACAGCATCAAAGGCTTTAGACAGATCCAGGCACATGGCCAATGGTTGCTTTTTTTTATTTAGTGATTCTAGAATGTTTGTGTGGTACAACGCTCTTACTGGGGATTTCTCTTTTCTAAAACCATTTTGTTTACCTGATATTACAGAAAACTTATCCAGAAATGTTACAATTCTCTGAAATAAAACTTTTTCAAAACCTTGCCTATATTACGCAACAGCGAGATTGGTCTATAATTCTTTTCTTCAGATTTCTCCCCTTTCTTATAGATTGCTCTAATATGGGCATTTTTTTTATCTTACTTGGAAAAATACTTGTTGTAAAACAGAAATTTTCAACGAAAGATAAAGGCTAAGAAATAAAGAAACCTACATCTTTTAAATAGAAATAGGTATCTGATCATCTCCCACCGACTTTTTGTTTTTTAAACCCTTTATAAACCTTTAATATCTCACTAGAATCAGCAGGAAACAAATAAATGGAATTTGTTACCCTCCATTCAATTTGTGATATCGAGAGTCAACGGTAAGGCATGAATTTATAAAATAATTATTTAAACTATTGACTATATTAAAAGGATCATTTTTGTAATCATCAAATTTGGAAGAAACGTTTTCATTAACTGTACTGGTTTTGTCTTTTCTATCAGTCATTTGTTCAACAACTTGCCAGATAGCCCTAACTTTATTTTCAGACGAATTAATATGGTTTCTATTACTTAACTAGTATTTACAATAACATCACTACATAGTATAAAACAAAGTCGCTTTCTCTGTCCCTATGTCCCTTTGTATGCTTAAATCTTTAAAACTACGCACCGGATTTTGATGCGGTTTTTTTCAATAGATAGAGTGATTCAAGAGGAAGGTTTATATGTATAATAACATCCATTAAATAGTGGAGAAATACTGTTATTTTTGAGGTTTCTTATGTGATGTCGTTAATTATCATATTTTTTTCCGCTTACATTGCAAACGCAGGCTGAACCCTACGAGATTTATCAAAATAATGTACTAATTATTTGTACACATTGAAAAGGTCGACAGAAAACTCCGCGATGGTATATGTCTATCTCTCATGGATATCCCACAATAACATTTTTTTGTCATTTACTTTTTACGACAAATAATGGCAAATTTTGAAGCGATTTTAACCAATACAGCATTAATCCTTATCCAATTAAATAGCTTAAATACATTGTTGATTTAATATAGATCTATATGGTCCTTTACAGCACAAGATTTAAATGAATATTTTCGAAGATATTACAGATTTAAAATTGCGGGAAGTAGCGCTTGCGGCGGTACTGGCCGACCGGGGCGGCGGCAGCGTGCCTATAAATAGCGCGTCGGAGGCCGATGTAATAATTGTTGTAAAAATAAAATAAATAGTCACAGTTTTTCTGTAGTGTATTTAGTATCAGCATTGCACCCGTGCGAAGCCGGGGCGGGTCGCTAGTTCTTTAATATTTTACAAGTATTAAAATATTCAGCTGTAATTCGTCCACTTGTTTATATATATATATATATATATATATATATATATATATATATATATATATATATATTTATATATATATATATATATATATATATATATATATATATATATATATTTATATATATATATATATATATATATATATATATATATATATATATATATATATATATATATATATATATATATATATATTATGAATAGTTTGGTTATTCCGGGTTTCAATCCGTTCGTTCAAAAAATCGTTTTCACGACGTTTCGCCAAAATCTCATTTGGCATTTTCAAGTGCGGTTCGTCTCGTTACTCGCTGAGAACTGATGGTGGCCTCTGATGAATTCCGAGTTTTGTTTAGCTGGCTGGCTCCCTGATTGGATGAGCGGCTTTGCAGGCTCCTCCCCTCTCCCGACTGCGATATATTTTGTTCTTGTATAGCATCGTCTCGTTTATTTAGCTGTCCCGCTTTTTCGATTTCTAAAGCCTCCCTTATGACGCGTACCTTGTAGTTCTGTACTGGTGCTATTTCTTTTGTTTTTTCGAAGTCGATGGTATGTCCGGTTGTTTGGTGATGTTGAAATAGGGCTGAGGTTGTCTGTTTGTTTTTGAAGCTATTTTTATATTCTTGGATTCTTGCTGATATGCGCCTGTTTGTTTGTCCTATATAAGTTTGATGGCAATCTGCACATGGAATGCTGTAAACGCCACGATTTTCAAGGTTGGTCTTGTCTTTGGGATTTCCCCGGATGTTGGCTATTGTTTTCTGTGGTTTAAATATGGGCTGTATGTTGTGTTTTCTTAAGATTCTTCCGATTCTATCTGTTATTCCTTTTATGTATGGTATTATGGCTTTGTTCCTTGTTTGATCTTGGTCTTTGGTCTTTGTTGTAGTCTTCTCTTGTCTTTTTATGGCTTTCTTTATATCTGCTTGTGAGAAACCATTCCGTTCTAGAGCTGTTGAAATGTGTCTTATTTCGTCTTGTTTTGTGTCAAGTTCTGTTAGGCGGAGAGATCTTGATACTAATGTGTTGACTACTGCCTGCTTTTGATAGGGATAATGTGACGCTGCATTGGATATATCGGTCAGTATGTGTGGGTTTCCGATATACGCTGAAGCCTAGGGTGTTGTTGAGTTTCCTAGTTAATAGCAGGTCCAAAAAAAGAAGTTTCTTTTCTTGTTCGATTTCTAGCGTGAATTGGATTCTGTAGTGGATATTGTTCAGGTATATGAGGAAATCGTCCAGGTGTTCTTTTCCATGTGGCCATATTATAAAATTATCATGAACATAGCGTTTCCAAAATGTCAGTTTTATCTACGATATAACATATATATATATATATATATATATATATATATATATATATATATATATATATATATATATATATATATATGTATATATAATCATCCACTTCAGTTATTAAAACAAATATGCAACAGGTGTACAATAAAATGGAGCAAATTTTCAGACGATTTAATTTATAGATTAATTTAATCATAAAATAAACAGAATTGGATAATCTTTTAGTGGTTACATAAATGTAGATTGCCAATTAAATTTAAAATAATTTTAAACGCTACTCTTTTTAAAAGATATGCAAATTAAATATATTCTTTTACTTTGAAAGAAATTCTACATATTGTATTGGGCAGTGGGGCGGTCTTGTTTATTGCTATTTTTTTTATATAACACTCTTTTAAAATCTAATCTGGTATTTTAATTCCACACGACTATTTACATAAAAAAAATATTCTTTAAAAAAATCACTAGACTAATAGTTTAGAAGAAAACCCGCATTAATTAAATGAATGCATTATTTATTTGTGGTTAAACTAAATATTAAAGTAGGCGTATGACGACTATAAATTTAAAGTGAAAAAATATTAAGCAAAAATTTATGTCACAATAATAAAGAATCAATAATATATATATATTAAAAATTAAATTAAAAAAAGATTAAAAAAAATCTATTTTAACAAGTTTTCCAGGCAATATGTCGCATCTGTAATATGTGTGAATAACCTGTGAATTTGCATTCACTTTGTTTATGATTGATATTGGAACTAGTTTTTTTTTTGTGGTTTACATTTTATAGTCAACGGCAGTTGTCAAATAGAACTAATTTGTGTTCTACTCAAAAGGTTATTTAGTAAAAGAAGATTCCTATTTTAAATACGAGCAACTATACTTGACTAAAATGTGGTTTTCGGACTTGCAACGTCTTTATTTTTATTTATTTTTACGACGTTTCGATTAGGTTGTATTTCTAATCGTTATCAAGTGTAAACTGAATGTTTTATCTTAAGACTACGAGATTATATAGAGACTGTGTCCACTGAGGCGCCAATTTTTGCTTCACTGTACACACCTTATTGATTTGATGTTACAAAGTAGTGCTTGCTAAAGATTAGGTATCTCAACACTCGGTTTACTGAAGATTCCATTATTGTTTTTAATATGAGTCTATAAATTTTCTTTTTTTCATGTTGGGTTCCATATATATTGCCGCAGCCTCAAACCATTTTATATGGTGTTGTTTATCCCAGGCGTGTTCTGTAATACCTGATCTCGACGTTTCCCCTTTTTGTGTGTGAGTTTTATGCTCCTTAATTCTAACTTCTAGTGGTCGGTTGGTTTCTCTAATATACATTTCACCACACTCACATGGAACTTTGTAAACACATTCTTTCTTATCGGTACTTTTTGGGTTTGTTTTTGTTAAATGAGATCTAAGTGTATTTCCTGATTTAAGGGCTGTTTTTATATTATAACTACTGGCAATTCGTCTTATTTTCTCCGAAGTTCCCTTAATGTACGGAATTGTGAAGAAGGAATGTGTTTCTTGCTGCCCAGTGTTCGTTGTTCTAAAGTTATTTATAACATCGTCAATTAGTTTCAAAGGATAACCATTCTGTTGTAAATCGGATTTAATATTTGCTACCTCTCTTTCCAATGAATCGGCATTATTGCATATAGATATAGCGCGATTATAGAGGTTGCGTATAATTCCCCGTTTTGCTACAACAGAATGATTGGAACTATGATTAAGATATTGTCCAGTATGTGTTGGCTTTGTGTATACTGAAGTTTTAATAGTTTCGTTTGAGCGATTCACCATGACATCTAGGAAACACAATTGATCATTTACCTCTTTTTCCATGGTAAACTTAATTGTAGGTCGAATGTTATTTAGAAGAAATCATTATACGATGAAGGTGTCATCGGCATATCTCAACCAGACTTTCGCTTTTACTGTTGCCGTTTCTATGGCATGAGTTTCGAACCATTCCATATGTATATTGGCGACGACTGGAGAGAGTGAAGAACCCATCGGAAGCCCGTCGTCCTGAGCATAGAACCTGTCCTTTACTTGAAAGGAAGCACTACGCAGGCAACACTCCAAAAGATCCATCATCCCGTCCAGTGGTAACGTGGTTCGATTTGATAAAGTAGTATTATTTGAAAGTCTAGTTTTGATTATGTCTAGTGATTCCCCTAATGGTACATTAGTATACAGACTTTCCACATCAAAGCTTATTAGTCTGTCGTCTGGCTCTAGATTGATGCTACTAATAATGTTCACGAAATGTTTAGAATTTTTAACATATGTATTCGTCTTACCTTCTAAAGGTTGTATGATTTTTAAGAGAAACTTCGCCAGTGCATTTGTTGGGGATCTTCTGGAGCTGGTTATTGGCTACAATGGTATGTTCGTTTTATGAATTTTTGGTAGTCCGTAAAGATGTGGTGGCTTACTGTAGTGTGGTGTGAGCGCCGTTCGTAGGTTGTCAGGTATATGGTCTTGGTATTTCCTTAGTGTTCTGTAGATTTTTGACTCTATAGATTTAGTGAGGTCACGAGGCAATTATCTATATTTTCTTTTTTCCATGATATCTCCGATTTTTTGGTCATACGTTACGATGTCCATTATCATCGTTGCATTGCCCTTGTCCGCTGGTAAAGTCTTTATGGATTCGTCCTTACGAAGTTCTTTTAAAGCTGATGCTTTTAGCTTGGAGAGATTTTGAACTGGATTTTTCTTGTCTTCCAAAGTTGATTTTATTTTCCACCTAAATTCGTCGGAATGGTTTTCGTCGACTACAGAGCTTATGATGTCTATAACAGGCATGCTTTTTGGTGTTACTGGGAAATTAAGCCCCTTGCTTAGTAGTTGTTCTTCTGCTGTTGAAAGTATTCTTGGAGATAAGTTTATGATGGTTTTTCTTGAAGGTGTTTCAGGTGGAGTCGGTTGTTGATGTGATTTTTGTTTTTCTAGTTTATTTCGGTGTTCCCTCGCCATATTTTCTTTCAACTTGTTGCATATGTTATCTATTTTATGGAAAATTAACTCATAATCATCTGACAAAGTTTCGGCTTTGATTTCTTCATAGCGTTGTGTAGCTTCATCCAGAAGAAGGGCTTTTTGCCATCGGTGGTAATTTATTTGTGTTCTTAGTAGTACTTTACTAGCGTTGTCCAGAATACGACGTTCTCTGTTACCTGGTATTGGTGATTTCCATTTGAAACCAATAGGAATGACGTTGTTGTCTCGTGCTTGTAGCAAAAAGCTTCCTCCTTAGCAAGTTTGATCCTAATTTTCTCGTAGGCTTTGGTTTTGTCGCTGATACCGGGTCCGTACCGGGTTTCCAACGTTTGTTTGAAGGTTGTAGACAATGTTGAAGATTGATTAAAATGTGGTTATCGGACTTGCATTGTTTTTATTTTTATTTATTTGTACGACGTTTCGATTAGGTTGTATCTCTAAATATACTTGAATTGCATAAAAAACATTAAATTTATTTTTAGGCGTTCATCGTTCCATTTTAAAATGGAAAATCATGGTGTAACCGTTTCAGATACAAGTTTAACTACCTTTCCAAATAAAAAATAAACAATAATTAAATGTTTAACTTTTGTTCTAATATTTAGTTATTCTATACTTCGTGGTAAACCATTATAATCAAAATTATGTTAATCACTTTGTTTAGTTTACTTACTAAATGCATTTTTTTAAATAATTATTATTTAAATTCACGTATAAAAGTATCTATGTGTATATATGTTGACAAAGGTTGAATTAAAGTGGATAAATTTAGATTTCCGAGTTATATAGTGGATGTTTTCAAATAAAGTACATCTCGCATATTGATTAATTGGTCGGTAATATTGTTGAGTGACGTCAAGACGCTCCAGTAAAACGTCTCTTAAGACGCTGTCACCTTTGGTAAGTGTAAATATTAACCTTGAATAATTTACCTTGTTACGCACATCCTCATACGATGTGTTTACTGAATTCGGATCGACGATATCAAGCTCAAAACGCGTGATTGAAGATTTATGTAACTATTAGGGTTATATTGATTTGCATCAATTCTGGATTATTTTGTGATAGGGGTACTATGGCCGGGAATTAGTCACGTATCAGTCATATTTAGGTTATTTTAGAAGTAGTGTGTGCGTAATGTTGTTGTAACTGTTAGTTTAGGATCAGTTTTAACATGGAATTCAGTAACGATCATTTTCGTCATATTTTACTTTTTTGTTTCCGAAAAGGAAAGAAAGAAAACCGCTGAGGCTTGCAAAGAAATAAGTGGAGTTTGTGGTGTTGATCGCATAACAGAACGTAATTCTCAGAATTGGTTTAAAATTTCTCTTTTGGAGATTTTTCACTTAGAGATGACCAATGTTCTTTTCGATCTACTGAAATTGATGATGACCAAATCAAAGCTATAATTAAAGAGAATCGTCACATAACTTGTTTGAGAGGATGTAGAGAGGTTAATTGTATCACACACAACATTTGAAAATCACTTAAACTGTCTTGGACTCGTTAAGAAGCTTGATATTTTGATTGCACGTAAATTAAAAGATATTCATTTACCACAAGAAATCAATCTTTCTTTGAAAAGAGTCATTAATGATGCAAAATCGATCATCTACAGCAGCGTTTCTCAAGCGGTGATTTCTGAATTCCAAGAGTTTGCGAGCTTTCTAAAGGGGGTTCACAAAAAAAATATTGTAATGGCGAAATTTTAAATCAGATCTCGCAACACGCAACAGTCTGTAATGGAACGAGTCGCTACGCCGTTGGCAATGCGAGTACATTCTCGAATGAGCCGGCAACTTCTACTTTGGCGAATCAAGACTTTTCGCAAATGGGCACGAAAGAACGAGAATAACGTCTGTCTGTGTAAATTAGTTTAATGATTTCTTCTTGTGTATTAAATTACAACAAATACCCAAACGGGTAGTTTTGTCAAGGCTGATGAAAAGCTGGATGAATAATCAATGATTTCTTCTACTTCAATTCCGGATTTGGAACTAACACAGGATGGCAGTTATTGTGAGCGACCGTCTCGTCAGACTCAAAGCAGAGAAAAAATAGGCGAATAGAGTGAGAAAAAAGGAAAGAAACGAAAATATGACAGTGACTGTTTACAAATGGATTTTCATTTTATCGGGGAGGAGTCAGAACCCAAACTGCTTTGTATAATTTGTAATGAAATCCTTACTAACATCAGTTTAAAATCATCTCTTCTTCGTAGGCACCTTGAGACAAGGCATTCGGATCACAAGGATAAACCTGTTGAGTATTTTAAAAGAAAATTGGCAGGTGATAAGATCTTTAGTAACTTGTGGTGAATTATCGGAGCTTGGTTGGGAAGTGATGTCGCATCCTCTATACAGTTCGGGCCTGGCACCTTCTGAATACCATTCATTTTGAAGTTTGTAAAACTCTTTGAATGGTAAAACTTTCACAAATGATGACGTTAAATCGCACTTGATTCCTGTCGTCTTACCGATGCAACAGCTTTGCCGAGTCCAATTTTCACGACCTTGCTTGCCTCGCCATCCGCTTTACTATACTAAGTAAAACTTAAAATTAGAAAGAATAGTACGACAAAATTGATAATAATTTATTTATTTATTAAATACAGTTAAACCAATTACACATCCTATTTCTTAAAAGTAAAACTAATATTACAATAATTTGGTAGTTGGATTAGGTCTGAGTCTGAGAAGTAAGCAACTCAATAATATCAATGTACTTTCTTAAAGTAATACTATTTAAATACTGGGTGCGCCATCTTTCAAGTCGGTATGTAAACATTGAATAACTTTGAAAAAAAAAACTGATTTTTATATATGAGGTATTTTTATTAAATTTGATCCTTTACAATTTATTGGGACTAGTTTTTGAATACTACATCGATCAAGTGGCCACCTTTATTGACCAAAGCAAAATGTGATCTTTTCGAGCATCTCGGGTGGTATAGCGGTGATTTCGGCACGAATGTTTGCCTAGAGCTCTTCAATGGTCTGAGGCTTGCTGGCGTGCACTTTGCTTTTTAAATAACCCCACAAAAAGTCCAGAGCGGTCAAATCTGGAGATCTGGGTGGTCAGTCAATGTCGCTTCTTTTTGACATCAGACGTCCAGGGAATTTCCGTTGCAGAAGCTGGATTGTTTGATTTGCAGTATGGCATGGCGCACCGTCTTGTTGAAACCAGTAACTATCAAGACTTTTTTCACGCATTTGTGGGCAGACATAATGAGCCAACATCCACCGATATCGATTTCCATTGACTGTTTCGTTTTCTTTGAAAAAAAATGGCCCAATGATGGTTTTGGCGCAAACGCCGGCCCAAACAGTCACTTTTCGGTCATGCAATGGCGTTTCGTGGATCTCGTGTGGATTCTCCGTCCCTCAAATGTGGCAATTTTGTTTATTAACGCCTTTAGAGAGTGTGAAATGGACCTCGTCGGTCATCAAAATGTGCTTCCAAAAATCAGGTTCAGTGTCAACCATTCAGGTCGACTATTTGGCCGTATTTCAAGCGACGTGGACGGTCTGTCGGCAATATTCTTTGTGTGAACTGCACTTTATATGGAAACAAATGCAAATCATCCTCCCAGCGCGGTGACGATACGACACTTTTGGGTTCTGGGCAACGCTCTCTTTGACCGCTTCAACTAGTTCATTGGAACGTCTTGGTCGTTGATGAAGGGTATGTTGACGATCTCCCACTGTCCCGTACTCAACAAAATTCGTAACAACGGATAGTGTGGTTAGACGGTGCCTGTTGGCCACGATATTTTCGACGATATGCACGTTGAGTTAACACAACTGAACGACTATTTTCAATGTACATTATCACTATTTCGACGCGTTGTTTCGGTGTAAAATGATTCATGGTTAAAATTGTACTGAACTAACGTTTCAAAAACCCGTATAACCAAATCAATCGGTTGGTAAATGTCATAGTTATTCAATGTTTACATACCGACATAAAAGATGGCACACCCTGTATACATCTTTAACATACATTGAAATAGTTACAATTTTTATATATTGGCGAATTTGTGTAACTAATTATTAATGATATATAAAAATATATAAAATAAACAATATTTTCGTGTTCTTTGTCCGATAAAAAGTGTATCTTGTGATTTTTTGTCCTACGCATAGTTTTTAAGTTAAAAATCGTTAAAACATTTGTAAAAATGATATTTTTTGTCAAATAAATATTTTCTAATTCCCTGCCTAGCAATTGATAATTCAAGATAAAAACTACAAGCTGAAATTAATCGCAATGCAAAAATATAATGTTTTTATTGCTTTTTAACGCTTTAAACAATTATTATGTACGCGTCGCCCTGTATGAAGGGAAGTGAAAGTCTACTTACAGGCGCTCACCTCGTGCACATAATCCACTATAGCTTTCGTTGATCGTTGCATTAATACTTTGAACACATTTTAATTATACCTTTTGTTTATTTATTAATTAAATGCATCTAATTATAAAATAAACAATACAGTACCATAATGAACTTCGGTTATTATAACTATTTTTTCATGCATTGGTGCGCTGCTTCAATTTTTTAAATTTTAATACTTTCCACATATTTTCTTTTATACGATACAAAGCATTGAGGTTGATACTTGATTTTCAAAGCTAATAAACTTCTGGTGCAAAAATTAATACGATTTTGCTTGTAAATATGATCTTTTATTAATCAGGAAGCTGTGTATAATTTTTCAGTATAATGGGAATCCATCTGATTTTCCCATTAAAATTTGCTAAATGTAGGGTTAGGAAGAAACGGTGTGTGTGCTAAAATAAAAGTTAAAAAGAACATTTTATATATATATATATATATATATATATATATATATATATATATATATATATATATATATATATATATATACATACATACATACATACATACATACATACATACGAGGTTTGTCCCAAAAGTATCGAGCCTACCTTCATATCACCGCATTGGTGTTATTCTTTATCATCCGGTGAGTGACATCCTTCATAGTAGTCTCCATTAATTTTCCCAGCGGTGTTTCCACTTCCTGAAGCAGTCCTGGAAGTCAGTTTTCGGAATTGCCTTCAGTGCATTCGTCGCATTAGTTTCAACCGTCTCTTTGTCTTCGAACCGGTGTCATTTGAGCGGCATTTTTAATCTGAGAAAGAGCTAAAAGTCGCAGAGAGCTACGTTGGAACTGTACGAAGGCTGCCGAAGCTGTACGACTTGGTGCTTTGTTAAATATTGCTGCACAAGGTTCGATGAATGTGCTGGCACATTGTCGTGGTGAAGCAGCCAATCACCGCTTGTCTAAAGCTGTGGCCGTTTTCTTCTGACTGCGTCACGCAATCTTTTCAATACTTCAACGTAGTATTCTTTAGTGATCGTGTGATCCCTCGGAGCATATTCGTGATGCACAACACGTTCATAATCAATGAAAACAGTCAACATTGTCTTCACTTTGCTCCAATTTTGACGTGCTTTTCTTGGTATTGGCGATTCAGAATGCTCCCACTGTGAAGACTGTCGCTTTGTTTCTGGATCATAGCCGTAAACCCATGATTCATCACCAGTAATAATTTTCTTGAGTATATTTTCACCATTAGAAACCATTTCTAAGTGGTCTTGAGCGATTTTAAAGCGAAGATTCTTCTGCTTTGCCGATGGCAATTTTGGGATGAATTTCGCACAGTCATTGCCAAATTCTTGGTTAAAATTCTCCAAACAGTAGTCTTTGGTATTCCAAGATCACTTTCTAGTTCGCGCACAGTCAACCGATAATCTCTTTCAATTGCAAGTCGCACACGCTCGACATTTACTGGTGTTATTGCGCTCGAAGGTCGGCCAGAGCGAGAATCACTGTCAACTGACGGGCGGCCATTTTTAAACCGCTTGTATCGCTCTTTTATTCTTGCTTTACTTATACACTCCTCTATAAATGCCTTATTTATCATATTAATTGTTTCCGAGCAAGTTTTTCCAAGATTAAAGCAAAACTTGATGCAAATTCGTTGATCTAATTTTTCCATCATTTTTTATAATAACAAAATGCGACGAACGAAAAAAAGACACTATAAACAAACGCACACCTTTTACGAACTAACATGTCCAGTCGGTAATTGCGCATACCAACGAGTTCGTGAAGACTTACTGGTGACGTCCATGCCCCACAGAGGTCGCTCGTAAGTTTTGATGCGAAGATATGAATGCAGGCTCGATACTTTTGGGACAAACCTCATATATTTTAAGGTGTAAATGTATTTAAATGTAGTTTTAAGAAAATTTATGACGAAAAATAATTACTGGTGAAGACCATAAAATGGTCGAAACGTTTTAGAAGTATATTTTAATGATATAATAAAGATGTTTTAACATTATATGAACCTTAATCCCAAGAACAGTTTTACATATATATATATATATATATATATATATATATATATATATATATATATATATATATATATATATATATATATATATATATATATATATATACAGGGTGATTCAAAAATCGATCACGAAACTTAAGGGGGTGATTCTACTTGACAAAATAAGGGTAGAGCTTCATATAATTTTTTTTCAAAATGTCATTCGTTTTCGAGTTATAAGCCGTCCAAGTTCAATTTTTTATTTTTTGTTTTTTGAATTACTCGCTTACAGGAAAACCGATTTGACTAATATTTGAAAGATAGGCTAAGTCTTCTGCGCTTCATCATTTTAGTAACAATTCACATTGATTGTTTGCCGCTAGAGGGCACTTTACCTACATTGAAAATTGTTTTTTTGTCATAATTTTTTAGTGTTGACAGCTACAGTAGTTTTTGGCATAATTTCTGAAAGACTGATGCCAGGCCTTTAAAAAAGGTGCTCTTTATTTACATCGCTAAACCCAACGGTTTAGACGTAAATCACCCTTAAAAATTAAGTGGTAAATTTACTTTTCTCATTTCATTACCACCAGCTACCAGGTAAATAGCTATCAAAGTATACTAGAGCTGTCAGTTTAACATCAAATAAATTCGCTTTTTAAACTATTTAATTTATAATCTTAAAATAACTAATAATGGCTAATCAGTAAATATTCCTATTATGGATTATTGCGATATACATTTAATTGATAAAAATTAATGAAACAGTACTAAACAAACTAAAAAAGATTCTCAAAATGTCCCCCATTTTCTTCCATACATTTCCTAACACTCTTCAAAAAATGTCACCTAACTCGATGAAAAATTCCTGGTGTTTCTTTAATAATTTGGCACTTTTCGATTATCCTGAAGCAAAGATCCTCGACGTTGATTACTGGAATATCGTACACCAATTGTTTCAAATGACCCCAAAAGAAAAAATCCATAGGATTAAGGTCTGGTGACCTCGCTGCCCATGCCAATGGTCCACTTCGTCCTATCCATCGCTCAGGATACGTTGCATTCAAATACTGTCGGACACGTATACTAAAGTGGGGCGGAGCTCCGTCTTGGAGGATCCACATGTTGGCCCTTACTTCCAATGGCACATCTTCCAGATACAATGGGAGACGATTTTGGATAAAATCTAAGTATACGTCACCAGTTAATGGGCCATCAAAGAAATGAGGACCAATAAGGTAATCTCCTATTATCCCTGCCCACACATTTAGTGAAAATCTACGCTGATGTTTCGTTTCTACCACATTGTTTGGGTTCTCGTAAGCATATGTGTGGATGTTGTGTAGATTTGTTATGCCATCAGGAGTGAAACCAGCTTCGTCAGTGAATAATATGACGCCAATTAATCGATTATCGTGTTCATACTTAGCTAGGATCTGATTGCACATTTCCAACCGTCTCGGCCGATCATCGTCATAAAGAGCCTGCACCTTTTTTGAATGAAACGGGTAGAGTTGTTCTTCTCTTAGTATCCTCCATGAACTAGCCTGAAGAGCCGCACTTCATTCCCAATTTTTCTAGTACTAATACCTGGATTATCTTCAATAATTTCAAGCACTCTTTCTTCTTGTTGCACGTTTCTAGCAGTTCTAGGTCTTCCCCTATTTCCATTATAACTTTTAAAGGAACCACATTCCGCAAGCCTCCTGTGTACACTGGAAAATGTTTGAGCATGAGGGATATTTCTTTCCGGATAACTCTCCATATAATATCTTCTTGCCAACTCTGCATTACCATTTGCTTTTCCATAACAAAAATGGATATCACAATATTCGATATTTGAATATTGGTGATTAGCCATTATTAGTTATTTTAAGATTATAAATTAAATAGTTTAAAAAGCGAATTTATTTGATGTTAAACTGACAGCTCTAGTATACTTTGATAGCTATTTACCCGGTAGCTGGTGGTAATGAAATGAGAAAAGTAAATTTACCACTTAATTTTTAAGGGTGATTTACGTCTAAACCGTTGGGTTTAGCGATGTAAATAAAGAGCACCTTTTTTAAAGGCCTGGCATCAGTCTTTCAGAAATTATGCCAAAAACTACTGTAGCTGTCAACACTAAAAAATTATGACAAAAAAACAATTTTCAATGTAGGTAAAGTGCCCTCTAGCGGCAAACAATCAATGTGAATTGTTACTAAAATGATGAAGCGCAGAAGACTTAGCCTATCTTTCAAATATTAGTCAAATCGGTTTTCCTGTAAGCGAGTAATTCAAAAAACAAAAAATAAAAACTTGAACTTGGACTCGAAAACGAATGACATTTTGAAAAAAAATTATATGAAGCTCTACCCTTATTTTGTCAAGTAGAATCACCCCCTTAAGTTTCGTGATCAATTTTTGAATCACCCTGTATATATATATATATATATATATATATATATATATATATATATATATATATTTCGAAATTATGAAAATAAAAAGATTGAGACGATGTGGTCGAGACGCTACCTCAACTATCAGTCACATCATCCGAAATCCCAAAAGAACAGCGTAATAATAGGTTTGGCTTATAGATTTTTACCTTAATTTCTCCGAAATATCGTCAAGAAGCTTTAAAGAAAGTCAGACAAATCCTAAGTGATAATAATTTCCCCGAAAAACTCACAAACGGAGTAATAAAACAACGAACTTACAAACTGTATAATAAGAACGTCCGTACACAAAATAATAATAATAACAACCCAAGAACATATGTTGCAATACCATACATTAATTCATTGTCAGAAAAAAGTTACACACATCCTCAAACAGCACGATATTATAGTTTTCCACAAAACATACAATCACTTGTCACCACTGTTTACAAAGTTAAGAAGTAAAGTGACTCATGAAAAGAAATCTCACGTGATCTATTCAATACCATGTCTGAATTGTCCACAGAAATATATTGTAATGACAACACAACAAATTTTAAACATGAATTTGATATTAAAAGCCTAAGCCAAATATATTTTAACCTAATCAACTAAACCACCTATTCTAGCCCTTATTGTTTTGCAACAATGTATAGTTGATATTGATAAAATTTATTTACAAAACAGAAAAAACTAAATAAAAAGGTTTTCAAATAAAAAAAATAACAAGTTGCTGGTAACCGAAGGAATTTTCAAATATTTCACTAAGAAATATGAGAAAAGTAAATTGAGGTGCGTACTGGGAACAATTTTTATTTTTATTTTTCCTTTTTAATTCACATTATTCTATAGATTGATATTTTTAATTAATATTGTATCGTTTAAGTGTTAATTTAAGTCATGTAAGTGTGCTATTGTGGCCATAGTAGTTGTATTTTATTTTTATTTTCGATTATAATAGCCCACTACGTTGGGCGAAACGTCAAGCACAGAATAGTAGTATTAATCTGAAACCTAATCCAAAGAAGTTACCATACATTTGTATATATATATATATATATATATATATATATATATATATATATATATATATATATATTATTTTAAAATTTTTGATTTTCTTGGGTGTAAAATCCGTTTTATTAATAAAACTGCATATGTTTTATTTGTTATGCATATCTATTGACGTTTCGGTCACAGTTGACCTTCTTCAGAATGATTTTTTATAACTATAATAGAAAAAAATTTTTGCTATATTATAACATAAAATTAATAAGTTAAATTTAAAACATACCTTATATAAGTTTTTGCCGAGGATCACAACTTAGAACTACATATTGTTAACACATGGTTCACTTTTTGACCAGATACTACAAAAACCTTGCTTTTTGTGTCGCATCTTTATTTAAACTGAAATTTTATTTTATGGGTTCCGGTGGTCAAGGGTTTGGATTTTTTTTCGCCTTAACGGTCCTTGCCTGACTATTATTTTTTTTCTTATTTTTGGAGTGATTTATTTTTGAGATCATTTTGTGTATATTTAATTTATTTGTGTATATTTAATTTATTTGGGGGGTTATAAGAAATCTATAAATACAAAAGCTGATACAAAACACCTAAGTAAAATATATTACAATATCCTAAAATAACCCCCCAAATAGCTAATTATTTATATTTTTAATTATGTTCATGCAATGCAAAATAAATTAGAACGATTCTAAACAAAACATTGCAAGTTTATTTAGCCTTACACTAGTTTCTAGCTAACCATATTAACTTAAACATCATTCTAGTATTATATATAGTTTGGTGTGAACTAATGTAAGCGGTAAGCTTTTATTTTTATTTACTTCGGACATAGTACAGCTTCAAGTTTTGGTCTTAAGTTCAAATAGTCTTAAGATATAAGTACAAAATGAGGGTGAACTTAAAATTTATATAAATTTTTTTTCATACATCAAATATATATATATATATATATATATATATATATATATATATATATATATATATATATATATATATATATATATATATATATATATATATAGTGGTGGAAAAAAGTATGGAAATTTTTAGAATCTGCAAATTATTGCAGCGTAAGCATAATTATAATGTAATATAAATCTATATTTGGTTAGTTTTTAAAGGATAATTATTTTCCGTGAGATTCACATTTTTAAATTATAAGGAATTTTCAAATGACAGTTGGAAATAGTATAGCAACTTTTAAAATTTTATCAAAAAACATTGTTGTAAACATACGAATCACAGTTTTTGAGTATTTTGTAGAATACCTTTTAGCATCTAAGACTGCCTGGGATCCTCTAGGCATCGAGTCAGCTAATTTTCGGAAAGTTTTTGGAGTAATTTGCGCCCACTCTGATTTAAGGATATTAAACAGTTGTTGTTGATTTTTGATATCGGAATGCATTTGAATACGGCGATCTAAGACGTCCCAAAGATGTTCAATTGGTGTTTGTTTGGAGGTCATAGACAATGATGTTTCTTGCGAAGTAGTATATATCTGTTGGACATCCATTGTCTTTATTTTTGTTGAATATCCCTACGTTTCGGCTAGTAGTTATCTCTAGCCGTTTTCAAGTGAAACTAACTATATCCCTTAGCTACATGACTATTTATACTAAAAGTAAATGCAGTAGAGTATGACTGAGATGGGTGCAGTCATGCCTGCTGTAGCAAAATCATATTTTTTTTTTATGCTGCATTTAATTTTAGTTTACAATTACTAAGGAGTGGTTTCCATACTTCTCTTATATCTAAAGATGGTTTACTAAAACAACTTGGGTTCTGATGTATAACCGCGGCTTCTTTGAATTTCCGTTTTCTCCAATGTTGTTCTCGGTGTAGTATTTTAGCTTCAGACCATTTTATGTGGTGTCCATGAGTCCAGGCATGGTTGGCGGCACCAGATCTTTCTGTTTCTCCTCGAGATGTGCATTTTTGGTGTTCTTTGATCCTTACGTCAAGAGGTCTTTTTGTTTCGCCAATGTAGGAATTGCCACATTCACATGATATCTGATATATACAGTTCTTCATGTCTCTTTGAGTTGTTGGTTTGACCCTAGTGAGCCGGCTTCTCAGAAAGTTATTTGAATTAAAAACAACGTTGATTTTATATCTTTTTCCTATCCTTCTAACTTTTTCTGAAATGCCTTTAACATAGGGGATGTTCAATACTGGTTTCGTTCTTCATTCGTTGTCGATATTGTCCTATTTCTGCGTTGTTTAAAAAATTTATCCACTAGATATATTGGGTATCCGTTGGCTGTCAGATCATTTTTAATGTAATCTATCTCTTTCATCAAGTTTTCGTTGGAGTTGCAGAGAGTTAAGGCTCTATCTACGAGATTTCTTAAATAAGCAGCATGACTGCACCCATCTCAGTCATACTCTACTGCATTTACTTTTAGTATAAATAGTCATGTAGCTAAGGGATATATTTAGTTTCACTTGAAAACGGCTAGAAATAACTACTAGTCGAAATTTCGTGATATTCAATAAAAATAAAGACAATGGAAGTCCCACAGATATCTACTACTTCGCATGTTCAATTGGGTTTAAGTCTGGAGATTTAGAAATATTTAAATATTTTGCAATTTTTTCTCCCCATTTTATATAAATCCACAATTTTTGTGTAAAATCACATGAAAAATAACGGTGTTTTGGCATGATAAAATTAATATTTTGCACTGTTGATCTACAACCACAAAGCACAGAAGATGCCAAATGAGATTTTGACGAAACAACTTCTACAGGAAACCAAACGAACGAACAGATGTATTCCCGGATTAATACTGAATCACATGTTCCCATCCGTGAAAAACTACGCAACAACATATATATATATATATATATATATATATATATATATATATATATATATATATATATATATATATATATATATATATATATATGTATATCGACTATTATCACGATAGATGTTGAAACTTTTTGAAATATAAGAACATTTTTAAGTGTAATTTTTTTAGTTGGGTCATGGACCTGCGCGGATCTGTTGTGGGTTGTGAAAGGGCGCACGCTAATTTTTACTGTAAACCCTCTAGAATAACATACATAACAATAATTACGATATGTTCCCTCTCAAACAGTTGTGAAAAATTCATTGAAAATTTGTGAAAAAATTAAAACAACAATTTTTTTCTTCTTTTTTTTCTTATAACTTTGAAAGTATTCATTTTGAAGGAGAGTTGAAAAGAGGAAAAAGATTCGTAATTAAATTTACTACAAGATTGGTTGGAATTTCAAAATTAATTGTCCTTGTTGCAAAATTCCATCCTTTTTCCTGCGTGACTGTGCATGCGTATTAGCAAAACCTCTTTCCATTATCTTTAATCTCTGCCTAAATAATTCACAGTTTCCTGATAAATGGAAAATTTCCAGAGTTTCTCCAGTGTTTAAAAAAGGAGACAAACAAAATATCGAAAACTACAGACCAGTCTGTATAATAAATAATTTTTCTAAATGTTTTTAAATGTTTCTGCATGAACATCTACTTTTCAAGCTAAAACACCTATTTAGTGGTTCCCAACATGGCTTTATAAAGGGTAGGTCCACAGCGTCCAATCTTTTCTGTTTTACTCAGTTTCTGGCTGATGTCTTGGACAAGGGAGGTCAAGTAGACACAATATACACAGACTTTTCAAAGGCGTTTGATAGGCTTGATCACGGCATTCTGCTTGATAAACTGTATTGTTTTGGACTTTCGCAAAAATTAATTCTATTTTTTAAATCATATCTCTGCGATAGGCAGCAAATAGTAGAGTGCTGTGGTCAGTCCTCGGAACCCCTGTGTGTGACTTCGGAAGTTCCTCAAGGGTCAATACTCGGTCCTTTATTGTTTAATATATTTATTAATGGAACTGTGGGTGACTGTACAATGCTACTGTATGCGGATGATGCTAAAATTTTTACTTCTGTAAAAAACGATGCTGATTGTCTAAGACTACAAATAGCAATAAATACCGTCACCGATTGGTGTAGCGAAAACAGACTGCCTCTAAACGTTGGTAAATGCAAAGTCATGACTTTCACATTAAAGAAAAATGTGCTGGTGTATGATTATAAAATTGATGGAACATGTGTTCCACGAGTGGAATGCTTTAGAGATCTGGGTGTGACACTCGATAGCAGACTTTCATTTGTTACTCATATAAATGATCTTATACAGGTGTGTTTTAAATCATTAGGCTTCATTATTAGAAACTCAATAACATTTTCGAATCAAGGTACACTCATTTTACTTTCTTACGCTTTTGTAAGATCTAAATTGGAATATGCTTCCATAATATGAACTCCTTATTATTAAAACCATATTAATGACCTTGAGAGGGTTCAGCGGCGTTTCTTGAAATACCTAAGCTTTCGGATTGATGAGCATTATCCTGAAACAGGGTTTCCTCATGAAATCTTACTTCAGCGGCATTCTTTTTGTTCTCTAGAACATAGACGTATCGTCACAGACCTCAAATTTCTTTATAAAGTTTTGCATAACAGAGTGGAATGTAGTGATATACTGGAAAAAATAAGTTTTCTTGTACCTAGGACTTCAGCTCGCCAATCTGCCACATTTTATTGTCCTACACCTACAACCACAATCAAAATAAATTTGACATATTTAGCTGCAGAATGGCACAAATAAAAAAAAAATATGTAATATTTTGTAGTTTTGTTTCTAGTAATTTGTGTATGCTTGCTTTGTCATTGTAAATATTTAGGTTTTTTTTTCTGTTCTACCCATTTGTTAATTGGTTTTTTGAACTGTGAAATGGGTTTAAATAAATAAATAAATAAATAAATACATAAAATAGTACTAATTAAAAAAAATGCTAAAAAAAAGTTTTTTATCTGCTTTTTTTCGACCACTTATATTTCTCTGAGAACCTTCATTTTTGGCCAGAAAAAAACATAGTGATATGATAAAACAACAGGCCAAATTTCATTAAAATCGGTTCGATAGTTTTTGCACAATAATTTTGTAATTCAATTTTCTTCTCAAAAAATGAATTTTTCAAATTTGATTGAGTCATTTATGTAAAACTTGATTACTTGAATTTTTAGATATACTACTATCTCAAGTTTTTAAATGCTTTCTTTAAAATAATAGTTAAATAATACAGCGTTTTGCAATTTCCACTATATTACATTAACCATAAGAATTGTTTCAACGCACAGATGATAAATAACATCACTTTAGATGCTAATAAGTAATTAATATTATCATGAAGTCGTTTCATTTATTCAAACTTTTACAAAATGCCTTTTTCTGAGTGACCAAATACTTTTGAGCGGTAGTCTGAGTATGTTCTCAGGAGTGATATAGGCTGTTTTTTTTTTATTGTTTATAACAATTGCATTCATGATAAATAATGAAAAGTCGTTTTAACCGGTAAAAAGAAGAAAATAATTACTGTATATTTTCAACATGGCTGGAAAATGACTTAAAACGGATTATCATTAGTTTCGACAATGAAATAATGTTTATAACAATTATAGTTATTATAAACCATTAAAAATAGTTTCTCCCAATTAGATGGAAAATATTATCACTAGATATTATTAACATTGCCGTAATTACATTGTAAATGATTGTACATTCATATTGACAATTAAATATTTTTTATAACAATTGCATTTGTTATAAACAATTAAAAATACGAATAAGATGAAAGAGAACATCACTGGATATGATTAACATTGACTAAAAATTATCGTAGAAGGTTCTTTTATTAGTTTGATTAACTCTTGTTTATAACAATTCAATTTGTTATGAACAATAAAAAACTGTATAAAGCGATTTGATAAAAAAGAGAACTCTCTTAACTCAACCAACTTTCATTTCCCAAGTTTCACGTGGACGAAATCGCGGACAAAAGCTAGTTAATAATAATACCTTGGATACAATGTCTCGAACATTATTTATAATAAGTTTTCAAGGTCCTTGTAATGTAATATAGTTTAAGAATTGAAGGTAATTTTTATTATACAGAGTGTCCAAGAAGTCATGGATAACTTGTCAACCGCGGATTGGTAACATCATGGTCCACCAAATATCTAATTATAACCTTTTTTTTATATTTTAGTATTTTTTGAAAATTACTACCTATTCTTGGTTTTTTCATGCTGTTTCTACAAAAAAAAAACGAAGTGGCTAATATCGTAGATGAGTTCTATTCAAATTCGTACATTTCAGTTAACCCAAAACCAGACATCAAACTCCCCAATGTAATATCGAAGTATTAAGCCCCGGCAAACCATAACGTCACCTGGGAGCCTCACATAGGCCAATCTTTTTAAGTCTTGGGTATATCTCGGGTTCAGGCGCTGATCCAAGGGGGGGGGGCGGTGGGGGCGATCCCTCCCCCCAAGAGCTTTGAGTTTAGGAAAATGGACCCGATTTTTCCTCTTATACTATAGTTTATTCAAGAACTAGAGAGAGTAATAAATCATGTTTTACCCATTTTCTCTTCGCAAACTACCTGTGTTCTTTATTCCGGTGTTTTTAGCAAAATTTGTTAGACACATATATTTTTCATAGGAATGGGTTAGAAATTTTATAATCAAAAATACCGGTCTATAATAATAGACTAAAACGTAGGATTATTTTCTCAAAAAATTCTAAGTTATAATTTAAATACTTACAAAATATCCATTGTCAAAAATACAAAAAGTTAAACATATATAAAAAAATAAATTCGTCCATATAATAATAAAATATTTTTGGGGCTATCGGTCATTTTATTATTAATTAAAAACATTTTTAGGGTATTTGACGTTTCAGTTTATTTATTTCTTAAACCATCTGCAGAATTACAATTAAACACTAAAAAGGAATTCACATGTAATTACTTTTATGTTGTAATTAAAATTAGACCTATTTATTTTTATTTCTATTGTACTGATATCTTAATTTAATTTACTTTTATATATGGAAATACGATAGCCCCAAAAAAATAAGATAAACATGTTACTTCTACACGCTTAAGAAAAAGACACAAACACAATAATAAAAAAATAAAAAAATTACGGCTAATTAGAATTAAATATATATAAAATTAAAAAGTGGGACACACTAAAATAAAAATATATAAAAAAATAAAAAAACATATATACAACATTAAACAATAAAATACAACAAAAAAAAATTTAAATAATAAATTGTGTTTACACTAGTAAACATTACGTATCTAATTCCTAATCAAAGTCAGTGAAACTATCTTCGCTAAAATTAATTATAATTGGTTCCTCTATCTCACCGATTATGAGATCGAGTTCTCACATTTTGTTTTATTCTTTTATTATATGGATTTTTCCCAATTTTTCGCAGTAACTTTATTCAAAAAAATCTTTCAATAGTTTAGTTAAATTACTAATTTTATTAATTGTGTTATTTCTAGCTACTCTACCTTTTACTTGAGAGAGATATTTACGTCTCCAACGGACAGTTTCCGGACGATTTATAAGAACAGATTTTCTATTTGGTTTTTCCCAGCAAAAATTAAGTTCTCTGAGCAATTTCCAGAGATCAGTTCTTTTAATTTCAGGTAAATCGCGATCTTCAATGACTTTAGTTAGAATTTTGTAGATGTTTAGGATCTGCTTCTCATAATAAAATGTATATACAACCCCTTTAATTGCAGTTTTCATCTCTTCTTCCAACGAGGTTTTTCGTTTGCCTGTGATCGAATGTGGCTTGGGAGTACTAACAACTCCAGTCGTTTTTTCTCCTTCAGTATTCGGTACATAGTAGATTTTCCAACTCCTGTCGTGTTGGAACATATCTCAACAGAGCTTTTAACATTATTATCTAGATATTGATATCTTAAGGCATCATAAACATTCATCGTAATAAGTTTTTCGTTGAGGAAAAAATGCCCTGGTTTAATGATTTTGGAATAAATATAGAGGTGAAAGCCATATCTTTTGGGTATCTCACTAATCTCAAATAATATATAAAAACAAGCGCAAACAAGATAAATCATTAAGAAAAAACTGTAAGTTGTACTTTGCTCACTAACAGAAATTCTATGTTGCAGTAAATTTATAAAATATATTTAAATATAATGAGATATAATTAGATTTACGGCAGTTCTCAGTTACCTGCGGCACTGCAGCAGGTACGTTAGAGGTTTCGGTAACAGTTTTATTACTCTCTCTAGTTCTTGAAGAGAGTATAGGAGTATGTAGGCTCGCGATAGCCCCCCCCCTCCCAAAAGCTTTGAGTTCAGGAAAATAGAACCCATTCAGCCTTTTATATTAGGAATGAGTATGCTGCTTGCACTGCAGTTCTCAGTTACCTGCGGCACTGGAGAGAGGCTGGATCCGCCCCTGCTAGGGTTGGAATATTCAAATCTTCTTTTAATATTTTTTTTTATAATAAATTAATACGAATCAAAATATATGCACGCTGGATGACGAACTTCATAATAATAATAAATAATACTAGACCTTAATCAAATAATACCAAATTGGACGAGACTCTGATGTTTAGCATATCAAAGGGATTGTAAAAGACATATTATTGCTATAGTTTCCCGCATTCCTGCCCTGATACCTCTCGGGTTATAAATAATTCTGACTATTGTTGGAACGTTTGACCGGTATTGTAATAATTTATCCAAGTCAAATATTGAAAAGTCATAAAAATTTCTTGGAAGTTTTTTCCTTCTTTTCCATAGGCGTGTGTTATCTAAGAAATACTGATTACTACTACTGTTTGTATTATTAACTAGGAATTTGGAATAGAAATAGGCTAGAAGCCTTAAAGTATCCTAATATGCAGAAACTAAATGTATTAAATTGTCATAAAGGAGTTATACGGAATCTGCATACAAAAAAATATGATTATACATTTTTTATTAAAATTGCAGAGTAGTAGACTTTGCGGATGTGGCGGCGTCTCGGCGTAGTCTTTAGTGCGGTCGTCCATTATCGACAGTTAGTTTCTCGACGCTTATAATTATTTTGATTTTTCTTTGTTGTGCCTTGCAGCGAAACTTTAAAATTAATATTATGTAACAAGACATTTACGTTAACTTTTTGTTTAAAATAATGCATCAGTATATGGAATTGTTCTGTAAATCTCGCGTCCCTATCCCGAGAATTAATCATTTTTTGTTAATAATTTTTTTTTTATATTTTCGGCTATATCTAAAATTATTCGTGATTTTAAACGAAGGAATGATAAATTTTACAAAGAACAATGCAATGGGATTATTTCGCTCTATATAATATTAGACGTAGGGCAGCTTTCAGCTCAAAAATATTTCATTTTAATTCATCTTGAGCATATTTTTTTCCGAAAGGTCAGTGACCAATATTTCTTGAGATATAACCGGTCGATATAGATATAGAGTATAATGTCCATAACTAATGCTGTTGAGACGATGTCTAAATAAGTTCCGACTCTAAATTAATTTGCATTTACAGGATTATTAAAATTTGATAGAAATAATAATACTGATTAATGTTTTGGATAAAACAATAAGGAATATAAACCCTATGGAACCCCAAAGCAACGCGTGTTCGACACGTACCAAGCCAGTTTATTGTTGTCGCATTATTCCCTCTTTCAAATTATCTTCTTAACTGTCCTTCAGAGACTTTAAATAACATTAATCCACCCCCCAAAAAACCATATTGACAAAATAATCCCGATGACTTTCAATCACGAGGTTGTTTTCGAAACCGATCCAAATTAAAAACGACCCCTCGATCCGATTTTAATTAAATTATTTCGGCGACGGAACGCGTCTGTTTGTCTAGGGATTAACAGGGAGTTAGTTACCCCCGAGTTAACCCGCCAATGGTGATAGATCATTGTCATTAAACGGTTATTAAGTTTGTGTTAGTTTTCGGGCTATGAATAATGTATAAGACGGACTTTATATTGAACGGGGGATGTTTTTTTAGGTTGTACGTGTCTTGGGGGTGACGTGTGTTTCTTATTTATAAAATTGTTTTCGATACGCGATTTGGGGCAAATCTGGTGTAAAGTTGAGAGGAAAAAGGAATTTTTGTTTTGTTATCTATATTATCTACATACATATTAAGGCAAGGTAAATTTTCAGTGTTTTTTTTTTACATCGAAAATGCCATCAATCATACAATTGTTTATAATTGAAATTGCTATGAATGCGTGAGAAAGAACTATATCGTTTTATATGTCACAGCAAAGTCTGGTACATATACCACACTTCTTTTTTAAAAAAATGCCTGTGCTTCATACTTTTATTTATTTATTTATTTTTCCAAATTACTTGTTTTCCAGTTTTCCTATTGAATTTGTAGCCATTTCATGTAACAATTAATTGCAGGTATCTGAAAGTTTCATGTTGAGGGGGCACCCAGTAGCTGATAAATACGTAAAAAAGTATAGCTAGATCAGCCCTTTTTTTTTTATAAACAACATCCAAAGTCGTAAAATTCGATTTTCCGTCCGTAGAATTTTTCGATTACATTTTAGAGAAAACTTGTCCAAATGAAAGTTGTGGGTATTGAAAAGACCTTTAATTTCATGCGTCAAAATCGATAAATAATTTATCGAGATAATGGTGAAAAACTACCTTTTTTGCACTATTTTATAAATGTTAATAACTTTTGCAAGAAAGGCCGAAAGTGATGTATAACCCCTTGATGATAAGGCCATTATGTGCCTTTATAATTGTGCGAAAGCCGGACCAAATCGGTTTGGTAGTTTAGGAATAATTTTAATTGTTTATCCCAGACATTGAATGTTCAAACAATTGTCCTTGTCCAGAGGATGATTTTACAGATATTTGCAAAAGCGGAATGGATTCTTTGAAGGTCAAACTACAAGCAAAGATGAAAAAACGATGGATTTATAAAACAATTCTTGTTAAAAAAACAGTTTAAAGAAGGGGTACCTTTTTTACGTATAAACAATTGGAATAACTTTGTTAATTTTAATGACAGAAGTTTATGAATAAGTGGACACGTTCTCCGAGTTTATTATCAATTGCAAATATGGTTAGGAAATCAGATGGAAGCAACCAAATATGGCTGGCGAAAACATAACCATGGCTTCGAACCAATTTACACATCTGAAAATTTATTACCCGACGAAACTTTAACTTTAATTACATGTAAGTGCACTACTGAGTGCAAAACAAGTAGATGCGGCTGCAAAAAGCACGGTCTCAATTGCACAACTCTTTGTTTAAACTGCAACGATGAGGGAGATAAAAAATGCGACAACTCCGCTGCAGTGATAATTGAAGACGAAAATGACGCGGAGGAAGATGACGATTTGCTACAAGCAATGATAAATGATAACGAAGAAGAGCCTCCACAAAACAGAGCAAGAACAGAAATATAAATTTTTATCATTGAGTTATATAAATAAAAAGTTTTATTGTGTATTTAGGGTATTTAAAGCGTATTTAAAAACATTAAGTTTTGTATTATGCATGCCTGGATTATTTATTCCGAGAAGATATATATATATATATATATATATATATATATATATATATATATATATATATATATATTGTGACAGTGTTTTATATTTAATATTTGCAATGAAATTAAACTGCTAATAAAATTTTTTGAAACAATATTAGTGTTAATATTGCCAAAAAATGTGTTTTTCCGGTATTTCCCGATTTTCAATGATAATGAAAATAAATCAGTTCGTAATATTTCGTCGAGTTACCCCAGCTTAAAAAAAATGAAGTCTCTACGTTATCTGGAATCCAAGATATCGTACAATTTTGTTGCGCACTCCAACAACAAGGTATTTTTTACAAAAATCTTTGGCGCGAAATTCAAATTTTTATGGGTGTTCGAAAATTTTTTAACTCAATAAAATAAAAACTAGGATAATACCAGGGTCGAAAAGAATATGTTGTTTTTCACACATCAAACTATGTCCATGAATTTTTTCAGATTTTTAAAAGTGGTGAAACAAGTCAAAATCACAAAAAACGGCATTTATTTGCATTTTAATCGAGTTTTGAAGCATAGAATTTTCTTATAAATCCTCAGTGGTCTTAAAACTATATATATATATATATATATATATATATATATATATATATATATATATATATATATATATATATATATTTTTAAGACCATATTTTTATTAACTTTGATTAAATTGAAAATATAAATGTAAAGTGTAATTATTGTGATATATGTTTATTAAGAAAAAATTTGTAATTTTGTAGAATTAAAATAAATATACCAGCTCTTTGAAGAAGCTCGCTATGTATAGCGAAACGTCAGAAAAATTTTTGTCCTTTGTTTCTCTAATGGAAAAACCTATACCCAAGAAAATATTACAAAAAAGTATTTTAACAAAACGTTTAAGATACAAAAATAAATTATATACATACATATATATATATATATATATATATATATATATATATATATATATATATATATATATATATATATGTATGTATATAATTTATTTTTGTATCTTAAACGTTTTGTTAAAATACTTTTTTGTAATATTTTCTTGGGTATAGGTTTTTCCATTAGAGAAACAAAGGACAAAAATTTTTCTGACGTTTCGCTATACATAGCGAGCTTCTTCAAAGAGCTGGTATATTTATTTTAATTCTACAAAATTACAAATTTTTTCTTAATAAACATATATCACAATAATTACACTTTACATTTATATTTTCAATTTAATCAAAGTTAATAAAAATAAAACAGATTTTATAACAGTCTTAAAGTTTAAAATTTAAAACAATACAACAGGTTAAAATAGTAAAAATTATAAAATAGTACATACCTTGAAAGTAGTTTTGTGTGTGGTTAAAAATAATTTATGAATTGACATAAACATGTTTACTTATCTTTTCTTTCAGTTTAATTGTTTGTTGTTACTCTTTGCAGTGTTTTTAAGTGTTAGAAATTACTATAAATGTGAAGTGTGCAATTAATCTTAACAAAAAGAGGATTTAAAAACTTATTTTTATTGGTAAAAATTGTAAGATGTTGTTTACATATTGAAAATAACAATAATGATAATTTAAGCAGCCATATATTCATACTTTTATGTATTCTAGAATTGACGTACCGATTATCATATGATACTCATTTAAATAATGTAGTTAGAAAAGGATAGTATAAAATCGGTATGTGTGTACCAAGGAATGCAATATCTACTGTACACTTTCCCAAATATAAATAAAAATATTATTAGGTTATTCAGCGTTCAAACAATCGGGCCCTAGTTCTAACGTTATTCTAATTCTACAGGGGTATGTTCGAAGCTGGATTTCATAAAAACCACCCTGAACGTTTTTTTTTTGGTTTTATTTACTACTTGCTCCCAATCATCGTCTATCGCGATATGATTATTAATATAGGTGTTAAAGATGGCCAGACAGATGACAGGGCAAAAATTCTACTGATGTAATTGTTGTTACAAACAAATCATTTAAATTCTATTTTAGATCCGCGTACAAAGGACAAGTTAAGATAAATTTTTGAGAAAATAAATTAACTGTGAGCTATTTCAAGATCTAGTTTCTTGGATATGAACGAAATAGACTTTGAACTAAATCTATAAAAAAATAAGATAAAAAATAGCCACTTTCAGGAAACAAAACATCGAGATATGGCTTATCAAATTAATATTTATAAATATTTATAATTTATTCTTGAAAAAATAAATTTGTTTAATGTTCCTGCAAAAAAGTCTAGGAATAATGCCGGAGCAGGGTGTCCAGAATTATGGAAAACTTGGAATTATTAGGGAATGATTTTTCATCATAGAAAACCTGGAATTATCAGGAAATTTTGTTATAAACGTGAAATTTTTAGACTTTACAAGTCAACGTAAAAATATTCGTGCCATCGCGTATAAAAAAATAAGACTATAAATAAAAGTATAGGGCTGCCCATAAATCTCGTGATGGGTTTTTCAGAATTTTTGAACTCCCCCCCCCCTCTTCACGTGATGGAACATGATTTTTTTACCTCCCCCCCCCCTCGAATATCACATGATAGTGGAATTTTAAATAATAAGAATAAATTACATTTGCTTAACATCCTAATTATATTTATTAATTTTATAAAAATATTTATAAATATATTTTTGAAATAATTTAAACAAATTTTTAAAAGTAACTTTTTATTAATAATAAATTATAAAATTGTTTAGATTTTATAATATGGATTCCAACTAGAAACGAAAAGTTACACGTACTAACCACGGTAAGCGGGAAAGGGGTTGAGGTGACTTATTCGCGCGAGCTTTACGCGCTTTCTCACGGTTACTGTCAAGTCACATAAAATTTAATCACTGCAGGTAGTTGTTTGGGTTGTTAAAATACGGATACAAAGTTTAATCCAACAACAGTTACCTATAAGCAAATGTAAGTAATGTCTGAGTCCAACTTAACCTCTTTTTCTTCTTCTTATGGTGCCGTCTCCATTCATGAAGGTTGGCGACAATTTGGGCAATTGTATTCGGTCTTGGGCTGCTCTGAATAAGGCGTGGGCGATCTTTCCCTGCATTATCAGCTGCAGGAACTGGTACTTGGTGTTACGGAAGATGTGTCCAAGATAGGCTGTCTTTCGACGCTTGATGATCTGCAGCATTTCTCTTTCTCTGTTCATGCTTATTAGGACCTCAGCATTGGTTATTCGGTCAGTCCATGAAATTCACAATAATCTCCTGAAGACCTACATCTCAAACGTCTCCGATCTGTTCAGCGTGGCGGCCTTCAGTGTCCATGTCTCCACGCCATACATCAGTACCGAATGGATGTAACATTTAACAAAATAATAGCGCAGCAATTTTTCAAGTCGAGAAATGTTGTTCTAGCCTGTTCTATTCGGCTACATATCTGCACGTCTGTTATCCAGCTTCCAAGTTATTTAAATTTATCGACCTATTGTATTCGTTTACCGTTCACTGTTATATTGGTCTGCACCGGTGTTCTGCTTATGGCCATCACCTTAGTTTTAGTTATGTTAATTTTTAGCCCTAGTTGATCTTCTGTCTTGATTTTGTTCATTAAACGTTGTAGAGCTTCGGGGCTTTCAGCAATTATTGCGGTATCATCAGCATATCGCAGATTATTCAGAAGGTGACCATTAATTCTAATGCCATCGTTTGTGTCTTGCAGCGCTCGTTCGAAAATATTTTCGGAGTACAGATTAAAAAGAAGAGGAGAAAGTACACATCCTTGTCGTATCCTGCGTTCAATAGGCAAACTATCAGTTTCGTCGTTTGCAATTCTTACAGATGTAGTTTGATGTTCGTCTAGCTCAGTAATAAAGCACATATCGTTTTAATCTATTCCTATGTCCTGAAGGAACTTTATTAATTCTGCGTGATTTACACAACCAAATGCCTTATTAAAATCGATGAAGCAGATGTATACGTCTTTTCTTTGATCTCTGCGTTTTTGTAGTAGTATAGTGAGGCTGAAAAGTGCATCTCTAATATCAAACCCCTCCTGAAATCCAAACTGACAGCCGCTTATCTCTCACACCTTCTGTATATTCTTTTGTGAATGATCTTCAGAAAAAGTTTGAGGACAGCGCTCATTAAACTTATCCGGAATTGATCGCATTTTGTGGCATTCTATTTTTTCGGTATGGGTATGAACGTTGAGTGGAGTCAGTCTTTAGGTATTTGTCCCGATGTGTATTTTACGTTGAAGATTCTCACGAGTGTATCAATGCTCTCTTCATCAAACAGTTTTATGATCTCAATATATAGTTCATCGGGGCCTGGTGCTCTGCCCGTTTTGCATGACTTTATTGCTTTTAGAACTTCAGATTTAAGTATTTTAGGTGAGGTTTCTCCCTCATATTGTTCCTGAAATATTCTTGGACCATTATTTGAAAAGAGTTTTTCAGTATATTTCTTCCACTGTTTGAGTATTTCCTCTGGGTCTATGATTGGTTCGTCGTTATCCGTCGTAAGCCTAGTGAGATTTAGTGTTCTAACTCGTCCCATTGTTTCTTTTATGACTTTGTGGACGTTAAAATGATCATGATTCTTTTCCAGTTCTTCTATTTCTTTACATTTGTCTTTCATCCACTTTTCTTTAGCTTTTCGGATTTCTCTTCTTATTCGTTTTTGCAACTACTTGTACTCGGCCTCATTTCGATTTTTGTGTACTCTTCTTTCTTCCATCATTTGCCATATTTCATTTGTCATCCATTATTTCTTTCCTTTATAGTTTCCGTGGCCGATCAAATCATTTCCACTGGTGACAATAGCATCTCTAAATTAATTCCAACAAGTTTCCATGTTGCTTAATTCAATTGTGTTTTGTAGCTTTGGTATTTCGCTATTTATTCTTGTTCTAATTCTTTCCCAATATATTTTTACATAATTCTCATCATACACAAATCCCATAAATGCCATTAAAATATGTCGGAAATATATGTATGCGCGAGAGAAAACACAATTTCAACGCAATGGCGCCGGTCGGCGAACTCCACTGGCAACCACGAGGCATGAACTTACCTGAAGTTATCCGAACGATGTGCGACAATACACGAATACTGAGTTCCGGCCGATTTTTGGCCGAAGCCGAAACCGAATCTTCGATCGGCACTATACAAAAGTAAAATATGCTGAAAATATTCGTTTCTGTTACAAACAAAATTACTCATTCGTTCCTTTTAAAGTAACCTAATTGTGGCTGATGTCAAAAGGAAAAACTATAACATTGACAGGATGCTCTCTATGTGTGACAAGCGAAAATACTTTCTTGCCGACCCAATAATTAAGATCTTTTCCAGTGTCCTTCTATGGCAAAGATTGCCCCTCCTCGACGTGGTGTTTGCTGGATAATAGCATTTTTTAATCAATATATCTAGGTCAGTTTAGATTAGTCTCAATCTTCTAAATAAATTAAAACCAAACTAAACCTGAACCAACCAAAACTAACCACAAGTTGGTCAATATACTTCCAAAATCATGTTTTGGAAGTATCTTGACAGTGGCAAAAATTCTTTTCGAATGCAAACGTGTATTTATTATCGCGGAGAATATTTTAACTGATAAATATTTGTCTTTGCTGTTTCCCGAATATAAATGGTTACCCTCGTAAAATTAAAACTGATTCATCCAATTTTATTAAAATTCCTATTAAAATTTAAATTCAAAATAAGCTTTATTGTCTAAGAAACTAGTTCTTGTTGACAAAGCACAGTTCATACAAGTGTAAAATTGATAAATACAAAGTTCATATATTTCCATTTTAATTATTTTGATGATAATTCGGTTACCTACAAATCCAAAAAAATAATCATAATAATCGAAAAACCATTTTTAGTTGTTTGATTAAAAAAAACTTAAATTTATTAACCTACTTCAAAAAAAAAAGAGAAATTATCAATTCGACATTTTTAACCGCCTTCTAAAAAAAGGAGGTTCTCAATTCGTCGACTAGTATGTTTTTTTTTATGTATGTACACCGATTACTCCGGAACGGCGGCACCGATTTGAATGAAATTTTTTACGTTATATTCATGTAGTTGCTGCGGTAGTCCCATATTCTTTTGGACGAAATTGGTGCAGTAATATCCAAGATGGCGCTGACAATTTGGCGGCCAAAAAAATTAATTTTGTTTGATTTTCTCCAAAATTGATATTTGGGGGAGGGGGGGGGGGATTTTGGGATCGTATACAACGAATCTGAAATTATTTTTAAAAAATTTACTATGGTGGGAAAAAAATTAATTTTGTCTGATTTTCCCCAAAATTGGTGCGGGGGAGTTTTCAGGGTCGCACATAATGGATCCAAAATATTTTTAAAAATTCAATATGGCGGACAAAAAAATCACTTTTGTCCGATTTTCTCCAAAATTGGTAAGAGGGAGTTTTCAGGGTCGTACATAACTAATCTAAAATTATTTTCAAAGAATTCAATATGGCGGACGAAAAAATCAGTTTTGTCCGATTTTTTTCAAAGATAGCGGACTAAAAATTTTACATTTTTCGATTTTGTTCAAAGGTGGGACTGAATCGTTTTTGATTTCATCCAAAATTGGTACTAGGGGGCTTTGAAGGGTTTAGATTTAGATTAGATTAAGACTTAAAATAATTTTTTTGAAATTCAATATAGCGGATGCAATATGATGGGTTGAAAATTTTACCTTATTCGCATTTTTTAAGATTTGGTATTAGAGGGATTTCGAGGTCTGATTTTTTACAACTATTAGGTTGATAAGATACAATATGAGGCACAGAAAATTTTACATATTCCGATTTTGTCTAAAATTGATATTGCGGGGTTCTTGAGGCGTATACAAACTCAATATGCAATATAAAATATATCGAGCAAAGAAATTTACATCTCAGGTTCTTTAAACATCGATATTGGAAAGTTTTTGGGGCCTATATTACCAATCTAAAATTAATTTGAAATTTAAGATAGTGGATTTACTATGACAGACTAAATATTCGTTTGACACAATTTTACTGGTATTTGGAAAAGTCTAAGCACCAAAGAATTTTTAGTGATTCATTTTAAGGTGATTTACAATTTTGAATAAAATGGGTTCTTTTTTACGACCTTGGAGTAATTGCGAGGTACATTAATCTCGATTAGTACTTAGTTCAAATAATTTATGGATATCATAATGAATTCCAGAACTAAAAATAGAAAAATAAAATTTTTATAAAAAAATTGAACCGACTTCTAAAAGTGCGCTAAAAAGTGAAAAATAACTATAAATTTTTATATGAAATTGAACTTTTTGAAGTCGGCGCCAAATTATTTGTAAATGAAATAAATAACTACCAATATATACAAATTATGGTAAGAAAGCAATTATTAATAAATTATTTTTAATCTGTTTATGCAAATCACATTTTATCAGGTATTAGTTTGGCGCTGACTTCAAAAAGTTAAATTTCATATAAAAATTTATAGTTGTTTTTCACTTTTTAACGCACTTTTAGAAGTCGGTTAATTTTTTTATAAAAATTTTATTAGTATTATACATATACAGAGTTGTTTCCTGTATTTTGACAAGCTCTAGTAAGAGTTAGAAAAAAGTTTAAAAACAAAAGTTACTGTTTTTTTTTAAAATTAGCAAGAATATGTTACTAAAAAAACAAACGCGTGTTAAAAATTGTATTTTTAAATGAGTTAATTTTTTTAAACGCAACATCCTGTATGTTAATAAACATTTGAATAGAACTTAAAATTTCCTTTTCAAAAATATATATGTTGTCTATGTTTTTGAAGTATTTAATAATATGTGCTCATATTGTTTTGCTTTCTTGATAATTAATTGTACGACACCTTTTTATTGAATAAAATTTATAAAAAAGTACATAAGTGATAACTATATAATGAAGCATAAAACAGGCAACCGTAAAAAATTCTCTTGATTTTGTTTCGAGAAATACGGGCCAATTTGTTAATTTAAAAATTTTTCCAGTTTTCAGAAATTTTTCTGAAAGTCTGGAATAGGTCATAAGTCATTAATTTTGAAACACCTGACATAACTGTAGAATAATTAAAAAGTTTTTGACTCTATTACATTCCTTATATTAATTTTTACTTTCCCAAACAATAGTTAAAAAAATATACGTATTTTGTTTATCCAATTTTGATAATTTTAACCAATTAAAATACCAAAATATTTAAATAGAAATGGACAAGTTATGATGATGACAATCTGGAGATATTTTTTTTACTTTATCGTTTAAACAATGGCAGATATAAACATTAATTTATTAACGATAGGATAATCACCTGGCTTTTATAACAGTATTTAATCAGGTGTTTATTTTACGGATCTTTTATAAACACTTCTCAGTAACTCACATCATGCTTGTAAAGAATTGATAAAAACAGTTGTTTAAATTAAGAACTTTCTATATATGATTTAGACCTTCTCTCTTCTTGAAAAAAAAAACACATTTGTTTAGAATTGTAAATGTATATTTGATTCACGTTCTTTCGATTGAGGTATGACTCACCTTGCGAGCTGTGATAGTTTATTAGAAAATATGTTAATAAACCCATCGCTCATCTATCTGTTTTTCATGTGGCATGGGGACAGGATTAAAAATTCATTGTTTTATTAGTTTCGTTCTGAGTCCTTGTACATCATTACAGGAAGTCTCTAAATCCAAGAATGGAATGTTCTCCCAAAATGACTATAACAGAAAATTTTTTACCAAATTATAGACATCAAATTAACTAATATATATATATATATATATATATATATATATATATATATATATATATATAAATGCCTTATATATTATACAGTTTTCATGAGGAGCACACATAACAAATAATTGCATATCGCTAACACGTGAATAACATTTGACACGATACAACAAAAACTGTACTTTGGTGTTACATCTTTATTTGAACTGATTTTTATTTTATGAGTTCCGGTCGTCAAGGGTTTGTATTTGGTTCTTGCCTGTTTTTTTTCCTCCTTATTTTTGGGTAAATTATTTTTTGTTCATTTTGTGAATATTTATAGAATTGTTATTTTTTACATTGCGCTTATTTCGTAAAATTCGCTTTTTTTTATACTGATATGAAGATATTGATTTTTTTGTTTTTTTTTTTGGTGTTGTGGGTTTTGGTTGTTCTTGTAAAAATTGTGAATTCTTTTTTTTTTTTGAAGATATTGTTTATAATTTTAGAGGGATAATTGTTCAGTAATAAAGTTTTTTTTGCTTTAGTTAATTGCTTCATTTCGGTATTCTGGCTTGGATAATTTTATGGCTCAGTTTGCATTTTTTATCACCACCGATTTTTTTTTAGGATAGATGATTTTGGAAATTATAATGTCAATACTTAGAGGACCATTTTGCTTTTATATACCATTGAATTTTGATGGCATTGTTTTGGTGGTAAAATGTAAGGCTTACCGGCCTCCCCCCGGCTCCCCTGGATCCGCGCGTGGTTACCCCTTTTTTCAAAGATTTTGCAATCTTAAAGTAACGGTGTCACTGGTACTTGATGTCCTCCATGTATATCAAATGATACTACGTGGAAACGTGATTTTAAACTTGTAAAAATAATCTATGAAAAAGAGAAAAAAGGTTTAAAATGGGTAAAAATTGATATTTTTAAATCTGTTAAACGTTGAAACACCTATACATTAGAAATATTTCTTGCGACATAGTTATATTTCCAGGGGGAAAAGCCACAAGAAAAAGCCCCCTCGATTTTGTACATCAGGATAAGCATGCTTGAAAATTAGCAAAAACATCGCTAGACATATGTTGTAAAAAAGCAGGTTCTAATTAAAAGAACCTTATCAAGAAGAAGAAAACTGTTTTTTTTTTCAGAATTCATATCAAACCGAAACTTGAGATTCGGCGAGAATTTGAAAATATATTAGAAATGGATAAAAAAGGTTGATTTTTATAGACCAATAACATACATTTTTTCAGATTTTTTTAAAAGTAACATGCGCAACTAAAGGTCTTAATCCAAAAGACTGTCCTATATACAGGTTGATATGTAGATCGATTGGGGCCACGTTTTAAAATTGTTGTAAAATTGGCTCAAAAAAAAAGGCTTCACATCAAAGTTGTCAAAATTTAGATAGAATTCCCTCTATATTAGTACATATTTTGATAGCGAATGCTAAATAAGGACAAGTTACTGTTAAGTTTCGTATACCTAAGACAAGCTGTTTTTGACACATTTGACTTTGCTTGAAATTGTAGACCACAAAGTGTACCTGTCTTGCCCTTTAACTCTAAATGTCAATAATGTTTTTTAGTGAAATCATTACAATTTATTGTAAAATAAAAATGATCTCTAAAAATTTTACGGAGTTGATAATAACTTACTTTTCATTGTTATTATCATTAAAGCCAAATAACCTTCTTATTTTAAATAGAACATCTTGTATTTAATATCGAATATATATTCTAATTTTAACGATCCTTAAAGCAATATTAAGATTTTCTTTACCAATTTTTTTTTATAGTTTTTTTGCATTTGAGTATTTTCAATTTTATACATACATTTTTTGCAATTTATTTTTGAAAAGTAGGTAGGCATTGACGGAGTTAAAAAATGTATATATATATATATATATATATATATATATATATATATATATTTCTTTATTTTGTCTTTTCTTGGGTTTAGGTTCTATATTTAATAAATACACAAAACGATTGACGTTTCGCCCTTTATTCAAGGCATTTTCAAAATTCTTTCCTCCTTGACATTTTGCTGTTCTGTTACTGTACAGTAACAAGTGCAGGAGGTGTTAACGTATGAGTCCGGAAAATTATGATTAAAATGAACCAAGATCATTTTAGTAAAAACGTTATCTACTTTTGTTTCTATTTGTTGACCGTGTAGTTATTAATTAGTTTTTACTTTTTTGGGTTTCGGTCATATTATTACTTTTTTTAAAAAATTAACACATGTTTTTTTCTGACGTTTCGGTTTATTTTATTGATTAAACCATCTTCAGAGAATTACTGTAAATATGAAAAGGAATATGTAAATTTATGCTATATAAACTGAAAATTTTACTTTCTTACCTAATGTTAACAGGTAGTTCACTTGAAAAACTTACATTTAACTATTTAATTACTTTAATACAATATAATTAAACACTTCTTATTTAATATAAATATAAATATAGAAAACTATTATTTTTTGATGCATTTTTTTTTCACATCTGGTTTGTTGTGCTTTTGACAGAGTACTACCAAAGGGTTTGAAAGTTTCTGGACCATCTGCAATTTTATTGCCCTATTAGATTCGTATATACATTACTCAGGTCATTTGTGTCCGTTCTGAAATTCATAGTACCGGGTGTTCTTTTAATATGGATCATTTCTTTAATTGTTCTTTTTTTGTAATTAATTTCTTTGACTAAAATCTCCACGTTGTTAAAATCGATGTTGTGCATGTTATCAATTGCATGTTTGGCTAAGGCGGTTTTATTATCGTTATTGTGATGTCTAATGCTGTATTTGTGATTTTGTATTCTATTTTTTAAATACTGTTTGGTTTGACCGACATATGTTTGGTTGCAATCTAAGCAATTGATCTTGTAAATGACATTTGTTTGTTCATCTTTAGGGATATCAGGTTTAAGTTTTGTGTAAAGGTTTTTGAAATTATTCGAAGGTTTTTCAGCTATTTGGATATCATATGGTTTTAGCACTTTTTTAATGGGATTAGTAATTTCTGGTATATACGGCAATGATATGTATTTTTGGGTTGATGGAACATTGCTTTTTGTTGGCTGATTGTTGTTATATATTTTATCTACTCGGTTTTTTATTATGGGTTCAACAAATTTCTTTGGGTAATTGTTTTTCGCTAAAGTGTCTTTAACTTTTTTTAAATTTTGCGGTCTAAATTGTGGATGGGAAAATTTGATAGCTCTATCGGTTAGTGCTGTGACCACACTCTTTTTGTATTTTATGGGTGCTACAGAATTGTAATTTAGGTATCTCCCTGATCATACCGGTTTTGTGTACCAGTTTGTTTTTATTTTACCATTGTTATAATATTGAATACCAAATTATGTTTAACGCAAACCTTTTTTCGCTTTCAAGAATCTTTCTTTTCACAAATCTACGGTGTTGCCATGGGTTCACCAATATCTGCAACAATAGCAAACCTTGTCATGGAACTTCTAGAAGAAAGTGTAATTAAACAACTAAATTACAAACCTTTTTTCTTTAAAAGATACGTCGACGACTGTATATTATGCATACCGGAAGACAAAGTTCAGTACACCCTCAATAAATTTAATAGTTATCATAATAAAATACAATTTACATTCGAAAAAGAAAATAATAAAGCCATTAATTTCCTCGACATTACTATTCAATATGATCACAATGGTAAAATAAAAACAAACTGGTACACAAAACCGGTATGGTCAGGGAGATACCTAAATTACAATTCTGTAGCACCCATAAAATACAAAAAGAGTGTGGTCACAGCACTAACCGATAGAGCTATCAAATTTTCCCATCCACAATTTAGACCGCAAAATTTAAAAAAAGTTAAAGACACTTTAGCGAAAAACAATTACCCAAAGAAATTTGTTGAACCCATAATAAAAAACCGAGTAGATAAAATCTATAACAACAATCAGCCAACAAAAAGCAATGTTCCATCAACCCAAAAATACATATCATTGCCGTATATACCAGAAATCAATAATCCCATTAAAAAAGTGCTAAAACCATATGATATCCAAATAGCTGAAAAACCTTCGAATAATTTCAAAAACCTTTACACAAAACTTAAACCTGATATCCCTAAAGACGAACAAACAAATGTCATTTACAAGATCAATTGCTTAGATTGCAACCAAATATATGTCGGTCAAACCAAACAGTATTTAAAAAATAGAATACAAAATCACAAATACAGCATTAGACATCACAATAACGATAATAAAACCGCCTTAGCCAAACATGCAATTGATAACATGCACAACATCGATTTTAACAACGTGGAGATTTTAGACAAAGAAATTAATTACAAAAAAAGAACAATTAAAGAAATGATCCATATTAAAAGAACACCCGGTACTATGAATTTCAGAACGGACACAAATGACCTGAGTAATGTATATACGAATCTAATAGGGCAATAAAATTGCAGATGGTCCAGAAACTTTCAAACCCTTTGGTAGTACTCTGTCAAAAGCACAACAAACCAGATGTGAAAAAAAAAATTCATCAAAAAATAATAGTTTTCTATATTTATATTTATATTAAATAAGAAGTGTTTAATTATATTGTATTAAAGTAATTAAATAGTTAAATGTAAGTTTTTCAAGTGAACTACCTGTTAACATTAGGTAAGAAAGTAAAATTTTCAGTTTATATAGCATAAATTTACATATTCTTTTTCATATTTACAGTAATTCTCTGAAGATGGTTTAATCAATAAAATAAACCGAAACGTCAGAAAAAAACATGTGTTAATTTTTTTAAAAAAGTAATAATATGACCGAAACCCAAAAAAGTAAAAACTAAGTTATCTACTTTTGAAATATGTTCATGGACTTTGTCGTTCAAGGCTTGAAAATCGTTTATGTCTTTCTCAGAATTAAAATATATTACCAGTATTGTGATATTATCTGGTATTTTTCTCAGGAATGACAATCATAATTAAAAAAAAATATTTATTGTTAAAATTAGTTAAACACCTCACGCCTATAGTTTTGGACTTTCATCGATAACGATATTTTTCTAAATTTATGTAGGTAATGATAAGATCAACGAAAATAAACATTGCCTATCAAAACATTGTTGGGTTGGTCATGGCACGCGACATATTGCAGAAACTGTTGTTTTTCTAATCTTAATAAAATTTTGTCGAAATCTTTTTGGCAAAATAAGTCGACATTTCCAGACCAATTAAAAAATAACATTCAATCGAATGATGCTGGTAGGAGCAAGGGTCACAAAGTAAATGCTCTCAATTGAAAGAGCCAAGTTGATTGTTATTGTAATGTGAGTTACATCATATTAAGATGATTTATTAAAATAATTGCCTGGAGGTGCATATTCATCAGTATTTGAATTATCTGTAAAAAGTTATAAATATATTATTGTTTATACAGACGAGGCGCCATCAATATTATAAAGAATAATTCGCCTAATAGAAGCGTAAGAAAAATCGGGAAATTCAGTAATGGTCTTGAAAAGTTGGAAAAAATGACTGATTGCCTAAGAAATCCTGGAAAAGTCTGATCTTTTGTAATATCTTCATAGCTCTTTGTTGAAGTTGTCTTAATAGCTCTAGTATGCTTAAGCAGGAAACTTTGTGAACGTACGTAAATTTAAGCTCAGCGGAATCTTGCTGACTTCTGAGCTACTATACAACTTCTCCTTATACAGGGTGTTTTTTATAGAGGTATAAAACTTTAAGTTGACAACACTTTTTTAACTGGCGGCCATTTTGTCAGCTGTCAAGTGATTTATGTTTAGTTTGGTTTGGCATTTCAACATGAATAGACTGACGCCTGAACAACGCTTCCAAATTGTGCAAATTTATTTTGAAAATCATGGTTCTGTTCGAAATACGTATCGTGCACTACGTCCATTTTACGGTCAACATAATCGTCCATCAGAGCAATTAATTCGATTAACTATGGAACGTTTTCGCACCATGTTTACTCTAAATGATAATACGCATCCACAGAAACGTCGTACAGTGCGTACAGAAGAAGTCATTGCTGCTGTAAAGCGTAGCGTAAAGGAAGACCCGAATCAGTCTATCCGCCATCGTGCACAGGAATTGGATATGCGTCCATTCACTTTATGGAAGATTTTGTGGAAAGATCTTGGTTTGCGTGCTTACAAAATCCAACTCGTGCAAGAATTGAAGCCACACGATCACCTAGCAAGGCGTAGATTCGGTGAATGGGCCCAAAACAAGATTGCCGTTGATCCCGATTTTCATAAGCGAATTTTGTTTAGCGATGAAGCTCATTTTTTTTGAATGGATACGTCAATAAACAAAACTGCCGTATTTGGAGTAATGATAATCCTCAAGTGGGGAATCATTGGTCCGTACTTCTTTAAAAACGATGCTGGTCAGAACGTTACAGTCAATGGTGACCGCTATAGAGCCATGATTACTGACTTTTTTCGTTCATCAATTGAACAACCATGATATGCAGGAGCTGTGGTTTCAACAAGACGGCGCAACATGTCACACAGCTCGTGCCACAATTGATTTATTGAAGTAAACGTTTTGGTAACCGCATAGTTTCACGTTTCGGACCCGTGAATTGGCCTCCAAGATCGTGCGACTTAACGCCGCTAGACTATTTTCTGTGGGGATATGTGAAGTCGCTAGTCTACGCCGATAAGCCCGAAACGATTGATCACTTGGAGGACAACATTCGCCGCGTTATTGCCGATATACGGCCACAAATGTTGGAAAAAGTCATCGAAAATTGGACCTCCAGATTAGACTACGTCCGAGCCAGCCGTCATATTTAAATTATAATGCCAGAAGGTTATCTTTCGAATAAAGTAAATTTCATGTCAATTTAAAAAATTCATCTTTGTTTTATTCCATTTAAAAGTTCTATACCTCTATAAAAAACACCTTTTACTAACATGATATTCCTGTGTTTGGCTCCCCGGGTTTTATCTGCGGCACTGTTGGCTATTGACTATACTTAAGGAAGGAACTAAAACGTACAGTGATCTCATTATTATACGTTTAATTGACCTCTAACGTCAAAAAATGAGAAGTCGTATTATAGCTTCTAATGCATGAATGAAGCCAAAATATTTTTGAAGAGGTTGACACTTGATTGTATAATTTACTTCACTTTTCCTATACTTAGTTTTACCTTTATACCGTCTTTCTAAAGAAAAAGCACGTTCAGCAGATGGTAAGCAGAGCAGATATATGAAAAAAGGCATATGATTTTGTACATTGGTTTCACATTATATTCAAATAACACATCAATGATTGTTCTAGTCACCCTAAAGCAGGGTAATATGTAAATTAAATATAGATTTAGACAAGAACTCATTCATGATTAAACAGCTTTTAAGAATAAATGAATAGTGCACCATTCAAAGAACCCTTGTGGTGGAAACTGATTCAGTTAGTGGCACATTAACATCAGAAGTAATACGCAATTTGTTTCATTGCAAAATTCCAATTGGAAAATCTTTTTTCGAGGGTAAATTTTAGGGTTAGATTTCATCCCTTTCATCGGCCTACGACATATCAAAAAATTATTGAAATCGGAGGCGTCAAATTGGGATAACTTCCTTGTTATGGATAAGGCCCTGATGCACTTTAACAGGTTGTTCTCTGTAGATCATGCTTCTATACTCCACATGACGACAGAGGGGTGGACGAAACGACATCTAAATGGATAGTACGACTTCTCTCTATTGGAATGGCTGGTGGTACAGATTGCCCTCTGTATCACCAACGGATGCTATTCAAGGGGAAGTAGCCTCTCCACTTATGTGGAGCTTAATTGTAGACCAGCTCCACTGTGATCTGACTGACCTCGGCATATCTTGTCAGGGCTATGCCGATGACGTGGTCGTGATCGCAAGAGGCAAATTCGAGAATACCCTCGGTGACATAGTTCAAAGACGGCTTGAATACATTCGAGAATGGTGACAGATGATGGGACTAAACATCAACTCCACCAAAACCACCCCAGTAGCCTTAACCAGGAAAAGAAACCTCAATCTTGGAAACCATCAAAATAGACGGCAATGTTATTGAGTGGAAATCAGAGGTTAAATATCTGGGACTGACCCTAGATAACAAACTCCTCTGGAATAAGCATAAAAAAGAAGTAATTAACAAGGCTACAAAATCCTTGATGGTCTGTAGAAACAAGCCCAAAAAATCCTGCAGTAGATGTACACTACAACAGTGAGACCAACCATATGGGGCAGTGATCTGGAGCAGAAGAACCAGTCTGGCTAATACGACAGCTAACCTCTCAAAAGTTCAAAGAATGGCCTGTGCATGTATAACCGGGGCAATGAAAACCTGCCCAATGGCCGCCATGGTAGTAATTCTAAACCTCACACCTATACGTACATTTCTAGAGAACATGGTGAAAAGGACGATTTATAGGATGATGAGAGATGAGGTCATGAAACGAACGCCCAATCTTTTATCTAGAAATCAACAAATCTGGGACATGCCCCAAGATGAAAAAGAAATTCAACTGTGTGAAAAACTTTAGCACAAAGTTGAGTCGCGAGAGCGAATGGGACAACTCTACGCACATACATACATGTTTCCATAACAATTCTAGGCTCAAAGTAAATGTTCGTCAGTAAAAATAACCACCTTTCCATATTGATGTTGTCTTGTGCCCATTCTAAACGTTTTTGGATGGGTTTTTTAGACGGTGAAGGTTCTTAATTCGTTCTATTGCTACTTTACCTTTGTCGTAGATTAAGATGTTGATTTTTGTGTAGTTACACGTTTTAAACCACGATCTGGAAGATTATCGACATTTTTTTCTCGTTCATACCTTTTCACCCATTTCTGTCGGAAAGATACAGACTTTTTTTTATATATTTTGCGGTGGCAGCTTTTTCAGATGATTTAAATTTTTATCATAATTTAGAAGTGGCAAAAAAACAAAAATTTAATTTCGTCATTAACATTCTGTTTCGATAATCACCTAATTCATTATCACTTAACTCTGAACCGGTCTAATTTGAGAATCAAGAGTTTAAATTGTTGAATGATGATTACGTTTACCTGAAATTTTAAGGTTTGCAGTAATGGGAAACCTTAAAAAGTCGCAGAATTTCGAAATGGAATTTTGATGAGCATTCATTAAATTTAATGGAAAATTAAGTAATTCTTTGGTAAACTATTAAGTGATACATGGCAGTATTTAACACCACAACTATTTTTATAAGAAAATAATAATACAGGTCCGTATTAAGGAAACAGGTTTCATTAATAGAGGAACAAATATATATATATATATATATATAAATATATATATATATATATATATATATATATATATATATATATATATATATATATATATATATATATATATATATATATATATATATATATATTAAGAGGTTACATGGGTTTCAGAGGCTAAAATTTTACGAATTTTTTTTTCATATAAGGAAACATTTATTATGGCCAAACTTTTTACAGGTGAAAGAACAACTATTGAACTACTTTCAATAAAAATTTCATCAAAACATCTTGACAAATGAGCCAGTACGACCTGATTTTCGGAGACGCTTCGAAAAAAAGGGACTTTGCGGTGGACATGATAACTCAAGATAGCCTTATCTGAAATCAAAAAACTAGGCAGAGTTGCAAAAAAAAATTTCAAAATTTCGTTAAAATTAATACTAAAAAGCTCTGCCAAAAATACAAATTTTATTTTTTTGCAAAATCCGTCATTCATTCCCTAGAGAATCACTTTTAGAAAATACATATAAAATTTGAAGAAGATTGGTACATTCGTTTTCTAGAAATCATGTCCACCGTCTTCAAACATGCAGTTTTGAGAAAAACGTATTTAAAGTTTCATGTAAGAAGGAACCCGAGAAAATTTTTTTTTTACCTTCCATAGAATCACCAATCTCAGGGCCATACAGCAAAGTTTCTGCGTCATTTGCAATATCTAAAGTATCCTTTTGCTCTTTTCTAAGTCGAATTCGGACTTCTCGAGTCGTAGCCTCTGTTTTTTTCTCAGCCAAGAAAATGCGATGCTCGTCTATCATCCGAGCATATTCATGGCAATTCCGGCCGACTTTCACATCCATATTATGGAAAAACATCAAAATAGATCACATGCCTTCATTGAAAATAGATGCAGCTATGTATGAACTATTTTGGAGCCAGCCGGAAGTATTTTCGGAGTTATCTTCCAAATTAGTTGATTGAAATTTTCCTTATTATTTTGTGTGAATCCTCCGACACACCGCTGCAGAAGTTCGTCTTTGCTCAGCTCATCGTAGATCGATTGATAGCTGCCAAGATATCATCTTGAAAAGGTTCATAATCATACTTAAAACCTTTGAGGCTATCGGTAGCTGCAGCACGTTGTCAAACACACCAAGAGTGAAAGGAAGAACAGCTGCGTCTTTATACCTTCTGTGCGTGAATTGACCGAGCGACCCTGAGATGGGCGGACCTTTTATAGGCTCTATTTCCAATAGTTTAATCCCGATTGACTTATAATTTTCAGAGAATATTTCTGATATAGTGTACTTTCTAATGGGCCAATAAAAAAGATTGTTTTTTTGATAATTTGAAACCCATGTAACCCCTTAATAATGCATTTAGGTTTTACTAAAAATTCATTTGAAAACGACTAGAGATAATTACTAGCTGAAAGGTCGTGATATTCAACAAACAATATTAAGACAATGGAAGGCAGTCCAACAGATATCTACTATTTCATTAGTTTTTGCTTGTCTCAGACACAAAAATTTTGATCATCCCTCGTATATTAACTTTTATATATTGACGTAAAACCTTTTACTGCATTTATTTAATCGCGAAGAGTACGTTTTTTTTCAATTTTAGCTGTGCTTTCAAAATAAGAGCATCATCATAAATACTACGCAAATAAACCAAATTTTTATTAACGTTGTATGCCTCCATCCTCATTTTTCATTGGAATATGTAAATAATATAAATGACCCGTGTTACTACCCCAATTCAATCATGAAGTCATCATTTAAACAGCTTCAAAATGCCCGTTTAAAAAATGACTAGTCTGATTAGAAATATCTGAATACTCAAATAATTTATCAATTAATTGATAAAAATGTGCGTGCAACGATTATAGGTCAATTGTTTTAAAGGTAATATCTGTGATAAATATAAATGTGAGATTAATACTAAAATGTTGATAAATATAAGAACTTTTTTTTTGATATAATTTTAATATCACTACTGATTTTCCTATTGGGTCTATAAAAAAAAATTATCTAAAATTATGTCATTTAACACTTTGTATTAGTTTATTTTACAAATTTACGGCCCATACATGCCATACAGTGAGCAAAATGGTGAATAAGATTTCACTGAAGCGTCAGCTGCCTTACAGTCCTGAGAGGGACTCAGCACATACACGGGATGCCCGAAAACTTTCGATTGCACATCACGTGATTCTGATCGTCCACGTGTCTACGTTGTGTCTGTGTTCTTTTTTGTTCTTCAAATGTATTCCCAACATTTTCCGTTCTATTGACCATTGCATTACCCTCCTTATTTCTTTGTCAATGCCATATTTTCCAGTCCATACTAGTCCATACTACTGGTAGTATGCAGCTATCGTAGACTTTTCTTCTAAGGCAGATAGGAATATTTTTATCCTGCAGTATATAGCTCAGTTTACCAAAAGCTGCCCATGATAATGGTATCCCCTGAGGAACTTGATGATACGTCCAAGATGGTCCACATTTTCTACTATTGTATTGTCGCTGGTGGTGATATTGGGGCTATTGCTCATTTTAGTTGTTTAAAAACTTTTTCCAGGACTTATCTCGCTTCTCTTCCTAGCTGGACTGTTTTAAGGTCCTTATCGATTTTGGTGTGAAACGTAGCATCTCTGTACATACCACTAATAAGTGTGGAATATCTTGTATTCATAGTAACACACAAAGAGGAAATTTTACACTCTGTCAAACTTTTCTACTAAGAACTTTATACATCAAACCAGCGACTGATCCCAACCGACATTCCAAAAGTGCTAAATAGGGATCGGAAGAAATTCCAGAAATAACCGAGGAAAAAATTATGAGTGCCCTAAGGGATATGAAAAACAGTAGAGCTCCCGAAGACGATGATCGAGTAATAGAGTCAATCAAAGAAGGAGGACCATAAATATCAAAGCTTTAAAAGTTCTATTTAATAAATGCATCGAAGAAGGAATAATCCCATCACAGTGGACAAATGCAACCATTGTTATCACTGCATAGTATAAAACAAAGTCGCTTTCTCTGTCCCTATGTCCCTTTGTATGCTTAAATCTTTAAAACTACGCACCGGATTTTGATGCGGTTTTTTTCAATAGATAGAGTGATTCAAGAGGAAGGTTTATATGTATAATAACATCCATTAAATAGTGGAGAAATACTGTTATTTGTGAGATTTCTAATGCGATGTCGTTAATTATCATATTTTTTTCCGCTTACATTGCAAACGCAGGCTGAACCCTACGAGATTTATCAAAATAATGTACTAATTATTTGTACACATTGAAAAGGTCTACAGAAAACTCCGCGATGGTATATGTCTATCTCTCATGGATATCCCACAATAACATTTTTTTGTCATTTACTTTTTACGACAAATAATGGCAAATTTTGAAGCGATTTTAACCAATACAGCATTAATCCTTATCCAATTAAATAGCTTAAATACATTGTTGATTTAATATAGATCTATATGGTCCTTTACAGCACAAGATTTAAATGAATATTTTCGAAGATATTACAGATTTAAAATTGCGGGAAGTAGCGCTTGCGGCGGTACTGGCCGACCGGGGCGGCGGCAGCGTGCCTATAAATAGCGCGTCGGAGGCCGATGTAATAATTGTTGTAAAAATAAAATAAATAGTCACAGTTTTTCTGTAGTGTATTTAGTATCAGCATTGCACCCGTGCGAAGCCGGGGCGGGTCGCTAGTTGTACATAAAAAGAAGGTGGCGTTGCAGACTTTAAAAATTATAGACCGATTAGCCTCCTTAGCCACATGTACAAACTATTTACCAAAATACTCGCAAACCGTTTGACAAATAAAGTAGACTCTTTTCTTTCGAGAGAGCAGGCGGGATTCCGATCAGGCTATGGGACAAATAACAATTTTCTGACCGTCATAGTTCTGATAGAGAAATGTATTGAGTATAATAGACCACTGATGCTTGTCTTCGTTGATTTCGAGAAGGCTTTGGATTCAATAAGTCAGCGGAAACTTCTAGAAGCATTAAGCGAATGTCGCGTTGATCATCGATACTCCGCAATTATCAAAAATGTCAGAACATCAGCAAATCAATGCACAGATAGATGTAATATCGCTCGAAGTATAAGGCAAGGTGACACTCTCCCCAAAATTGCTTGTTGCATTGTTAGGGAGTATGTTGAAAAAGATAAACTGGGATTCAACAGGAATCAACATCGATAGCGAATTGATAAATCATCTTTCTTTTGATGACGATATTGTGTTAATAACAGATAATATACAGGAAGCACAAAATATGCTGGATACGCTAAACGATGTCTCAGAAAAAGTCGGTTTGAAAATTAATTTATCAAAGACACAATACATGACAAACCTAGTAATGAGTAGTCCCTTTAACATCAATAACATAAATCCAGAACAAGTGTATATATATACAAATACTTGGGACCTGAGAGTATTAGGCGAGATAATCAGACGCACAAAATCTAGTGAGGAATAGGTTTATCGTGGACGACATTTGGTAGACTCAGATATATCTAATCTTCCTATATGCTTGAAAAGAAATGTCTTTAACCAGTGTGTCTTGCCTATTCTCACATATGGAGCTGAGACACTTACTTTGACAAAAAAGAACATTAACAGAATACATGTCATGCAACGAAAAATGGAATGGTCAATGTTGAGAGTCACTCTTTGGGATAGAATACCCAATCACATCATAAGAAACCGAACTGGAGTAAGAGACGCAGTGAAATCTATCTTACATCTTAAATGGGACTGGGCAGGACAAGTGGCTAGGATGACTGATGGACGGTGGGCAAAGAGATTTGTGGAATTGGATGCAAGTGGCACAAAATAGAAAGAGATGGCTGGAATTAAGGGAGGCTTTCGTTTAGCAGTGCATAGGATAATCTAAATGATGATGATGATGATGACCTTGTATCTATCCTGACATCGGTCGTCTATGGCTGACAAAAAAGCCTAGAATTCAATCGTATCAAATGCCTTTTGGTAGTCTATGAAGGCTATGTATAGTGGGATGTTGTATTTTTTGCATTTCTCTAATATAGTTTCTTAGTGTTTACAAGCGATCTGCTATGCTAAAGTGTTTTCTGAATCCGGCTTGTTCGACTAGTTAATATAAGTAGAATTTTGTTGTAAAATGATTAATATTCGGGTTAGCAATTTATATATGTGAGGCAGCAAATATCGGTCGATAATTTTCTATATTCGTCTTACTACCCTTTTTATAGAAACGTATAACCGCCGCATTTTTTCACGCTTGTAGTATTGCCCTTTTTATCAGGCATTTATTAAAGGAAGTTGTTAATGTTTTTATTAGGCTCCCCCGATTTTCAACATTTGACAATTTATTCTATCGTTTCAATGTATTATAGCTATAATTTACTCCCTAGACACGTTTCGACTGTTTTATTATCATCATAGCAATAGAACAATGATATAAAAAAATCTAAAAAATGCATGATCAAGTTTGAAAGGTATAAATTCTTTATACTATGTGAAAAGTTTTTCAAATTCTTTAGTCCTCAAAATGTCCATGAATGCGCAGATGTACCCCGAAATTTCTATTCCTATTTCGAAAATTGACAATCAAGAAAACTCTACCAAATTTCAATTACATGGTAAAAACAAATTGAATGTTTTTTTTTATTCTTCATAGATAAATATTCCATTCAAAATATTTAAAGTGATGACCCATATGAAAATAAAGTGCGTATTCTATCTACCTACAGTTCAAGTGTTTGCTAAGAACACGGAATTACAAATAAAGATCTTTATTTAATTTAATTACCAGGTTAAGTAGAAATGTTTTCTGTACGCATATCTAGATGAAACAACAACATTTAGCATTTTATTTTTTTACGTAACTAATAATTTTATCCAACAACGGTTGTGGCATGTCTACACCAATATTGATGGAGTTTCTGCGTTTTAGAACGTTCCTCAGTGAAAAATCAATTAAAATAAAAAATTATTATTGTGTTGTTAAAAATCCATAATTTTGGTAAAAGAAAATATACTTAACATTGATTTACCTAATCAAGAAATAGATTTATTTTAACACATCACTCAAGTGTGACTCATTGATGGCATCTCTGTTGACATACCCATATGATTTGTGAATACTAATCTTCATTTATACCAAGACCAACTATACTAGTTAGATATAATTATTTCAAAATGTACAAAGATATTTAGGTACTAAAATTTACAAAATAGATAAAATGATATAAGGAAGATAGTTAGTTAGACGTTATTCGAATACAAAGAACAATGGTAAATTTCAATTACTGATTCAAACCGGGTTTGCTTTTTCTCAGTGTTGTCTAATATATGCCTGAAAAAAAATATATGATAGATATGTATAGGTAATTATGATAAAGCCTGTTGCTTAAAGATAACAAGTTTGCTAGAGGTTATTTTAAGATAAGTCTTCTAGTAAGACAGATACGATAAGATAGACATAATAATTTAGCTCCTTAAACTTGGAATAGACCAACAACTGGAGTTAAATTCTACCTGTGGTCCTCTTGACGAAAATAATTCTATTAGCTCAGGAATTTGTAGATTGCTTAATGGCAGGTGCGTTTTAGAGACGTTTTACCTTGGCGAAGGGCTAAAAACAACCTAGGCAGTAACTTTTACCGCAGTATTAGGTTGCCAAGGTGCTTTCGCAACGGTAGCCCAGATAAATAAAATAGGTAATTAAAACTAGCAAAAAGTTTATAAGATAGTTTTATGGTTTTGGGCATAACTTATTATAAATGATTTTCCGCGAAATGAATATTCAAGTTAAATGCCAAGTAAATTCATGCTCTGCAGATATATTTAAACATGTTTAGGCAAAACAAAAATGTAATTTGTATCTCGGAGAAGATAAAATGCTAAATTTGAAGAAAAAAAAAATTAAGAGAGTAAGGAACGCACTTAGGTCATTCATAGTTAAAAAAACAATAGACGAAAATTCATAATTTCGTTCCCCAACACAGAAAACCTTCAAATAACGGATTTAAACTAAATAAGTTAATTAATCAACAAAAAAGAACAACCTTTTTCGTTTCACTAGAATCTCTATCAAAAGTTATATGGAAATGACGTCGATTAAAAGTTCATTTACCAACAAATTTTATCAGTTTTCCACCCAATTTTACAAACCTATCGCGGAAATATTTTAATGAGATCAGTCCTTAAAATATGCTTAAAATTTTGTCAATATATATATATATATATATATATATATATATATATATATATATATATATATATATATATTTATTTATTTATTTAATTGGTTATTTTCTTGGGTATATGGTTCATTTTTATATTATATATTTTTAAAAAAAAGTGGTCATACTTATTATATATATTTTATAATTCAGGACGTTTCGGTTCTTTCGTATCTTTTTGAACTGAGCGTAGCGGAGGATTCTACTAAAATGTACATTTTTAATATTATTATATATGGAATAACAGGTTAAAAACTTACCATTAAGAACGGAGGTTTTTGTTTTAAGCAAAAAATTTATTACAACACAACAATTGTAATCACGAACTCTTTTATATTTATATATTAACTTTTAGAAAGTATATTTAAAACTCAAACTGGGAGAGTGGACACTACATTTTTAATCCTATAACTGCATTGATTGACTGAAATGTGGAAACCAGATGGTGTATGTTTTAGATGCTTTAACATAGACCATTTGGTTTCCACATTTCAGTCAAGTCAATGCAGTTATAGGGTTAAAAATGTAGTGTCCACTCTCCCAGTTGGACTTTTAAAAATACTTTTTAAAAGTTGAAGTATAAATACAATGGAGTTCGTGATTATAATTGTCGTGTTGTAATACATTTTTTGCTTAAAACAAAAACCTCCGTTCTTAATGGTAAGTTTTTAACCTATTATTCCATGTATAATAATATTAAAAATGTACATTTTTGTAGAATCCTCCGATACACTAGTTTGAAAAACATTCGAACGAATCGAAATGTCCTGAAGTATGAAATATATATAGTAAGTATACTTTTTTTTTATAATATATAATATAAAAATGAACCATATACCCAAGAAAATGACCAACTAAAAACATATTTTAAAGGTTAAATTATGTTTTAATGCACATTAAAAAAATGTTTTAAAATAAATCTTCATGTAGATTTGATAAGCTTCTTTTTTTTTTGAAGTTGGTTAAAAATTAATGTTATTTTTCAATAAATATCGAATAAAGTTCTTTCTCTCTGTTTAATTAAATTTCTCCCGTAACCCAGCCTAATTCATCTATGTACTGTACATGTCTTCAAATTAGATACCACCTACTAACCGCATGAAACATGTATTCCGAATTCACGATATCGGAAAGTAAGAGTGCGAAGTTCACATTACTTTCAGCACAATAAATATAAACCGCAAACCGAATTGCGCAATATCAAACATGCCTCAAAGAGTCATATGTAAATGATACAATAGTTTTATTAATTTTCGAGATAACAATTTTCCAATTCATTGAATTTGGAGCCTGATATGAGCTAATATAAAAACAAGTGTTTTGCAAATTAATTTTAGTTCAGGCGAGTTAGTTGTTTGTACAAGACTAAACGGTAACTTTTTGTACATGGTGATATTATACTTAATGTGTTAAATTGTTATTATATACAAGGACTGATCAAAGTTGAGGTAAGATTTTGATGTTTTTTTTTTCATAAAATCTTTGTCTTTTTCTCGTTGCTTTCTACTTTTTAAATCTCCCCTGTAAACCAACCGAATTCAACATTGTAGTGTACGTGTCATTAGATTAGATACCATCAAATACCCGCATGAAACGTGTATTCCGAAATCACGATATCGGAAAATAAGAGGGCGAAGTTCACATTACTTTCAGCAAAATAAATATAAACCGCAAGCCGAATTGCACAATATCAAACATGCCTCAAAGAGTCGAATGATACAATAGTTTTATTAATTTTCGAGATAAGAGTTTTCTAATTTATTAAATTTGTAGTCTGATATGAGCTAATATAAAAAACAAGCGGTTTGCATATTAATTTTAGTTCAGATGAGGTGGTTGTTTGTGCAAGACTGAATAGTAACTTTTTGTGATACCCTTAAGGTGTAAAACTGTTATTGTTTATAAGGACTGATTAAAATTGAGGTAAGATTTAGTATTTTTTTTCATAAAATCTTGGTTGTGTTTTTGTTTTTATTCAAAAAATTCGGCAAAACATTTTAGAAATTTTTAAATTTTTTGTTTACAAATTAAAAAAAAAATTTTGTGATTTTTTTACTGTTCTTAATCACATTAAAACTAATGTTTTTTTTTGAGTTTTTAAAGATAGAAATAAAATTTTGGAGAAATTAAAATTATTTTATATCTTACCTAGAACTTTCTTAAAGTTAATATTTTCCTGTAGAAGTAAAGCTAACCAAAAGTTTCTGTAAATATATTTTTGTACAAATGCAGTTAAAGTTATTTTCCAAAAAACATATATTTATATGATTTTTTAACCAACTATTAAAAGAAGGATGTTCTAAATGCGACCTCTTTTTTATGTATGTACGTCAATTACTCCAATTTTTTGCGTTATGTTGAGTAAGTTGCTTCTGTGGTTCCGTGTTGTTATTTTGGCCGAAATTGGTCCAGTAAAATCCAAGATGGTACTTATAATATGGTGAGCAGAAAAATTAATTTTGTCCAATTCTTTCCAAAATTGGTATGGGAGACTTTTCGAAATCGCAGATAACTATTCTAAAATCATTTCAAAAGAATTGGATATGAAGAATCCAATAAAAATTTTACATGTCTCGATTTTTTCCAAAAATTGATATTGAAGGGGTTTTTGGGGGTGTAAATTACGAATTTAAGGTTATTTTTAAAAATTCAGTATGGGTTCCTAGGTATATCATTTAATTCTATCCAAAATTTGTATAGGAAGATTTTTGAGGGTGCAAAATTACGAATTTAAAATTATTTTGGATGTAAATATTTGCATCTCTCGATTTTGTTCAAAATTGGTATTGAGGGGATTTCTGAGGATGTAAATAACGAATTTCAAATTATTTTAAAAAAATTGAATATGACACATGCAATCGAAAACTTTTTCATTTCCGGATTATGTCCAAAATGGGGGTTTTTGAAGGTGTAGATTAAGATTAAATTGGCGGATCCCAAATGGTAGGTTGAAAATTTTCCGTTATTCATATTTTTACAAAAAATGTTATAGGAAGTTTTCGGAATCGCGGGTTATGAATCCGGAATGAATTTTTTACGTTATGTTGAGTAATTTAATATGTTCAAAATTAATATTAGACGGTTCTGGGGGGCGTAAATTAATTTCTTTAAATAACGTTATTGGGGGGAGGGGGTTGGGGACCTAGATTACAAATCTAAATTAATTTCTTAAAATTGATTGCAGATATTTGTTTGTTACAGTTTTATTCATCATCTCGGTTAGTACTTGTTTCGAATAATTTATGGACATCATATAAAATAATTCTTGATAAAGCTACCGTGTAGGGAAACATGTTGAATATCTTTTTATTCAAGTTTCAATTAAAGTGAAATTTTTAAGTAAAAATCGAGTTTTCCTACGTTATTTTTTTTTTAATAAAATTTTTATAGAAAAATTGAACCGACTTCTAAAAATGCGTTAAAAAGCGGAAAATAACAATATAAATTTTATAGGAAATTGAGATTTTTGAAGTCAGTGCTAAATTATGACTAAATGAAACAAGTAATTACTATCAGGAATTGCAAATAAATGAATTATTAGTTTGACAAAATTTTAGTTTCATATTTATTATAAATTTATATTGGTGTTTTTTTGCTTTTTAGTCCATTATTAGAAGTCAAAAAGTTCATTTTTTTTTTATAAAAATTTTATCATAAATTAGCTTAAAAAGTATTGAAAAGCTTACTTATATATTCATACATTCAATCGTGATATTCATAATTCCGTTAGTATGGTAATTAATGGATATGCTGATGACTTTTTTTTCAATATTCTTGACATTCACCACAAAAAAAACTGTATAATATAAGAAATTACCAAACATTGGGGAAATCTGCAAACCAAAATTACATAACTATTTAAATCTCAGTACTAATTAGTTTATTTTAAAATATAAACAATGTATGTTAGACTCAATAAATAAAAAATTTTTGATATTTGATTGATAGCACGCTGGCAATTTCCAGCCACAGCGGTGCCTGATAAACTGTGCAGTTTTGTACGTCATTATTAGCATCATTTGACAATTTTAACAGCTCTACGTCTGGATGTGCATATTAAACAAATATTTTTACCTAAATAAATTCTATCAAGTCGTTAAATGTACACGTGGCTTGTTGATTATTTGTTTTTTAGCAGTTCGCTGCCGCAGTATTATTTATTATTTATTTACAAGGAAACTAGGTAAAGGTAATTTAATTTTTTATGAAGTAATGTCAAAACAAAATTAAATAAAATTTTTTTAAACAGTAGAATATTAACTTATTATTGAGAAAAGTTGTAAATAAATAAAACTAGTCGACAACACGGAAATAAAAACAATTGCGTCATTTGGTTGGTAAGTTCCAACTTCATCTTTTACATGATCTTTCGATGTGTCTTCGTCCCCGTAGTGAATTATCTTTGCTTACTTTTATAATTCTTTGATCTGCCGTGCGATCAATATGTGCATTATATATATATATATATATATATATATATATATATATATATATATATATATATATATATATATATATATATATATATATATATATATATTCCTTGGCGATGTTTTCGTGTTTTACTGGATTTGGAGTTTTTCATTTGTGTTGGACCATTTATTTGTAAAATTCAGAAATTTTGGGTTTTAGAAAACTTTGGATTTTAGTTTAAACATATGTAGCAAAAAATCCATTAGCAATATTTTAAGATCGCAGGCATTTGAAATTTAATTTTACCTGGCTTGACAATAACATTTTTTCAATAATTATTAATAAGATAATTTTTTGACTTGTATTATTTTATTAATGCTAATGTTATTAAATGATTTTGTGTGAATACAGATTTATAAATTTCTTTACATTCCGTATACATTACATAATAGTTCAATATTAATTTAATTGTTGTTTTTGGGTGGTTTTCCCAAAGTATCTTTAATTTATGCGATTATTTTAAAGAACTGCGTTATAGAGATTTTCGCCATTGATAAAAAGAACAATAAATAATAGTCACTGGAAAGGATTAAAATTTATTAGCCACCGTATTAAAAACATCAAAAGATAAATAATTAGTCTGGGCGAAAGTAATTAATATTAAAAAACAATATTTTCCTTTGTTACAGAGTCTCCTATATCAGCATTGTATTTTCGAAAAACCAAGTATTCCTTGACTGTCTGGTGTTGCGAATACACTAGTAGTGATATTTACTTTTTACAAACAACTAGCTCAGTGGCATTTGCGGTACTTAAATAAGATCTGGTAAGTAGATATATATAATATTAGAGATTTGCCCGCGCTACTTTTGTTTTTGTTGATGGTTTTATTTCTATCTAAGAGCTTTTTGGTCTCTAATTTTTGTCTTGGTTAAGGTTGCCTTTCGAAAATATTATAAAACACAGTAACGTTATTTTAATGACTTCTGTGCACTGCTGATATATATTTACCGAACATTTTGTATAACAGTTTTAGTTGGGCTATTTTTTTACTTTGAAATGTTACGAAGCTGGATATAAGGAAGAAATAAAAACCTATATGGTATAAAGCAGCGCTTCCCAGCCTTTTTCAGTAAGAGTAAATGAGACAGTAAAATTGTGTTATTAAAATGTACTTTCCATATTGAATAACAAACAGTCCATAACGAAAAACTAAAACATAATCGTTTTCTTAACTTTCCGGTAAGTGTATCTTAAAAATCCTTTTTCACATACATATGTTGTCTAAAAGGGCAATAAAACCATACCGAAATCCCTTAAAAATCGTAAAAGCAGTAAGCCTAATGAGATAACAAATGAACTGCTGAGATATAGTGGAGAAGTGTTACAAAAGGAAATGACAACCCTCTTCAAAAATATTATTGAACAACAATAAAATACCGAAAGTAAGCATAACGATCCCTGTATTCAAAAGAGGTCAACGAACATCACTAAACCATTAAGCTGAGGGAGGTACCACAGGGTTTTCGGAAAACCGATCAACCATGGACGCATTCTTTATAGTAAAACAAATAATGGAACAGTCCATAGAATTTAACAGACCCGCATATCTTAGGTTTATGGATCTGACTAAAGCATTTGACCGAGTCCGACTCGCAGAGATGACCAAAATAATGAGAGAAAAATAGTAAACCAACAATAGATCTCAGATATTAATTAACAATGCAGAACTAATATAAGAGTAGGACAGATACTCACTGAAGACATAGAAATAAACAGGAATGAGACAAATAAGACAGAATGTCGGGATATAGAATGGGGGGAACCTATTTCCACGTAGTTGTGCTACGCTGATGATGCACAACTTATTGTATTTTCAATTAGAAAGCCGGTGGACTAAATCTGACGGATGAAATGCAGTTAGGAACGAAGATCTTCCAGCGGTATTCAAAATGCAGCTAAATGGATCAAACAAAGAAAAAAACTCTAGAATGAACATGTGGATAGAATGGAAGATAACTGATTCATAAAAAGTGCATCAACATTGGGAAAGAGAACACTACAGCGCTGGACATCGTGGTCGGGACTAAACAGACGATCGTTTACCTATATAGAAAACTATATACAAAGAAGAAGAAATAAATATATTTAAAAAATTCCATGTGTCTTTAAAATAATAATGTGTTTAAATCTTCGGGAAATGTTTAAAAAGGAACTACTATGTTTTATACCACTAAATTTATTTAGAAAACAGTGACTGCAGTTTCAACTCACAGAGTCATTTTCAAACTGAATTACAAAGGTAGACTAAGTATTCAATACAGAAACATGAGAAAATTTAACAATAAATAAAAACTACCTGAGAAATTACATTATTACAAAGGGGAGGTACTAAATTTTGGGCACTAATTATTATTTGGCGACAACAAATAACGGGGAAAGCCCAAGTTCTGTCTGGTCATTAAGCAAATTTACATTTTTATTTTTTCTATGTTTATATATTTCTAAAGATTCAAGAATATTTAACTTTTGGCCCTTTGTTGAATAATGTAATATGTCAGTGTTGCTTAAATTAGGAAAACTATGGTTGTGTTCTAAGCAATGGTTGGCAAAGCTCAAGTCTGTTTTTTGTAGTCTATATGATCGGTAGTGCTCTGAAAAACGAGTTTTAAAGCTTCTACCATTTTGTCCAATATACAAGCTATCACACTCCGAACATTTTAACTTATAAACTCCTGATTTATCAAATTTATTAATTTTATCTTTAGCATTGTAAAGGATAGTGGACAGATTGTGTTGAGATTTAAAGGCTACGTTTATATTATGTTTGGAAAGAGTATTAGCTATGTTTTCTGATAGAGTAGTACCACAGGATGACAAAGATATATAAGATGAACTATCTTTATCATTTTTTATTTTGGAATATATTGAATTAAATGGTAGTTGTTTTTGTTTTTTAGTTATTAATTTCTTTATGGTTTGTTGGGAGAAATTGTTTGATATCGCAATCCTTTCAATGATATTTAGTTCCTCTTGAAGATCTTCTTTAGAGAGAGGCAAAGAGAATGCTCTATGTATCATTGAATTGTATGCAGCCATTTTGTGTTGTAAGGGATGAAAAGAGTCATTAGATATAGTCCATTTCAAATGAGCAGCGTTTTAGTTTACGAAAATAAATCGTCCCAAAATCACAAATAATATTTTTTGTATCCACCATCACGTACTAGAAAAATGTTTTTCTTTCAGAAATAAATTTGACCAAAACTTATCACAATGCCACCACGCCCAAGGGAAAAACAACCCCTTCCTTCTCTCCCCACCGGACCTTTAGAAGAATGCGATGACGTCACAACCGATAAAATTCCACAGACCGCATACGAACCTGATGACCGAAAAGTAGAAATCGTATGGCGAAACGTCGTGGTCATGGGTATTTTACATTTGGTTGCGCTTTACGGATTGTATCTGGTTTTCACCAGCGCAATGTTGATTACCACTCTTTATGGTACGTATACTTAATAAAATTATTACCTTGTCTATCTCATGCCTCTCTAATTTTGCCGCCAGGTGCGACAGTCTATTTCACTTTTATCTTTTTTCCAGGTGTCATTCTTTACAATCTAGGAGGTTTTGGTATAACAGGAGGTGCTCACCGATTATGGGCGCACAGAGCATACAAAGCAAAATGGCCACTTAAATTGTTGCTCGTTTTGTGCCAAACACTAGCTCACCAGGTAAGAATAAATAATAAAGAATCATGGTTCTCAAAAGAGAACTTATATTAGTTTGATCAAAATTGGCATCATACAAATGAGAACTCTTGGGATACACTGTATATTCTTTCTTTTAGAATTCTGTGATAGAATGGGCCAGAGATCATAGAGTACATCACAAGTTCCAAGAAACCGATGCCGATCCCCATAATGCCAAGAGAGGCTTCTTTTTCGCGCACATGGGCTGGCTGCTGTGCAAGAAACATCAGGAAGTTAAAGATAAGGGCAAAGGAGTAGATATGTCCGATCTCTATGCCGAACCATTATTAAGGTAATCATCGTATATCTTCATATGTATACATAATTTGTTTTTGTGCCGTGGCGGAGTGGCGAGCGAAAAAACTTCTCATTCGTGTTAAGTAGAACAAACAGAAGCTAAAGAACTCAAACTCTTTTTAATCTCAATGATGTGTTTCTTAATATTCTCTTGATATTTATCAAAAATGAAAATTTCTTTAATTTTACCAGTGCAGTGAAAATAGTAACAAAAATAAAATGCTGTCTTCGTGAAAATTATTATTTTATAATCCAATAAAATTTTTATAAATAAACTTGAACCGACTTCTAAAAGCGGGCTAAAAAGTGAAAAATAACAATACTTTTTTATATGAAATTGAAATTTTTGAAGTCGGCGTCAAACTAATACCTGACTAAATGTGATTCGCATAAACAGATTAAAAATGCTTTATTTGTAATTGCTTTCCTACCATAGTTTATATATATATATATATATATATATATATATATATATATATATATATATATATATATATATATATATATATATATATATATATATATATATATATATATATATATATGTCACTGTTATTTTCTACTTAAGTGAGTGCTTTGTTTTCCAAAGAAGACTTGATAAAAACAGTTGCAAATTAGTATGCATCATGGCTGTCCATGGCGCACTTGTCATAAGTAAATAAATTACCCAGTATTTTGCTTAATAATATTTAATTTCTGTTCTTATGTCTAATCCAATCCAAAGAATGCTTTTTTCGAAAAGTAGTTGTCAAAAAGGGGTCGCCATTTGAAAATTAATAGTTAGAAATGAAAACTTAATTTTATCAACTTGTCTTATTTCTGTCTTTCATACTAGTAACTAAAACTTTGCGATTGTATTTTTTTGACATCACCTAAGGCCCTTAGATTAGTTTGCGTCCGATCATGGCCACCTAGATGCAATTTTAAAAGTGGCTCTAAAAAAATGAAGTACACGTAAAAAGTTTTTAAAATGTCACATTTTGATCTAGAATTGTCTCAGAAATCCAAAAATGTTAAAATATACAGGGTGTTCCATTTAAAAATTCAAAACCGGGGCCATTTCCGGTGAAACCGGAAGTGGCCGGAAAGTGGAAAATATGCGAAAACTCTTCCTTCACATACCATTTACCTGTACCAATTCTCATTTTGATACACATAATACTCTGGAAATTATGACTTGTCTAATAGATTCGTTGACACCCGGTATATATATATATATATATATATATATATATATATATATATATATATATATATATATATATATATATATATATATATATATATATATATATATATATATATATTAGTAATTATATATTTCATTTCTTCTAGAAAGAAAATTTTTAAGTCGCTATATTGAACTCACCAGATTGTTTTCCAAAAAATATTTTAAATTCATAATTAACACTAACAAAAATCCTTTAATACTGATTTTAAACAAAATCAAGAGATTTAGAGTCTTTAATTCGCCATCTTGGATTCGCCATATTTAATTTTCTTTTTAAATAATTTCAGATTCGTGATGTGCGATCCCAAAAACTTCCCCATATCAATTTTGAAAAAAATCGGACGAAATTAATTTTTTTCGTCCGCCATATTGGATCCTCCATATTGAATTTTTTAAAAAGAATTTTAGATTCGTTCTGTGCGACCCCCAAAAACTCCCCTGTACCAATTTCGGAAAAAGTCGGACAAAATTGATTTTTTCATCCGTCATATTGGATCCGCCATATTGAATTTTTTAAAAATAATTTTAGATTCGTTATGGGCGACCTCGAAAACTTCCCTGTACAAATTTTGAAAAAAATCGGACAAAATTTACTTTTCTGGCCGCCATATTGCATCCGCCATGTTGAATTTTTTAAAAATTATTCGGATTTGTTATGTGCGACCACGAAAACTCCCTCAGGAGGAAATCGGACAAAATTAAATTTTTTTGTCCGCCATGTTAGATAATAAATGTAATTTTTTCATAAAACGGCCGTCATTTCGTTAATTTTGAAAATTTGTCAGTTTTTAATTTTTTTTCTGAAGGTTTATGACTCATGCCACCTTAATCAGAAGAGAATACTGAATTACGTCGATTAGTCAGAAAAATATGAATAAATGAATTAAAAAGTACTTTCATTTTTCTTCACTGTAAAAGCTCCAAGCTCAGCTTTAAAAACCTCAATAATTTCCTTGAAAATTACTTTTTTGGGTTGTAGAATAATATTTTTCACGGAGAAAGCATTTTTGTAAAATGGAAATAAAAACGAGATTACGGGTCTTACTTTTAGATTAGGTAATTCTTTAAATAAAATTCATAATACATTTCAGTATGTCCTATACGCAACAAGAAAACAATAACTTCGAGAAGTACCTTATTTACGTATCTATCGGTAGTGTTATGTCATATACTAATTATAAAAGTATTTTCAAGTGTGATAAATTGATATAAACTGAATGGATTTGCATTAATTATCGGTAAAAAACAATTAGAATAAAAATAAAGTATGTTCCATTTGACCAGATCAAAAGGCTGTAAAATCTTCCATTATCCTAAAAAAAGTAAATATAAAGGATTGCCTTTTTTTCTACCTTTAGCATCTGTACTCTATTTTGTATGGTCGTTCTGATTTCCACTTCCCTATCTCCGCCTAATTAAATATGTTTCAATACATAATAGCTATTTTTACTTTTTTCTAGATTGCAGCACAAATACTTTTACGTTTTAATGCCCATCGGTTGTTTCGTCCTTCCATCTATAATACCTGTGGTCTTCTGGGGTGAAACATTGATGAATGCATATTGCCTTAACATTTTGAGATACGTAAGCTGTCTTCACGGCACCTGGTTGGTCAACTCAGCTGCGCACATGTGGGGATCTAAACCTTATGACAAGTAAGTTGTAAAGTTTTATATATTTTTGAATTAGAAGCTATAATAAAACTAGACATATGGTTACGGGTGTAATTCAGTGTCCTCAAGTTTCTTACACAAATATTATATGAATGATAGTCACTACATACGAGATTTTCTTTCATTTATAACAGGTTAAATAATATATACATACATAACACCGTTAGTATTTTTAGAGAAATAAATGATGTTCGGCAATAATTTCTAAAACACAAACCAGCCATCGCTCTTACACGTCTTTGAACTGTGAAAACACTCGAATGTGGAATGATCAACAAAATATAGCATTCATTAAAAGTACATCAGAAATAATGTTTATGAGATTTCTCAAAACAAAAGAAATTTATCCTAACTTCCTGGTCAACTGAATGCAGTGCATTTCCCAAGTCAATTTGGGGTCAATATAAAGCCCTAATTATTTTAACGGACTGTTCGTACACCGTAAACCCGTAAAACAATCATTTCTTGACAAATTCGAATTATTTGCTTTAATAAATCTACTTTCCATTATGAGAAAATTTCTTAGAATCAATTTTAATGGGAATAATAAGCAAATTTCGAAGAAATTGCACGGAAATCACTGTAAAATAATGTTAACTAAACAATGTAGCTCTCGACAGTGATGCTATTTGCCATCAAGTGATGTCAAGCACTTTGATTGTGACTTGAGAGTGATATAATTACATTTTGATTATTAAATAAAATTTAAATTCGTTAAACATAAAAACAGATATTGTTATTTTTAGGATTTCTATTATGAAAACTACCGTTTCGCGGCAAAATTATATTTTTATTTTTCTTAATCATATTATTTATCCTTGGTAAAATTTCTATATTATTTTTAACACTGAACCATTTTTTTTTCTAGATATATTAGCTCCGTCGAAAACGTCTTTGTATCTTTCTTCGCTGTCGGTGAAGGATGGCACAACTATCATCACACCTTCCCCTGGGACTACAAAGCGGCCGAATTCGGAAAAGTCAATTGGACGTTGAGAATTATCAATTTGTTCGCTAAAATTGGCTGGGCTTATGAGCTTAAATCCGTCTCCAAAGAAATGATCAAAACTAGAGTACATCGCACCGGAGATGGGAGCCACGAGATATGGGGATGGGGAGACAAAGATCAGTCTCCCGAAGACTACAAGCTTGCTACAATTTATAATAAGAAAGAAGAATAAAGAATAAAGAATATCCTTATTTCTAGAAAAAAATAGTTTAATTTTGTTATACTAAATGTGTAGAAAATCAGACTTTAGTTGGTGAAACTTGGGAATAGTAATAAATGTAGTTGTTAGACTTATTTTTGAGTTTCCCTTAGAATAGGTAGTTCTATGTTAATGCATGTTTTTATTTATTACGTAGATATAAAATTGTTTAGTTCGACTGATAAATTTAATTTTTCACTTTTTCTCAAGTTTTAGTAACTCAAATTATAAGTATTAGCTTAAGCTGAGGAATTTACTGAAATGAACTTCGCTTGGCGGAAATAAATGTTGCTTGTTCAGCAGAAGTTTTCGTTCTTTTATTTTCCCAAATTCCTGCTATATTCAAAAAACGGTTACACTAATCCTAAAAAGTGTTTCTATGAAAAAAAACTAACGCTTTCGGATTTAATTAAATAGATTTTAGCTTGAGAGGGTCAGGAAAGTCTTGTTCAAAATTTCCACCATATGTACAGGGTGAGTCAACGATTGGATGAAGTAGGTTTGTGCCTTTTCGGTGAAATTAACAAAGAAACTATATTTATTGTTTGATACAGTTTATTTTTACGCAGATTTTAAAAATATTTAGGACTCTACAGGGTGAGCCAAAAAACTAAAACAGCATAAAGTTGTATTTTTTTAAATAGAACACCCTATATACGAATCATACTTTCGATTTAGCTTATAATTTTAAATCTTTTTTATTAAGGGTTTACTATAACAAAACTTTATAGTTTCTGAGATAATTAAGTTTAAAGAAAAAAAGTCACATTTTCAAGCATCAATTCAATCCTAAATAACGATATATATTTCAGTTTTTCTTATTTTCCATACTTTTTTACAGAAATAGTCTTCATTATCATAGTAGCCATGGCAAAAACAATGTAAAAGAACATTTTTCTGTGTGTCAAATTTATAACCGCAATCGCTTCTTTTGGTTTTTATGTAGTGTAGTTTGGTTTTTTTTGCATTCATCTTATATTGTAAAATGAATTTTCCAAAGAATGAGTTAATAGATATGATTTATACAACAGGAGAGGCTCAAAAAAATTGCCTTCTTGCTCAAAGAATTTACAAAATGAAGTATCCTGATCGACGCCAGCCTAATACCCATACTTTTCAAAACTTAATGCAAAGATTTGATTCTTCTGGTACTGTTGATTATCCAAAACGTAAAGTGGTCAACAAACCAGTAACTAATGAAGAAAAAGAACTACAAGTATTGTTAAATGTTCAGGAAAATCCTTATATTGGTAGCCGTCAGTTAACAGCATTATGTGAAACATCACAATCCACCGCTAATCGTACTACCAAGAAATATAGGTATCATCCATATCACTTGGAATTACACCAAGAATTGCATGGACAGGATTTTGAAAGTCGTGTAAACTTTTGTCGTACAATAAATGCGGAGATTCAATTAAATTTAAATTTATTATGCAAGGTAATGTTTAGTGATGAAGCTACTTTTAGAAGTAACGATGCCGTAAATAGACGCAACATGCATTATTATGCTACAGAAAACCCATTTTGGATTAGAGAGGTGCAACATCAAAACCACTGGTCATTAAATGTTTGGTGTGGTATTCATCATAATCGAATTATTGGACCCCACTTTTTTAATGAACCACTAAATGGCCATAGTTACCTGAACTTTCTACAAGAAGAACTACCCCAACTGCTTCAAGGTCTCGATAGGGATGAGCTCGACAGTATGTGGTTCCAGCACGATGGTGCGCCTCCGCATTACCATCCTGAAGTTCGTGCATTTTTGGACCAACGATATCCGCAAAAATGGATTGGACGTGGGGGTTTCATTGAGTGGCCACCAAGGTCTTGCGACATCACCCCATTAGATTTCTTCCTATGGGGTTATATTAAAAATAAGGTGTATGTTAATCCACCAACAACAGTGGAAGATATGCGAAACAGGATTAGGAATACCTGTAGAACAATAACGCCATTAATTTTGTCCAGGGTCCGAGAAAATCTGCAAAAAAGACTAAATTTGTGCATTGCACAAGAGGGTCGTTTATTCGAACACTTATTAAAAAGAAATAATTAATCTCAGTATTTAATAGGTAATTTTTTTGTTTCAATTTAGTATAAAAGTAAATATGTATTTGCCTTGTCGTTATTGTTGTGTTAATTTTTTCACATTATGTTTAATTAAACTATTGCCGTTGTAATATAACGAATAATGTATTTCATCATATTTAACCACATTCTATTTGTTTCTGTAGTTTCTTTTTATTATTTTACATGGCTACTATGATAATGAACACTATTTCTGTAAAAAAGTATGGAAAATAAGAAAAACTGAAATATCTCAAAAACTATTATAAATAGGTATAGGATATATTGAACAAAACTTTTAGGGTTTTTATTACTCTATTAAATAACATGAAAATATATAGGGTGTACCATTTAAAAAAAAGATATTTATTCATTTAAACTTGTTCAAATTTGAGCCGATGTGTTCAACACCCTGTAGCTTTTATTGCAAATATTAGGTAAAAATTATGTTAACTTGTCCTTGGCCTTGCTAATTTCCAAATTTGAATATATTTGTCATAAAATTGAAAACGTTATTTAGGATTGAATTGATGCTTGAAAATGTGACTTTTTTTCTTTAAACTTAATTATCTCAGCAACTATAAAGTTTTGTTATAGTAAACCCTTAATAAAAAAGATTTAATATTATAAGCTAAATCGAAAATACGATTCGTATATAGGGTGTTCTATTTAAAAAAATACAACTTTATGCTGTCCTAGTTTTTTGGTTCACCCTGTAGAGTCCTAAATATTTTTAAAATCTGCGTAAAAATAAACTGTATCAAACAATAAATATAGTTTCTTTGTTAATTTCACCGAAAAGGCACAAACCTACTTCATCCAATCGTTGACTCACCCTGTACACATTTAATTTCCAAGAGTGTAGCAATGGTAACTGCCAGGTGAGGGTGTGCCTTGCTGCTAAGTTCGCGCTATGTTTGTAAAACAAAATGGAATAAGATATAAAAAATATAATTTCTGGAATGTATAGAATTCTACTTACAAAAAAGGAGATCCCCATGATTTGGAAAACTACAGACCAATAAGCCTTCTTAGTCACCTATATAAACTCCTAACAAGAATAGTAACGAATCGACTTGAGAAAAAGCTTGATTTCTACCAACAAATAGAGCAAGCGGGGTTTCGTACTGGGTGTGGAACAAACGATCACCTACAGAGCATCAAAACGGTAATAGAAAAAACTATCGAATACAATCAACCACTCGTTCTGGCTTTTGTGGATTTCCATAAGGCTTTTGATATGGTAGAGCTTGACAAAATTATGGAAGCATTACAAGCATGTCGCATTGACTATCGATACACAAAGTTAATTTACAATATATACAGGAATGCAACTATGTCGGTGAAACTACACAGAAACACGGATCATATCCCAATTGGCAGAGTCCGACAGGCTGATACCTTATCGCCTAAACTGTTTACTGCAGTACTAGAATATGCCTGTAAAAAACTTAACTGGAAAAAAAAAGCCTGAATGTAGACGGCCAAAGATTAACAAATTTGAGGTTTCTCGGACGACATAGTTTTGTTTCCCGATAATCTCAAGGAGATATGTACAGGGTGAGTCAACGATTGGATGAAGTAAGTTTGTGCCTTTTCGGTGAAATTTACAAAGAAACTATATTTATTGTTTGATACAGTTTATTTTTACGCAGATTTTAAAAATATTTAGGACTCTACAGGGTGAGCCAAAAAACTAGGACAGCATAAAGTTGTATTTTTTTTTTAAATAGAACACCCTATATACGAATTTTCGATTTAGCTTATAATTTTAAATCTTTTTTATTAAGGGTTTACTATAACAAAACTTTATAGTTTCTGAGATAATTAAGTTTAAAGAAAAAAAGTCTCATTTTCAAGCATCAATTCAATCCTAAATAACGTTTTCAATTTTGTGACAAATATATTCAAATTTGGAATTTAGCAAGGCCAAGGACAAGTTAACATAATTTTTACCTAATATTTGCAATAAAAGCTACAGGGTGTTGAACACATCGGCTCAAATTTGAACAAGTTTAAATGAATAAATATCTTTTTTTTTTAAATGGTACACCCTGTATATTTTCATGTTATTTAATAGAGTAATAAAAACCCTAAAAGTTTTGTTCAATATATCCTATACCTATTTATAATAGTTTTTGAGATATTTCAGTTTTTCTTATTTTTCCATACTTTTTTAAAGAAATAGTCTTCATTATCATAGTAGCCATGTAAAATAATAAAAAGAAACTACAGAAACAAACAGAATGTGGTTAAATATGATGAAATACATTATTCGTTATATTACAACGGCAATAGTTTAATTAAACATAATGTGAAAAAATTAACACAACAATAACGACAAGGCAAATACATATTTATTTTTATACTAAATTGGAACAAAAAAATTATCTATTAAATACTGAGATTAATTATTTCTTTTTAATAAGTGTTCGAATAAACGACCCTCTTGTGCAATGCACAAATTTAGTCTTTTTTGCAGATTTTCTCGGACCTTGGACAAAATTAGTGGCGTTATTGTTCTACAGGTATTCCTAATCCTGTTTCGCATATCTTCCACTGTTGTTGGTGGATTAACATACACCTTATTTTTAATATAACCCCATAGGAAGAAATCTAATGGGGTGATGTCGCAAGACCTTGGTGGCCACTCAATGAAACCCCCACGTCCAATCCATTTTTGCGGATATCGTTGGTCCAAAAACGCACTAACTTCACGATGGTAATGCGGAGGCGCACCATCGTGCTGGAACCACATACTGTCGAGCTCATCCCTATCGAGACCTTGAAGCAGTTGGGGTAGTTCTTCTTGTAGAAAGTTCAGGTAACTATGGCCATTTGGTGGTTCATTAAAAAAGTGGGGTCCAATAATTCGATTATGATGAATACCACACCAAACATTTAATGACCAGTGGTTTTGATGTTGCACCTCTCTAATCCAAAATGGGTTTTCTGTGGCATAATAATGCATGTTGCGTCTATTTACGGCACCGTTACTTCTAAAAGTAGCTTCATCACTAAACATTACCTTGCATAATAAATTTGGATTTAATTGAATCTCCGCATTTATTGTACGACAAAAGTTTACACGACTTTCAAAATCCTGTCCATGCAATTCTTGGTGTAATTCCATGTGATATGGATGATACCTATATTTCTTGGTAGTACGATTAGCGGTGGATTGTGATGTTTCACATAATGCTGCTAACTGACGGCTACCAATATAAGGATTTTCCTGAACATTTAACAATACTTGTAGTTCTTTTTCTTCATTAGTTACTGGTTTGTTGACCACTTTACGTTTTGGATAATCAACAGTACCAGAAGAATCAAATCTTTGCATTAAGTTTTGAAAAGTATGGGTATTAGGCTGGCGTCGATCAGGATACTTCATTTTGTAAATTCTTTGAGCAAGAAGGCAATTTTTTTGAGCCTCTCCTATTGTATAAATCATATCTATTAACTTATTCTTTGGAAAATTCATTTTACAATATAAGATGAATGCAAAAAAAACCAAACTACACTACATAAAAACCAAAAGAAGCAATTGCGGTTATAAATTTGACACACAGAAAAATGTTCTTTTACATTGTTTTTGCTATGGCTACTATGATAATGAAGACTATTTCTGTAAAAAAGTATGGAAAATAAGAAAAACTGAAATATCTCAAAAACAAGGTATAGGATATATTGAACAAAACTTTTAGGGTTTTTATTACTCTATTAAATAACATGAAAATATACAGGGTGTACCATTTAAAAAAAAAGATATTTATTCATTTAAACTTGTTCAAATTTGAGCCGATGTGTTCAACACCCTGTAGCTTTTATTGCAAATATTAAATAAAAATTATGTTAACTTGTCCTTGGCCTTGCTAAATTCCAAATTTGAATATATTTGTCACAAAATTGAAAACGTTATTTAGGATTGAATTGATGCTTGAAAATGTGACTTTTTTTCTTTAAACTTAATTATCTCAGAAACTATAAAGTTTTGTTATAGTAAACCCTTAATAAAAAAGATTTAAAATTATAAGCTAAATCGAAAATACGATTCGTATATAGGGTGTTCTATTTAAAAAAATACAACTTAATGCTGTCCTAGTTTTTTGGCTCACACTGTAGAGTCCTAAATATTTTTAAAATCTGCGTAAAAATAAACTGTATCAAACAATAAATATAGTTTCTTTGTTAATTTCACCGAAAAGGCACAAACCTACTTCATCCAATCGTTGACTCACCCTGTACAATGTTACATGAACTTCAGCAAGTATGCGCCAATTTGGTTCTTAAAATAAACATATCAAAAACAAAATTTATGACCAATCTGGTGTACCTAGTGGAAATATCAATATTGGAGACAACGAAGTAGAGCTTGTGGAAAAATACATATACTTTGGACACGAAATAAAGATCACAAGAGATAATCAAACATGCGAGCTACGGAGAAGAGTAAATCTCGCATGGGCAGCCTATGGAAAACTTAAAGACATCTTTAAAGCGATATACCAATTCCCTTAAAACGTAAAGCATTTGACCAATGTGTATTGTCGGTTACGACCTACGGTGCCGAAACTTTGACATTGACAACAGCAACTTCTAAAACGCTGCAAATAACTCAGAGAAAGATGGAAAAGTCAATGCTGTGACCGAATTAGAAATGAAGACCTGAGACGAAAGACAGGAGTTACCGACGTAATTTCCCGAATTGCCACACTCAAATGGAACTGGGCCGGACAAGTCGCCCGAATCAGTGATAGAAGGTGGACGAAGAGATTACTTGAGTGGAGGCCGAGATTAGACAAAAGAAGTAGAGGAAGACCCCCTACTCGTTGGACTGACGATCTCAAGAGAATTGCAGCAAATTGGCTGCAAATCGCTCAAGATAGTGCACAATGGATAAGAATAAGGGAGGCCTATGTCTAGCAGTGGACGCAAAGGGCTGGATGAAGAAGAAGAAGCAGATAGAATTCTGCGACCAATAAACTAAAATCCTTGGCTTCTACCTACAATGTTTGCCCAATAAATAGTAATAACTTCTCCAGATTAACTGAACAACTCGGCAACATTGTGTTGTAATTTGTGATAATTGTCACTTCTTGTTTTTCACTCGTGATTTTATTAAATTTTTACAGCTGAATTCACTACGTGGTTTACTTTTAAAATCATACTAAATTGATAGCAGAGGGCTTAAATTGACAAGAGCAACAATAAATCACTCAAGTTTTAAACGCTAAAAATATAATCATAAAAAATCATTTTGTTTTATTATTGAACCGGCAAAAATGGGGAATTTTATTTATTTTCGATATACAACTATTTCCCTTACATATATCAAGGCTTTATCGCAAGGTACTTATCCTTAATAGCCCTATATATGCGTTTATTTGTTGACATATGTAGCATAAATTATGACAGTATCATAAGCAAAACAAATCTGGTCTACTATAAGATTCATGGCAACTAGATCGGGTTTAAATCTTAAATATTCTTAGTGAATGTGGCTGTTAATGCTATTTTAGAGATATTGTGTGGTCTTTGCGAAAAAAAATGTTTGACTGTTGATGTTTTGCAGTTTGACATCGAAAATGTCTGCAGGTTTAATATCCCGCCGACATGCTTCGGATTTTAGATTTTATATAGACAGATGTTTCCTATGCAGTGTTGCCAGGTCTGTTGAAATTTCACTAGAACTGGTGATTTTGTTATTTAATCAGGTAATTGTTGAAAAACTTTCCAAAAAGGTCTGTGTCTGGTGATTTCTTTTGATTTGATTTTAAAAATAGGCAGGATGTAAATGTAACATATTTTCAAAATTCTTATTTATAGAATTACGTCTTCTTAGATATTAATATTTGTATATTTAGTAGTTTTTGGCGAAATTTTAAAAAATTCAATACGGTGGATTAAAAATCTTTACATCTCTCGATTTTTCTCAAAAATGGTATAAGGGAGTTTTTGAGGGTGTAGATTACGAATTTAAAATTATTTAAAAAAAATTCAACATCTCCCGATGTTGTTCAAAATTGGTAATAAGTAATTTCCAAAATATAGGTAGTTAAAGTCATTTATAAACAGTAAAAATTAATTTGCCTGTTTATAAAAGGTTAATTTTGCAATAATTTGTTTAAAGAAATTATTTAAACAATTTTATTTCCTTTATTACATCGTCAAGGGGTAGTTTTTACCCTTAAAAGTTATGGCCGTTACAATAAATATGTGTCTAATATTTTTCAATGTTGTACTCGTATGTCAAGTTTCATTCAATTTGATGAGTTACACTAGGGCAGGTTTACTTGTCAGTCAAACAATATATTAGGCGTTCTTTGCCAAATCGATCACCTCCCTGTTCAAAATTTGATGTAACGTAGAAAGTTCTTTGCTGGCTCGTTTGAAAACGCAGAGAATATCGAAATTCAAAATGGCGGAATCAATATGGCGACCAATAACCCCGAAATGCATATTATGGTTATAAAGAAGGGTACAACCAACTTGAATATTCGGGGTTTATGACATTGTTGATTATGAATCTCGCATCAGAATATCGAAATTTAAAGTGACGTATTCAATATGGTGGTTTGTTTGGTGGTAGTATGGAGCTCTGTGAGGACCCCATCCATGTTACCGGGGGGTTGAACAATACCAATATTTTTATTTTTGTTTTGTCTAAGGCATAATATAATTTTTATTTTTATATTGAAATAAAAATAAGTTATCATGCCCCAAACTAGAACTCTTAAGTACCCTTTATATAACATTTTTAAATTAAATTTTAAATAATGCAAGCCTAGAAATGACGCCGTATTTTACTCTAGTATGGAGTGCTCTTAAGATAAATATTTAATAAAAAATTATAACTTTGACACTCTATATTTCGGAAACTATCAACTTTCGGAATTTCGCCACCTTTTTTAGAGACCTTTTAGAGACACTCTGTATACGAAAAAAAATATTGTTTGCTGGCGTGTATTCCCAAAAAAACTATAATATTAAAATATGCACCTCAAAAACATTTACATACAATTGACAAAAATGTGTTAGTACGTTTTTGTCACTTGTTTATTACTATCAAAGCGTAAATGAATTGTTGTTTGTCACTACTGTGAACTACATACACGCACTTAGACGGGATTATTCCGGAACATGTAGATTAGGCGTTTCTCATAGTGACGAAGATACCTTTGACAAAGTTTATAAATATAAATACTTTTATAATGTAAATCATTCATAGACTTTAATTGTATCCAATACAAACTGCATTAATGCATTTTTGAAAATAAAAATTATTTTTGAAAATATAAATTTGTATTCAAAGTTCATAGTTTATGCTTCTGATTTTATTTATGTTGGATCATTGTGTATCAAGCGTTTAATTTTATGACCAGGTCGCCAGGTTTCCAGGTCGATAGGTCGTCAGGTCGCCATTCGACTTTTAAATATTAGATTGCGTTATCAATGGAAATCATACTGAGGAATATCGAAATCCATGTTAAAATAGAAATATTAAACAAGGCAATAAGATAAACGAGGTGTTTGTACAATTATAAGAAAAAATAAACTTGCACCAAGTACTGTGAGCTAGGGGTAGATATTAAAAACGTTAGGGGTAAATTCATAGAATACGATAATAGCCTTTTGTATTTCAGGAAATGACAACACTGGCATTGTTGGGTACCATTTGACATATCCATTGTAAAGTTTGATATTGTTACAATTTTCTCTTCTTAAAATCACTTACTGGCTTACACAACACTTTTCACTATTAAATAACAACTCGTTAATAATTACTTAACACTTTCACATTCAAATACAAACTGAACTAACCACGCCTATTCTATCCCTATTTATATACCTGTATAATTTACTAGAATATATGAGAATATAATTCCAGAATTCTACTAGAAATATAACAAATTATGATAACTCAATGATATAATATTTCTGTCGTTACATTATAATAACGATGATACATAGATATAATATTTCTATAAGGACGTATCAAAATAATTTTTCTATAAGGGAGCATCAAAAAATTCTTCTAGTCCTTCGTTACATTGTCCCCCCTCCTAATTCTGATCGTTCCGATTAGCTTCGTTACGCCCGTTGTTTGGCTTCAACCTGTGGAGATGTATTACTTTCATTTTGGCGTTGGGGTTTCGTTGGATTCGTAGATGGTTCTTCCTATAATAGCATCAATTTCAGTGATTTTCCCTACTTTCTCTGTGGAACCCATAACTAAACTATGTCACCTTTTTGGAACACTACCGAGGTTGCCTTGATATCATATTTTGTCTTCATTCTATTACGAGATCCATGTTTTCTCTACTAGTTCGTGAACTTCTCGCAACGTCTTTTATAAGGCATCCACCAAGTCTTCAATCGCCATCAGTTGAGGAACCGAACATTATGTCGCAAGGCAATCTAAGTTCCTTTCCAAATAAATCTTTGGCTGGTGTAACTCCGATAGTTTCATGAACTGCGGATCGATACGCCATTACGAAGATTGGTAAATATTTGTCCCAATCGTTCCGATGTTTGTCTACAACCTCTGAAAGGTGTTCTATAATGGTCCTATTAAATTGTTCAACCATGCCATCTGAAGATGTAAAGCTGTTGTCCTGGTTCTATGGATGCTAAGTAGTTCGTAGAGATTTTGAAAATGTTTGAATCAAAATTACATTCTGATGAGGTTTTCTTGTTAGGGATAGCAAATACCTGACGCCATTCACTGAATAGCAACCAAGATGTATTTGTTGCCTTGATCTGTTTCTGGAAATGATTCAGCTATATCAATAGCCATATCAATCCAGCCATATTCCATCATTATACTTCGTCATTTTTCCCTTAGATCTTATGCTTGGTCCATGGCTAGCTGCACATTTAGAGCACGTTCCTACCGTGATTTTACGTCTTGACAGAAGTTAACTTAGCAAAACCTTTCTCAAAATTTGTCTAGAGTCCTAAATGAGCACCATATTTTCTATTGTGAACTTCTTCTAAACCCATTGGAACTTTGTTTCTGGGTACTATTAAATGAGTGACAAACATTTTATTCTGGATTGTTCTATGGAAGAAACAAAAAGGAGTTTGCAACGAATTGCTATTCTAATAGTATATTTTGCAGGACAAGTAACCTAACTTGTAATTTTTACCTATTTGTATGGCACACGATAAGAATACTAGTGTACACCAAACAGTCATAAGTTGTGAATATAGGGGACGTTGATAAAGTTGTCTGGAGTCATCATGACCCCAATAGCGCATGTTCTTCTTATTTACAGATCTCGAAAGATCGAAGTGAGCCTCATCACTGTCGTGAGGCATGCCAAGAAGTATCTCACATGCATTGCCTCGAGCAACAAAATCGCGTTAAGTTCCGGCACCACAATCAATTTGTAGGGATGAGTTCTTGAGTAACAGTCAACATACTCGAGAGAGCCTGGAAAAAACCCAGATAAAAAAAAGCCGAGCATCAGGTATGGAAAAAAATTTCAGTAGAAATTTAATGCATAAACAAATGTAATGTCTCATCTTTACCTGGACTTTTTATCCATTCATTCTATTGGCATATATTCCTTCAAGTTACTGTACAGTTTACAAAACATATTATTTAATCTTTTGATTAGTAAAAGCTTGTAATTTCTATTTGCTAAAATTGCATGTATACTTTTGTATTTTATAAGATTTGTTGAATATATTATTCATTTGTTATTTAAGGTTTACGAGCCTACAAAAAAGACAAAGTTACACCAAAAGTTAAACAGATATCATCAATCAACCCAATCCTGTCCACTGCTAAACATAGGCCTCTCGTAAGTTTTGCCACTTATTTCTGTCCCGTGCCGCTTGCATCCAGTTTGATTCTATGCGCCTTATATCGTCCGTCCATCTGGTAGGCGGGCGGCTTCTTCCTCGGTAAGCCTCCTGTCTTGGTCTCCATTCCAAGATTTTTCTCGTCCATCGATTGTCCGTGTTCCTAGCGACATGTCCAGCCCAGTTCCACTTTAACGTTGCAATCCTCCCGACTGCATCTGCAACACCTGTTCTTCGTCGTATTTCTGTATTCGGTATTCTGTCTCTGATGCTAACTCCCAGCATAGATCTTTCAATGGCCAATTGTGTCACTCTCAACTTATTTACGCTTTTCTTTGTTAGTGTTAGCGTCTCTGCTCCATATGTCAAAACGGGGAGGATACACTGGTCAAACACCTTTCTCTTCAAGCAGACAGGGATCTCCGATTTAAGTATATTTTTCAGTTTTCCAAAAGCTGTCCACGTCAGCCCTAGTCTTCTTAGAATTTCCCATGTTTCGGCCTAAACGGATTTCATGTCCTAGGTATTTGTAGGTGGTGACTGGTTCGATTTTGTGGTCTCCTACTGAGATATTGTCGTTTAGTACAAGGTTGGTCATAAACTTAGTTTTCTTACAATTTATTTTTAGACCAACATCACTTGACAGTCTGTAGAGCTTTTCGAACATTCTTGCTGCTTTATCCGTGCTATCCGATATGAGGACAATGTCATCGGCGAATCTTAGGTGATTAACGTCCACCTCGTTTATGTTTACTCCCATATTTTCTTCAAAAGAAATCTGCTTGTACATATATTCCAAGATAGTGGCAAACAATTTCGGCGAGATTGTATCTCCCTGCCGAACTCCACGTTCTATTTTGAAGGTATTTGTGTCTTTGTGGAGTCTGACACAGGCTATGGCTGTATCGTATATGCTCTTGATTAACGAACCGTCGTGAGACAGGTTAGTTTTACCCTACTGATGACTCGTCGTTGCGATAGTAATCCTGCTCAGTACGAGAGGAACCGCAGGTTCGGACATTTGGTTCACGCACTAGCTCGAGCGGGCATGGTGCGAAGCTACCATCCGTTGGTTTATGCCTGAACGCCTCTAAGGCCGTATCCTTTCTAGTCAAATGTGGCAACGATATCTCTTGGAGTTCCGAGAGTAGAAAGGCTCAAAACAATGTGACTTTACTAGGCGGTCGGCGTTCGCGCCGGTCGTCGCACGAGCCCTAATTGCCGCGAGGGATCACCGGTCGGCGGCGAGATCGATCCTTGCCATGTTCGACCTGATCTCTTGGCGGTCGATCATGGGTCAAACAATCGTTTCGATGTTGGAACTCGGAACTGTCGATTCGACTGTCTACCAGCACCCTCAGCATTTTATATTGGTCTATGGTATCAAATGCTTTTTCATAATCAATAAATATAAGAATAAGTGGCTTATTGTATTCTATGCACTTTTCTATCAGGGACTTAAGAACTTGCAGGTGGTCATTCGTTCCATAACCAGAGCGAAACCCAGCCTGTTCGCAAGGTTGATAACTATCTAATTTATTTGTGAGTCGATTTGTTATTATCTTTAGGAATAACTTATACATGTGTGAGAGCAAACTGATTGGGCGATAGTTTTTCAGATCTGAAATGTCCCCTTTCTTGTGCATTATTACAATAAGAGCTTTATACCACGTGGAGGGAGTTATGCCCTTTGTCAGGCACACGTTAAATAACTTCTGTAAAATGCGGGTTTATGTTGGTCCCCCTTCTTTTATGGCTTCAATTACCACTTTATCTTCCCCAGGTGCCTTGTTTTTCTTCATGCCAGTAATAGCATTTGCCATTTCATCTTCTGTGATGTCTGGAATATCTTCAGATCCGACATTTCGGATTTCTGGTATTGGTGGGCGATCTTTGCTGTCCACGTTGCTTTTATACACTTCGGAGTAAAAATCTTCTGCTATCTTCAGCAGTTCCTCTCTATTTGTTTCGATGGGCACACCTTTTATTTCTTAGCTTACAGACATTATTTGTACCTTCTGCTAGTTTTCTGCGTAGGACTTTTAGGCTCTTATTATTCTCTATAACCTTATATATAACCAAACATATACCAAAAAATAATTACTTGGTTCTTAAAAGTTTTTAACTCGGAGAAACGAGCTTCATGGTATCAGTTCGATTTTCTTTGAAACAACTGTACGGTCAAAGTACAAACTTTTTAACTAGAAAAACAATATTATCTAGATGTGCTTTAAAATACATTTTTCATCGTCTAGTTAAAAATTATTAAAATCCTCATCCTGAAAAGTCTATATTAACAATATTAGTAGCAAGGAACAAAAAAGTGAAGTTTTAGATTTTATTTACGTAATAATATGTAGTCATAAATACGTCAATATAAAAATTTCGGTAATGTTTTAATTAACATAATCGAAAAAAATTTGATTTTAAACCATTGGCTTGCAATTTACATTCTTAATTCTTAAAAACAATTGCACCACTTACCGTTAAATGTTGTTTTCACTTTTGGTGTAGAAAAATAATTTAATTGGAACCTATAACACTAATGTTCTTTAAAAACATTTAAAGACGGTACAGAAACTTTAACAAATAATTTTTGAAATGTTGATGCTGATAGCCGTTACTATGTGGTAGTTAATCATCTTCGGGAAATATTTAAAAGGAACTACCATGTTTTATACCACTAAATTTATTTAGAAAACAGTGACTGCAGTTTCAACTCACAGAGTCATTTTCAAACTGAATTACAAAGATAGACTAAGTATTCAATACAAAAACATGAGAAAACTTAACAATAAATAAAACCTACCTGAGATATTACATTATTACAAAGGGGAGGTACTAAATTTTGGGAACTAATTATTATTTGGCGACCAGAAATAACGGGAAAAACCCAAGTTCTGTCTGATCATTATTTACATTTTTATTTTTACTATGTTTATATATTTCTAAAGATTCAAGAATATTTAACTTTTGGCTCTTTGTTGAATAATGTAATATGTCAGTGTTGCCCAAATCAGGAAAACTGTGGCTGTGTTCTAAGCAATGGTTGGCAAAGCTCGAGTCTGTTTTTTGTAGTCTATATGATCGGTGGTGTTCTGAAAAGCGAGTTTTAAAGCTTCTACCACTTTGTCCAATATACAAGCTATCACACTCTGAACATTTTAACTTATAAACTCCTGATTTATCCAATTTATTAATTTTATCTTTAACATTGTAAAGGATAGTGGACAGATTGTGTTGAGATTTAAAGGCTACTTTTATGTTATGTTTGGAAAGAGTATTAGCTATGTTTTCTGATAGGATACCACAGTATGACAAAGATATATAAGATGAACTATCTCTATCATTTTTTTTTTTGGGATATATTGAATTAAAAGCTAGTTATTTTTGTTTTTTAGTTATTAATTTCTTTATGGTTGGTTGGGAGAAATTGTTTGATATTGCAATCCTTTCAATGATATGTAGTTCCTCTTGAAGATCTTCTTCAGAGAAAGGCAAAGAGAATGCTCTATGTATCATTGAATTGTATGCAGCCATTTTGTGTTGTAAGGGGTAAAAAGAATCATTAGATATAGTATTACCTGTAAACGTTGGTTTTCTAAAAATTTTAAAATTACTCTATTATGGTGAGATCAAGAAAATTTATTTTATGGTTATTTTCAGTTTCCACAGTAAATTGAATTTTTGGATGGCAATTATTAATGTATTGTAAAAATTTTTGAAGCTGTCTAGTAGTGCCTTTAATGCTAGAACATCATCTACATATCTGTACCAAAATTGAACATGGTTTTTTAAGGCACTACTAGACAGCTTCAAAAATTCTTACAATACATTAATAATTGCCATCCAAAAATTCAATTTACTCTGGAAACTGAAAATAACCATAAAATAATTTTCTTGATCTCACCATAATAGAGTAATTTTAAAATTTTTAGAAAACCAACGTTTACAGGTAATACTATATCTAATGATTCTTTTCACCCCTTACAACACAAAATGGCTGCATACAATTCAATGATACATAGAGCATTCTCTTTGCCTTTCTCTGAAGAAGATCTTCAAGAGGAACTACATATCATTGAAAGGATTGCAATGTCAAACAATTTCTCCCAACAAACCATAAAGAAATTAATAACCAAAAAACAAAAATAACTAGCTTTTAATTCAATATATCCCAAAATAAAAAATGATAAAGATAGTTCATCTTATATATCTTTGTCATATTGTGGTATCCTATCAGAAAACATAGCTAATACTCTTTCCAAACATAACATAAAAGTAGCCTTTAAATCTCAACACAATCTGTCCACTATCCTTTACAATGCTAAAGATAAAATTAATAAATTTGATAAATCAGGTGTTTATAAGTTAAAATGTTCAGAGTGTGATAGCTTGTATATTGGACAAAGTGGTAGAAGCTTTAAAACTCGCTTTTCAGAACACCACCGATCATATAGACTACAAAAAACAGACTCGAGCTTTGCCAACCATTGCTTAGAACACAGCCACAGTTTTCCTGATTTGGGCAACACTGACATATTACATTATTCAATAAGGAGCCAAAAGTTAAATATTCTTGAAACTTTAGAAATATATAAACATAGTAAAAATAAAAATGTAAATAATGACCAGACAGAACTTGGGTTTTTCCCGTTATTTCTGGTCGCCAAATAATAATTAGTTCCCAAAATGTAGTACCTCCCCTTTGTAATAATGTAATATCTCAGGTAATTTTTATTTATTGTTAAATTTTCTCATGTTTCTGTATTGAATACTTAGTCTACCTTTGTAGTTCAGTTTGAAAATGACTCTGTGAGTTGAAACTGCAGTCACTGTTTTCTTAATAAATTTAATGGTATAAAACATGGTAGTTCCCTTTTTAAACATTTTCTGAAAATAATTTTTGTTTTTTATTTAATGCAATTTTTTTAAATTATTTTAGTCCATTACAAATTGAATTATTTTCTTTAAGTTAAAGGGTTGGTTTTCCAATTATGTTTACTATAACATCAAACTATTAATTTACATTAATAGTTTTATGTTATATTTTATTGCTCAACTGCGGCATTGGTCAAAATGAAGATTAAACTATGTAACACTTATATTTACAATCGCTTGCCAGCAGTAGGCAATACTGCAATATTTGTTTTGCATTACTTTATTAACAATTTTATTAAGTCCAGATTGTGTCCGGGAGCAGAGCTACTATGATCACAGATAACATCCTGTTTGAGATAACGTGTGTGGAACGGAAACAAACAAACTATCGAAATCCGCAGAAAAAAAAAACTGGAGAAACTACTGCGTAAACCTGAAACGGAAACTACCAAAAAATCAAGAAATCAAGTAGGCAAGAATATCAGGAAATTAGGTCGAATACAGAATATTACTGACTAAGTACAATAGGAACTAGCGTAAGGCTAAGAGAGAATCATGGGGAATGCACTGTGAAGAGATTGAGAAGACCCCAGAATGTGCCAGACTCCGGGAGATACTCTCGAAGGATACGCAATCATTAATAAACCTTACTGGGAAGCATACCTATGCTGCGAAGGAAACGATGACTGAATTATTCCGGGTACATTTCCCTGGTTTAAGAATAATTCAGGAGACTTGGAAACTCAGTGGAACGGTAACCACCGCGGCAAGCATCACCAGGGAGAACTGGCAAACAGCCAAAAAGGTTATTACCTATGAAAAATAAAATGGGCCATATACTCATTTGAATTCCATAGATCGTCGGGACCGGACGGGATTTATCCGACAATGCTATAGCAGGGACCAAACCTGCTAATTATCAAACTCTGATATATGTTCCAAAAATATGAATTCTAACTAGGGTAGTATTTAGTATTAGTATAACTTTCAATTCAATGGCAAATAGTCAGTCAGAACCAGCATGCGTACAGGACCTGGAGACAGTGCTTCACGAACTGATCAGCAAAGTGAAAAACACGCTGGAAAATGGAGAAGTGCTTCTAGGAGCATTTCTAGACATGGAAGGAGCGTTCGTCTTTTCAATCAATTATCACTGCAATAAGGAACGTAAATTTAGAATAGACCTGTTGCAGGTAGATCGAAAATATGTTAAAAGACAGGGTTGTTTACAAAGAACTACTTGGAGAAACGCTGATGGCACGGTTAATAGGGGGGTGTCCTCAGAAGGGAGTTCTCTCCTCATTACTTTAGAACCTTGTGATGGAGAGAGGGAGGGTTACTCTGTACTAGGATATGCAAATTACTTGGTAATCTTAACCCAAGGTTAATTTAATACGACCACAATTGGGTCTCAGGGCTGTAATCCCCTTAACAAAATGGAGACAGCTAGTGGACCTCGGTTCCATCATCATACAAGGAAACACAATACCACTTTCCAGGGAAGAAAAATATTTGGGGGTAATTTTGGACTTCAAGCTGACCTGGAACAAGCACGTGGAAAATGTAACAAGAAAATTGGAAACAACCCTTATGATTATTAGAAGATTATTCGGGAAAACATGGAGTTTCTCATCGAAGAAGGTGCATTTATTATGCACCAGCGTATTGAGACCAGCCATCACATATGCTGCCCTGGTCTGGTCGCCTAAAGTAATGCTGGAGCACTACGAAGGCCATGAAATCGACCCCTACTTCAGAAATGGAGTAAATTCTAGATCTACCTCCGCTATACTTAGTAATTCAGGAACAAATGAGAATGGGGCTCCATCGGCTATACCACTCAACGCCAGTTACACATATGTCGCTGACTGGAACAAAATTGGGAGTTCTGAGTTGGAAATTATCTGATACACTGATGGTTCAAAACCTGTGAGGGTACCGGACATGGTCACAACCAAGGAAAGAAATAACTCTTCTCCTCGAAAAATACCTAATATTATTCCAGGCAAAAATATATGCAATTTTACAGTGTCCAGATGAAATAAAAAGGAGAGCTTACAAAGGGAAGCAAATCTACATTTATTCTGACAGCCAAGCAGCTCTGAAGGTCCTAAAGGGCTAAAAGGTGTCATCTAGATGGGTTTGGGAATGTCAGAGTGAACTTACAACTCTGGCAAAGGACAACAGAGTTATGTTTAAGTGGGTACCAGGATACGAAGGCATACAGGGAAATGAAAAAGTTGACGAGCTAGTGAGAGCTGGGGAGGGGGGGGAATGTGTGTGGATGAGAATTACCTAAAATCGACGGATCAAAAACTGATAAGCGGCCAAACGGCTAAATATGTGTACACTTCTTTGGGTTCTAAAATAATGTATTTCACGGAGCAAGTATTTTATTTTTTTTTTTGACTATTTTCATTGCATAATTTTGAATGAAATCGGTCAAAAAGTGGTAAAAATAACTACTATTTTTGGTTGGTGCTGTACCATCTTGCCCCGCATAAGGGGTAAGATGGGAAAAAATAGATATCGAAAAAGTAATAGAGAATGAAATCTTTCACGGCTTTGGTCAAACTGAAAATCATGGTTCCTGGATTTAGACCGTGTCAAATTAGTTTGATCGCATGGCGTAGATAACCTCTATAATTTCTTGGATCATCTAAATCAACAACATTCTAGCATAAAATTCACTATTGAAACTGAATCAGATGATGCCCTTCCCTTCCTTGATCTACTAGTACAAAGGAAAGAGAATGGCAAGTTAGGACATTCTGTGTACAGAAAACCAACACATACAAATCGATATCTCAATGCAACATCACACCATTATCCTTCTCAAAAACAATCAGAAACAGAAAAACTGACTAATTCTTTGAGAGGTAACGGATATTGTGGTGAAGATATAAGACGTTCTATTAATAAATATAAAAACCAAACTCCTCATCAAAATGTCATAAATGTACCTCCTATGGAGAGTGTTGTCTTACTTTACATACACTAAAGACTATATAAACACAAGACTTTCACCGCTTATGGACGCCTTGGCAACTCTCTTTTCCTTTCAAACTAATTCATAAATTTAGTTATAATAAATAATAGTAAAAAAGCAAGAAATGAGGGGATGCAGTGTTGCCGTGTTGTATAGTAAATCTTAAATACGGGTACAGGTTTTTAATCCCTCCGTTTTTATTCTTTAAATTTACAAAGCGAATATTTCCATTAATCAGACGATCATGTTATATTTATGTTGACTAGTTTTTATGGATATGAAACAGTACTATATATTATCCATTTGTTACGGGTTTTCACAGTTTTATATTAATTTCTCATAGACAATGGCTACAAACTTATAACCTGACTAGTTAAAATGGAAATTTTTTTTTATTTGAGTAACTAAACGGTTTAACTTCCACAGCAACCACATAGGGTTTAAAAGTTAAACCTGTTTAGTGAATCTGGTTAACAGGATTTCGACTATTTCTATTATAATACGATACTTGTGTTATTATGTCTTGTAATATGGTTAACTAACTAATCATAGGTAAAGTAATAAAAAGTAGGTAATTAAAACTAATTCCTTAATAATAATATTTTATTTTTGAAAAAATTAGGCTTTTAAATTATACATTATATAAAAATGCTACTCATGACGTAAAAAAATACGTATTTAATATTTTTTCGGCATACTCCACCATATTACAGAATGAAACAAATCAAAGGCGGACCCAAATGACCCTTCAAAACTTTTCCTGTAAGTAAAATTTGAAAATATTTCTTAAAAACAAATAACAAAACTTACCTATATATAAACCCTACCCTAAAAAGACAAAATTTATTTATTACACAAAACAGTATTTTATTGTTTATAATCAAAACTTTCATTTTGCACCACTGAACTCAAAAAAAAACTAAATAAATTTTGCTAAATAATCGAATTGAAGCTAAAACGGCAACTAAAACAGCGAATACCCTAATTTTATATCCCCGATATTTTGCGATACTTTCTTAGGGCTATTCTTCTTAATTATTACTTTCAGTTCTATCATTTGAAGTAATCATGATCACTTTAACCTTATGACAGGTAAATGAATATTGAAAAAACTTGAAGGTAGCACGTTTTTCACTTTGATCATTTGATAATTATTCTAAAGAATACAACTCTCATAGCATAGGTTAAATTAGGCAACCAACAATACATCGAAGAGGTGTCTTTAGCCGAAGGGACGTGCAGTGTTGTCATATTTCGAAGAAACATTTAAAAACTGAGATTTTATCATATTATAAATATAGCACTGTGAGCATTATTTCAACAGTAGGCCTATATTATACTATTGTTATAGAGGTTTTCTTTTCTTATGCAGTTTTTAGTCTACCACGGCTCGCTGAGCACCAGTCCGGTATAAATACAAGGCTATGTCGTATTATTCAACATCTTACCGCCATCCTCCGCTCAGATTTAACTTCAAATACAAGATCCGAACATAAATAAGTACGACGACGGGTGTCTGGGACGATACCAACTAGAATCCCACTGACAAGTCCCATTGTTGGTACCGGGACGAAACACCCACATTTTTAGAGAGAAATTCTATATATACGAAACCCGACTTAGACACGGCAGGTCTTTTCTAGGTTTTCCCAGCCAAATTACCCGATGACGACAGAATAACCCGAGAAAAGAGACCGGTATAGACAATCCATATGAGAGACAGAGAAAGAAAACTGAACGTGCTTGTATAATTAATATAGGGGTATACAGGGACACGCCGCTAAGTAGTAAAACTAGACTTTCTCCTATATTACAACAGCTATTGCTCCTCGATAGTCATTCTGTGTTCTAATTTCATGGAGTAAGGATCACTGAAGGTGCCTCGTGCAATCGTAGGCGAAACGTCGGATAATAATTCCAATTTGACACGGTCTGAATCCAGGAGCCATAATTTTCAACTTATCTAAAAAATAATAATTTTGTATTAACGATTAGGACTGATATTTTGTTCTTAAACTAAAATATTATTAAATATTATTTACTTCAAAAGAATTATTAAAGTTAACTGATTTATAAGCTTTGTTTCATTTGAACAAAACCTTAGCATTTTCATCTGGCCTCTATTTTAAGCTTATTAATAATGATAGAGAAAATAATCCCTTCACGCAACTACGACACTGACTTTAAAAAAGTGCAAAATAGTTTTTTTTTTAAGTTTGGATCATTTGGATTCAGATTTTAAACCGACTTCATTTCCATATGATTATTACAATGTATAACGTTTTTCTGTGTTCTGTTACTTTTTGTATTAGCTAAGAGTACCTTGGTGTGGTTAGTTTGCAGGTATTTTTTATAAGTTTTTAATTTGGTGCTGACTTCAGAAAAGTGATATGGAAATAAGTAAATCTGCAATTACGAAATTAATTGAAATATCAAATAGTTGCCAGTTTTTTTTTACTTTTCGGTGCAATTTTTTAAAATCGGTTTATTTATTAATCTAAAAGTTAACGAATGCGGGTAATTCGTTTTTTTTTTCTTTTATTACTTTCAGCAAAAAGCAATTGTTAGTGATATTAGAGTGTTAAAAAAATCGGTTATGTACTCTACAAAAATTTTTTACCGGTCTCTAGACCGGTTGTATCTCGGAAAATGTTGGTCACAACACTTTTGGGAAAAATATTCTTAAGCAAAGTGGCCAAGACGGTTTAAGATAAAATATTTTTAAGTTTCTAAATAGGCTTTAAGAGAGGATATCTTATTATATAAAACAGAAAACAATAATTTCTTTAAAAAATCAAATATAATAGTGCCCTTTATGGTTTTTGATATCTACTACTTATGTTTTGAAACTTTTTCTTTTAACATATAAATTAAAGGAAGGGGGAAGCAAAAACTATTATTATTAAAAAATACTATAATTCTAGATTGCCTTAACCAATTCTAATGAATTTGATAATATTTAGGACGTAATTTTAAGAAAAATAAATATAATTAAATAAAATATTTTTACGTTTATAAAAACTATTATTTCTCAAAATTCAGATGTAGACGTAAGTGATATTTCAAGTTTTCAATATCTACTAATTATACTTTAAAATTTTCATATTTAACTTTTTGTTTTAACTTAGAAAAAAAAGTGTGGGAAGCACGAAATATTGTGATTAAAAAACTCTAACTCTGGATTGCTTTGTCCGATTTCTGTGAACTTGGTTGTAGTTAAGATGTATTTCTTATTTAGTTAAAAAGCTCTAATTAAGTTTTAATAGTATTTTATCAATCAATCGTCAGATGGCGTTTCATATATTTTTTTAAAAAAGGCGACATTCCAAATAATCTGCTTTATAACATTTAAAATGAGGAAAACAAAGCCACCAACTAGAACTTGCTATTGCTTTTAGAAATAAAATTATCTGTCCAAATCAATTTACAATGTGTAGTGCGGTATTATATATGACAAACGCTTAAATTGAGAAAATTTTGGACTTTTTATTGAGTTAATTACCTGTGCTGTGGGAACATGTGGAACTGGAGATACACAGAAACAAGTGGTTTCAACACGCTGGTTCTCCACTAACGTTAGGGAGTATTTGGATAATCAGTTTGCCAATAGATGGATAGAAACAGGTTTGACAATTTATTGCCCAGCCAGATCACCGGATTTAACAGTATTAGATTTTTACTTACAAGGAAGCGCAACAACTTCACAAAATATGCTTCGTTGTATGTGCTATACAATCAATTTTTCTAGAAGAAGTTGAAACTGCTATAGTTTCTATTCGTCAAAGGCTCGGCGGTTGCGTAGTTAGTAATGGGTGCCATTTTGAACATTCACTACACTAGAATATTCTATTACTTCTTTTTCGTTTAATTTTTGCTTGGTAAGTCAATCATTTTAATTACTGTTCTGTCGATAAATGATACTTTAGTCAAAAAATTTACTTTAAAACTTTAACAACTATCATTACTTTTGTCTATAAGTTGATTTAAAAAAATACTAGCACTTCTAATTTTTGGATCTTTTTCTAACATTATATGTTATGAAGTACACCTTTTTAATAATAATTTTTTAAAAAATTGGAAAAATTAATAGCCTCGATAAATTACACCATCTGTCGCATAAAATATTGTTATTAAAAATACTATAACTCTAGATTGCTTTATCCAATTTTAATGAATTTGATCATATTTAGGAGGTAATTTTAAGAAAAATAAATATAATGAAATAAAATATTTTAAAGTTTATAAATGTATCCAATAAGGCATATTTGATAATATAAAATAGAAAAACTATTATTTCTCAAAAAATTCAGATGTAAACGTAAGTGCTATTTCAAGTTTTCAATATCTACTAATAATGCTTTAAAATTTTCATATTTAACTTTTTATTTTAACTTAGAAAACAAATTGTGGGAAGCACGACATATTGTGATTAAAAAAACTCTAACTCTGGATTGCTTTGTCCGATTTCTGTGAACTTGGTTGTAGTTAAGATGTACTTCTTATTTAGTAAAAACGCTTTAATTAAGTTTTAATATAATTTTATCAATCAATCGTCAGATGGCGTTTCATATATCTTTTTAAAAAATACGACATTCCAAATAATCTGCTTATTAACATTTAACATGAGGAAAACAAAGCCACCAACTAGAATTTGCTATTGCCTTTAGAAATGAAATTATCGATCCAAATCAATTTACTGTTAATGTGTAGTGCGGTATTATATATGACAAACGTTTAAATGGAGAAAATTTTGGACTTTTTATTGAGTTAATTACCTGTGCTGTGGGAACATGTGGAACTGGAGATACACAGAAACAAGTGGTTTCAACACGCTGGTTCTCCACTAACGTTAGGGAGTATTTGGATAATCAGTTTGCCAATAGATGGATAGAAAGAGGTTTTACAATTTATTACCCAGCCAGATCACCGGATTTAACAGTGTTAGATTTTTACTTACAAGGAAGCGTAACAACTTCAGAAAATATGCTTTGTTGTATGTGCTATACAATCAATTTTTCTAGAAGAAGTTGAAACTGCTATAGTTTCTATTCGTCAAAGGCTCGGCGGTTGCGTAGTTAGTAAAGGGTGCCATTTTGAACATTTACTATACTAGAATATTCTATTACTTCTTTTTCATTTAATTTTTGCTTGGTAAGTCAATCATTTTAATTACTGTTCTGTCGATAAATGATACTTTGGTCAAAAAATTTACTTTAAAATCTTAATAACTATCATTACTTTTGTCTATAAGTTGATTTAAAAAAATACTAGCACTTCTAATTTTTGGATCTTTTTCTAACATTATATGTTATGAAGTACACCTTTTTATTAATAATTTTTTAAAAAATTGGAAAAATTAATAGCTTCGATAAATTACACCATCTGTCGCATAAAATATTGTTATTAAAAATACTATAACTCTAGATTGCTTTATCTAATTTTAATGAATTTGATCATATTTAAGAGGTAATTTTAAGAAAAATAAATATAATGAAATAAAATATTTTAAAGTTTATAAATGTATCCAATAAGGCATATTTGATAATATAAAATAGAAAAACTATTATTTCTAAAAAAATTCAGATGTAAACGTAAGTGCTATTTCAAGTTTTCAATATCTACTAATAATGCTTTAAAATTTTCATATTTAACTTTTTATTTTAACTTAGAAAACAAATTGTGGGAAGCACGACATATTGTGATTAAAAAAACTCTAACTCTGGATTGCTTTGTCCGATTTCTGTGAACTTGGTTGTAGTTAAGATGTACTTCTTATTTAGTAAAAAAGCTTTAATTAAGTTTTAATATAATTTTATCAATCAATCGTCAGATGGCGTTTCATATATCTTTTTAAAAAATACGACATTCCAAATAATCTGCTTATTAACATTTAACATGAGGAAAACAAAGCCACCAACTAGAACTTGCTATTGCCTTTAGAAATGAAATTATGGATCCAAATCAATTTACTGTTAATGTGTATTGCGGTATTATATATGACAAACGTTTAAATGGAGAAAATTTGGAGTTTTTATTGAGTTAATTACCTGTGCTGTGGGAACATGTGGAACTGGAGATACACAGAAATATGTGGTTTCAACACGCTGGTTCTCCACTAACGTTAGGGAGTATTTGGATAATCAGTTTGCCAATAGATGGATAGAAAGAGGTTTTACAATTTATTGCCCAACCAGATCACCGGATTTAACAGTGTTAGATTTTTACTTACAAGGAAGCGCAACAACTTCACAAAATATGCTTCGTTGTATGTGCTATACAATCAATTTTTCTAGAAGAAGTTGAAACTGCTATAGTTTCTATTCGTCAAAGGCTCGGCGGTTGCGTAGTTAGTAATGGGTGCCGTTTTGAACATTTACTATACTAGAATATTCTATTACTTCTTTTTCATTTAATTTTTGCTTGGTAAGTCAATTATTTTAATTACTGTTCTGTCGATAAATGATACTTTAGTCAAAAAATTTACTTTAAATCTTAACAAATATCATTACTTTTGTCTATAAGATAATTTTAAAAATAATAGCACTTCTAATTTTTGGATCTTTTCCTAACTTTATATTTTATGAAGTAGACCTTTTTATTAACAATTTTTTAAAAAATTGGAAAAATTAATAGCTTCGATAAATCACACCATCTGTCGCATAAAATATTGTTATTAAAAAATACTATAACTCTAGATTGCTTTATCCAATTTTAATGAATTTGATCATATTTAGGAGGTAATTTTAAGAAAAATAAATATAATGAAATAAAATATTTTAAAGTTTATAAATGTATCCAATAAGGCATATTTGATAATATAAAATAGAAAAACTATAATTTCTCAAAAAATTCAGATGTAAATGTAGGTGCCATTTTACGTTCTTAATATCTATTAATTATGTTTTAAAACTTTCTTATTTAACTTTTTGCTCTAACTTAGAAAACAGAGCGGGGTAAGCACGAAATATTGTGATTAAAAAAACTCTAACTCTGGATTTCTTTGTACGATTTTAATGAACTTGGTTTGAGTTAAGATATACTTCTTATTTATTAAAAGAGCTTTAATTAAGTTTTAATAGTATTTTATCAATCAGTCGTCGGATAGCGTTATATATATATATATATATATATATATATATATATATATATATATATATATATATATTTTTAAAGAGACATTTCAAATAATCTGCTTCATAACATTTAAAATGAGGAAAACAAATCCACCAACTAGAGCTATTGCTTTTAGAAATAAAATTATCTATCTAAATCAATTTACTGTTAATGTGTAGTGCGGTATTATATATGACAAACTTTTAAATGGAGAAAATTTTAGACTTTTTATTGAATTAATTACCTGTGCTGTGGGAACATGTGGAACTGGAGTTAACAGAAACATGTGATGTCAACACGGTGGTTCTCCACTAACGTTGGGAAGTATTTGGACATCCAGTTTGCCAATAGATGGATAGGAAGAGGTTTTACAATTTATTGCCCTGCTAGATCACCGGATTTAACAGTGTTAGATTTTTACCTACGAGGAAGCGTGGCAACCTGAGAAAATATGATTCGTTGTATAGGACATGTTATACAATCAATTTTTCTAGTAGAAGTTGAAACTGCTATAATAGTTTCTATTCGTTAAAGACTCGACAGTTACATAGACTATACTATATCAGAATATTCTATTACTTTTTTTTCATTTAATTTGTTTCTTGGTAAGTCAATTACTTTGATTACTACCAGGCCTATAAATATGATACTTGTGTCAAAAAATTTACTTTGAAACCTCAACAAATATCATTATTTTTGCCTATAATTTGATTTAAAAAAATAATAGCAACTTCTACTTTTCGGATTTTCATTAACAATATTTGAAAAAATTGGAAAAATTAATAGCTTCGATAAATCACACCATCTGTCGGTTGGTTCATAAAATATCATTATAACTTGATTAAAGATTTTTTACTATATAAGAATTATCTCTTAAATAAGATCTAGTTTATTAAAATCGGACAAAGCAATCCAGAGTTATAGTATTTTTTTTCTGAATAATAATATTCTTTAATTTCCTTCCCATTTGCTTTAAAGATTAGAACAGCAGTTCCCAACCTTTTTCTTCTTGCGAACCCCTTCTAAAATCCGGAAAAAATTGGCGAACCCCCTGTGTAGTGTTGTAATCTTTCCCCTGGCCTTAAGGACATAATGACTAACTTATTTGCGACCACCTTCAAAATGTTAGGATGTTTCGTCCAAGCATCGGTGGTGGACTCGTCAGTGGGATCCACCGATGCCTTTCACAGAGACCCTTATCGTACTTTCTACATCTTGGAACTCCTATTTGGGTCAAATTTTGTCGGAGAACAACGGTGGGATGTTCCTTCCGTCATAGTAGTCATCAAGACCAGTAAATGAAATAGTAAAGTTGGGCCATTAAAATTTATTTTCCATATTGAATAACAGTTCATAACGAGAAACTAAGACATAATCATAAAACATTTACAGCTAAACATTATTAAAACTAAAGTGATAGCCTAACCTACAAAAATGAATTAATATAAAATAAATACAATAATAAAGAACTTGAAAAAACCCTCAATGGAATATTTGTGCCTGTTTCGTGAAACAGAAAAATTGGATCAGGTTCTGCATTTAATCGATTTCGGTACTTACGAGGGCAGCCTCAGAATTAACCGGCCTGACACATAGATGGCGGTAGTTGTTAAGATACAATGACTATGTTAGATACTACCACCCTTAGAAAGATCAAGTTTTAAGTTCGAAGACGCTACAATGTTTATTACTTGTTTGACAACCATCACTAGTGAACGCTATCAGTGAATTTGTAAACATCGAAAAAGTGGTCATGGTTATGTGATTCAATACTCTCAATTGAAAGGACGTGCTGCAACCAATCGATCGTCGAGCTAGACTCTACGTTGAGGGAGTCTGCATCTTTGTTTTCAACAGTGAAGTATTGGGTGGCGGAATTTAAACGAGGCCATACCAACTGCAAAGACGAATATCGCAGTGGTCAACCAAATGAGGTGACTATTCCAGAAATGGTGAAAAAAATCCACAAAATGGTATTAGATGATCGTCGACTAAAAGTGCGAGTTAGCAGAAATGGTAGGCATTTCAAAAAATGCTGTGCGTCGCATATTGACTGAACATTTGGACATGAGAAAGCTGTATGCAAGATGGGTGCCACGCTTGCTCACAATGGAACAAAAACAGCATCGTGAGGATGTTTCAATCGAGTGTTTGACTATGTTGGTCCACCACTACACACCCGAGACGAAGGAACAGTCAAAACAATGGACTGAAAGGGAAGAATCGTCTCCAAAGAAAGCAAATACGGTTCCATCTGCAGGCAAGGTCATGGCTTCAGTTTTTTGGGACGCGCATGGTATAATTTTTATCGATTTTCTTGAAAAAGGAAAAACCATCAACGGCAAGTATTATGCGAACTTATTGCAGCGTTTGAGTGGTGAAATTAGGGAAAAAAGACCGTATTTCGCGAAAAAGAAATTGTTGTTCCATCACGACAATGCGCCTGTTCAGACATCCGTTATTGCAGTGGCCAAAATCAGTGATTTAAAGGTTTTGACAATACGTATGTACAACTATATAATAACTATTTACAATATTTACAATGGACACCAGCACTGCACGGGTCCAAGCTGTCACCATCCAAAAATTAAATTCGGTCTTTTTAATATCTATTTTTTGTCACTTTTCGATTGTATGATGTAGCGAAAAAAACGTTTATTTTAAGAGCTGTATTTAATATTTGTCCATGACTGAACATTGTGGATGTTCACTACAGACTACAAAATCGTACGCTTTACAGATTGGGCATCTTTGCTGCCCAAAACGTCGTGTTAAATCCCACATCTAGAACACGACGTTAACTTCTCCATGATTGCCGTGCATGTCTTACACTTCTGCCGCAAAAACACCAAGAACGCATTTGTGGCGGGGTTTATTATTAGGGATTTTTTAAGTATGGACTTATAGGGAGATGGTTAAACTATATTCAAAATTGTTGATGTTCCAATGGTTTCAAGTTGCACCTACTCCAAGAGTCAGAAAGTGAGCAGTGGAGGGGGGCATTCTTTCAGCCTGCGGCGCACCGAAAAAAATGTTATTCTAACGCTTCACATTCATTTCGCTGGAAAAATTTGGATTATCTCGGAGAATATTGGTCGTAAAATCTTTATTTTTTTGAATTTGTGGTTTCCCGACGAGATATGAACAATGGATGATATTTTTTTGTAATTAAATTATTATTAAACATAGCAAAAACAAACTGCTGCTCGTGCTTCTCAAATTGCAAAAAAATGTTGCAGTGGTCAACAGTATATTATTAATTAGAAATATTAAAAATCAGATTGATTATTGGACGAACATTTTTCACATACAAAATTTTTTGCTAACATACATATTTTTTGCTTAAATCTATACAAAATATTGATTTCGTTCTCCGTTTCTTAGACATCGATGGACACTTATTTTCGAAACCCTTATCGGTTTCATTATTATCATTATCATTCTTATCGTCATCATCATAAGATTTACAAGTAAAACGGCTTCGTACTCCCTTCAGGGGATATTGACTCATACCAGGTACACAAAGATACCAAAAGTATGAAGCTCTGTGGGAACCCTTTCCATGTTATCGAGTCCTAGGTGACGTGGTCTGCTGAATTTCCTACGAACTTTCGGACGGTTCGCGCGGTTGCTAGGAGAGTTGCTTTCTGCATTAGTTTATACAAATACTCACTAAGGCCCAGTCCCTTGTTGTTCTACAGGAGGTTCTTTGGTATCACTCCAGTTGTTGAGAGTATTATGGGAATCGTCTGGACGCTGTTCATCACTCATCATCACTCTCATCATAGACATAATTATCAACATCATCAACCTCATCATTATTATCATAATCATAATTATTTTCTCCCCTATTACTTTCATCGTCTTTGAAAGTAATATTATAATGATTCTCGATTGGATAATCGGTTACAATATAATTGTCAAATGTAGTTTATTCTGCATCTCGAAAAATTATAATGCCATTAACAAATGTTGTTATTTGTTTCATTCTATATCTCGATAAATATTAATGGTACATTAAAAATTAATCTAATTTTTAATATTCCTAATTAACAGTATACTCTTGGCCAGTTTAACAATTTTTTCGCAATTTGAAAAGTACGTAAGTACGGTAAAGTTATAATTATGCATGAAATGTATAAAAGTGCAAGAATTTGTTTTTTGCAATGTTTAACAATAATTTGATTACAAAAACATATCATCCATTGTTCGAGTTTGAAGCATCCGAGTCACTTTTTTTTCCGCGTGCCGCAGGCTGAAATAACGCCCCCCTCCACTGCTCACTTTCTGACTCTCGGAGTAGGTGCAACTTAAAATCATTAGAACATCAACAGTTTTGGAATAATTGAGTTGAAAACTGCTGCATACAATAGTTTAACCATGTCCCTATGAGTTCCTACTTAAATAATCCCTTAATGTTAATAAACAACTCCGCAGCGATTTTAAAAAAAACTCTCTCTCAGCTTCTAGTGATCGTACACAATTTTTTTTTCAAAATGTGCGTCAAAATATCAGCTATCGTGTTCATTTATCGGCATTTCGATATCAACAATTGTCGAAGAGTTATTCTATTTGTTTATAACGAAAAAACGAACCAAAATTCTGTTTGTGTTTCAACAATTTAAGATCAACAATTCATTATTGTTAGTATAAATCTGGAACTTTTATTTGCGTACCCGTAGATCGCTGAGAATAAACGATAAAAAAACATAATAAATTTATAAACAAATTCACTGTGTAAAAAACTATTGAATATTTTTACTTGAAATTTTCTACATTTATTGTATGCAACAAGAGGCTCCTTTAGTTGAAGTATAAAGTTAATGCAATATATTTTTCTATTGTTTATAAACAATTGAAGAAATAGCCATTTTAGCAGGTTTTTTTGCAATAACTAACGAACAAATTATCCGGTTCGGATGGGCCTTGGCTCATTTTGTAGGTATATTCATTGCGCACAACTTTTGTATATATAGAACAATAAACAGTTTCACAGAAAATCGTATTCAAACATGTATATTAACCAGCCAACGGCGTAAATTTACCCTGCTAGTAAACGTTTTTCTTTTCAGAAATAAGTCTAGCAAAATTCTAACACAATGCCACCACGTCCAAGAGAAACAGATTCCCTTTCTTCTTTCGCTACTGGACCTTTGGGAGAATCCGATGATATTAAAACCGACACAATCTCACAAGACGTTTTTGAACCTGACAATCGTAAATTAGAAATCGTATGGAAAAACGTCATCGGTCTGGGTGCTGTGCATCTGATGGGACTTTATGGATTGTATTTGATGTTCACTAGTACAAAGTTGTTAACAGCTATTTATGGTAGGTATAAATAATCTATTTAGTTAGTTCAATTAGTCATAAATGGTGTCTAAATCAAGCAAGTTATCAAAGTTGCAACCATGGTTGCAATCTTTAGTAAAAAAGTCGGTGTCATGTAACTTTCTTGTTGTGGGAGTCACATCATATGGACGCAAATAATATCTGAAGCAGAAGGGAATAATCCGGTCTGTGTCTACCGATGGGAGTTAGTTTAGTCATTTCTTATACTGTGGAAGTAAAATTGTGAAGAAAATGTATCTTACTATTTCTCTAATCTATTGTTTCCGTCTGTGTGCGTTAACTTTCTTGTTGTAGGGTGGGAGTGAATAATTAACATTTTTAAGGTCCGGCAATTTATTCTCTAATTATTAAAGAATAATGACCTTCTTTTCCTTTTTTTTAATTTTTTAAGAAAATATTGATACGCAATGGGTTTGTCAACGGATATGCAGCATTTAAAAATAATTTTATATAATAATATTTTTCTGCCGTAATGGTGAACGGAGCATATATTTTCTTATCGTATTAATTTTTTCGACAAAATGATGAAAATGTTATTTCAAATAAAATAAGTGAACAAGGTCATTGCTGGGGGCGAATAAAAAAAATATACCAACAAAAGAAATTCACATTTGTCTAACTTATTTCGTAATATTTTGCTTTTGTTAACATATTAATGAATTTTTAATTTGACGATTTCAAAGTGGGGATTGCCATGACCACATGAATCATGACAATTTCATAAAATGAGTACGGACATAACTAATCTGAATTTACTTCCAAAACCAGTATTAATAATGAACAACGCTTTTTAACGTCATGTCCTCAATCTTCAGACATACAAAATATTAAATCTTAGAATGGCTACAGAACAAAAAAAAACATATGAGCTGGGTGGAAACATTGGTTAAATATAAGGTGGATGAAGTTATGCAAGAATATGAACATTGTGCAAATTAGCAACTGGAACAAAGTCGTTGACAATTTGAAAAAATAATTCAAACAGAGCTTAGAAATTATAGAGCCAATAGCCGATTCTGGCTAAAATATAAACCTTGTACTGAAATATTTTATGCATATAACAAAATAATAATGCATTATAATTATTGTAAGTTATATATGTATGTTTTAAAATATTCCAACTTCATTTTGAGGATGTATGTTTTTATTTATGTAAGTAATGTAATAGATGGAGAAATTGTACCATTTCTTGACATATTGATGAATGTACTTTTTTTTTATATGATAGAATAAACTATTCTATGGTTTAGTGCGAATTTTCAGATTTAAGAATTGATTGCTTAAAAGTTCAGTTTATCTTTTGGTAATCATTTGGAAAGTGCTAAAAATATATCATACTACATGTTTTGGAAATTTAATGTTATACGAAAACACTATAAATCCAAAAACGTTGTAAAGCAACACTATTTTTTACCCTATAGAGAAAAAGGAAAATGAAACAAATAAAATATGTACACATTCCATTATATTAAATAAAAACACAAAAATAAATAAAATAAATCACTTAAAACGCTATAAATCCGTTTAAATCGCACGCAACTCACAAAGCAAAAATAAACACAAAAATTGCGTTGAGCCGATACTGTGCTGTTTACGGATGGCGCTACGAAACAACCGATCGATAATAGAAAGTCGCTTATACGCATGCCCTTATCTGATCAACGTCCAAAAATAAGACTGGCGCCCGAAGTGCAGAAACGCATTTTTTCGCCCATGGTTTGCCATTTTTTGGCTTTAGCAGCCGACAAGAGTAGGGGTCCATAGTAGAGGTCAGTGGTTACAACTGATCGATAAATTTAAAAATTAAGAAAAATATAAACAATGCGGTTTTAACTGGCGGGCTCTATACAAAGAAAAAAAATAATGTAATTTATTTGATTTTTTTAGCACAGACTTTTGCCTACATCGGGGGTTTTAGTATAACCGGAGGTGCTCACAGATTATGGGCTCACAGATCATACAAAGCAAAATGGCCACTTAAGCTGTTGCTCGTTGTGCTTCAAACTTTAGGTCACCAGGTAAGAAGAAATAATAAAAAAAATATAGTTCGGAATTATTTTCGTTAAAAAATAGAAATACAGGGTGATTCAAAAATCGATCACGAAACTTAAGGGGGTGATTCTACTTGACAAAATAAGGGTAGAGCTTCATATAATTTTTTTTCAAAATGTCATTCGTTTTCGAGTTACAAGCCGTCCAAGTTCAAGTTTTTATTTTTTGTTTTTTGAATTACTCGCTTACAGAAAAACCGATTTGACTAATATTTGAAAGATAGGCTAAGTCTTCTGCGCTTCATCATTTTAGTAACAATTCACATTGATTGTTTGCCGCTAGAGGGCACTTTACCTACATTGAAAATTGTTTTTTTGTCATAATTTTTTAGTGTTGACAGCTACAGTAGTTTTTGGCATAATTTCTGAAAGACTGATGCCAGGCCTTTAAAAAAGGTGCTCTTTATTTACATCGCTAAACCCAACGGTTTAGACGTAAATCACCCTTAAAAATTAAGTGGTAAATTTACTTTTCTCATTTCATTACCACCAGCTACCAGGTAAATAGCTATCAAAGTATACTAGAGCTGTCAGTTTAACATCAAATAAATTCGCTTTTTAAACTATTTAATTTATAATCTTAAAATAACTAATAATGGCTAATCAGTAAATATTCATATTATGGATTATTGCGATATACATTTAATTGATAAAAATTAATGAAACAGTACTAAACAAACTAAAAAAGATTCTCAAAATGTCCCCCATTTTCTTCTATACATTTCCTAACACTCTTCAAAAAATGTCGCCTAACTCGATGAAAAATTTCTGGTGTTTCTTTAATAATTTGGCACTTTTCGATTATCCTGAAGCGAAGATCCTCGACGTTGATTACTGGAATATCGTACACCAATTGTTTCAAATGACCCCAAAAGAAAAAATCCATAGGATTAAGGTCTGGTGACCTCGCTGCCCATGCCAATGGTCCACTTCGTCCTATCCATCGCTCAGGATACGTTGCATTCAAATACTGTCGGACACGTATACTAAAGTGGGGCGGAGCTCCGTCTTGGAGGATCCACATGTTGGCCCTTACTTCCAATGGCACATCTTCCAGATACAATGGGAGACGATTTTGGATAAAATCTAAGTATACGTCACCAGTTAATGGGCCATCAAAGAAATGAGGACCAATAAGGTAATCTCCTATTATCCCTGCCCACACATTTAGTGAAAATCTACGCTGATGTTTCGTTTCTACCACATTGTTTGGGTTCTCGTAAGCATATGTGTGGATGTTGTGTAGATTTGTTATGCCATCACGAGTGAAACCAGCTTCGTCAGTGAATAATATGACGCCAATTAATCGATTATCGTGTTCATACTTAGCTAGGATCTGATTGCACATTTCCAACCGTCTCGGCCGATCATCGTCATAAAGAGCCTGCACCTTTTTTGAATGAAACGGGTAGAGTTGTTCTTCTCTTAGTATCCTCCATGAACTAGCCTGACAGAGCCGCACTTCATTCCCAATTTTTCTAGTACTAATACCTGGATTATCTTCAATAATTTCAAGCACTCTTTCTTCTTGTTGCACGTTTCTAGCAGTTCTAGGTCTTCCCCTATTTCCATTATAACTTTTAAAGGAACCACATTCCGCAAGCCTCCTGTGCACACTGGAAAATGTTTGAGCATGAGGGATATTTCTTTCCGGATAACTCTCCATATAATATCTTCTTGCCAACTCTGCATTACCATTTGCTTTTCCATAACAAAAATGGATATCACAATATTCGATATTTGAATATTGGTGATTAGCCATTATTAGTTATTTTAAGATTATAAATTAAATAGTTTAAAAAGCGAATTTATTTGATGTTAAACTGACAGCTCTAGTATACTTTGATAGCTATTTACCTGGTAGCTGGTGGTAATGAAATGAGAAAAGTAAATTTACCACTTAATTTTTAAGGGTGATTTACGTCTAAACCGTTGGGTTTAGCGATGTAAATAAAGAGCACCTTTTTTAAAAGCCTGGCATCAGTCTTTCAGAAATTATGCCAAAAACTACTGTAGCTGTCAACACTAAAAAATTATGACAAAAAAACAATTTTCAATGTAGGTAAAGTGCCCTCTAGCGGCAAACAATCAATGTGAATTGTTACTAAAATGATGAAGCGCAGAAGACTTAGCCTATCTTTCAAATATTAGTCAAATCGGTTTTCCTGTAAGCGAGTAATTCAAAAAACAAAAAATAAAAACTTGAACTTGGACGGCTTGTAACTCGAAAACGAATGACATTTTGAAAAAAAATTATATGAAGCTCTACCCTTATTTTGTCAAGTAGAATCACCCCCTTAAGTTTCGTGATCGATTTTTGAATCACCCTGTATTAGAAATGTGTATGCTGTTGGCACTCTTTTCCGTTGACAACTTGTTTTACCTGCGATCACCCCTCTCTTTCCCAAGAGCTTTGAGTACAGGAAAATAAAACCAATTCTGCCTTTTATATTAGAAATGTGTATGCTGTTGGCACTCCCTTCCGTTGACAACTTGTTTTTCTTGCGATCGCCCCTCTCCTTCCCAAGAGCTTTGAGTACAGGATAATAAAACCGATTCCGCCTTTTACATTAGAAATGTGTATGCTGTTGGCACTCCCTCCCGTTGACAACTTGTTTTTCTTGCGATCGCCCCTCTCCTTCCCAAGAGCTTTGAGTACAAGAAAATAAAACCGATTCTTTCTTTTCTATTAGAAATGTGTATGCTGTTGGCACTCCCTTCCGTTGACAACTTGTTTTTCTTGCGATCGCCCCTCTCTTTCCCAAGAGCTTTGAGTAAAGAAAAATAAAACCGATTCTGCCTTTTATATTAGAAATGTGTATGCTGTTGGCACTCCTTTCCGTTGACAACTTGTTTTTCCTGCGATCGCCCCTCCCTTTCCCAAGAGCTTTGAGTACAGGAAAATAAAACCGATTCTGCCTTTTATATTAGAAATGTGTATGCTGTTGGCACTCCCTGCCGTTGACAACTTGTTTTTCTTGCGATCGCCCCTCTCCTTCCAAAGAGCTTTGAGTACAGGAAAATAAAACCGATTCTGCCTTTTTTATTAGAAATGTGTATGCTGTTGGCACACCCTCCCGTTGACAACTTGTTTTTCTTGCGATCGCCCCTCTCCTTCCCAAGAGCTTTGAATACAGGAAAATAAAACCGATTCTGCTTTTTATATTAGAAATGTGTATGCTGTTAGCACTCCCTCCCGTTGACAACTTGTTTTCCTTGCGATCGCCCCTCTCCTTCCCAAGAGCTTTGAGTACAGGAAAATAAAACCGATTCTGCCTTTTATATTAGAAATGTGTATGCTGTTGGCACTCCCTTCCGTTGACAACTTGGTTTTCTTGAGATCGCCCCTCTCCTTCCCAAGAGCTTTGGGTACAGGAAAATAAAACCGATTCTGCCTTTTATATTAGAAATGTGTATGCTGTTGGCACTCCTTTCCGTTGACAACTTGTTTTTCTTGCGATCGCTCCTCTCCTTCCCAAGAGCTTTGAGTACAGGAAAATAAAACCGATTCTGCCTTTTATATTAGGAATGTGCATGCTGTTGGCACTCCTTTCCGTTGACAACTTGTTTTTCTTGCGATCGCCCCTCTCCTTCACAAGAGCTTTGAGTACAGGAAAATAAAACCGATTCTGCCTTTTATATTAGAAATGTGTATGCTGTTGGCACTCCCTAACGTTGACAACTTGTTTTTCTTGCGATCGCCCCTCTCCTTCCCAAGAGCTTTGAGTACAGGAAAATAAAACCGATTCTGCCTTTTATATTAGAAATGTGTATGCTGTTGGCACTCCCTCCCGTAGACAACTTGTTTTTCTTGCGATCGCCCCACTAATTCCCAAGAGCTTTGAATACAGGAAAATAAAACCGATTCTGCCTTTTATATTAGAAATGTGTATGCTGTTGGCACTCCCTTTCGTTGACAACTTGTTTTTCTTGCGATCGCCACTCTCCTTCCCAAGAGCTTTGAATACAGGAAGATAAAACCGATTCTGCCTTTTATATTAGAAATGTGTATGCTGTTGACACTCCCTCCCGTTGACAACTTGTTTTTCTTGCTATCGCCCCTCTCCTTCCCAAGAGCTTTGAATACAGGAAAATAAAACCGATTCTGCCTTTTATATTAGAAATGTGTATGCTGTTGGCACTCCCTCCCGTTGACAACTTGTTTTTCTTGCGATCGCCCCTCTCCTTCCCAAGAGCTTTGAGTACAGGAAAATAAAACCGATTCTGCCTTTTATATTACAAATGTGTATGCTGTTGGCACTCCCTTCCGTTGACAACTTGTTTTTCTTGCGATCGCCCCTCTCCTTCCCAAGAGCTTTGAGTATAGGAAAATAAAACCGATTCTGCCTTTTATATTAGACATGTGTATGCTGTTGGTACTCACTTCCGTTGACAACTTGTTTTTCTTGCGGTCGCCCCTCTCCTTCCCAAGAGCTTTGAGTATAGGAAAATAAAACCGATTCTGCCTTTTATATTAGAAATGTGTATGCTGTTGGCACTCCCTTCCGTTGACAACTTGTTTTTCTTGCGATCGCCCCTCTCCTTCCCAAGAGCTTTGAGTACAGGAAAATAAAACCAATTCTGCCTTTTATATTAGAAATGTGTATGCTGTTGTCACTCCCTTCCGTTGACAACTTGTTTTTCTTGCGATCGCCCCTCTCCTTCCCAAGAGCTTTGAGTACAGGAAAATAAAACCGATTTTGCCTTTTATATTACAAATGTGTATACTGTTGGCACTCCCTTCCGTTGACAACTTGTTTTTCTTGCGATCGCCCCTCTCTTTCCCAAGAGTTTTGAGTACAGGAAAATAAAACCGATTCTGCCTTTTATATTAGAAATGTGTATGCTGCTGGCACTCCCTCCCGTTGACAACTTGTTTTTCTTGCGATCGCCCCTCTCCTTCCCAAGAGCTTTGAGTACAGGAAAATAAAACCGATTCTTCCTTTTATATTAGAAATGTGTATGTTGTTGGCACTCCCTTCCGTTGACAACTTTTTTTTCTTGCAATCGCCCCTCTGCTTCCCAAGAGCTTTGAGTACAGGAAAATAAAACCGATTCTGCCTTCTATATTAGAAATGTGTATGCTGTTGGTACTCCCTTCCGTTGACAACTTGTTTTTCTTGCGATCGCCCCTCTTTTTCCCAAGAGCTTTGAATACAGGAAAATAAAACCGATTTTGCCTTTTATATTATAAATGTGTATGCTGTTGGCACTCCCTTCCGTTGACAACTTGTTTTTCTTGCGATCGCCCCTCTCTTTCCCAAGAGCTTTGAGTACAGGAAAATAAAACCGATTCTGCCTTTTATATTAGAAATGTGTATGCTGTTGGCACTCCTTTCCGTTGACAACTTGTTTTTCTTGCGATCGCCCCTCTCCTTCCCAAGAGCTTTGAGTTCAGGAAAATAAAACCGATTCTGCCTTGTATATTAGAAATGTGTATGCTGCTGGCACTCCCTCCCGTTGACAACTTGTTTTTTTTGCGATCGCCCCTCTCCTTCCCAAGAGCTTTGAGTACAGGAAAATAAAACCGATTCTGCCTTTTATATTAGAAATGTGTATGCTGTTGGCACTCCCTTCCGTTGACAACTTGTTTTTCTTGCGATCGCCCCTCTCCTTCCCAAGAGCTTTGAGTACAGGAAAATAAAACCGATTCTGCCTTTTATATTAGAAATGTGTATGCTGTTGGCACTCCCTTCCGTTGACAACTTGTTTTTCTTGCGATCGCCCCTCTCCTTCCCAAGAGCTTTGAGTACAAGAAAATAAAACCGATTTTTCCTTTTCTATTAGAAATGTGTATGCTGTTGGCACTCCCTTCCGTTGACAACTTGTTTTTCTTGCGATCGCCCCTCTCCTTCCCAAGAGCTTTGAGTACAGGAAAATAAAACCGATTCTGCCTTTTATATTAGAAATGTGTATGCTGTTGGCACTCACTTCCGTTGACAACTTGTTTTTCTTGCGATCGCCCCTCTCCTTCCCAAGAGCTTTGAGTACAAGAAAATAAAACCGATTTTTCCTTTTCTATTAGAAATGTGTATGCTGTTGGCACTCCCTCCCGTTGACAAATTGTTTTTCTTGCGATCGCCCCTCTCCTTCCCAAGAGCTTTGAGTACAGGAAAATAAAACCGATTCTGCCTTTTAATGTTAAAAATGTATATGCTGTTGGCACTCTCTTCCGTTGACAACTTGTTTTTCCTGCGATCGCCCCTCCCCTTCCCAAGAGCTTTGAGTACAGGAAAATAAAACCGATTCTGCCTTTTATATTAGAAATGTTTATGCTGTTGGCACTCCCTTCCGTTGACAACTTGTTTTTCTTGCGATCGCCCCTCTCCTTCCCAAGAGCTTTGAGTACAGGATAATAAAACCGATTCTGCCTTTTACATTAGAAATGTGTATGCTGTTGGCACTCCCTCCCGTTGACAACTTGTTTTTCTTGCGATCGCCCCTCTCCTTCCCAAGAGCTTTGAGTACAAGAAAATAAAACCGATTCTTCCTTTTCTATTAGAAATGTGTATGCTGTTGGCACTCCCTTCCGTTGACAACTTGTTTTTCTTGCTATCGCCCCTCTCCTTCCCAAGAGCTTTGAGTAAAGAAAAATAAAACCGATTCTGCCTTTTATATTAGAAATGTGTATGCTGTTGGCACTCCTTTCCGTTGACAACTTGTTTTTCCTGCGATCGCCCCTCCCTTTCCCAAGAGCTTTGAGTACAGAAAAATAAAACCGATTCTGCCTTTTATATTAGAAATGTGTATGCTGTTGTTGGCACTCCCTGCCGTTGACAACTTGTTTTTCTTGCGATCGCCCCTCTCCTTCCCAAGAGCTTTGAGTACAGGAAAATAAAACCAATTCTGCCTTTTATATTAGAAATGTGTATGCTGTTGGCACTCCCTTCCGTTGACAACTTGTTTTTCTTGCGATCGCCCCTCTCCTTCCCAAGAGCTTTGAGTACAGGAAAATAAAACCGATTCTGCCTTTTACATTAGAAATGTGTATGCTGTTGGCACTCCCTCCCGTTGACAACTTGTTTTTCTTGCGATCGCCCCTCTCCTTCCCAAGAGCTTTGAGTACAAGAAAATAAAACCGATTCTTCCTTTTCTATTAGAAATGTGTATGCTGTTGGCACTCCCTTCCGTTGACAACTTGTTTTTCTTGCTATCGCCCCTCTCCTTCCCAAGAGCTTTGAGTAAAGAAAAATAAAACCGATTCTGCCTTTTATATTAGAAATGTGTATGCTGTTGGCACTCCTTTCCGTTGACAACTTGTTTTTCCTGCGATCGCCCCTCCCTTTCCCAAGAGCTTTGAGTACAGGAAAATAAAACCGATTCTGCCTTTTATATTAGAAATGTGTATGCTGTTGGCACTCCCTGCCGTTGACAACTTGTTTTTCTTGCGATCGCCCCTCTCCTTCCCAAGAGCTTTGATTACAGGAAAATAAAACCAATTCTGCCTTTTATATTAGAAATGTGTATGCTGTTGGCACTCCCTTCCGTTGACAACTTGTTTTTCTTGCGATCGCCCCTCTCCTTCCCAAGAGCTTTGAATACAGGAAAATAAAACCGATTCTGCCTTTTATATTACAAATGTGTATGCTGTTGGCACTCCCTTCCGTTGACAACTTGTTTTTCATGCGATCGCCCATCTCCTTCCCAAGAGCTTTGAGTACAGGAAAATAAAACCAATTCTGCCTTTTATATTAGAAATGTGAATGCTGTTGGCACTCCCTTCCGTTGACAACTTGTTTTTCTTGCGATCGCCCCTCTCCTTCCCAAGAGCTTTGAGTACAGGATAATAAAACCGATTCCGCCTTTTACATTAGAAATGTGTATGCTGTTGGCACTCCCTCCCGTTGACAACTTGTTTTTCTTGCGATCGCCCCTCTCCTTCCCAAGAGCTTTGAGTACAAGAAAATAAAACCGATTCTTCCTTTTCTATTAGAAATGGGTATGCTGTTGGCACTCCCTTCCGTTGACAACTTGTTTTTCTTGCGATCGCCCCTCTCCTTCCCAAGAGCTTTGAGTAAAGAAAAATAAAACCGATTCTGCCTTTTATATTAGAAATGTGTATGCTGTTGGCACTCCTTTCCGTTGACAACTTGTTTTTCCTGCGATCGCCCCTCCCTTTCCCAAGAGCTTTGAGTACAGGAAAATAAACCGATTCTGCCTTTTATATTAGAAATGTGTATGCTGTTGGCAGTCCCTGCCGTTGACAACTTGTTTTTCTTGCGATCGCCCCTCTCCTTCCAAAGAGCTTTGAGTACAGGAAAATAAAACCGATTCTGCCTTTTTTATTAGAAATGTGTATGCTGTTGGCACACCCTCCCGTTGACAACTTGTTTTTCTTGCGATCGCCCCTCTCCTTCCCAAGAGCTTTGAGTACAGGAAAATAAAACCGATTCTGCCTTTTATATTAGAAATGTGTATGCTGTTGGCACTCCCTTCCGTTGACAACTTGGTTTTCTTGAGATCGCCCCTCTCCTTCCCAAGAGCTTTGAGTACAGGAAAATAAAACCGATTCTGCCTTTTATATTAGATATGTGTACGCTGTTGGCACTCCCTTCCGTTGACAACTTGTTTTTCTTGCGATCGCCCCTCTCCTTCCCAAGAGATTTGAGTACAGGAAAATAAAACCGATTCTGCCTTTTATATTAGAAATGTGCATGCTGTTGGCACTCCTTTCCGTTGACAACTTGTTTTTCTTGCGATCGCCCCTCTCCTTCACAAGAGCTTTGAGTACAGGAAAATAAAACCGATTCTGCCTTTTATATTAGAAATGTGTATGCTGTTGGTACTCCCTTCCGTTGACAACTTGTTTTTCTTGCGATCGCCCCTCTCCTTCCCAAGAGCTTTGAGTAGAGGAAAATAAAACCGATTCTGCCTTTTATATTAGAAATGTGTATGCTGTTGGCACTCCCTTCCATTGACAACTTGTTTTTCTTGCGATCGCCCCTCTCCTTCCCAAGAGCTTTGAGTATAGGAAAATAAAACCGATTCTGCCTTTTATATTAGAAATGTGTATGCTGTTGGCACTCCCTTCCGTTGACAACTTGTTTTTCTTGCGATCGCCCCTCTCCTTCCCAAGAGCTTTGAGTACAGGAAAATAAAACCGATTCTGCCTTTTATATTTCAAATGTGTATGCTGTTGGCACTCCCTTCCGTTGACAACTTGTTTTTCTTGCGATCGCCCCTCTCCTTCCCAAGAGCTTTGAGTACAGGAAAATAAAACCGATTCTGCCTTTTATATTAGAAATGTGTATGCTGTTGACACTCCCTTCCGTTGACAACTTGTTTTTCTTGCTATCGCCCCTCTCTTTCCCAAGAGCTTTGAATACAGGAAAATAAAACCGATTCTGCCTTTTATATTAGAAGTGTGTATGCTGTTGGCACACCCTTCCGTTGACAACTTGTTTTTCTTGCGATCGCCCCTCTTTTTCCCAAGAGCTTTGAATACAGGAAAATAAAACCGATTTTGCCTTTTATATTAGAAATGTGTATGCTGTTGGCACTCTCTTCCGTTGACAACTTGTTTTTCTTGCTATCGCCCCTCTCTTTCCCAAGAGCTTTGAATACAGGAAAATAAAACCGATTCTGCCTTTTATATTAGAAGTGTGTATGCTGTTGGCACACCCTTCCGTTGACAACTTGTTTTTCTTGCGATCGCCCCTCTTTTTCCCAAGAGCTTTGAATACAGGAAAATAAAACCGATTTTGCCTTTTATATTAGAAATGTGTATGCTGTTGGCACTTTCTTCCGTTGACAACTTGTTTTTCTTGCGATCGCCCCTCTCCTTCCCAAGAGCTTTGAGTACAGGAAAATAAAACCGATTCTGCCTTTTATGTTACAAATGTGTATGCTGTTGGCACTCTCTTCCGTTGACAACTTGTTTTTCCTGCGATCGCCCCTCCCCTTCCCAAGAGCTTTGAGTAGAGGAAAATAAAACCGATTCTGCCTTGTATATTAGAAATGTGTATGCTGCTGGCACTCCCTCCCGTTGACAACTTCTTTTTCTTGCGATCGCCCCTCTCCTTCCCAAGAGCTTTGAGTACAGGAAAATAAAACCGATTCTGCCTTTTATATTAGAAATGTGTATGCTGTTGGCACTCCCTTCCGTTGACAACTTGTTTTTCTTGCGATCGCCCCTCTCCTTCCCAAGAGCTTTGAGTACAGGATAATAAAACCTATTCTGCCTTTTACATTAGAAATGTGTATGCTGTTGGCACTCCCTCCCGTTGACAACTTGTTTTTCTTGCGATCGCCCCTCTCCTTCCCAAGAGCTTTGAGTACAAGAAAATAAAACCGATTCTTCCTTTTCTATTAGAAATGTGTATGCTGTTGGCACTCCCTTCCGTTGACAACTTGTTTTTCTTGCGATCGCCCCTCTCCTTCCCAAGAGCTTTGAGTAAAGAAAAATAAAACCGATTCTGCCTTTTATATTAGAAATGTGTATGCTGTTGGCACTCCTTTCCGTTGACAACTTGTTTTTCCTGCGATCGCCCCTCCCTTTCCCAAGAGCTTTGAGTACAGGAAAATAAAACCGATTCTGCCTTGTATATTAGAAATGTGTATGCTGCTGGCACTCCCTCCCGTTGACAACTTGTTTTTCTTGCGATCGCCCCTCTCCTTCCCAAGAGCTTTGAGTACAGGAAAATAAAACCGATTCTGCCTTTTATATTAGAAATGTGTATGCTGTTGACACTCCCTTCCGTTGACAACTTGTTTTTCTTGCGATCGCCCCTCTCCTTCACAAGAGCTTTGAGTACAGGATAATAAAACCGATTCTGCCTTTTACATTAGAAATGTGTATGCTGTTGGCACTCCCTCCCGATGACAACTTGTTTTTCTTGCGATCGCCCCTCTCCTTCCCAAGGGATTTGAGTAAAGAAAAATAAAACCGATTCTGCCTTTTATATTAGAAATGTGTATGCTGTTGGCACTCCTTTCCGTTGACAACTTGTTTTTCCTGCGATCGCCCCTCCCTTTCCCAAGAGCTTTGAGTACAGGAAAATAAAACCGATTCTGCCTTTTATATTAGAAATGTGTATGCTGTTGGCACTCCCTGCCGTTGACAACTTGTTTTTCTTGCGATCGCCCCTCTCCTTCCCAAGAGCTTTGAGTACAGGAAAATAAAACCAATTCTGCCTTTTATATTAGAAATGTGTATGCTGTTGGCACTCCCTTCCGTTGACAACTTGTATTTCTTGCGATCGCCCCTCTCCTTCCCAAGAGCTTTGAGTACAGGAAAATAAAACCGATTCTGCCTTTTAGATTACAAATGTGTATGCTGTTGGCACTCCCTTCCGTTGACAACTTGTTTTTCATGCGATCGCCCATCTCCTTCCCAAGAGCTTTGAGTACAGGAAAATAAAACCGATTCTGCCTTTTATATTAGAAATGTGTATGCTGTTGGCACTCCTTTCCGTTGACAACTTGTTTTTCCTGAGATCGCCCCTCTCTTTCCCAAGAGCTTTGAGTACAGGAAAATAAAACCAATTCTGCCTATTATATTAGAAATGTGTATGCTGTTGGCACTCCCTTCTGTTGACAACTTGTTTTTCTTGCGATCGCCCCTCTCCTTCCCAAGAGCTTTGAATACAGGAAAATAAAACCAATTCTGCCTTTTATATTAGAAATGTGTATGCTGTTGGCACTCCCTTCCGTTGACAACTTGTTTTTCTTGCGATCGCCCCTCTCCTTCCCAAGAGCTTTGAGTAAAGGAAAATAAAACCGATTCTGCCTTTTATATTACAAATGTGTATGCTGTTGGCACTCCCTTCCGTTGACAACTTGTTTTTCTTGCGATCGCCCCTCTCCTTCCCAAGAGCTTTGAGTATAGGAAAATAAAACCGATTCTGCCTTTTATATTAGACATGTGTATGCTGTTGGTACTCCCTTCCGTTGACAACTTGTTTTTCTTGCGATCGCCCCTCTCCTTCCCAAGAGCTTTGAGTATAGGAAAATAAAACCGATTCTGCCTTTTATATTAGAAATGTGTATGCTGTTGGCACTCCCTTCCGTTGACAACTTGTTTTTCTTGCGATCGCCCCTCTCCTTCCCAAGAGCTTTGAGTACAGGAAAATAAAACCAATTCTGCCTTTTATATTAGAAATGTGTATGCTGTTGTCACCCCCTTCCGTTGACAACTTGTTTTTCTTGCGATCGCCCCTCTCCTTCCCAAGAGCTTTGAGTACAGGAAAATAAAACCGATTCTGCCTTTTATATTACAAATGTGTATACTGTTGGCACTCCCTTCCGTTGACAACTTGTTTTTCTTGCGATCGCCCCTCTCTTTCCCAAGAGTTTTGAGTACAGGAAAATAAAACCGATTCTTCCTTTTATATTAGAAATGTGTATGCTGCTGGCACTCCCTCCCGTTGACAACTTGTTTTTCTTGCGATCGCCCTTCTCCTTCCCAAGAGCTTTGAGTACAGGAAAATAAAACCGATTCTTCCTTTTATATTAGAAATGTGTATGCTGTTGGCACTCCCTTCCGTTGACAACTTGTTTTTCTTGCAATCGCCCCTCTGCTTCCCAAGAGCTTTGAGTACAGGAAAATAAAACCGATTCTGCCTTTTATATTAGAAATGTGTATGCTGTTGGTACTCCCTTCCGTTGACAACTTGTTTTTCTTGCGATCGCCCCTCTCCTTCCCAAGAGCTTTGAGTACAGGAAAATAAAACCGATTCTGCCTTTTATATTAGAAATGTGTATGCTGTTGGCACTCCCTCCCGTTGAAAACTTGTTTTTCTTGCGATCGCCCCTCTCCTTCCCAAGAGCTTTGAGTAGAGGAAAATAAAACCGATTCTGCCTTTTATATTAGAAATGTGTATGCTGTTGGCACTCCCTTCCGTTGACAACTTGTTTTTTTTGCGATCGCCCCTCTCCTTCCCAAGAGCTTTGAGTATAGGAAAATAAAACCGATTCTGCCTTTTATATTAGAAATGTGTATGCTGTTGGCACTCCCTTCCGTTGACAACTTGTTTTTCTTGCGATCGCCCCTCTCCTTCCCAAGAGCTTTGAGTACAAGAAAATAAAACCGATTCTGCCTTTTATATTAGAAATGTGTATGCTGTTGGCACTCCCTCCCGTTGAAAACTTGTTTTTCTTGCGATCGCCCCTCTCCTTCCCAAGAGCTTTGAGTACAGAAAAATAAAGCCGATTCTGCCTTTTATATTAGAAATATGTATGCTGTTGGCACTCCCTTCCGTTGACAACTTGTTTTTCTTGCGATCGCCCCTCTCCTTCCCAAGAGCTTTGAGTACAGGAAAATAAAACCGATTCTGTCTTTTATATTACAAATGTGTATTCTGTTGGCACTCCCTTCCGTTGACAACTTGTTTTTCTTGCGATCGCCCCTCTCCATCCCAAGAGCTTTGAGTACAGGAAAATAAAACCGATTCTGCCTTTTATATTAGAAATGTGTATGCTATTTTACACTCCCTTCCGTTGACAACTTGTTTTTCTTGCGATCGCCCCTCTCCTTCCCAAGAGCTTTGAGTACAGGAAAATAAAACCGATTCTGCCTTTTATATTACAAATGTGTATTCTGTTGGCACTCCCTTCCGTTGACAACTTGTTTTTCTTGCGATCGCCCCTCTCCTTCCCAAGAGCTTTGAGTACAGGAAAATAAAACCGATTCTGCCTTTTATATTAGAAATGTGTATGCTGTTGACACTCCCTTCCGTTGACAACTTGTTTTTCTTGCTATCGCCCCTCTCTTTCCCAAGAGCTTTGAATACAAGAAAATAAAACCGATTCTGCCTTTTATATTAGAAGTGTGTATGCTGTTGGCACTCCCTTCCGTTGACAACTTGTTTTTCTTGCGATCGCCCCTCTTTTTCCCAAGAGCTTTGAATACAGGAAAATAAAACCGATTTTGCCTTTTATATTAGAAATGTGTATGCTGTTGGCACTCCCTTCCGTTGACAACTTGTTTTTCTTGCTATCGCCCCTCTCTTTCCCAAGAGCTTTGAGTACAGGAAAATAAAACCGATTCTGCCTTTTATATTAAAAATGTGTATGCTGTTGGCACTCCTTTCCGTTGACAACTTGTTTTTCTTGCGATCGCCCCTCTCCTTCCCAAGAGCTTTGAGTTCAGGAAAATAGAACCGATTCTGCCTTTTATATTAGAAATGTGTATGCTGTTGGCACTTTCTTCCGTTGACAACTTGTTTTTCTTTCGATCGCCCCTTTCTTTCCCTAGAGCTTTGAGTATAGGGAAATAAAACCAATTCTGCCTTTTATATTAGAAATGTGTATGCTGTTGGCACTCCCTTCCATTGACAACTTGTTTTTCTTGCGATCGCCCCTCTCCTTCCCAAGAGCTTTGAGTACATTAAAATAAAACCGATTCTGCCTTTTATGTTACAAATGTGTATGCTGTTGGCACTCTCTTCCGATGACAACTTGTTTTTCCTGCGATCGCCCCTCCCCTTCCCAAGAGCTTTGAGTACAGGAAAATAAAACCGATTCTGCCTTGTATATTAGAAATGTGTATGCTGCTGGCACTCCCTCCCGTTGACAACTTCTTTTTCTTGCGATCGCCCCTCTCCTTCCCAAGAGCTTTGAGTACAGGAAAATAAAACCGATTCTGCCTTTTATATTAGAAATGTGTATGCTGTTGGCACTCCCTTCCGTTGACAACTTGTGTTTCTTGCGATCGCCCCTCTCCTTCCCAAGAGCTTTGAGTACAGGATAATAAAACCGATTCTGCCTTTTACATTAGAAATGTGTATGCTGTTGGCACTCCCTCCCGTTGACAACTTGTTTTTCTTGCGATCGCCCCTCTCCTTCCCAAGAGCTTTGAGTACAAGAAAATAAAACCGATTCTTCCTTTTCTATTAGAAATGTGTATGCTGTTGGCACTCCCTTCCGTTGACAACTTGTTTTTCTTGCGATCGCCTCTCTCCTTCCCAAGAGCTTTGAGTAAAGAAAAATAAAACCGATTCTGCCTTTTATATTAGAAATGTGTATGCTGTTGGCACTCCTTTCCGTTGACAACTTGTTTTTCCTGCGATCGCCCCTCCCTTTCCCAAGAGCTTTGAGTACAGGAAAATAAAACCGATTCTGCCTTTTATATTAGAAATGTGTATGCTGTTGGCACTCCCTGCCGTTGACAACTTGTTTTTCTTGCGATCGCCCCTCTCCTTCCCAAGAGCTTTGAGTACAGGAAAATAAAACCAATTCTGCCTTTTATATTAGAAATGTGTATGCTGTTGGCACTCCCTTCCGTTGACAACTTGTTTTTCTTGCGATCGCCCCTCTCCTTCCCAAGAGCTTTGAGTACAGGAAAATAAAACCGATTCTGCCTTTTATATTACAAATGTGTATGCTGTTGGCACTCCCTTCCGTTGACAACTTGTTTTTCATGCGATCGCCCATCTCCTTCCCAAGAGCTTTGAGTACAGGAAAATAAAACCGATTCTGCCTTTTATATTAGAAATGTGTATGCTGTTGGCACTCCTTTCCGTTGACAACTTGTTTTTCCTGCGATCGCCCCTCTCTTTCCCAAGAGCTTTGAATACAGGAAAATAAAACCAATTCTGCCTTTTATATTAGAAATGTGTATGCTGTTGGCACTCCCTTCCGTTGACAACTTGTTTTTCTTGCGATCGCCCCTCTCCTTCCCAAGAGCTTTGAGTACATGATAATAAAACCGATTCCGCCTTTTACATTACAAATGTGTATGCTGTTGGCACTCCCTCCCGTTGACAACTTGTTTTTCTTGCGATCGCCCCTCTCCTTCCCAAGAGCTTTGAGTAAAGAAAAATAAAACCGATTCTGCCTTTTATATTAGAAATGTGTATGCTGTTGGCACTCCTTTCCGTTGACAACTTGTTTTTCCTGCGATCGCCCCTCTCTTTCCCAAGAGCTTTGAGTACAGGAAAATAAAACCAATTCTGCCTTTTATATTAGAAATGTGTATGCTGTTCGCACTCCTTTCCGTTGACAACTTGTTTTTCCTGCGATCGCCCCTCCCTTTCCCAAGAGCTTTGAGTATAGGAAAATAAAACCGATTCTGCCTTTTATATTAGAAATGTGTATGCTGTTGGCACTCCCTGCCGTTGACAACTTGTTTTTCTTGCGATCGCCCCTCTCCTTCCCAAGAGCTTTAAATACAGGGAAATAAAACCGATTCTGCCTTTTTTATTAGAAATGTGTATGCTGTTGGCACTCCCTGCCGTTGACAACTTGTTTTTCTTGCGATCGCCCCTTTCCTTCCCAAGAGCTTTGAGTACAGGAAAATAAAACCAATTCTGCCTTTTATATTAGAAATGTGTATGCTGTTGGCACTCCCTTCCGTTGACAACTTGTTTTTCTTGCGATCGCCCCTCTCCTTCCCAAGAGCTTTGAGTACAGGAAAATAAAACCGATTCTGCCTTTTATATTACAAATGTGTATGCTGTTGGCACTCCCTCCCGATGACAACTTGTTTTTCATGCGATCGCCCATCTCCTTCCCAAGAGCTTTGAGTACAGGAAAATAAAACCGATTCTGCCTTTTATATTAGAAATGTGTATGCTGTTGGCACTCCCTCCCGTTGACAACTTCTTTTTCTTGCGATCGCCCCTCTCCTTCCCATGAGCTTTGAGTACAGGAAAATAAAACCGATTCTGCCTTTTATATTAGAAATGTGTATGCTGTTGGCACTCCCTTCCGTTGACAACTTGTGTTTCTTGCGATCGCCCCTCTCCTTCCCAAGAGCTTTGAGTACAGGATAATAAAACCGATTCTGCCTTTTACATTAGAAATGTGTATGCTGTTGGCACTCCCTCCCGTTGACAACTTGTTTTTCTTGCGATCGCCCCTCTCCTTCCCAAGAGCTTTGAGTACAAGAAAATAAAACCGATTCTTCCTTTTCTATTAGAAATGTGTATGCTGTTGGCACTCCCCTCCGTTGACAACTTGTTTTTCTTGCGATCGCCCCTCTCCTTCCCAAGAGCTTTGAGTAAAGAAAAATAAAACCGATTCTGCCTTTTATATTAGAAATGTGTATGCTGTTGGCACTCCTTTCCGTTGACAACTTCTTTTTCCTGCGATCGCCCCTCCCTTTCCCAAGAGCTTTGAGTACAGGAAAATAAAACCGATTCTGCCTTTTATATTAGAAATGTGTATGCTGTTGGCACTCCCTGCCGTTGACAACTTGTTTTTCTTGCGATCGCCCCTCTCCTTCCCAAGAGCTTTGAGTACAGGAAAATAAAACCAATTCTGCCTTTTATATTAGAAATGTGTATGCTGTTGGCACTCCCTTCCGTTGACAACTTGTTTTTCTTGCGATCGCCCCTCTCCTTCCCAAGAGCTTTGAGTACAGGAAAATAAAACCGATTCTGCCTTTTATATTACAAATGTGTATGCTGTTGGCACTCCCTTCCGTTGACAACTTGTTTTTCATGCGATCGCCCATCTCCTTCCCAAGAGCTTTGAGTACAGGAAAATAAAACCGATTCTGCCTTTTATATTAGAAATGTGTATGCTGTTGGCACTCCTTTCCGTTGACAACTTGTTTTTCCTGCGATCGCCCCTCTCTTTCCCAAGAGCTTTGAGTATAGGAAAATAAAACCAATTCTGCATTTTATATTAGAAATGTGTATGCTGTTGGCACTCCCTTCCTTTGACAACTTGTTTTTCTTGCGATCGCCCCTCTCCTTCCCAAGAGCTTTGAGTACAGGATAATAAAACCGATTCCGCCTTTTACATTAGAAATGTGTATGCTGTTGGCACTCCCTCCCGTTGACAACTTGTTTTTCTTGCGATCGCCCCTCTCCTTCCCAAGAGCTTTGAGTACAAGAAAATAAAACCGATTCTTCCTTTTCTATTAGAAATGTGTATGCTGTTGGCACTCCCTTCCGTTGACAACCTGTTTTTCTTGCGATCGCCCCTCTCCTTCCCAAGAGCTTTGAGTAAAGAAAAATAAAACCGATTCTGCCTTTTATATTAGAAATGTGTATGCTGTTCGCACTCCTTTCCGTTGACAACTTGTTTTTCCTGCGATCGCCCCTCCCTTTCCCAAGAGCTTTGAGTACAGGAAAATAAAACCGATTCTGCCTTTTATATTAGAAATGTGTATGCTGTTGGCACTCCCTGCCGTTGACAACTTGTTTTTCTTGCGATCGCCCCTCTCCTTCCAAAGAGCTTTGAGTACAGGGAAATAAAACCGATTCTGCCTTTTTTATTAGAAATGTGTATGCTGTTGGCACACCCTCCCGTTGACAACTTGTTTTTCTTGCGATCGCCCCTCTCCTTCCCAAGAGCTTTGAATACAGGAAAATAAAACCGATTCTGCTTTTTATATTAGAAATGTGTATGCTGTTAGCACTCCCTCCCGTTGACAACTTGTTTTCCTTGCGATCGCCCCTCTCCTTCCCAAGAGCTTTGAGTACAGGAAAATAAAACCGATTCTGCCTTTTATATTAGAAATGTGTATGCTGTTGGCACTCCCTTCCGTTGACAACTTGTTTTTCTTGCGATCGCCCCTCTCCTTCCCAAGAGCTTTGAGTACAGGAAAATAAAACCGATTCTGCCTTTTATATTAGAAATGTGTATGCTGTTGACACTCCCTTCCGTTGACAACTTGTTTTTCTTGCTATCGCCCCTCTCTTTCCCAAGAGCTTTGAATACAGGAAAATAAAACCGATTCTGCCTTTTATATTAGAAGTGTGTATGCTGTTGGCACACCCTTCCGTTGACAACTTGTTTTTCTTGCGATCGCCCCTCTTTTTCCCAAGAGCTTTGAATACAGGAAAATAAAACCGATTTTGCCTTTTATATTAGAAATGTGTATGCTGTTGGCACTCTCTTCCGTTGACAACTTGTTTTTCTTGCTATCGCCCCTCTCTTTCCCAAGAGCTTTGAATACAGGAAAATAAAACCGATTCTGCCTTTTATATTAGAAGTGTGTATGCTGTTGGCACACCCTTCCGTTGACAACTTGTTTTTCTTGCGATCGCCCCTCTTTTTCCCAAGAGCTTTGAATACAGGAAAATAAAACCGATTTTGCCTTTTATATTAGAAATGTGTATGCTGTTGGCACTTTCTTCCGTTGACAACTTGTTTTTCTTGCGATCGCCCCTCTCCTTCCCAAGAGCTTTGAGTACAGGAAAATAAAACCGATTCTGCCTTTTATGTTACAAATGTGTATGCTGTTGGCACTCTCTTCCGTTGACAACTTGTTTTTCCTGCGATCGCCCCTCCCCTTCCCAAGAGCTTTGAGTAGAGGAAAATAAAACCGATTCTGCCTTGTATATTAGAAATGTGTATGCTGCTGGCACTCCCTCCCGTTGACAACTTCTTTTTCTTGCGATCGCCCCTCTCCTTCCCAAGAGCTTTGAGTACAGGAAAATAAAACCGATTCTGCCTTTTATATTAGAAATGTGTATGCTGTTGGCACTCCCTTCCGTTGACAACTTGTTTTTCTTGCGATCGCCCCTCTCCTTCCCAAGAGCTTTGAGTACAGGATAATAAAACCTATTCTGCCTTTTACATTAGAAATGTGTATGCTGTTGGCACTCCCTCCCGTTGACAACTTGTTTTTCTTGCGATCGCCCCTCTCCTTCCCAAGAGCTTTGAGTACAAGAAAATAAAACCGATTCTTCCTTTTCTATTAGAAATGTGTATGCTGTTGGCACTCCCTTCCGTTGACAACTTGTTTTTCTTGCGATCGCCCCTCTCCTTCCCAAGAGCTTTGAGTAAAGAAAAATAAAACCGATTCTGCCTTTTATATTAGAAATGTGTATGCTGTTGGCACTCCTTTCCGTTGACAACTTGTTTTTCCTGCGATCGCCCCTCCCTTTCCCAAGAGCTTTGAGTACAGGAAAATAAAACCGATTCTGCCTTGTATATTAGAAATGTGTATGCTGCTGGCACTCCCTCCCGTTGACAACTTGTTTTTCTTGCGATCGCCCCTCTCCTTCCCAAGAGCTTTGAGTACAGGAAAATAAAACCGATTCTGCCTTTTATATTAGAAATGTGTATGCTGTTGACACTCCCTTCCGTTGACAACTTGTTTTTCTTGCGATCGCCCCTCTCCTTCACAAGAGCTTTGAGTACAGGATAATAAAACCGATTCTGCCTTTTACATTAGAAATGTGTATGCTGTTGGCACTCCCTCCCGATGACAACTTGTTTTTCTTGCGATCGCCCCTCTCCTTCCCAAGGGATTTGAGTAAAGAAAAATAAAACCGATTCTGCCTTTTATATTAGAAATGTGTATGCTGTTGGCACTCCTTTCCGTTGACAACTTGTTTTTCCTGCGATCGCCCCTCCCTTTCCCAAGAGCTTTGAGTACAGGAAAATAAAACCGATTCTGCCTTTTATATTAGAAATGTGTATGCTGTTGGCACTCCCTGCCGTTGACAACTTGTTTTTCTTGCGATCGCCCCTCTCCTTCCCAAGAGCTTTGAGTACAGGAAAATAAAACCAATTCTGCCTTTTATATTAGAAATGTGTATGCTGTTGGCACTCCCTTCCGTTGACAACTTGTATTTCTTGCGATCGCCCCTCTCCTTCCCAAGAGCTTTGAGTACAGGAAAATAAAACCGATTCTGCCTTTTAGATTACAAATGTGTATGCTGTTGGCACTCCCTTCCGTTGACAACTTGTTTTTCATGCGATCGCCCATCTCCTTCCCAAGAGCTTTGAGTACAGGAAAATAAAACCGATTCTGCCTTTTATATTAGAAATGTGTATGCTGTTGGCACTCCTTTCCGTTGACAACTTGTTTTTCCTGAGATCGCCCCTCTCTTTCCCAAGAGCTTTGAGTACAGGAAAATAAAACCAATTCTGCCTATTATATTAGAAATGTGTATGCTGTTGGCACTCCCTTCTGTTGACAACTTGTTTTTCTTGCGATCGCCCCTCTCCTTCCCAAGAGCTTTGAATACAGGAAAATAAAACCAATTCTGCCTTTTATATTAGAAATGTGTATGCTGTTGGCACTCCCTTCCGTTGACAACTTGTTTTTCTTGCGATCGCCCCTCTCCTTCCCAAGAGCTTTGAGTAAAGGAAAATAAAACCGATTCTGCCTTTTATATTACAAATGTGTATGCTGTTGGCACTCCCTTCCGTTGACAACTTGTTTTTCTTGCGATCGCCCCTCTCCTTCCCAAGAGCTTTGAGTATAGGAAAATAAAACCGATTCTGCCTTTTATATTAGACATGTGTATGCTGTTGGTACTCCCTTCCGTTGACAACTTGTTTTTCTTGCGATCGCCCCTCTCCTTCCCAAGAGCTTTGAGTATAGGAAAATAAAACCGATTCTGCCTTTTATATTAGAAATGTGTATGCTGTTGGCACTCCCTTCCGTTGACAACTTGTTTTTCTTGCGATCGCCCCTCTCCTTCCCAAGAGCTTTGAGTACAGGAAAATAAAACCAATTCTGCCTTTTATATTAGAAATGTGTATGCTGTTGTCACCCCCTTCCGTTGACAACTTGTTTTTCTTGCGATCGCCCCTCTCCTTCCCAAGAGCTTTGAGTACAGGAAAATAAAACCGATTCTGCCTTTTATATTACAAATGTGTATACTGTTGGCACTCCCTTCCGTTGACAACTTGTTTTTCTTGCGATCGCCCCTCTCTTTCCCAAGAGTTTTGAGTACAGGAAAATAAAACCGATTCTTCCTTTTATATTAGAAATGTGTATGCTGCTGGCACTCCCTCCCGTTGACAACTTGTTTTTCTTGCGATCGCCCTTCTCCTTCCCAAGAGCTTTGAGTACAGGAAAATAAAACCGATTCTTCCTTTTATATTAGAAATGTGTATGCTGTTGGCACTCCCTTCCGTTGACAACTTGTTTTTCTTGCAATCGCCCCTCTGCTTCCCAAGAGCTTTGAGTACAGGAAAATAAAACCGATTCTGCCTTTTATATTAGAAATGTGTATGCTGTTGGTACTCCCTTCCGTTGACAACTTGTTTTTCTTGCGATCGCCCCTCTCCTTCCCAAGAGCTTTGAGTACAGGAAAATAAAACCGATTCTGCCTTTTATATTAGAAATGTGTATGCTGTTGGCACTCCCTCCCGTTGAAAACTTGTTTTTCTTGCGATCGCCCCTCTCCTTCCCAAGAGCTTTGAGTAGAGGAAAATAAAACCGATTCTGCCTTTTATATTAGAAATGTGTATGCTGTTGGCACTCCCTTCCGTTGACAACTTGTTTTTTTTGCGATCGCCCCTCTCCTTCCCAAGAGCTTTGAGTATAGGAAAATAAAACCGATTCTGCCTTTTATATTAGAAATGTGTATGCTGTTGGCACTCCCTTCCGTTGACAACTTGTTTTTCTTGCGATCGCCCCTCTCCTTCCCAAGAGCTTTGAGTACAAGAAAATAAAACCGATTCTGCCTTTTATATTAGAAATGTGTATGCTGTTGGCACTCCCTCCCGTTGAAAACTTGTTTTTCTTGCGATCGCCCCTCTCCTTCCCAAGAGCTTTGAGTACAGAAAAATAAAGCCGATTCTGCCTTTTATATTAGAAATATGTATGCTGTTGGCACTCCCTTCCGTTGACAACTTGTTTTTCTTGCGATCGCCCCTCTCCTTCCCAAGAGCTTTGAGTACAGGAAAATAAAACCGATTCTGTCTTTTATATTACAAATGTGTATTCTGTTGGCACTCCCTTCCGTTGACAACTTGTTTTTCTTGCGATCGCCCCTCTCCATCCCAAGAGCTTTGAGTACAGGAAAATAAAACCGATTCTGCCTTTTATATTAGAAATGTGTATGCTATTTTACACTCCCTTCCGTTGACAACTTGTTTTTCTTGCGATCGCCCCTCTCCTTCCCAAGAGCTTTGAGTACAGGAAAATAAAACCGATTCTGCCTTTTATATTACAAATGTGTATTCTGTTGGCACTCCCTTCCGTTGACAACTTGTTTTTCTTGCGATCGCCCCTCTCCTTCCCAAGAGCTTTGAGTACAGGAAAATAAAACCGATTCTGCCTTTTATATTAGAAATGTGTATGCTGTTGACACTCCCTTCCGTTGACAACTTGTTTTTCTTGCTATCGCCCCTCTCTTTCCCAAGAGCTTTGAATACAAGAAAATAAAACCGATTCTGCCTTTTATATTAGAAGTGTGTATGCTGTTGGCACTCCCTTCCGTTGACAACTTGTTTTTCTTGCGATCGCCCCTCTTTTTCCCAAGAGCTTTGAATACAGGAAAATAAAACCGATTTTGCCTTTTATATTAGAAATGTGTATGCTGTTGGCACTCCCTTCCGTTGACAACTTGTTTTTCTTGCTATCGCCCCTCTCTTTCCCAAGAGCTTTGAGTACAGGAAAATAAAACCGATTCTGCCTTTTATATTAAAAATGTGTATGCTGTTGGCACTCCTTTCCGTTGACAACTTGTTTTTCTTGCGATCGCCCCTCTCCTTCCCAAGAGCTTTGAGTTCAGGAAAATAGAACCGATTCTGCCTTTTATATTAGAAATGTGTATGCTGTTGGCACTTTCTTCCGTTGACAACTTGTTTTTCTTTCGATCGCCCCTTTCTTTCCCTAGAGCTTTGAGTATAGGGAAATAAAACCAATTCTGCCTTTTATATTAGAAATGTGTATGCTGTTGGCACTCCCTTCCATTGACAACTTGTTTTTCTTGCGATCGCCCCTCTCCTTCCCAAGAGCTTTGAGTACATTAAAATAAAACCGATTCTGCCTTTTATGTTACAAATGTGTATGCTGTTGGCACTCTCTTCCGATGACAACTTGTTTTTCCTGCGATCGCCCCTCCCCTTCCCAAGAGCTTTGAGTACAGGAAAATAAAACCGATTCTGCCTTGTATATTAGAAATGTGTATGCTGCTGGCACTCCCTCCCGTTGACAACTTCTTTTTCTTGCGATCGCCCCTCTCCTTCCCAAGAGCTTTGAGTACAGGAAAATAAAACCGATTCTGCCTTTTATATTAGAAATGTGTATGCTGTTGGCACTCCCTTCCGTTGACAACTTGTGTTTCTTGCGATCGCCCCTCTCCTTCCCAAGAGCTTTGAGTACAGGATAATAAAACCGATTCTGCCTTTTACATTAGAAATGTGTATGCTGTTGGCACTCCCTCCCGTTGACAACTTGTTTTTCTTGCGATCGCCCCTCTCCTTCCCAAGAGCTTTGAGTACAAGAAAATAAAACCGATTCTTCCTTTTCTATTAGAAATGTGTATGCTGTTGGCACTCCCTTCCGTTGACAACTTGTTTTTCTTGCGATCGCCTCTCTCCTTCCCAAGAGCTTTGAGTAAAGAAAAATAAAACCGATTCTGCCTTTTATATTAGAAATGTGTATGCTGTTGGCACTCCTTTCCGTTGACAACTTGTTTTTCCTGCGATCGCCCCTCCCTTTCCCAAGAGCTTTGAGTACAGGAAAATAAAACCGATTCTGCCTTTTATATTAGAAATGTGTATGCTGTTGGCACTCCCTGCCGTTGACAACTTGTTTTTCTTGCGATCGCCCCTCTCCTTCCCAAGAGCTTTGAGTACAGGAAAATAAAACCAATTCTGCCTTTTATATTAGAAATGTGTATGCTGTTGGCACTCCCTTCCGTTGACAACTTGTTTTTCTTGCGATCGCCCCTCTCCTTCCCAAGAGCTTTGAGTACAGGAAAATAAAACCGATTCTGCCTTTTATATTACAAATGTGTATGCTGTTGGCACTCCCTTCCGTTGACAACTTGTTTTTCATGCGATCGCCCATCTCCTTCCCAAGAGCTTTGAGTACAGGAAAATAAAACCGATTCTGCCTTTTATATTAGAAATGTGTATGCTGTTGGCACTCCTTTCCGTTGACAACTTGTTTTTCCTGCGATCGCCCCTCTCTTTCCCAAGAGCTTTGAATACAGGAAAATAAAACCAATTCTGCCTTTTATATTAGAAATGTGTATGCTGTTGGCACTCCCTTCCGTTGACAACTTGTTTTTCTTGCGATCGCCCCTCTCCTTCCCAAGAGCTTTGAGTACATGATAATAAAACCGATTCCGCCTTTTACATTACAAATGTGTATGCTGTTGGCACTCCCTCCCGTTGACAACTTGTTTTTCTTGCGATCGCCCCTCTCCTTCCCAAGAGCTTTGAGTAAAGAAAAATAAAACCGATTCTGCCTTTTATATTAGAAATGTGTATGCTGTTGGCACTCCTTTCCGTTGACAACTTGTTTTTCCTGCGATCGCCCCTCTCTTTCCCAAGAGCTTTGAGTACAGGAAAATAAAACCAATTCTGCCTTTTATATTAGAAATGTGTATGCTGTTCGCACTCCTTTCCGTTGACAACTTGTTTTTCCTGCGATCGCCCCTCCCTTTCCCAAGAGCTTTGAGTATAGGAAAATAAAACCGATTCTGCCTTTTATATTAGAAATGTGTATGCTGTTGGCACTCCCTGCCGTTGACAACTTGTTTTTCTTGCGATCGCCCCTCTCCTTCCCAAGAGCTTTAAATACAGGGAAATAAAACCGATTCTGCCTTTTTTATTAGAAATGTGTATGCTGTTGGCACTCCCTGCCGTTGACAACTTGTTTTTCTTGCGATCGCCCCTTTCCTTCCCAAGAGCTTTGAGTACAGGAAAATAAAACCAATTCTGCCTTTTATATTAGAAATGTGTATGCTGTTGGCACTCCCTTCCGTTGACAACTTGTTTTTCTTGCGATCGCCCCTCTCCTTCCCAAGAGCTTTGAGTACAGGAAAATAAAACCGATTCTGCCTTTTATATTACAAATGTGTATGCTGTTGGCACTCCCTCCCGATGACAACTTGTTTTTCTTGCGATCGCCCCTCTCCTTCCCAAGAGCTTTGAGTACAGGAAAATAAAACCGATTCTGCCTTTTATATTACAAATGTGTATGCTGTTGGCACTCCCTTCCGTTGACAACTTGTTTTTCATGCGATCGCCCATCTCCTTCCCAAGAGCTTTGAGTACAGGAAAATAAAACCGATTCTGCCTTTTATATTAGAAATGTGTATGCTGTTGGCACTCCTTTCCGTTGACAACTTGTTTTTCCTGCGATCGCCCCTCTCTTTCCCAAGAGCTTTGAATACAGGAAAATAAAACCAATTCTGCCTTTTATATTAGAAATGTGTATGCTGTTGGCACTCCCTTCCGTTGACAACTTGTTTTTCTTGCGATCGCCCCTCTCCTTCCCAAGAGCTTTGAGTACATGATAATAAAACCGATTCCGCCTTTTACATTACAAATGTGTATGCTGTTGGCACTCCCTCCCGTTGACAACTTGTTTTTCTTGCGATCGCCCCTCTCCTTCCCAAGAGCTTTGAGTAAAGAAAAATAAAACCGATTCTGCCTTTTATATTAGAAATGTGTATGCTGTTGGCACTCCTTTCCGTTGACAACTTGTTTTTCCTGCGATCGCCCCTCTCTTTCCCAAGAGCTTTGAGTACAGGAAAATAAAACCAATTCTGCCTTTTATATTAGAAATGTGTATGCTGTTCGCACTCCTTTCCGTTGACAACTTGTTTTTCCTGCGATCGCCCCTCCCTTTCCCAAGAGCTTTGAGTATAGGAAAATAAAACCGATTCTGCCTTTTATATTAGAAATGTGTATGCTGTTGGCACTCCCTGCCGTTGACAACTTGTTTTTCTTGCGATCGCCCCTCTCCTTCCCAAGAGCTTTAAATACAGGGAAATAAAACCGATTCTGCCTTTTTTATTAGAAATGTGTATGCTGTTGGCACTCCCTGCCGTTGACAACTTGTTTTTCTTGCGATCGCCCCTTTCCTTCCCAAGAGCTTTGAGTACAGGAAAATAAAACCAATTCTGCCTTTTATATTAGAAATGTGTATGCTGTTGGCACTCCCTTCCGTTGACAACTTGTTTTTCTTGCGATCGCCCCTCTCCTTCCCAAGAGCTTTGAGTACAAGAAAATAAAACCGATTCTGCCTTTTATATTAGAAATGTGTATGCTGTTGGCACTCCCTCCCGTTGAAAACTTGTTTTTCTTGCGATCGCCCCTCTCCTTCCCAAGAGCTTTGAGTACAGAAAAATAAAGCCGATTCTGCCTTTTATATTAGAAATATGTATGCTGTTGGCACTCCCTTCCGTTGACAACTTGTTTTTCTTGCGATCGCCCCTCTCCTTCCCAAGAGCTTTGAGTACAGGAAAATAAAACCGATTCTGTCTTTTATATTACAAATGTGTATTCTGTTGGCACTCCCTTCCGTTGACAACTTGTTTTTCTTGCGATCGCCCCTCTCCATCCCAAGAGCTTTGAGTACAGGAAAATAAAACCGATTCTGCCTTTTATATTAGAAATGTGTATGCTATTTTACACTCCCTTCCGTTGACAACTTGTTTTTCTTGCGATCGCCCCTCTCCTTCCCAAGAGCTTTGAGTACAGGAAAATAAAACCGATTCTGCCTTTTATATTACAAATGTGTATTCTGTTGGCACTCCCTTCCGTTGACAACTTGTTTTTCTTGCGATCGCCCCTCTCCTTCCCAAGAGCTTTGAGTACAGGAAAATAAAACCGATTCTGCCTTTTATATTAGAAATGTGTATGCTGTTGACACTCCCTTCCGTTGACAACTTGTTTTTCTTGCTATCGCCCCTCTCTTTCCCAAGAGCTTTGAATACAAGAAAATAAAACCGATTCTGCCTTTTATATTAGAAGTGTGTATGCTGTTGGCACTCCCTTCCGTTGACAACTTGTTTTTCTTGCGATCGCCCCTCTTTTTCCCAAGAGCTTTGAATACAGGAAAATAAAACCGATTTTGCCTTTTATATTAGAAATGTGTATGCTGTTGGCACTCCCTTCCGTTGACAACTTGTTTTTCTTGCTATCGCCCCTCTCTTTCCCAAGAGCTTTGAGTACAGGAAAATAAAACCGATTCTGCCTTTTATATTAAAAATGTGTATGCTGTTGGCACTCCTTTCCGTTGACAACTTGTTTTTCTTGCGATCGCCCCTCTCCTTCCCAAGAGCTTTGAGTTCAGGAAAATAGAACCGATTCTGCCTTTTATATTAGAAATGTGTATGCTGTTGGCACTTTCTTCCGTTGACAACTTGTTTTTCTTTCGATCGCCCCTTTCTTTCCCTAGAGCTTTGAGTATAGGGAAATAAAACCAATTCTGCCTTTTATATTAGAAATGTGTATGCTGTTGGCACTCCCTTCCATTGACAACTTGTTTTTCTTGCGATCGCCCCTCTCCTTCCCAAGAGCTTTGAGTACATTAAAATAAAACCGATTCTGCCTTTTATGTTACAAATGTGTATGCTGTTGGCACTCTCTTCCGATGACAACTTGTTTTTCCTGCGATCGCCCCTCCCCTTCCCAAGAGCTTTGAGTACAGGAAAATAAAACCGATTCTGCCTTGTATATTAGAAATGTGTATGCTGCTGGCACTCCCTCCCGTTGACAACTTCTTTTTCTTGCGATCGCCCCTCTCCTTCCCAAGAGCTTTGAGTACAGGAAAATAAAACCGATTCTGCCTTTTATATTAGAAATGTGTATGCTGTTGGCACTCCCTTCCGTTGACAACTTGTGTTTCTTGCGATCGCCCCTCTCCTTCCCAAGAGCTTTGAGTACAGGATAATAAAACCGATTCTGCCTTTTACATTAGAAATGTGTATGCTGTTGGCACTCCCTCCCGTTGACAACTTGTTTTTCTTGCGATCGCCCCTCTCCTTCCCAAGAGCTTTGAGTACAAGAAAATAAAACCGATTCTTCCTTTTCTATTAGAAATGTGTATGCTGTTGGCACTCCCTTCCGTTGACAACTTGTTTTTCTTGCGATCGCCTCTCTCCTTCCCAAGAGCTTTGAGTAAAGAAAAATAAAACCGATTCTGCCTTTTATATTAGAAATGTGTATGCTGTTGGCACTCCTTTCCGTTGACAACTTGTTTTTCCTGCGATCGCCCCTCCCTTTCCCAAGAGCTTTGAGTACAGGAAAATAAAACCGATTCTGCCTTTTATATTAGAAATGTGTATGCTGTTGGCACTCCCTGCCGTTGACAACTTGTTTTTCTTGCGATCGCCCCTCTCCTTCCCAAGAGCTTTGAGTACAGGAAAATAAAACCAATTCTGCCTTTTATATTAGAAATGTGTATGCTGTTGGCACTCCCTTCCGTTGACAACTTGTTTTTCTTGCGATCGCCCCTCTCCTTCCCAAGAGCTTTGAGTACAGGAAAATAAAACCGATTCTGCCTTTTATATTACAAATGTGTATGCTGTTGGCACTCCCTTCCGTTGACAACTTGTTTTTCATGCGATCGCCCATCTCCTTCCCAAGAGCTTTGAGTACAGGAAAATAAAACCGATTCTGCCTTTTATATTAGAAATGTGTATGCTGTTGGCACTCCTTTCCGTTGACAACTTGTTTTTCCTGCGATCGCCCCTCTCTTTCCCAAGAGCTTTGAATACAGGAAAATAAAACCAATTCTGCCTTTTATATTAGAAATGTGTATGCTGTTGGCACTCCCTTCCGTTGACAACTTGTTTTTCTTGCGATCGCCCCTCTCCTTCCCAAGAGCTTTGAGTACATGATAATAAAACCGATTCCGCCTTTTACATTACAAATGTGTATGCTGTTGGCACTCCCTCCCGTTGACAACTTGTTTTTCTTGCGATCGCCCCTCTCCTTCCCAAGAGCTTTGAGTAAAGAAAAATAAAACCGATTCTGCCTTTTATATTAGAAATGTGTATGCTGTTGGCACTCCTTTCCGTTGACAACTTGTTTTTCCTGCGATCGCCCCTCTCTTTCCCAAGAGCTTTGAGTACAGGAAAATAAAACCAATTCTGCCTTTTATATTAGAAATGTGTATGCTGTTCGCACTCCTTTCCGTTGACAACTTGTTTTTCCTGCGATCGCCCCTCCCTTTCCCAAGAGCTTTGAGTATAGGAAAATAAAACCGATTCTGCCTTTTATATTAGAAATGTGTATGCTGTTGGCACTCCCTGCCGTTGACAACTTGTTTTTCTTGCGATCGCCCCTCTCCTTCCCAAGAGCTTTAAATACAGGGAAATAAAACCGATTCTGCCTTTTTTATTAGAAATGTGTATGCTGTTGGCACTCCCTGCCGTTGACAACTTGTTTTTCTTGCGATCGCCCCTTTCCTTCCCAAGAGCTTTGAGTACAGGAAAATAAAACCAATTCTGCCTTTTATATTAGAAATGTGTATGCTGTTGGCACTCCCTTCCGTTGACAACTTGTTTTTCTTGCGATCGCCCCTCTCCTTCCCAAGAGCTTTGAGTACAGGAAAATAAAACCGATTCTGCCTTTTATATTACAAATGTGTATGCTGTTGGCACTCCCTCCCGATGACAACTTGTTTTTCATGCGATCGCCCATCTCCTTCCCAAGAGCTTTGAGTACAGGAAAATAAAACCGATTCTGCCTTTTATATTAGAAATGTGTATGCTGTTGGCACTCCCTCCCGTTGACAACTTCTTTTTCTTGCGATCGCCCCTCTCCTTCCCATGAGCTTTGAGTACAGGAAAATAAAACCGATTCTGCCTTTTATATTAGAAATGTGTATGCTGTTGGCACTCCCTTCCGTTGACAACTTGTGTTTCTTGCGATCGCCCCTCTCCTTCCCAAGAGCTTTGAGTACAGGATAATAAAACCGATTCTGCCTTTTACATTAGAAATGTGTATGCTGTTGGCACTCCCTCCCGTTGACAACTTGTTTTTCTTGCGATCGCCCCTCTCCTTCCCAAGAGCTTTGAGTACAAGAAAATAAAACCGATTCTTCCTTTTCTATTAGAAATGTGTATGCTGTTGGCACTCCCCTCCGTTGACAACTTGTTTTTCTTGCGATCGCCCCTCTCCTTCCCAAGAGCTTTGAGTAAAGAAAAATAAAACCGATTCTGCCTTTTATATTAGAAATGTGTATGCTGTTGGCACTCCTTTCCGTTGACAACTTCTTTTTCCTGCGATCGCCCCTCCCTTTCCCAAGAGCTTTGAGTACAGGAAAATAAAACCGATTCTGCCTTTTATATTAGAAATGTGTATGCTGTTGGCACTCCCTGCCGTTGACAACTTGTTTTTCTTGCGATCGCCCCTCTCCTTCCCAAGAGCTTTGAGTACAGGAAAATAAAACCAATTCTGCCTTTTATATTAGAAATGTGTATGCTGTTGGCACTCCCTTCCGTTGACAACTTGTTTTTCTTGCGATCGCCCCTCTCCTTCCCAAGAGCTTTGAGTACAGGAAAATAAAACCGATTCTGCCTTTTATATTACAAATGTGTATGCTGTTGGCACTCCCTTCCGTTGACAACTTGTTTTTCATGCGATCGCCCATCTCCTTCCCAAGAGCTTTGAGTACAGGAAAATAAAACCGATTCTGCCTTTTATATTAGAAATGTGTATGCTGTTGGCACTCCTTTCCGTTGACAACTTGTTTTTCCTGCGATCGCCCCTCTCTTTCCCAAGAGCTTTGAGTATAGGAAAATAAAACCAATTCTGCATTTTATATTAGAAATGTGTATGCTGTTGGCACTCCCTTCCTTTGACAACTTGTTTTTCTTGCGATCGCCCCTCTCCTTCCCAAGAGCTTTGAGTACAGGATAATAAAACCGATTCCGCCTTTTACATTAGAAATGTGTATGCTGTTGGCACTCCCTCCCGTTGACAACTTGTTTTTCTTGCGATCGCCCCTCTCCTTCCCAAGAGCTTTGAGTACAAGAAAATAAAACCGATTCTTCCTTTTCTATTAGAAATGTGTATGCTGTTGGCACTCCCTTCCGTTGACAACCTGTTTTTCTTGCGATCGCCCCTCTCCTTCCCAAGAGCTTTGAGTAAAGAAAAATAAAACCGATTCTGCCTTTTATATTAGAAATGTGTATGCTGTTCGCACTCCTTTCCGTTGACAACTTGTTTTTCCTGCGATCGCCCCTCCCTTTCCCAAGAGCTTTGAGTACAGGAAAATAAAACCGATTCTGCCTTTTATATTAGAAATGTGTATGCTGTTGGCACTCCCTGCCGTTGACAACTTGTTTTTCTTGCGATCGCCCCTCTCCTTCCAAAGAGCTTTGAGTACAGGGAAATAAAACCGATTCTGCCTTTTTTATTAGAAATGTGTATGCTGTTGGCACACCCTCCCGTTGACAACTTGTTTTTCTTGCGATCGCCCCTCTCCTTCCCAAGAGCTTTGAATACAGGAAAATAAAACCGATTCTGCTTTTTATATTAGAAATGTGTATGCTGTTAGCACTCCCTCCCGTTGACAACTTGTTTTCCTTGCGATCGCCCCTCTCCTTCCCAAGAGCTTTGAGTACAGGAAAATAAAACCGATTCTGCCTTTTATATTAGAAATGTGTATGCTGTTGGCACTCCCTCCCGTTGACAACTTGTTTTTCTTGCGATCGCCCCTCTCTTTCCCAAGAGCTTTGAGTACAGGAAAATAAAACCGATTCTGCCTTTTATATTAGAAATATGTATGCTTTTGGCACTCCCTCCCGTAGACAACTTGTTTTTCTTGTGATCGCCCCTCTTTTTCCAAGAGCTTTGAGTACAGGAAAATAAAACCGATTCTGCCTTTTATATTAGAAATGTGTATGCTGTTGGCACTCCCTCCCGTTGACAACTTGTTTTTCTTGCGATCGCCCCTCTCCTTCCCAAGAGCTTTGAGTACAGGAAAATAAAACCGATTCTGCCTTTTATATTAGAAATGTGTATGCTGTTGGCACTCCCTCCCGTTGACAACTTGTTTTTCTTGCGATCGCCCCTCTCCTTCCCAAGAGCTTTGAGTACAGGAAAATAAAACCGATTCTGTTTTTTATATTAGAAATGGGCATGCTGTAGGCACTCCTTTCCGTTGACAACTTGTTTTTCTTGCGATCGCCCCTCTCCTTCACAAGAGCTTTGAGTACAGGAAAATGAAACCGATTCTGCCTTTTATATTAGAAATGTGTATGCTGTTGGCACTCCCTCCCGTTGACAACTTGTTTTTCTTGCGATCGCCCCACTCCTTCCCAAGAGCTTTGAATACAGGAAAATAAAACCGATTCTGCCTTTTATATTAGAAATGTGTATGCTGTTGGCACTCCCTCCCGTTGACAACTTGTTTTTCTTGCGATCGCTCCTCTCCTTCCCAAGAGCTTTGAATACATTAAAATAAAACCGATTCTGCCTTTTATATTAGAAATGTGTATGCTGTTGGCACTCCCTCCCGTTGACAACTTGTTTTTCTTGCGATCGCCCCTCTCTTTCCCAAGAGCTTTGAGTACAGGAAAATAAAACCGATTCTGCCTTTTATATTAGAAATATGTATGCTGTTGGCACTCCCTCCCGTAGACAACTTGTTTTTCTTGTGATCGCCCCTCTTTTTCCAAGAGCTTTGAGTACAGGAAAATAAAACCGATTCTGCCTTTTATATTAGAAATGTGTATGCTGTTGGCACTCCCTCCCGTTGACAACTTGTTTTTCTTGCGATCGCCCCTCTCCTTCCCAAGAGCTTTGAGTACAGGAAAATAAAACCGATTCTGCCTTTTATATTAGAAATATGTATGCTGTTGGCACTCCCTCCCGTAGACAACTTGTTTTTCTTGTGATCGCCCCTCTTTTTCCAAGAGCTTTGAGTACAGGAAAATAAAACCGATTCTGCCTTTTATATTAGAAATGTGTATGCTGTTGGCACTCCCTTCCGTTGACAACTTGTGTTTCTTGCGATCGCCCCTCTCCTTCCCAAGAGCTTTGAGTACAGGATAATAAAACCGATTCTGCCTTTTACATTAGAAATGTGTATGCTGTTGGCACTCCCTCCCGTTGACAACTTGTTTTTCTTGCGATCGCCCCTCTCCTTCCCAAGAGCTTTGAGTACAAGAAAATAAAACCGATTCTTCCTTTTCTATTAGAAATGTGTATGCTGTTGGCACTCCCTCCCGTTGACAACTTGTTTTCCTTGCGATCGCCCCTCTCCTTCCCAAGAGCTTTGAGTACAGGAAAATAAAACCGATTCTGCCTTTTATATTAGAAATGTGTATGCTGTTGGCACTCCCTCCCGTTGACAACTTGTTTTTCTTGCGATCGCCCCTCTCTTTCCCAAGAGCTTTGAGTACAGGAAAATAAAACCGATTCTGCCTTTTATATTAGAAATATGTATGCTGTTGGCACTCCCTCCCGTAGACAACTTGTTTTTCTTGTGATCGCCCCTCTTTTTCCAAGAGCTTTGAGTACAGGAAAATAAAACCGATTCTGCCTTTTATATTAGAAATGTGTATGCTGTTGGCACTCCCTCCCGTTGACAACTTGTTTTTCTTGCGATCGCCCCTCTCCTTCCCAAGAGCTTTGAATACAAGGAAATAAAACCGATTCTGCCTTAGAAATGTGTATGCTGTTGGCACTCCCTCCCGTTGACAACTTGTTTTTCTTGCGATCGCCCCTCTCCTTCCCAAGAGCTTTGAGTACAGGAAAATAAAACCGATTCTGCCTTTTATATTAGAAATGTGTATGCTGTTGTCACTCCCTCCTGTTGACAACTTGTTTTTCTTGCGATCGCCCCTCTCCTTCCCAAGAGCTTTGAGTACAGGAAAATAAAACCGATTCTGTCTTTTATATTACAAATGTGTATTCTGTTGGCACTCCCTTCCGTTGACAACTTGTTTTTCTTGCGATCGCCCCTCTCCATCCCAAGAGCTTTGAGTACAGGAAAATAAAACCGATTCTGCCTTTTATATTAGAAATGTGTATGCTATTTTACACTCCCTTCCGTTGACAACTTGTTTTTCTTGCGATCGCCCCTCTCCTTCCCAAGAGCTTTGAGTACAGGAAAATAAAACCGATTCTGCCTTTTATATTACAAATGTGTATTCTGTTGGCACTCCCTTCCGTTGACAACTTGTTTTTCTTGCGATCGCCCCTCTCCTTCCCAAGAGCTTTGAGTACAGGAAAATAAAACCGATTCTGCCTTTTATATTAGAAATGTGTATGCTGTTGGCACTCCTTTCCGTTGACAACTTGTTTTTCCTGCGATCGCCCCTCTCTTTCCCAAGAGCTTTGAGTACAGGAAAATAAAACCGATTCTGCCTTTTATATTAGAAATGTGTATGCTGTTGGCACTCCCTTCCGTTGACAACTTGCTTTTCTTGCGATCGCCCCTCTCCTTCCCAAGAGCTTTGAGTACAGGAAAATAAAACCGATTCTGCCTTTTATATTACAAATGTGTATGCTGTTGGCACTCCCTTCCGTTGACAACTTGTTTTTCTTGCGATCGCCCCTCTCCTTCCCAAGAGCTTTGAGTACAGGAAAATAAAACCGATTCTGCCTTTTATATTAAAAATGTGTATGCTGTTGGCACTCCCTTCCGTTGACAACTTGTTTTTCTTGCGATCGCCCCTCTCTTTCCCAAGAGCTTTGAATACAAGAAAATAAAACCGATTCTGCCTTTTATATTAGAAATGTGTATGCTGTTCGCACTCCTTTCCGTTGACAACTTGTTTTTCCTGCGATCGCCCCTCCCTTTCCCAAGAGCTTTGAGTACAGGAAAATAAAACCGATTCTGCCTTTTATATTAGAAATGTGTATGCTGTTGGCACTCCCTGCCGTTGAAAACTTGTTTTTCTTGCGATCGCCCCTCTCCTTCCAAAGAGCTTTGAGTACAGGGAAATAAAACCGATTCTGCCTTTTTTATTAGAAATGTGTATGCTGTTGGCACACCCTCCCGTTGACAACTTGTTTTTCTTGCGATCGCCCCTCTCCTTCCCAAGAGCTTTGAATACAGGAAAATAAAACCGATTCTGCTTTTTATATTAGAAATGTGTATGCTGTTAGCACTCCCTCCCGTTGACAACTTGTTTTCCTTGCGATCGCCCCTCTCCTTCCCAAGAGCTTTGAGTACAGGAAAATAAAACCGATTCTGCCTTTTATATTAGAAATGTGTATGCTGTTGGCACTCCCTCCCGTTGACAACTTGTTTTTCTTGCGATCGCCCCTCTCTTTCCCAAGAGCTTTGAGTACAAGAAAATAAAACCGATTCTGCCTTTTATATTAGAAATATGTATGCTTTTGGCACTCCCTCCCGTAGACAACTTGTTTTTCTTGTGATCGCCCCTCTTTTTCCAAGAGCTTTGAGTACAGGAAAATAAAACCGATTCTGCCTTTTATATTAGAAATGTGTATGCTGTTGGCACTCCCTCCCGTTGACAACTTGTTTTTCTTGCGATCGCCCCTCTCCTTCCCAAGAGCTTTGAGTACAGGAAAATAAAACCGATTCTGCCTTTTATATTAGAAATGTGTATGCTGTTGGCACTCCCTCCCGTTGACAACTTGTTTTTCTTGCGATCGCCCCTCTCCTTCCCAAGAGCTTTGAGTACAGGAAAATAAAACCGATTCTGTTTTTTATATTAGAAATGGGCATGCTGTAGGCACTCCTTTCCGTTGACAACTTGTTTTTCTTGCGATCGCCCCTCTCCTTCACAAGAGCTTTGAGTACAGGAAAATGAAACCGATTCTGCCTTTTATATTAGAAATGTGTATGCTGTTGGCACTCCCTCCCGTTGACAACTTGTTTTTCTTGCGATCGCCCCACTCCTTCCCAAGAGCTTTGAATACAGGAAAATAAAACCGATTCTGCCTTTTATATTAGAAATGTGTATGCTGTTGGCACTCCCTCCCGTTGACAACTTGTTTTTCTTGCGATCGCTCCTCTCCTTCCCAAGAGCTTTGAATACATTAAAATAAAACCGATTCTGCCTTTTATATTAGAAATGTGTATGCTGTTGGCACTCCCTCCCGTTGACAACTTGTTTTTCTTGCGATCGCCCCTCTCTTTCCCAAGAGCTTTGAGTACAGGAAAATAAAACCGATTCTGCCTTTTATATTAGAAATATGTATGCTGTTGGCACTCCCTCCCGTAGACAACTTGTTTTTCTTGTGATCGCCCCTCTTTTTCCAAGAGCTTTGAGTACAGGAAAATAAAACCGATTCTGCCTTTTATATTAGAAATGTGTATGCTGTTGGCACTCCCTCCCGTTGACAACTTGTTTTTCTTGCGATCGCCCCTCTCCTTCCCAAGAGCTTTGAGTACAGGAAAATAAAACCGATTCTGCCTTTTATATTAGAAATATGTATGCTGTTGGCACTCCCTCCCGTAGACAACTTGTTTTTCTTGTGATCGCCCCTCTTTTTCCAAGAGCTTTGAGTACAGGAAAATAAAACCGATTCTGCCTTTTATATTAGAAATGTGTATGCTGTTGGCACTCCCTTCCGTTGACAACTTGTGTTTCTTGCGATCGCCCCTCTCCTTCCCAAGAGCTTTGAGTACAGGATAATAAAACCGATTCTGCCTTTTACATTAGAAATGTGTATGCTGTTGGCACTCCCTCCCGTTGACAACTTGTTTTTCTTGCGATCGCCCCTCTCCTTCCCAAGAGCTTTGAGTACAAGAAAATAAAACCGATTCTTCCTTTTCTATTAGAAATGTGTATGCTGTTGGCACTCCCTCCCGTTGACAACTTGTTTTCCTTGCGATCGCCCCTCTCCTTCCCAAGAGCTTTGAGTACAGGAAAATAAAACCGATTCTGCCTTTTATATTAGAAATGTGTATGCTGTTGGCACTCCCTCCCGTTGACAACTTGTTTTTCTTGCGATCGCCCCTCTCTTTCCCAAGAGCTTTGAGTACAGGAAAATAAAACCGATTCTGCCTTTTATATTAGAAATATGTATGCTGTTGGCACTCCCTCCCGTAGACAACTTGTTTTTCTTGTGATCGCCCCTCTTTTTCCAAGAGCTTTGAGTACAGGAAAATAAAACCGATTCTGCCTTTTATATTAGAAATGTGTATGCTGTTGGCACTCCCTCCCGTTGACAACTTGTTTTTCTTGCGATCGCCCCTCTCCTTCCCAAGAGCTTTGAATACAAGGAAATAAAACCGATTCTGCCTTAGAAATGTGTATGCTGTTGGCACTCCCTCCCGTTGACAACTTGTTTTTCTTGCGATCGCCCCTCTCCTTCCCAAGAGCTTTGAGTACAGGAAAATAAAACCGATTCTGCCTTTTATATTAGAAATGTGTATGCTGTTGTCACTCCCTCCTGTTGACAACTTGTTTTTCTTGCGATCGCCCCTCTCCTTCCCAAGAGCTTTGAGTACAGGAAAATAAAACCGATTCTGTCTTTTATATTACAAATGTGTATTCTGTTGGCACTCCCTTCCGTTGACAACTTGTTTTTCTTGCGATCGCCCCTCTCCATCCCAAGAGCTTTGAGTACAGGAAAATAAAACCGATTCTGCCTTTTATATTAGAAATGTGTATGCTATTTTACACTCCCTTCCGTTGACAACTTGTTTTTCTTGCGATCGCCCCTCTCCTTCCCAAGAGCTTTGAGTACAGGAAAATAAAACCGATTCTGCCTTTTATATTACAAATGTGTATTCTGTTGGCACTCCCTTCCGTTGACAACTTGTTTTTCTTGCGATCGCCCCTCTCCTTCCCAAGAGCTTTGAGTACAGGAAAATAAAACCGATTCTGCCTTTTATATTAGAAATGTGTATGCTGTTGGCACTCCTTTCCGTTGACAACTTGTTTTTCCTGCGATCGCCCCTCTCTTTCCCAAGAGCTTTGAGTACAGGAAAATAAAACCGATTCTGCCTTTTATATTAGAAATGTGTATGCTGTTGGCACTCCCTTCCGTTGACAACTTGCTTTTCTTGCGATCGCCCCTCTCCTTCCCAAGAGCTTTGAGTACAGGAAAATAAAACCGATTCTGCCTTTTATATTACAAATGTGTATGCTGTTGGCACTCCCTTCCGTTGACAACTTGTTTTTCTTGCGATCGCCCCTCTCCTTCCCAAGAGCTTTGAGTACAGGAAAATAAAACCGATTCTGCCTTTTATATTAAAAATGTGTATGCTGTTGGCACTCCCTTCCGTTGACAACTTGTTTTTCTTGCGATCGCCCCTCTCTTTCCCAAGAGCTTTGAATACAAGAAAATAAAACCTATTCTGCCTTTTATATTTGAAATGTGTATGCTGTTGGCACTCCCTTCCGTTGACAACTTGTTTTTCTTGCGATCGCCCCTCTCTTTCCCAAGAGCTTTGAGTACAGGAAAATAAAACCGATTCTGCCTTTTATATTAGAAATGTGTATGCTGTTGGCACTCCCTTCCGTTGACAACTTGTTTTTCTTGCGATCGCCCCTCTCCTTCCCAAGAGCTTTGAATACAGGAAAATAAAACCGATTCTTCCTTTTATATTAGAAATGTGTATGCTGTTGGCACTTCCTTCCGTTGACAACTTGTTTTTCTTGCAATCGCCCCTCTGCTTCCCAAGGGCTTTGAGTACAGGAAAATAAAACCGATTCTGCCTTTTATATTAGAAATGTGTATGCTGTTGGTACTCCCTTCCGTTGACAACTTGTTTTTCTTGCTATCGCCCCTCTCCTTCCCAAGAGCTTTGAGTACAGGAAAATAAAACCGATTCTGCCTTTTATATTAGAAATGTGTATGCTGTTGGCACTCCCTCCCGTTGAAAACTTGTTTTTCTTGCGATCGCCCCTCTCCTTCCCAAGAGCTTTGAGTAGAGGAAAATAAAACCGATTCTGCCTTTTATATTAGAAATGTGTATGCTGTTGGCACTCCCTTCCGTTGACAACTTGTTTTTCTTGCGATCGCCCCTCTCCTTCCCAAGAGCTTTGAGTATAGGAAAATAAAACCGATTCTGCCTTTTATATTAGAAATGTGTATGCTATTTTACACTCCCTTCCGTTGACAACTTGTTTTTCTTGCGATCGCCGCTCTCTTTCCCAAGAGCTTTGAGTACAGGAAAATAAAACCGATTCTGCCTTTTATATTAGAAATGTGTATGCTGTTGGCACTCCCTTCCGTTGACAACTTGTTTTTCTTGCGATCGCCCCTCTCCTTCCCAAGAGCTTTGAGTACAGGAAAATAAAACCGATTCTGCCTTTTATATTAGAAATGTGTATGCTGTTGGCACTCCCTTCCGTTGACAACTTGCTTTTCTTGCGATCGCCCCTCTCCTTCCCAAGAGCTTTGAGTACAGGAAAATAAAACCGATTCTGCCTTTTATATTAGAAATGTGTATGCTATTTTACACTCCCTTCCGTTGACAACTTGTTTTTTTTTGCGATCGCCCCTCTCCTTCCCAAGAGCTTTGAGTACAGAAAAATAAAGCCGATTCTGCCTTTTATATTAGAAATATGTATGCTGTTGGCACTCCCTCCCGTTGAAAACTTGTTTTTCTTGCGATCGCCCCTCTCCTTCCCAAGAGCTTTGAGTAGAGGAAAATAAAACCGATTCTGCCTTTTATATTAGAAATGTGTATGCTGTTGGCACTCCCTTCCGTTGACAACTTGTTTTTCTTGCGATCGCCCCTCTCTTTCCCAAGAGCTTTGAGTACAGGAGAATAAAACCGATTCTGCCTTTTATATTAGAAATGTGTATGCTGTTGGCACTCCCTTCCGTTGACAACTTGTTTTTCTTGCGATCGCCCCTCTCTTTCCCAAGAGCTTTGAGTACAGGAGAATAAAACCGATTCTGCCTTTTATATTAGAAATGTGTATGCTGTTGGCACTCCCTCCCGTTGAAAACTTGTTTTTCTTGCGATCGCCCCTCTCCTTCCCAAGAGCTTTGAGTACAGGAAAATAAAACCGATTCTTCCTTTTATATTAGAAATGTGTATGCTGTTGGCACTCCCTTCCGTTGACAACTTGTTTTTCTTGCAATCGCCCCTCTGCTTCCCAAGGGCTTTGAGTACAGGAAAATAAAACCGATTCTGCCTTTTATATTAGAAATGTGTATGCTGTTGGTACTCCCTTCCGTTGACAACTTGTTTTTCTTGCTATCGCCCCTCTCCTTCCCAAGAGCTTTGAGTACAGGAAAATAAAACCGATTCTGCCTTTTATATTAGAAATGTGTATGCTGTTGGCACTCCCTCCCGTTGAAAACTTGTTTTTCTTGCGATCGCCCCTCTCCTTCCCAAGAGCTTTGAGTAGAGGAAAATAAAACCGATTCTGCCTTTTATATTAGAAATGTGTATGCTGTTGACACTCCCTTCCGTTGACAACTTGTTTTTCTTGCGATCGCCCCTCTCCTTCCCAAGAGCTTTGAGTATAGGAAAATAAAACCGATTCTGCCTTTTATATTAGAAATGTGTATGCTGTTGGCACTCCCTTCCGTTGACAACTTGTTTTTCTTGCGATCGCCCCTCTCCTTCCCAAGAGCTTTGAGTACAGGAAAATAAAAACGATTCTGCCTTTTATATTAGAAATGTGTATGCTGTTGGCACTCCCTCCCGTTGAAAACTTGTTTTTCTTGCGATCGCCCCTCTCCTTCCCAAGAGCTTTGAGTAGAGGAAAATAAAACCGATTCTGCCTTTTATATTAGAAATGTGTATGCTATTTTACACTCCCTTCCGTTGACAACTTGTTTTTTTTTGCGATCGCCCCTCTCCTTCCCAAGAGCTTTGAGTACAGGAAAATAAAACCGATTCTGCCTTTTATATTAGAAATGTGTATGCTGTTGGCACTCCCTCCCGTTGAAAACTTGTTTTTCTTGCGATCGCCCCTCTCCTTCCCAAGAGCTTTGAGTAGAGGAAAATAAAACCGATTCTGCCTTTTATATTAGAAATGTGTATGCTGTTGGCACTCCCTTCCGTTGACAACTTGTTTTTCTTGCGATCGCCCCTCTCCTTCCCAAGAGCTTTGAGTATAGGAAAATAAAACCGATTCTGCCTTTTATATTAGAAATGTGTATGCTGTTGGCACTCCCTTCCGTTGACAACTTGTTTTTCTTGCGATCGCCCCTCTCCTTCCCAAGAGCTTTGAGTACAGGAAAATAAAAACGATTCTGCCTTTTATATTAGAAATGTGTATGCTGTTGGCACTCCCTCCCGTTGAAAACTTGTTTTTCTTGCGATCGCCCCTCTCCTTCCCAAGAGCTTTGAGTAGAGGAAAATAAAGCCGATTCTGCCTTTTATATTAGAAATATGTATGCTGTTGGCACTCCCTCCCGTTGAAAACTTGTTTTTCTTGCGATCGCCCCTCTCCTTCCCAAGAGCTTTGAGTAGAGGAAAATAAAACCTATTCTGCCTTTTATATTAGAAATGTGTATGCTATTTTACACTCCCTTCCGTTGACAACTTGTTTTTTTTTGCGATCGCCCCTCTCCTTCCCAAGAGCTTTGAGTACAGAAAAATAAAGCCGATTCTGCCTTTTATATTAGAAATATGTATGCTGTTGGCACTCCCTTCCGTTGACAACTTGTTTTTCTTGCGATCGCCCCTCTCTTTCCCAAGAGCTTTGAGTACAGGAAAATAAAACCGATTCTGCCTTTTATATTACAAATGTGTATGCTGTTGGCACTCCCTTCCGTTGACAACTTGTTTTTCTTGCGATCGCCCCTCTCCTTCCCAAGAGCTTTGAGTACAGGAAAATAAAACCGATTCTGCCTTTTATATTAGAAATGTGTATGCTGTTGACACTCCCTTCCGTTGACAACTTGTTTTTCTTGCTATCGCCCCTCTCTTTCCCAAGAGCTTTGAATACAGGAAAATGAAACCGATTCTGCCTTTTATATTAGAAGTGTGTATGCTGTTGGCACTCCTTTCCGTTGACAACTTGTTTTTCCTGCGATCGCCCCTCTCCTTCCCAAGAGCTTTGAGTACATGATAATAAAACCGATTCCGCCTTTTACATTAGAAATGTGTATGCTGTTGGCACTCCCTTCCGTTGACAACTTGTTTTTCTTGCGATCGCCCCTCTCCTTCCCAAGAGCTTTGAGTACAGGAAAATAAAACCGATTCTGCCTTTTATATTACAAATGTGTATGCTGTTGGCACTCCCTTCCGTTGACAACTTGTTTTTCTTGCGATCGCCCCTCCCTTTCCCAAGAGCTTTGAGTACAGGAAAATAAAACCGATTCTGCCTTTTATATTAGAAATGTGTATGCTGTTGGCACTCCTTTCCGTTGACAACTTGTTTTTCCTGCGATCGCCCCTCTCTTTCCCAAGAGCTTTGAGTACAGGAAAATAAAACCAATTCTGCCTTTTATATTAGAAATGTGTATGCTGTTCGCACTCCTTTCCGTTGACAACTTGTTTTTCCTGCGATCGCCCCTCCCTTTCCCAAGAGCTTTGAGTATAGGAAAATAAAACCGATTCTGCCTTTTATATTAGAAATGTGTATGCTGTTGGCACTCCCTGCCGTTGACAACTTGTTTTTCTTGCGATCGCCCCTCTCCTTCCCAAGAGCTTTAAATACAGGAAAATAAAACCGATTCTGCCTTTTTTATTAGAAATGTGTATGCTGTTGGCACTCCCTGCCGTTGACAACTTGTTTTTCTTGCGATCGCCCCTTTCCTTCCCAAGAGCTTTGAGTACAGGAAAATAAAACCAATTCTGCCTTTTATATTAGAAATGTGTATGCTGTTGGCACTCCCTTCCGTTGACAACTTGTTTTTCTTGCGATCGCCCCTCCCTTTCCCAAGAGCTTTGAGTACAGGAAAATAAAACCGATTCTGCCTTTTATATTAGAAATGTGTATGCTGTTGGCACTCCCTTCCGTTGACAACTTGTTTTTCTTGCGATCGCCCCTCTCCTTCCCAAGAGCTTTGAGTACAGGAAAATAAAACCGATTCTGCCTTTTATATTACAAATGTGTATGCTGTTGGCACTCCCTTCCGTTGACAACTTGTTTTTCATGCGATCGCCCATCTCCTTCCCAAGAGCTTTGAGTACAGGAAAATAAAACCGATTCTGCCTTTTATATTAGAAATGTGTATGCTGTTGGCACTCCTTTCCGTTGACAACTTGTTTTTCCTGCGATCGCCCCTCTCTTTCCCAAGAGCTTTGAGTACAGGAAAATAAAACCAATTCTGCCTTTTATATTAGAAATGTGTATGCTGTTGGCACTCCCTTCCGTTGACAACTTGTTTTTCTTGCGATCGCCCCTCTCCTTCCCAAGAGCTTTGAGTACATGATAATAAAACCGATTCCGCCTTTTACATTAGAAATGTGTATGCTGTTGGCACTCCCTCCCGTTGACAACTTGTTTTTCTTGCGATCGCCCCTCTCCTTCCCAAGAGCTTTGAGTAAAGAAAAATAAAACCGATTCTGCCTTTTATATTAGAAATGTGTATGCTGTTGGCACTCCTTTCCGTTGACAACTTGTTTTTCCTGCGATCGCCCCTCTCTTTCCCAAGAGCTTTGAGTACAGGAAAATAAAACCAATTCTGCCTTTTATATTAGAAATGTGTATGCTGTTCGCACTCCTTTCCGTTGACAACTTGTTTTTCCTGCGATCGCCCCTCCCTTTCCCAAGAGCTTTGAGTATAGGAAAATAAAACCGATTCTGCCTTTTATATTAGAAATGTGTATGCTGTTGGCACTCCCTGCCGTTGACAACTTGTTTTTCTTGCGATCGCCCCTCTCCTTCCCAAGAGCTTTAAATACAGGAAAATAAAACCGATTCTGCCTTTTTTATTAGAAATGTGTATGCTGTTGGCACTCCCTGCCGTTGACAACTTGTTTTTCTTGCGATCGCCCCTTTCCTTCCCAAGAGCTTTGAGTACAGGAAAATAAAACCAATTCTGCCTTTTATATTAGAAATGTGTATGCTGTTGGCACTCCCTTCCGTTGACAACTTGTTTTTCTTGCGATCGCCCCTCTCCTTCCCAAGAGCTTTGAGTACAGGAAAATAAAACCGATTCTGCCTTTTATATTACAAATGTGTATGCTGTTGGCACTCCCTCCCGATGACAACTTGTTTTTCATGCGATCGCCCATCTCCTTCCCAAGAGCTTTGAGTACAGGAAAATAAAACCGATTCTGCCTTTTATATTAGAAATGTGTATGCTGTTGGCACTCCCTCCCGTTGACAACTTCTTTTTCTTGCGATCGCCCCTCTCCTTCCCATGAGCTTTGAGTACAGGAAAATAAAACCGATTCTGCCTTTTATATTAGAAATGTGTATGCTGTTGGCACTCCCTCCCGTTGACAACTTGTTTTTCTTGCGATCGCCCCTCTCCTTCCCAAGAGCTTTGAGTACAAGAAAATAAAACCGATTCTTCCTTTTCTATTAGAAATGTGTATGCTGTTGGCACTCCCCTCCGTTGACAACTTGTTTTTCTTGCGATCGCCCCTCTCCTTCCCAAGAGCTTTGAGTAAAGAAAAATAAAACCGATTCTGCCTTTTATATTAGAAATGTGTATGCTGTTGGCACTCCTTTCCGTTGACAACTTCTTTTTCCTGCGATCGCCCCTCCCTTTCCCAAGAGCTTTGAGTACAGGAAAATAAAACCGATTCTGCCTTTTATATTAGAAATGTGTATTCTGTTGGCACTCCCTGCCGTTGACAACTTGTTTTTCTTGCGATCGCCCCTCTCCTTCCCAAGAGCTTTGAGTACAGGAAAATAAAACCAATTCTGCCTTTTATATTAGAAATGTGTATGCTGTTGGCACTCCCTTCCGTTGACAACTTGTTTTTCTTGCGATCGCCCCTCTCCTTCCCAAGAGCTTTGAGTACAGGAAAATAAAACCGATTCTGCCTTTTATATTACAAATGTGTACGCTGTTGGCACTCCCTTCCGTTGACAACTTGTTTTTCATGCGATCGCCCATCTCCTTCCCAAGAGCTTTGAGTACAGGAAAATAAAACCGATTCTGCCTTTTATATTAGAAATGTGTATGCTGTTGGCACTCCTTTCCGTTGACAACTTGTTTTTCCTGCGATCGCCCCTCTCTTTCCCAAGAGCTTTGAGTACAGGAAAATAAAACCAATTCTGCATTTTATATTAGAAATGTGTATGCTGTTGGCACTCCCTTCCTTTGACAACTTGTTTTTCTTGCGATCGCCCCTCTCCTTCCCAAGAGCTTTGAGTACAGGATAATAAAACCGATTCCGCCTTTTACATTAGAAATGTGTATGCTGTTGGCACTCCCTCCCGTTGACAACTTGTTTTTCTTGCGATCGCCCCTCTCCTTCCCAAGAGCTTTGAGTACAAGAAAATAAAACCGATTCTTCCTTTTCTATTAGAAATGTGTATGCTGTTGGCACTCCCTTCCGTTGACAACCTGTTTTTCTTGCGATCGCCCCTCTCCTTCCCAAGAGCTTTGAGTAAAGAAAAATAAAACCGATTCTGCCTTTTATATTAGAAATGTGTATGCTGTTCGCACTCCTTTCCGTTGACAACTTGTTTTTCCTGCGATCGCCCCTCCCTTTCCCAAGAGCTTTGAGTACAGGAAAATAAAACCGATTCTGCCTTTTATATTAGAAATGTGTATGCTGTTGGCACTCCCTGCCGTTGACAACTTGTTTTTCTTGCGATCGCCCCTCTCCTTCCAAAGAGCTTTGAGTACAGGGAAATAAAACCGATTCTGCCTTTTTTATTAGAAATGTGTATGCTGTTGGCACACCCTCCCGTTGACAACTTGTTTTTCTTGCGATCGCCCCTCTCCTTCCCAAGAGCTTTGAATACAGGAAAATAAAACCGATTCTGCTTTTTATATTAGAAATGTGTATGCTGTTAGCACTCCCTCCCGTTGACAACTTGTTTTCCTTGCGATCGCCCCTCTCCTTCCCAAGAGCTTTGAGTACAGGAAAATAAAACCGATTCTGCCTTTTATATTAGAAATGTGTATGCTGTTGGCACTCCCTCCCGTTGACAACTTGTTTTTCTTGCGATCGCCCCTCTCTTTCCCAAGAGCTTTGAGTACAGGAAAATAAAACCGATTCTGCCTTTTATATTAGAAATATGTATGCTGTTGGCACTCCCTCCCGTAGACAACTTGTTTTTCTTGTGATCGCCCCTCTTTTTCCAAGAGCTTTGAGTACAGGAAAATAAAACCGATTCTGCCTTTTATATTAGAAATGTGTATGCTGTTGGCACTCCCTCCCGTTGACAACTTGTTTTTCTTGCGATCGCCCCTCTCCTTCCCAAGAGCTTTGAGTACAGGAAAATAAAACCGATTCTGCCTTTTATATTAGAAATGTGTATGCTGTTGGCACTCCCTCCCGTTGACAACTTGTTTTTCTTGCGATCGCCCCTCTCCTTCCCAAGAGCTTTGAATACAAGGAAATAAAACCGATTCTGCCTTAGAAATGTGTATGCTGTTGGCACTCCCTCCCGTTGACAACTTGTTTTTCTTGCGATCGCCCCTCTCCTTCCCAAGAGCTTTGAGTACAGGAAAATAAAACCGATTCTGCCTTTTATATTAGAAATGTGTATGCTGTTGTCACTCCCTCCTGTTGACAACTTGTTTTTCTTGCGATCGCCCCTCTCCTTCCCAAGAGCTTTGAGTACAGGAAAATAAAACCGATTCTGTCTTTTATATTACAAATGTGTATTCTGTTGGCACTCCCTTCCGTTGACAACTTGTTTTTCTTGCGATCGCCCCTCTCCATCCCTAGAGCTTTGAGTACAGGAAAATAAAACCGATTCTGCCTTTTATATTAGAAATGTGTATGCTATTTTACACTCCCTTCCGTTGACAACTTGTTTTTCTTGCGATCGCCCCTCTCCTTCCCAAGAGCTTTGAGTACAGGAAAATAAAACCGATTCTGCCTTTTATATTACAAATGTGTATTCTGTTGGCACTCCCTTCCGTTGACAACTTGTTTTTCTTGCGATCGCCCCTCTCCTTCCCAAGAGCTTTGAGTACAGGAAAATAAAACCGATTCTGCCTTTTATATTAGAAATGTGTATGCTGTTGGCACTCCTTTCCGTTGACAACTTGTTTTTCTTGCGATCGCCCCTCTCCTTCCCAAGAGCTTTGAGTACAGGAAAATAAAACCGATTCTGCCTTTTATATTAAAAATGTGTATGCTGTTGGCACTCCCTTCCGTTGACAACTTGTTTTTCTTGCGATCGCCCCTCTCTTTCCCAAGAGCTTTGAATACAAGAAAATAAAACCTATTCTGCCTTTTATATTTGAAATGTGTATGCTGTTGGCACTCCCTTCCGTTGACAACTTGTTTTTCTTGCGATCGCCCCTCTCTTTCCCAAGAGCTTTGAGTACAGGAAAATAAAACCGATTCTGCCTTTTATATTAGAAATGTGTATGCTGTTGGCACTCCCTTCCGTTGACAACTTGTTTTTCTTGCGATCGCCCCTCTCCTTCCCAAGAGCTTTGAATACAGGAAAATAAAACCGATTCTTCCTTTTATATTAGAAATGTGTATGCTGTTGGCACTTCCTTCCGTTGACAACTTGTTTTTCTTGCAATCGCCCCTCTGCTTCCCAAGGGCTTTGAGTACAGGAAAATAAAACCGATTCTGCCTTTTATATTAGAAATGTGTATGCTGTTGGTACTCCCTTCCGTTGACAACTTGTTTTTCTTGCTATCGCCCCTCTCCTTCCCAAGAGCTTTGAGTACAGGAAAATAAAACCGATTCTGCCTTTTATATTAGAAATGTGTATGCTGTTGGCACTCCCTCCCGTTGAAAACTTGTTTTTCTTGCGATCGCCCCTCTCCTTCCCAAGAGCTTTGAGTAGAGGAAAATAAAACCGATTCTGCCTTTTATATTAGAAATGTGTATGCTGTTGACACTCCCTTCCGTTGACAACTTGTTTTTCTTGCGATCGCCCCTCTCCTTCCCAAGAGCTTTGAGTATAGGAAAATAAAACCGATTCTGCCTTTTATATTAGAAATGTGTATGCTGTTGGCACTCCCTTCCGTTGACAACTTGTTTTTCTTGCGATCGCCCCTTTCCTTCCCAAGAGCTTTGAGTACAGGAAAATAAAAACGATTCTGCCTTTTATATTAGAAATGTGTATGCTGTTGGCACTCCCTCCCGTTGAAAACTTGTTTTTCTTGCGATCGCCCCTCTCCTTCCCAAGAGCTTTGAGTAGAGGAAAATAAAACCGATTCTGCCTTTTATATTAGAAATGTGTATGCTATTTTACACTCCCTTCCGTTGACAACTTGTTTTTCTTGCGATCGCCGCTCTCTTTCCCAAGAGCTTTGAGTACAGGAAAATAAAACCGATTCTGCCTTTTATATTAGAAATGTGTATGCTGTTGGCACTCCCTTCCGTTGACAACTTGTTTTTCTTGCGATCGCCCCTCTCCTTCCCAAGAGCTTTGAGTACAGGAAAATAAAACCGATTCTGCCTTTTATATTAGAAATGTGTATGCTGTTGGCACTCCCTTCCGTTGACAACTTGCTTTTCTTGCGATCGCCCCTCTCCTTCCCAAGAGCTTTGAGTACAGGAAAATAAAACCGATTCTGCCTTTTATATTAGAAATGTGTATGCTATTTTACACTCCCTTCCGTTGACAACTTGTTTTTTTTTGCGATCGCCCCTCTCCTTCCCAAGAGCTTTGAGTACAGAAAAATAAAGCCGATTCTGCCTTTTATATTAGAAATATGTATGCTGTTGGCACTCCCTCCCGTTGAAAACTTGTTTTTCTTGCGATCGCCCCTCTCCTTCCAAAGAGCTTTGAGTAGAGGAAAATAAAACCGATTCTGCCTTTTATATTAGAAATGTGTATGCTGTTGGCACTCCCTTCCGTTGACAACTTGTTTTTCTTGCGATCGCCCCTCTCTTTCCCAAGAGCTTTGAGTACAGGAGAATAAAACCGATTCTGCCTTTTATATTAGAAATGTGTATGCTGTTGGCACTCCCTCCCGTTGAAAACTTGTTTTTCTTGCGATCGCCCCTCTCCTTCCCAAGAGCTTTGAGTACAGGAAAATAAAACCGATTCTTCCTTTTATATTAGAAATGTGTATGCTGTTGGCACTCCCTTCCGTTGACAACTTGTTTTTCTTGCAATCGCCCCTCTGCTTCCCAAGGGCTTTGAGTACAGGAAAATAAAACCGATTCTGCCTTTTATATTAGAAATGTGTATGCTGTTGGTACTCCCTTCCGTTGACAACTTGTTTTTCTTGCTATCGCCCCTCTCCTTCCCAAGAGCTTTGAGTACAGGAAAATAAAACCGATTCTGCCTTTTATATTAGAAATGTGTATGCTGTTGGCACTCCCTCCCGTTGAAAACTTGTTTTTCTTGCGATCGCCCCTCTCCTTCCCAAGAGCTTTGAGTAGAGGAAAATAAAACCGATTCTGCCTTTTATATTAGAAATGTGTATGCTGTTGGCACTCCCTTCCGTTGACAACTTGTTTTTCTTGCGATCGCCCCTCTCCTTCCCAAGAGCTTTAAGTATAGGAAAATAAAACCGATTCTGCCTTTTATATTAGAAATGTGTATGCTGTTGGCACTCCCTTCCGTTGACAACTTGTTTTTCTTGCGATCGCCCCTCTCCTTCCCAAGAGCTTTGAGTACAGGAAAATAAAAACGATTCTGCCTTTTATATTAGAAATGTGTATGCTGTTGGCACTCCCTCCCGTTGAAAACTTGTTTTTCTTGCGATCGCCCCTCTCCTTCCCAAGAGCTTTGAGTAGAGGAAAATAAAACCGATTCTGCCTTTTATATTAGAAATGTGTATGCTATTTTACACTCCCTTCCGTTGACAACTTGTTTTTTTTTGCGATCGCCCCTCTCCTTCCCAAGAGCTTTGAGTACAGAAAAATAAAGCCGATTCTGCCTTTTATATTAGAAATATGTATGCTGTTGGCACTCCCTTCCGTTGACAACTTGTTTTTCTTGCGATCGCCCCTCTCTTTCCCAAGAGCTTTGAGTACAGGAAAATAAAACCGATTCTGCCTTTTATATTACAAATGTGTATGCTGTTGGCACTCCCTTCCGTTGACAACTTGTTTTTCTTGCGATCGCCCCTCTCCTTCCCAAGAGCTTTGAGTACAGGAAAATAAAACCGATTCTGCCTTTTATATTAGAAATGTGTATGCTGTTGACACTCCCTTCCGTTGACAACTTGTTTTTCTTGCTATCGCCCCTCTCTTTCCCAAGAGCTTTGAATACAGGAAAATAAAACCGATTCTGCCTTTTATATTAGAAGTGTGTATGCTGTTGGCACTCCCTTCCGTTGACAACTTGTTTTTCTTGCGATCGCCCCTCTTTTTCCCAAGAGCTTTGAATACAGGAAAATAAAACCGATTTTGCCTTTTATATTAGAAATGTGTATGCTGTTGGCACTCCCTTCCGTTGACAACTTGTTTTTCTTGCGATCGCCCCTCTCTTTCCCAAGAGCTTTGAGTACAGGAAAATAAAACCGATTCTGCCTTTTATATTAGAAATGTGTATGCTGTTGGCACTCCTTTCCGTTGACAACTTGTTTTTCTTGCGATCGCCCCTCTCCTTCCCAAGAGCTTTGAGTTCAGGAAAATAGAACCGATTCTGCCTTTTATATTAGAAATGTGTATGCTGTTGGCACTTTCTTCCGTTGACAACTTGTTTTTCTTGCGATCGCCCCTCTCCTTCCCAAGAGCTTTGAGTATAGGAAAATAAAACCGATTCTGCCTTTTATATTAGAAATGTGTATGCTGTTGGCATTCCCTTCCGTTGACAACTTGTTTTTCTTGCGATCGCCCCTCTCCTTCCCAAGAGCTTTGAGTATAGGAAAATAAAACCGATTCTGCCTTTTATATTAGAAATGTGTATGCTGTTGGCACTCCCTTCCGTTGACAACTTGTTTTTCTTGCGATCGCCCCTCTCCTTCCCAAGAGCTTTGAGTACAGGAAAATAAAAACGATTCTGCCTTTTATATTAGAAATGTGTATGCTGTTGGCACTCCCTCCCGTTGAAAACTTGTTTTTCTTGCGATCGCCCCTCTCCTTCCCAAGAGCTTTGAGTAGAGGAAAATAAAACCGATTCTGCCTTTTATATTAGAAATGTGTATGCTATTTTACACTCCCTTCCGTTGACAACTTGTTTTTTTTTGCGATCGCCCCTCTCCTTCCCAAGAGCTTTGAGTACAGAAAAATAAAGCCGATTCTGCCTTTTATATTAGAAATATGTATACTGTTGGCACTCCCTTCCGTTGACAACTTGTTTTTCTTGCGATCGCCCCTCTCTTTCCCAAGAGCTTTGAGTACAGGAAAATAAAACCGATTCTGCCTTTTATATTAGAAATGTGTATGCTGTTGACACTCCCTTCCGTTGACAACTTGTTTTTCTTGCTATCGCCCCTCTCTTTCCCAAGAGCTTTGAATACAGGAAAATAAAACCGATTCTGCCTTTTATATTAGAAGTGTGTATGCTGTTGGCACTCCCTTCCGTTGACAACTTGTTTTTCTTGCGATCGCCCCTCTTTTTCCCAAGAGCTTTGAATACAGGAAAATAAAACCGATTTTGCCTTTTATATTAGAAATGTGTATGCTGTTGGCACTCCCTTCCGTTGACAACTTGTTTTTCTTGCGATCGCCCCTCTCTTTCCCAAGAGCTTTGAGTACAGGAAAATAAAACCGATTCTGCCTTTTATATTAGAAATGTGTATGCTGTTGGCACTCCTTTCCGTTGACAACTTGTTTTTCTTGCGATCGCCCCTCTCCTTCCCAAGAGCTTTGAGTTCAGGAAAATAGAACCGATTCTGCCTTTTATATTAGAAATGTGTATGCTGTTGGCACTTTCTTCCGTTGACAACTTGTTTTTCTTGCGATCGCCCCTCTCCTTCCCAAGAGCTTTGAGTATAGGAAAATAAAACCGATTCTGCCTTTTATATTAGAAATGTGTATGCTGTTGGCACTCCCTTCCGTTGACAACTTGTTTTTCTTGCGATCGCCCCTCTCCTTCCCAAGAGCTTTGAGTACAGGAAAATAAAACCGATTCTTCCTTTTATATTAGAAATGTGTATGCTGTTGGCACTCCCTTCCGTTGACAACTTGTTTTTCTTGCAATCGCCCCTCTGCTTCCCAAGAGCTTGAGTACAGGAAAATAAAACCGATTCTGCCTTTTATATTAGAAATGTGTATGCTGTTGGTACTCCCTTCCGTTGACAACTTGTTTTTCTTGCGATCGCCCCTCTCCTTCCCAAGAGCTTTGAGTACAGGAAAATAAAACCGATTCTTCCTTTTATACAGGGTGATTCAAAAATCGATCACGAAACTTAAGGGGGTGATTCTACTTGACAACATAAGGGTAGAGCTTCATATAATTTTTTTTCAAAATGTCATTCGTTTTCGAGTTACAAGCCGTCCAAATTCAAGTTTTTATTTTTTGTTTTTTGAATTACTCGCTTACAGGAAAACCGATTTGACTAATATTTGAAAGATAGGCTAAGTCTTCTGCGCTTCATCATTTTAGTAACAATTCACATTGATTGTTTGCCGCTAGAGGGCACTTTACCTACATTGAAAATTGTTTTTTTGTCATAATTTTTTAGTGTTGACAGCTACAGTAGTTTTTGGCATAATTTCTGAAAGACTGATGCCAGGCCTTTAAAAAAGGTGCTCTTTATTTACATCGCTAAACCCAACGGTTTAGACGTAAATCACCCTTAAAAATTAAGTGGTAAATTTACTTTTCTCATTTCATTACCACCAGCTACCAGGTAAATAGCTATCAAAGTATACTAGAGCTGTCAGTTTAACATCAAATAAATTCGCTTTTTAAACTATTTAATTTATAATCTTAAAATAACTAATAATGGCTAATCAGTAAATATTCATATTATGGATTATTGCGATATACATTTAATTGATAAAAATTAATGAAACAGTACTAAACAAACTAAAAAAGATTCTCAAAATGTCCCCCATTTTCTTCCATACATTTCCTAACACTCTTCAAAAAATGTCGCCTAACTCGATGAAAAATTCCTGGTGTTTCTTTAATAATTTGGCACTTTTCGATTATCCTGAAGCGAAGATCCTCGACGTTGATTACTGGAATATCGTACACCAATTGTTTCAAATGACCCCAAAAGAAAAAATCCATAGGATTAAGGTCTGGTGACCTCGCTGCCCATGCCAATGGTCCACTTCGTCCTATCCATCGCTCAGGATACGTTGCATTCAAATACTGTCGGACACGTATACTAAAGTGGGGCGGAGCTCCGTCTTGGAAGATCCACATGTTGGCCCTTACTTCCAATGGCACATCTTCCAGATACAATGGGAGACGATTTTCGATAAAATCTAAGTATACGTCACCAGTTAATGGGCCATCAAAGAAATGAGGACCAATAAGGTAATCTCCTATTATCCCTGCCCACACATTTAGTGAAAATCTACGCTGATGTTTCGTTTCTACCACATTGTTTGGGTTCTCGTAAGCATATGTGTGGATGTTGTGTAGATTTGTTATGCCATCACGAGTGAAACCAGCTTCGTCAGTGAATAATATGACGCCAATTAATCGATTATCGTGTTCATACTTAGCTAGGATCTGATTGCACATTTCCAACCGTCTCGGCCGATCATCGTCATAAAGAGCCTGCACCTTTTTTGAATGAAACGGGTAGAGTTGTTCTTCTCTTAGTATCCTCCATGAACTAGCCTGACAGAGCCGCACTTCATTCCCAATTTTTCTAGTACTAATACCTGGATTATCTTCAATAATTTCAAGCACTCTTTCTTCTTGTTGCACGTTTCTAGCAGTTCTAGGTCTTCCCCTATTTCCATTATAACTTTTAAAGGAACCACATTCCGCAAGCCTCCTGTGCACACTGGAAAATGTTTGAGCATGAGGGATATTTCTTTCCGGATAACTCTCCATATAATATCTTCTTGCCAACTCTGCATTACCATTTGCTTTTCCATAACAAAAATGGATATCACAATATTCGATATTTGAATATTGGTGATTAGCCATTATTAGTTATTTTAAGATTATAAATTAAATAGTTTAAAAAGCGAATTTATTTGATGTTAAACTGACAGCTCTAGTATACTTTGATAGCTATTTACCTGGTAGCTGGTGGTAATGAAATGAGAAAAGTAAATTTACCACTTAATTTTTAAGGGTGATTTACGTCTAAACCGTTGGGTTTAGCGATGTAAATAAAGAGCACCTTTTTTAAAGGCCTGGCGTCAGTCTTTCAGAAATTATGCCAAAAACTACTGTAGCTGTCAACACTAAAAAATTATGACAAAAAAACAATTTTCAATGTAGGTAAAGTGCCCTCTAGCGGCAAAAAATCAATGTGAATTGTTACTAAAATGATGAAGCGCAGAAGACTATCTTTCAAATATTAGTCAAATCGGTTTTCCTGTAAGCGAGTAATTCAAAAAACAAAAAATAAAAACTTGAACTTGGACGGCTTGTAACTCGAAAACGAATGACATTTTGAAAAAAATTATATGAAGCTCTACCCTTATTTTGTCAAGTAGAATCACCCCCTTAAGTTTCGTGATCGATTTTTGAATCACCCTGTATATTAAATTGTTTAAAACTGATATGGCTTAGAGTTTCAACGAAACAATTTATATTTTTTTTGTTTCAGAACTCTATAATAGAATGGGTCAGAGACCATAGAGTACATCACAAATTCCAAGAAACCGATGCAGATCCGCATAACGTTAAAAGAGGCTTCTTTTTCGCGCACATGGGCTGGCTTATGTGCAAAAAGCATGAGGAAGTCAAGGATAAGGGCAAGGGAATCGATATGTCGGATCTCTATGCTGAACCATTGCTAAGGTAATCATGATTATATATATATATATATATATATATATATATATATATATATATATATATATATATATATATATATATATATATACTGGCAACCAAGCCTACTGTTCATTTCAACAGCCAAAGCCACGTGTCGCACCAAACGATCCCACCATGAGAGCAACGTTTAGCGTGTTTCAAAGCCAAACAAGTAAATAAATAATAGATAAGTTTTTGTCCGTGTAATTTAAAATAAAATAGAATTAAATATTGGCGAAGCGGACGTGAAAATTTGTCAATATACATGATTATTGTGTTAAAACGTGCGGAGTACTCTAAAATATGGAAAAACTCCGGGTCCGACAGATGGCGACAGCGCTGTTTCGTCTTAATATGGGACTCATCAGGCCACCGCATTCGGTACCGAAAAATGCGACCCCTATCCGTTGGGCAGCGCGTTTCGTGTACTCGATTTTACATATTTCTGTTTTAATTCACCGTCGCGCCACCACATGACGGATTTTTACAAACTTTGTTAATCTGTGTGGTTCTTGTGTTATCAAGTGGACCATCGAGATGTCGCCTTTGTCGTCTTGTTTGCTGTTCTATGATTTTAAACTCAGCTTTATAGAATGCAAAGGCGAGATGATGGTTTGTACCGAATGCGGTGGCCTGACGAGTCCCATATTAGGACAAAACAGCGCTGTCGATATGATGGAGAGAAGTTTGCATTTACTGTTTCGCATTTTACTTCACTTACATACGTAGTTGCATATGGTTGTACGTTTGCTGAATGTGATTTCAGCACTACAACAGCATAATATGGATATAACCACTGCTAATGCATCTCACACGGAGGAGTCCGTGAAAGCCGTATAAACATATATATATATATATATATATATATATATATATATATATATATATATATATATATATATATATATGTATATATATATATATATATATAAGTCAGACATAGAAAATTGGTTCAGACAAAAGCTGTTCAAGACAACGGGGGCCTCCTATCTATGTTAGTGACCTTGACCTTAAGGCCAGTTTACAAGGTTATTCGAAAGTCAAGTTGTTTTTCTTAAATAGAAATCCCCATTTTTTTATTATAGCAATGGAAAGCGCAAAAAATTTCCTGTCCAACAGTATAAATAACATAGTATCTGGAGATCATTGGAAAGTCAAATGTTTTTATATCATGGAATGATGTAAATTATCCAATAGTTTGATCACTAAGAGTGATGGAGAAAAAGTTGTCCTAGAAAAGTTTTAGAAAATCAAACAGTGCATATCAAACTGGCTTCGAATTTGACTTTGACCTTGATCTTTAAGGTCGCTTGAAAGAGCGCAAAATTTTATATTCAGATATGGTTATGAGTGACCCTCATTTTGATTTTGTGAAGGACTTTTTGGAATGATTAATTAATAATTGAGTGAATAATTAATTCATTTGCATCATTGCTATTCTATGATATCAGTTACAGAGCAATTCTGTGTCAGTAACTTTGACCTTAAGGTCAATTTATCGGGTTATTTAAAGACCAGAGTGAATTTTTCAAATGGAAATTCTTATCTTTGACAACGGATTCGAAAAAAGCAGGAAATTCTACGTCAGAAATGATGTTTTAAAATTGGTATGGACTTCCATCGAAAAAACGTCCTTGAGCTTCAAATGATCTTAAAGATCAAAATCAAACTCAAATTTGAAGTTACCTTGAGATGCACCGTTTGATTTTCTGATACTTTTGTAGGACAAATTTTTCTCCATCACTCTTAGTTAACGAGGTATATATTAATAATTTACCCCAATCCACGGTCTAAGAATAATTAATCTTCAAATAACCTCCAGATGCGATTTTACCTCTTTGTTATTTACACTGTCGCGATAGAAAATTTTCTCCGCTTTCCATTTCTGCAATGAAAAATGGGGTTTTCTACTTCAAAGAACCCAACTTTACCCTCGAATGATCTTGTAAACTGACCTCAATGTCAGAGTCACTAGCACAGACAGGTGACCCCATTACGGGGAAATTTGGGTGCATAAATTGGCCCACTCTTTATATATATATATATATATATATATATATATATATATATATATATATATATATATATATATCTATATATATATATATATATATATATATATATATATATATATATATATATGTTTTTTCTTATTTTTCTTTTCTTGGATTTTTCTATTTGTATATTTTTTAAAGTTTTTGATTTTCTTGGGTGTAAAATCCGTTTTATTAATAAAACTGCATATGTTTTATTTGTTATGCATATCTATTGACGTTTCGGTCAACACTTGACCTTCTTCAGAATGATTTTTTATAACTATAATAGAAAAAGATTTTTTTTGCTATATTATAACATAAAATTAATAAGTTAAATTTAAAACATACCTTATATAAGTTTTTGCCGAGGATCACAACTTAGACTACATATTGTTAACACATGGTTCACTTTTTGACGAGATACTACAAAAACCTTCCTTTTTGTGTCGCATCTTTATTTAAACTGAATTTTATTTTATGGGTTCCGGTGGTCAAGGGTTTGGATTTTTTTTCGCCTTAAGGGTCCTTGCCTGACTATTATTTTTTTTCTTATTTTTGGAGTGATTTATTTTTGAGATCATTTTGTGTATATTTAATTTATTTGGGGGGTTATTTTAGGATATTGTAATATATTTTACTTAGGTGTTTTGTATCAGCTTTTGTATTTATAGATTTCTTATTTTTTTGAATTGCGATCATTTCATAAAATTCACGCTTTTTTTTATTGTTTTTCTGTTTTGAGAATTTTTTCATTTTCAAAATCAAAAGTGTGTTGTTTTTCTGTACTGTGGTTTGTCAATGCGGTCTTATTATGTTTGTCGTATTTGTGTCCATTAATCCTGTTTTTTAGATGTTGACTGGTTTGGCCGATGTAAACTCCGTCACAATTTTTACATGGGATCTCATATACTACGTGTGTTTTTTTGTCTTTAGGTATTTTGCATTTTAAGTTACTAAAGTTTTTTTTTAATAGATTGTGTCCTTTGTGACTAACAATTATATTATGGTTTTTGAGGACATTTTGAAGTTTTTCTTAGAGTTGTGGTATATATGGTATGGAAACATATTGGTTTTGTTGTTTTATTTTTTGGTGTTGAGGGTTTTGGTTGTTGTTATTGTAGAATTTGTGTATTTTTTTTTTGAAGGTATTGTTTATAATTTTAGGGGGATAACTGTTTAGTAATAAGGCTTCCTTTGCTTTTTGAATTGCTTCGTTTCGATATTCTGGGTCGGATAATTTTATGGCTCGGTCTGCAATTCCTATTACTACCGATTTTTTTTGGGATAGAGGATGTTGAGAATTATAATGCAAATATCTAAAAGACCATGTTTCTTTTGTATACCACTGAGTTTTAATGACATTATTTTGGTGGTAAATTGTGAGGTCTAAAAAATTGATTTTATTTTTTTCTTCTTTTTCTATGGTAAATTGTAATTTTTGGTGGTAGGCATTAAATTTATTGAGAATATCTTCGCTACGATTTTTTGGGATTGCTGTTATACAATCGTCTACATATCTATAGAAAAATGGTATATTGATGTCTAAATTGGATATAACTGTTTCTTCGAGGTCCTCCAACACTAGCTGGGCTATAACACTAGATATTGAGGCACCCATGGCGCATCCCTCTGTTTGGTTATAAAATTTATCATTGTAGAGAAAGTACGTTGATGTAAGCGTTTGTTCTACTGCGTTTTGAAATTCATTGAGAGGTATGTCTGTAAATTGTTTTATTTCCTCCCATTTTTTTGTTATTATTTTTTTTGCTAGGCATATTGGAATATTGGTGTATAAGGAAATTACGTCTAAAGATATCAGTATGTAGTTTTCGGGTAAGGTTGTGTTTTTAATTTTATTTTTAAAATCCGTGGAATCTTTTATGTAGTATTGATTTTTGTTGACCACATTTTGCAGTATGGCTTTTAGGAACTTTGACAATTTTTCGTAAGGTGATTGTATACATGAAACTATAGGTCTGAGAGGAATATTTTGTTTATGTAATTTTGGTAGTCCATAAATTCTTGGTGGTTGTGCGTTTTGAATTTTTAATTGTTTGGCAGTATTTGGAGAGATAAACATTTTATTTTCCCATCGTGTGATGAGTTCGTTATTGTTTTTTTGATAGCTGGTTGTAGGATCTTTCTTTAATTCTTTATATGTAGTATTGTCTTGTAAAAGGTTAGTCATTTTTTGATCGTATTCGTTAGTATACATTAAAACGGTTTTGTTTGTTTTGTCTGGTTTTAAGATCTTTATATTTTTATTTTGTTTTAAAAAGGATTTTGTATGTTTCATTTTCTTTAGAAGTTGTTTATGATTTGGGTTTTTATTCGTGTTATTGAATTTATTTTTGTAGTTGGTGATTATATTGCAACAAGTGGTTCTTAATTCGTCTTTTGTTTCATTGGTTTTATTTATAATTGAAGTTTCGATATTGGTTATAATTTCAGGAATTGGAATTTCATTTGTTGTTTCAATAGGAGTGGCAAATTTTGGACCAAGGCTAAGAATGTCTGCAACTGAATCCGGAATGTGTATGTTTGTCAAGTTTTCAATCCACCCTGACGTGTCTTTTGTGGTGTTATTGTGTTGTTTTTTTGTTAGGTTATTTATTTTGTTTATATTATTTTGTTTTATTTTTTGGAAAGTGTTTTCGGTTTTTTGAAATTCGTTTTGAAGATAGTTGTTCAGTATATGCGGCGGTAGATGAATTTTCAATGATTTCATACATTTTTCTTTTTCTTTTTCGAGAAGGTTTATATTTTTTGTGGTATCGGTCGTCAATATATTTAAAGTATTGGCTACAAATTTTTTGAAAATTACGTTTTGAAATTTTTGTTGAAGGCTTTCACTGTTAAATAAGATATGTTTTATTTTGAAATTTAACTTATTAATTTTATGTTATAATATAGCAAAAAAAATCTTTTTCTATTATAGTTATAAAAAATCATTCTGAAGAAGGTCAAGTGTTGACCGAAATCAATAGATATGCATAACAAATAAAACATATGCAGTTTTATTAATAAAACGGATTTTACACCCAAGAAAATCAAAAACTTTAATATATATATATATATATATATATATATATATATATATATATATATTTTTTATTTTCTTGATTCTTGAACCATAGATTGTATCATTTTTCTTTATTTTGTATTTTCTTGGGTTTAGGTTCTTTAATTAATAAAACACAAAACAATTTGACGTTTCGCCCTTTATTTAAGGCATTTTCAAAAATTTTTTCCTTGACATTTTGTTGTTCTGTTTTTAAAAACAGAACAACAAAATGTCAAGGAAAAAATTTTTGAAAATGCCTTAAATAAAGGGCGAAACGTCAAATTGTTTTGTGTTTTATTAATTAAAGAACCTAAACCCAAGAAAATACAAAATAAAGAAAAATGATATATATATATATATATATATATATATATATATATATATATATATAACTACATGGTTTAATCTTAAACACCTTTACAGTATTTAAGGTAATCATTTTTGCTCCCCCTGTTTAACTAAAGACGGTTCCACGCATAACAGTTGTTTTTTTTCTAGATTCCAGCACAAATACTTTTACATTTTAATGCCCATCGGAACTTTCGTTATTCCAACTCTAGTGCCTATGGTTCTCTGGGGTGAAACTTTCAGCAATTCGTTCTTCCCTAACATGTGGAGATATATCTTCTACCTTAACTCAACTTGGTTGGTTAATTCAGTTGCGCACCTGTGGGGAAATAAACCTTATGACAGGTAAATTGTAAAATATTTTGTATGTACGAGTGACTAAAATTATAATTACATGGGAACTACTTTTCTCCCTAAAATTGATATTATTTTTTTTTCTTCTCGTCAATTATATGTATATATATATATATATATATATATATATATATATATATATATATATATATATATATATATATATATGGGACAATCCGCGTCAACCGAATCATTGCTACAACCAAAATTAGAAGCAACCCAAAAAATTGACCCAGGGCTCATTTTAAAGCTTAGAGCGTCTTCTTTCAAATGCCCAGTGCGCCTTTGAAAAATCCAATATGGCGGCCGAAAGCTGTAGAAAAATGGAGTATCTAGCCAAAAAAGCTTATAAAAATAAAAATGTGAGGTTTTTGGGTCAAATTTTAGCCGATTGATGCCCCTAAAAAGCTGGCTACCACGTTTGACTAAATCCAACATGACGGATCCAAACCTAATTTTCAATAAATACGTCAGCCAAATCAGATCCGCCATCTTGTATATACCAAATTTGGTGCAAATCGGTTGATTTTCAAAAATTCGGACACCCTACTGTGTTTTTGACCGCTATATTGGATCCACCATGTTGGCTTTTGTCAACCTACCCCGCCAGCTTTTTAGGGGCGTCTATCAGCTAAAATTTGAACCAAAAACGACCCGATCGGTTTGCGAATTTTTATTTTAACAAGCTTTTTTTGCTAGACATTCGATTTTTCTACGGCTTCCGGCCTCCATATTGGATTTTTCAAAGGCGCACTCAAGCTTTAAAATGAGCCCTTGATCGATTTTTTGGTTGCTGAAAATTTTGGTCATAGCTCTGATCCGGTTGACGCTGATTGTCCTATATATATATATATATATATATATATATATATATATATATATATATATATATATATATATATATATATATATATATATATATATATATGGGAAACTCTGATCAAAGTACAATTCTACTTTCAATGGCATGTGCAAAAGTTATTTTAATTTTAATATACTAGATACCGTTTTTGAAAATAAATTACTTTTCAGGAGATATTTCTCTGTTACGTTTAATACTGAACCTTTTTTTTTCTAGATTTATTAGCGCCACCGAAAGCTTATTTGTATCCTTTTTCGCTATTGGTGAAGGGTGGCATAACTACCATCACACCTTCCCCTGGGACTACAAGGCTTCCGAATTCGGAAGAATGAATTTGACATTGATCTTTATCAATTTCTTCGCCAAGATCGGCTGGGCTTATGACCTAAAAACTGTTTCCAACGAACTAATCAAAACTAGAGTAGAACGTACCGGAGATGGAACCCATGAAATATGGGGATGGGGCGACAAAGATCAGTCTCCCGAAGACTACAAGCTGGCTACGATTTATAATAAAGAAAAATAAAAAACAACATTGTGTTTTGATTTTCAGAAATAATAGTTGGCATTGTTAGATCTATTTTTAAGACTTATTTAGAGTACGTGGTTCTATGTAAATAAATAGTTTTATTGGTTACATTGTTCATTTTATCTGAAAAATTGTAATTCAATAAAAAGTGTGTTATCTTAAGCCGAAAAAATTACTAAAACATCCTTGGCTTAGCTGAAATAAACGTTTCTTTTTCACTATAAGTTTTCTGATTTTTATTCTCTCGAATTCAGTTCCATCGATTCGAAAATAAAATGCTTTCTTTGTGAAATACATTATTCTAGAAATCAAAAAAAAAATACGTATTTTTCTTTGCAAAAAAAAATCATTTTCGAGGAAGTTATCACGATTTTAAAGTTAAGCTTAAAGTTTTTGCAGTGAGGAAAAATGAAAGTTTTTTTTTTGATTAAGGTCACATGAGTCATAAGCTTCCAGAAAAAAATTTGACAGCCGAAACATTTTCTAAATTAACAGTGGCGGCGATTGCTCGAAACCTTCGAACATAACCCTATAGAATTAGCATAACGTCAGAACTAGGGCCCGATGGATTGAACGCTGAATCCCATAATAATATTTTTATTTAAATTTGAAACAGTGTTGATAAACAGCAGATATTTCATTTCTTGGTATACACATATCGATTTTATGCTATCCTTTTCTAATTGCATTATTTAAACGAGTATCATATGATAATCGGTACGTCAATTCTAGAATACATAAAAGTATGAATTTATGGTTGCCTAAATTATTATTATTGTTATTTTCAATATGTAAACAATATCTAAAAATATGTATTAATAAAAATAAGTTTTTAAATCCTCTTTTTGTTAATATTAATTGTAAACTTCCCATTTATAGTAATTTTTAACACTTAAAAATACTGAAAAGAGACACGACAAGCAATTAAACTGAAAGAAAAGATAAGTAAACATGTTTATGTCTGTCAGACATCAAAAAAGCCTCTCCCTCACCGACCATAAACAGCCTTCAAATCAATCTATTGTTGTTTAAATCTATAAGGTATGATCGAAGCTCGAAACAAATCAAGAAAATTTTTCATGGTTGCCTGTTAAATGCTTTACTTGTTTCACTAATTTTAATTTTTGTAATTTTTGATATAATTTATTTATCAAAAAAGATTTCGTATGATTGTCAAATAAGTGTAATAATATGAACAAATGTTTGCAAGTAGTACCTTGTTTACGAAGTCGATTTATTGTTAAGTTTCAACATGTTTTAGAGGGGCAATCCATCTAGAATGAAAAAAGAAACGCTAATTATATGTATGTTTTTCTCAAAGATAGTTTATATTTGGTATATTTTAAATCTAATACTCTTAAAGTCCATGTGTTTAAGTACTTAAAAATAGACTCGATTTTGCCTCTTTATAGTTTATTCAAGAACGAAAGAGAGTAATGAATCATTTCTTACCCTTTTTTTCTTCGCAAAACCTGTGTTCTTTAGTCCGGTGTCTTTGGCAAAATCTGTTAGACCACATATATTTTTCATAGGAATGGGTTAGAAATTTTATAATCAAAAACACCGGTCTATAATAATGGACTATTTGGATTGGATAACAATAGATATTTGGAAGTGTGAAGTGTTAAAAAGGATTTCAATCCTTGTCATAGGCGTCGGATGGAGGTTTATTTTATCACTAAGTATTTATGGCATAGAATATTATTTCGGTAATAAATTTAAAATAAAAAGTTTTTATAATATTATTTTATTTTTTATGATTTCTTAAAAATTCACATATATTAAAATATAGATAATTTTAACATAGTTAACACAAATCACCACTGTATTTTATTATTTTTAATTTTGGCATAAAAACCGTTTTAGGCACATTCAGACTTAAACGTAGCCTTATTCTTTAAAAAATTCTAAGTTATAATGTAAATACCTACAAAATACTCATTGTCAAAAATACAAGAAGTTAAACATATATAAAATAAATTCGTACATACAATATTAAATTTTTTTTTTGGTGTATCGATCATTTTATTATTAATTAAAAACATTTTCAGGACATTTGACGTTTCAGTTTATTTATTTCTTAAACCATCTGCAGGATTACAATTAAACACTAAAAAAGGATTCAAATGTAATTAATTTTTATATGTTACAGCTAAAATTAGACCTACTTATTTTTATTTCTATTGCACTGACATCTTAATTTAATTTACTTTATTATGTGGAAATCCGATAATACCAAAAAAATAAAATAAACATATTAATTCTACACGCTTAAGAAAAACACACAAATACAATAATAAAAAAATTACGATTAATGGGCATTAAATATATATAAAATTAAATATTGGGACACACTAAAATAAAAATATATAAAAAAATAAAAATATATATAAACAACATTAAACAATAAAATACAACAAATACAAAAAAGAAAATGAGACATAATTACTATTATCATTTTGAAGGTTTTTACGTAGTCAGAAGTCTATTAACAATAAGTTTCAAAATCACCTCATATGAGGCTAACTCCGCCGGCCTATAACTCACAAGTCCGAAACAAGAGTGGAAACGCTTACCACTGTCAAAAATATTTATTTTAATTTGAGATATGGCCATTTTAGTTTTGCGCTCGAAAGGGCCGTTTGACTTGGACGGCAAAGAATTGTGCAGTTCAATTTGTTGAATGTTATTTAGTGTCGACTAACACGCGAGAATAAACATGGCGGTTCGCAGCTCAGAAAAAACACGTCATTGGTAATGTTTATTGGTGCGAGGAAAAATATTTTAAGTCCAGTGGTGGAACTGACCTGGAAGCATAAAAACGAACGGGAATATTTACGTGTATGCATACGAGATTTGAGTTCAGCAAGGAGATGTTGTAGTTGGTGGATGCAGGGATGCAGCTTGAATGAAAACTGGGATTAATGTAGAAATTAAATTTCAAATTGAGAAAACAAGATAAATATAAATTAAAATGAAGCCAAAAGTTAACCTGGCGTGTTTTATAGTTGACGGAACAGTCCTAGGTCCTTATTTCTTTGACGGAATCCTCATAGGTGTAAGATATTTGGAGATTTTTCAAAATGACCTCATTCCTGCTCTAAAAGCTTTGTACCCAGATCCACAAGAACCCAATATGTTTCAGCCTGACTTTTTTTTCCAACATGATGGAGGGCTGCTCCACTACGTTGCTCTTGTCTGTGCTTATTTGGATGAGGTTTTCCGAATTGTTGGATAGGTAACTGAATGGCCAGCCAGATCACCAGATTTGACCCTCTTAATTATTTCTTGTTATGATACTTAAAAATTAGAGTTTACTTAACCCAGCCCTACAATTTAGAAGTCCTAAAAGTTCGAATACATCAAGAAGTACGAGACACATAACCGCAGATGTCATCGACAATGTTCAAAAATAATTTATTCATCGACTCGGTTATTGTAAGATTGATAACGGGGCCCACTTTGAACAATTAATTTAGATGGTACCCACGTTTAACAGTAATTTTTGTTGACAATCTCCTTATGTAAAAAACATCAATATTTACTTCGTGGTATGTAAAAAAAATGTGTCCTTTCTAATTCAGAAATAAAAAATGTCGCTTACAACTGAAAAAAAATCGATTGACGTCATAGCTTCTTTTTGAGTTACCCTGTATGTTTCGGTATCATGTAAAAAAACTCAAAACAAAAAATATAAAATTCGAGTGGTTCGAGCGATTTACCAAACAGTTATTTATTAAATTCTTTTATAAATAAATTGCTATTTGAATTGCATTTACCTGGCTATAATTACTGTGGATCTGGAACAAAATTGGAAAAACGTCTCAATCGTGGTGACGTTGGTATCAATCCATTGGATGAAGCCTGTAGATTTCATGATATAGCTTAAAGAAATAGTTCAGAATTACATAATCGTCATGAGACTGATTGAATTTTACTTAAAAATGCATTATCTAGAACTACTTCATCGGATGCATCATTCAATGAAAAATTGGCATATCTAGGTGTTTCGACTGCAATGCATACTAAACTTGAATTTGGAATGGGTGGAAGTGGAGAAATAAGTCAAAATGGAAATAAAAATTTAAAAAGAAAATTAAATATGAACAATAGTCAGTCTTTAAATGTAATGCGCCAGAAAAACAATACTATAGTTAGTATGCAAATTGCGGATATATTACCAAAAAATGCCACATGTACCCATTTAGTTTATATTGAATTTTTCCGGTACTTTATGAACGCACGGTATTTATATATATATATATATATATATATATATATATATATATATATATATATATATATATATATAATGATTTAGTATTAATCCGGGAATACATCCGTTCATTCGTTTGGTTTTCAGTAGAAGTTTGCTGACGTTTCGCCAAAATCTCATTTGGCATTTTCTGTGCTTGGTGGTTGTCGATCAACTGTCACCTAATGCAGACTTTACTGGTGGATACTTATATGTCTCAATTTTATGAACTTACCTTATACAGGGTCAAAAACAAATAAACTTTGTGTGACATTTAACCAAATTTTAATAGCCCTATTCGGATTTTGTAGAAAAACACACATTTATTATGGCGCCACTTTAAACAAAATATGTCTGGAATGAAGCATTGTCAAAACTAAGACGTTTTATGTAGGTTGCGTTGAGTCTTATTTTGTAATAGGGATGCAATTTACAAAAAATGGATAAGAAATCTAAATTATCTTATTCAGCTGAAATTTCGACTAAAAATTACATTTAAAAAACTTTTTCTAATAACTTTTTTCGATATTTTGAGATATAACTCCATAGATAATGCTTATCACGTGACTACTATTTTTCTGGTTAATTTTCATCTCGATCGAAGCAGAAATTGTTGCCAAATTAAAATTTTGAATAAAGCTAATAATAAATAAAATTTTTATAAAAAAAAATTGAATCGACTATAAATTTTTATATGAAAATGGAATTTTTAAAGTCAGCGCCAAATTATTACCTGACAAAATGTGATTCGCTTAAATAGATTAAAAATACTTTATTAGTAATTACTTTCTTACCATAATTTGTATATACTAGCAGTTATTTATTTCATTTAGAAATAATCGCGTCGGAAGCGGAGACCATTTAGCGACTGGACCTACATTTTAACGTGGGTTCCGAACCACGGTCCTCGACACTCAACTCAACTAACTCCGAGTTTTTACACTCTTTGTCAGTCAAGTGTCTACCGACTAGTGGGACTATCCTCTAATGGTCTGACAAATTAAATAAGTAAGTTGCCGTGCACGGGACTTGAACCCGCGCTTGGCCGTGGTCGTCCCTATCAGTCCTAGCGCCTTAAACGGTTAGGCTAATCCCACGGCCTTTAAAAATTTCAATTTCATGTAAAAATTTATAGTTATTTTTCACTTTTTAGCGCACTTTTAGAATTCGGTTCAATTTTTTTTATAAAAATTTTATTTTTCGATTTTTAGTTTTAAATTCAGTATGATATCCATAAATTATTTGAACTAAGTACTAATCCACATTAGTGTGCCTCACAATTACCCCAAGGTGGTAAAAAAGTACTCATTTGATCCAATGTTGTAAATCACCCTAAAATGAACCACTAAAAATTCTCTCATTCTTAGAGTTCTCCAAATATCAGTGAAATTGTGTTAAACAAATATTTAGTCTGTCCTAGTAAATCTACTATCTTCAGATTAATTTTAGATTGGTAATATAGGCCCCAAAACCTTCCAATATCGATATTTAAAGAACGTGAGACATAAATTTCTTAGGCGGACATATTTTATACTGCATATTGAGTTTATATACGTCTCAAGAAACTCACAGTATCAATTTTAGACAAAATCAAAAAAAATAATTTTAACATCTTAATCTCATCTAAATCTAAACCCTTTAAAACCCTCTAGATCCAATTTTGGACAATATCTGGAAATTTAAAATTTCTAGACCGTCATATTGTATCTGACATATTAGATTTACTTAAAATAATTTTATATTCGCTATTGACATCCTCAAAAACAATTCAGTTCCACCTGTGAACAAAATCAAAAAATGTAAAATTTTTAATCCGCTATATTGGATTCGCCATATTGAATCCTGAAAAAATACTTTTAAATTCATAATTTACACCCTCACCCTATATCAGTTTTGGAGAAAATCGAAAAATGTAAAATTTTAGGACGGCATATTGTATCCATCAGATTGAGTTTTTCAAAAAATATGTTAAATTCGTAATTAACACTAACAAAAATCCCCCAATACTGATTTTAGACAAAATGGAGAGATGTGGAATCTTTAATCCGCCATTTTGGATTCGCCATATTTAATTTTTTTTTAAATAATTTCAGGTTCGTAATGTGTGATTCCAAAAACTCCCCCATAACAATTTTGAAAAAAATCCGACAAAAATAATTTTTTATCTGCCATATTGAATACGCCAAGTTGAATTTTTTTAAAATAATTTCAGATGCGTTATGTGTGACCCCGAAAATACCCCATACTAATTTTGGAGTAAATCGTACAAAACTGATTTTTTCGTTCGCCATATTGGATCCGCCATATTGAATTTTTTAAAAATAATTTTAGATTCATTATGTGCGTTCTCGAAAACTTTGTGGTAACAAAAACAGCTATATTAAATTTTTTAAAAATATTTTTGATTCGTTATGAGCGACGCCGAAAACTCCCCCACACCAATTTTGGAGAAAATCGGACAAAATCAACATTTTGTGTCCGTCATATGAATTTTTCAAAAATAATTTCAGATGCATTGTGTACGACTCCGAAAATTCACCTATCAATTTTGGAGAAAATCGGACAAAATTAATTTTTTTAGCCACCATATTGTCAGCGCCATCTTGAATTTTTTCAAAATAATTTTAAATTCATTATGTAAGACCCCAAAAACTTCTAAAAATGTGCTAAAGAGTGAAAAATAACTATAAATTTTATATAAAATTGAAATTTTTGAAGTCGGCGCCAAATTATTTCTAAATGAAATTACAAATAAAATATTTTTCATCTGTTTAGGCGAATCACATTTTGTCAGACATTAGTTTGGCGCCGATTTCAAAAATTTCAATTTAATATAAAAATTTCGGAAAAAATTCGTAAAGAGTGAAATGACAGGAAAATGACGTTTTTTTGAAAAAATTTTGATACATACCCCCTATTTCGAGGTCGTAGAACACGATTCTGACTCGGTTTTCCATAATTTTTCCTCAATTTTGCGGAAAACAGGGAAAATAACCTTTGACTTTAGGTTCAATTTTTTTTCACTAAATCGTTAAACTTTTGTTATAACAACGAATTCCACAATGATAGAAGCTTCTGCATTATACAAAAATTTAAAAATATGCACTTTTTTTATTGAAAAAATCCGAAAAATTACCACGACAAAAATCACAACAAAATCAAAAGAAAACACTCACAAATAATAGTTTGCATAGCTCGCTAAAGATGGCGTACTGTTGAAGTCGGCGATGTTGCCAGATTGCAAAAACGATTTCTTAAAATATTCTTCTCTTTCTGTTTGAATTGGAAAGAAAAGGTTCCAAAAAGAATGTTTCCTTTTCCTTTGATTATTGAAGTACTATTAATTACTCTTATGTCTATGCCTTCGATGTGCGATTTTGACTCTAAATAATAAAGGTTTTAAGGATTATTGTTGCTTTTGTTTGTCTCCCTCCAAACACCAGTACTTTGATGTGCGATTTTGACCCTAAATATTAAAGGTTTTAAGGATTATAGTTGCTTTTGTTTGTTTTCCTCCAAATACCAGTAGTTTTAAACGGATAATATGAATTGATCATATTGCTTATGTCCGTTAGCAGAAAGTGTCGAGTGGCAGAGCTTGTCCCGCCTCCACGTGGTCTCTGCTGGACAATGACATTTTTTAATTAATAAATCTAGGTCAATTTAGGTTAGTTCAGGTTAATTTAGGTTAGTTCAGGTTAGTTCAATTTAGGTTAGTTCAGGTTAATTGCAGTTTTTTAAAGTAACCAAGACTAATGTTAACCTGTACTTACCAGGACTAACCAAAAATTTTGGAAGGTTCGATTCATTTTACCCCTTTTTATACAATACATACATTAAACTATGTTGTTAACTGTTATGGGTAAATTTTAAAGTTTATACCAGGAAACTTTAAATCTAGGTTAATTTAGATTAGTTCAGGTTAGTTTCTGTTTTCCAAATTAACCAAAATCAATCTAAACCTGAACCAACTTATCTTAACCAAAACCAACCATAAATTTTGAAGGGTTAAGATTATTTTTACTTAGAAATTGTTATGAATATTGAAAAAAATTAAAATATGTTTGTTGACTGAGATGGACAAATCTTATAGTTTATATTATGAAGAAATTTTACATCTGGCAACGTTGCACCTTTTTACGTGATTCGGCGGCCAGTTTAGATAGTCTGACCGTCGATGACGTTTCCGAGACGTGTTTTTGATTTTTCGCTGAAAATATAAGTTTTTCTAAATAGGTTTGCTAAATTTTGTGCAAAAATAATTGAAATATATTACGTACAATATTTTTTAACTAGTTCCATTGAAAATAAATACGTAAATTCGGTTTTTAACTGAAAAGAAAGTGCTTTGTGAAATGACGCTTTTCTTTTTTTGAGTTTTCCGGGAAAGTGAGGAAAAATAGTGAAAAATCAAGGCCAGAATTGTGTTCTAGGACCTCGAAATAGGGGGTGAGTATCGAAATTTTTTCAAAAAAACATAATTTTCAAGCTTTTCACGCTTTGCAAATTTTTACCAAAATTTCTAGTTAGTTTTCACTTTTTAGTGCACTTTTAGAAGTCGGTTCAATTTTTTTTAATAAAAATTTTATTTTGAAAAATAATATCTACCTATTATATGAATGTATTCAAACTTCGGTTTTACGCAACAACTTCTCTTTCAAATTTTAGCTCCATTTATCGTGCGTTTATCACTGCAACAAGTTAATTATAAATTCTTAATATCTGTACCCATAAATAAGCAAATAATTTAATTACACGCAACATAACCGCCGTGCCGTTATTCGCGTGTTCTTTCTCACATAAATTAACTTTTACCGAACTATCTATATCGCGGAAGGGGTGCAAAAAAGAAACCCCACAGGGCGCCCCTTCATGGGGTGGTTTATTAAAACACATCGTCGCGACGGGGACGGATTCATTAGACCGAAGCGCCGTCGACACGATATTAAAACAGTAATTAAAAATGCTATTTTAATTAGGTTAGGTTTACGGGAATGATGTGTGTTTAGCTACCTTTAGTAAAAACTGGGCGTAACTACTCCGTTTTAAGATTTACATTTGATGGGGATCTTTGGGAGCTTTCATTTATTATTGTTATATTTACGTGATATTGGGTACCCAATGGGACACAATACCGTTCAGATTATATGCTTTGAAGACGATGTTGCCTTGACAGCAGATAGCGAGGACAACTTACAAAGAATGCTTTTCCATCTCACTCGACCAGCCAAACAGTATAATATGAAGATATCTGTGGAGAAAACCAATGGTAATAGTAAAAGAACCGGTAAGATGCAAACTAATGGTTGATGACAAACATATCGAACAGGTTGGGAAGTTTAAATACCGAGGAGCACATATAACAAGTAACAGGGCAGTAACGGAAGAAGTACTCACACAGGCCAAAAAAGCAGCCATGATATCAGGCCAACTAAGAGACATAATCTGGAACAATAAACATATGACGGTTGAGAGCAAATGAAACCACAAAGACAAAACAAATTATGAGAACCACAGAAATGAAAACGTTGAGAATGATCACGAGAACAAGTTTAAGAGATAGAATAAGAAAGGCAAAAATACGCGAGGACAGCGGAATGGGAGATGTTGTGAAGTGGGTTCGAAACCGTTGTAGGCAGTGGAGAGATCACGTGGAACGAATGGATGATGACAGACTAGCAAAAACCGTGATGAGAGAGAAACCAAACACCAAACGGCCGCCTGGACGGCCCCCCAAAAGATGGAGAGACAGCTGGATTTCGACCTCAAACGAGGATCGATGAGGCATTGTATAGATAACAGAACTTGGTTCTACCTAGAAGAAGAAGAAGAAGAAGAAGAAGATATTTACGTGAATGATCTTTTCCTTTTCAGTAAAATAGGGAATTTCAAATTCTTAGAGCCGATTACTTTTTGAACCGACTCACGCTCAACATGGCAACTGCAACAAGAGGGAGCTCTCGCATACGATATGCAAATTGTAAGGACCTATCTGGAGATTAGTTTCCCGAACCGTTGGATTGGAAGGAATGGACCTCTAAGACAGGCGCCCCCTCCCCAAGAGCCTTGAGTTCAGGAAAATAGATCCGATTTTGCTGTTTATACTATAGTTTATTCAAGAACTACAATGAGTAATAAAAAGTTTTTTACCCTTTTTTTCTTCGCAAACTACTTATGTTTTTTAGTCCGGTGTCTTTGGCAAAATCTGTTAGACACATATTTTTCATAGAAATGGGTTACAAATTTTATAATCAAAAATACCGGTCTATAATAATGGACTATTTGGGTTGGATAACAATAGATATTAGGATGTGTGAAGTGTTAAAAAGGATTTTAATCCTTGTCATAGGCGTCGGAAGGAGGTTGATTTTATCACTAAGTATTTAAGGCATAGAATATTATTTCGGTAATAAACTTAAAATAAAAAGTTTTTATAATATTATTTTATTTTTTATGATTTCTTAATAATTCACATACATTAGAAAATATAAACAATTTTGACATATTTAATACAAATTACAACTGTATTTTTATTATTTTTAATTTTGGCATAGAAACTGTTTTATGCACAGTCAGACTAAAATGTAGCCTTTTTTTCTCAAAAAATTCTAAATTATAATTTAAATACTTGCAAAATACTTATTGTCAAAAATACAACATATATAAAAAAAATAAATTCGTCCATATAATATTAAAATTTTTTTGGGGCTATCGGTCATTTTATTATTAATTAAAAACATTTTTAGGGCATTTGACGTTTCAGTTTATTTATTTTTTAAACCATTTGCAGAATTACCATTAAACACTAAAAAGGGATTCAAAAAAGTAACTAATTTTTATATATTACAGAAAATGTAAATAATAAATTGTGTTTACTCTGGTAAACATTATGTATCTAATTCGTAATCAAAGTCAGTGCAGCTATCTTCGCTCAAATTAATTACAATTGGTTCCTTTGTCTCAGTAACGGAAGAAGATCATGAGATAGAGTTTCCACATTCTATTTTATTCTTTTATTATATGGATTTTTCTCAATTTTCTGCAGTAACTTTATTCAAAAAAATCTTTCAAAAGGTCAGTTAAATTACTAATTTTGTAAGTTGTGTTATTTCTAGCAACTCTACTTGAGAGAGATATTGCCTTCTCCAACGGACATTTTCCGGACGATCTATAAGAACAGATTTCCTATCTGGTTTTTTCCAACAAAAATTAAGTTCTCTGAGCAATTTCCAGAGCTCAGTTCTTTTAATTTGAGGTAAATCCCTATCTTCATTGATTTTAGTTAGAATTTTGTCGACGGTTGGGAGCTGCTTCTCATAATAAAATGTACATACAACTCCTTATATTGCAGTTTTCATCTCTTCTTTCAACGAGGTTTTTTGTCTGCCTGTGATCGAATGTAGCTTGGGAGTACTAACAATTCCAGTCATTTTTTCTCCTTCAGTATTCGGTATAGAGTAGATTTTCCAACTCTTGTCATGTTGGAACACATCTCAACAGAGCATTTAACATTGATATCTTAATGCGACATAAACATTCATGTTAATAAGTTTTTCGTTGAGGAAAAATACCTTGGTTTAACGATTTTGGAATAAATATAGAGGTGGAAGCGATATCTTTTGGGTATCTCACTAATCTCAAATAATATATAAAAAGAAGCACAAACAAGATAAATCACTAAGGACACACTGTAAGGTGTACTTTGCTTACTGACAGAAAATAAATTGAACTATCAGAAAAAGCTTATAATATTTATATATAATTAAATATAATTAGATTTACGGCAGTCCTCAGTTACCTGCGGCACTGGAACAGGTACGTTGGAGGTTTCGGTAACAGCTTTATTACTCACTCTAGTTCTTGAATGGAGTATAGGAATGTGTATGCTTGCGATCGCCCACCCCCCAGAGCTTTGAGTTCAGGAAAATAGACCCGATTCAGCCTCTTATACTAGGAAGGTGTATGCTGTTGGCACCCCCCCTCTCCAAGAGCTTCAAATTCAGAAAAATAGACCTGATCCTGCCTTTTACACTAATTGGAATGTTCCCCCCCCCCTTCTCATAGACAACTTGCTTTCACTTGCCACACTGTGCTTTTGTGATATCAACCCCCCCCCCCCACCAAAGAAAGTGGCTGGATCCGCCTCTGGGTGGAACAGGATGGTCTATATCCACTAGGCTTAAGGAACATGAAAGATGTATACAAAAGAAACAAATTTTACAATCTGCAGTAGCTAAACACCAGCATTGCTCAGGTCACACTTTTAATGTAAAAGAAACTAAGGTGCCAGCATCAGTGCCTGGTTTCTTTAAACCTAAAATTAGAAAATCAATCAAAATTTGTAAATATCCAAATTATGTTAATATAGATGTAGATTACAGTCTACATCACACGTGGAAGTCGATTATAAAGCTGGATTAGGTTTCGCTGAGCACCAATCGGGTATAAATACCGAACTGTTACTCCTCGATATTCATTCAGAGCTTTAATCTCTTGGAGTAAAGATCCCTGAAGATGCTTCGTGCAATCGTAGGTGGAACGTCGGATACTAATTCCTATCTGACACGGACTAGGCCCAAGAACCATGATTTTCATTCATTAAAAATGTTCTAAAAATTTTATTGTTCTATAAAACTAAATTATTAAAGGTCATAGACGTACTTGCCCTTAATTAACTTATGGTATTGAAAAGGAAACTAGCGTCATTTAAATTTGCGTTAGTACGGTACACAATAATAAATTCGTCTTTATTTTAATTTAAAGATAAAAATAAACTAATTGAATAAAAAAAAATTAAAACCATATTCGGTGGCACCAAAAATTGTGCTGCTGAATTTTATTCTTATACATTACGAAATTATTTTCCATGTAACATTTTAAAGTTTTTTTTATATAAGAGAATTACAGCCCCTTTACAAGTTCTATAGATGCACTGAAAAATTATTAAAATTTTTTGACTTTTTCAAAAAAAAATTTGAAACTTAGGGGTACTTAAACTCAGGGTCTGCCGGATGTAAGTTCGTTAGAACCTCAATTTTCAAACCTATAACTATTTCGGATATTTTTGGCAATGGAAATTTTATGTACTGGGGTCATCATTTAAACAGGAACAATAGTCTGGTCAGTAACGTATGTGAACTTTGACTTGTCACAATTTAAAACGTTAAATTTTAAATCCATTATTTGAAAAATTAGTTATTTTATCAGGATCGGACGAAAATAAGTTTTTATATAGAAGGTTTTAAAATTATATTCCCAATTTTCAATTAAATTAATTTCTTAATAGTAATATTGAAGTATTTTGCACTGTATGTAATTTTAGGACCCTATTTTGGGTTTCTTATTGATCAATTTAAAGTTCTTTTGCATCGTGACACGTCCAGGAGTCAAAAACATAGTAAACTACAATTGGTAATAAAAGTACTCTCAAAATCAACTCTTACAGATAAAAATGAAATTGTGTCAAACAAATATTTAGTCTGTCGTAGTAAATCCACTATCTTAAATTTCAAATTAATTTTAGATTGGTAATATAGACCCCAAAACCTTCCAATATCGATATTTAAAGAATTTGAGACGTAAATTTCTTAGCCCGATATATTTTATACTGCATATTGACTTTTTAACGCCCCAAGAACCACAATATTAATTTTAGGTAAAACCTGAAAAGGTAAAATTTTTAGTCCCTCATATTGTATATTATCAATTTAATAGTTGTAAAAAATTAACTTCATATTCGTAATACACTACCCCCAACCCCCTAAGACCAAATCTGAAAAAATGCTAATAAGGTAAAATTTTCAACCCACCATATTAGATCCGCCATATTGAATTTCAAAAAAATAATTTTTACGTCTTACTCTAATCTAAATTTAAACTTTTCAAAACCCCCTAGTACCAATTTTAGATGAAATCTAGAAATTAAAATTTCCAAATGGTCATATTCCATCTGACATATTAGATTTTCTTAAAATAATTTAATATTCGCTATTTACATCCTCAAAAACGATTCAGTTCCACATTTGAACAAAATCGAAAATTGTAAAATTTTTAGTCAGCGATATTGCATTCGCCATATTGAATCCAGAAAAAATACTATTAAATTTATAATTTACACCTTCAAGAACCTTCTATATCAGTTTTGGAGAAAGTCGAAATATGTAAAATTTTTAGGACACCATATTGAATTCGCCAGATTGAGTTTTTCAAAAAATATTTTAATTTCGTAATTAACACTAACAAAAATCCCCCAATACTGACTTTAGACAAAATCGAGAGATGTAGAATCTTTAATCCTCCATCTTAGATCCGCCATATTTAATTTTTTTTAGTAATACCAAATTCGTAATGTGCTATCATATCAATTTTGAAAAAAATCGGACAAAATTAATTTTTTATCCACCATATTGGATACGCCATATTGAATTTTTTAAAAATAAATTTAGATTCGTCATGTGTGACCCCGAAAACTCTCTCGTACTAATTTTGGTGAAAATCAGACAAAATTAATTTTTTTGTCCGCCATATTGGATCCGCCATATTGGATTTTTTAAAAATGTTTTGAATTCGCTATGGGCAACCTCGAAAATTCCTCCATACCAATTTTGGAGAAAATCGGGCAAAATTAATTTTTTTGGCGGTCATATTGTAAGCGCCATCTTGGACTTTACTGGACCAATTTTATCTAAAAAATATGAGACTACCGCAGTAACTCCTGAACATAACGTAAAAAATTTCATTCAAATCGGTGCAACCGTTCCGGAGTAATTGATGTCCATACAAGAAAAAAAATCATAGTCGACGAATTGAGAACCTCCTTCTTTTAGAAGTCGGTTAAAAATAGATAATTTAAAATTTTATTAAATGTTAAAAATGCCTCCCATTGGTTAATTGACAGACGATTCATAAATTCGTTTTGAACATTTATGATTACTTCTGTAGTAATAAACCATAGTCCTTGAATGACTTCGTCTGGTAAATTTTACCTTTAAGCTAACCTCACAAAAATAAGTCAAAAGGGTTTAAGTCTGGAGACCTCGGCGGCCACACAATAGGTTCCTTCTTCCAATTCACCCGTTGGTGAAAAATATCATTAAAAAAGGCGGGAACTTGTACTGCGTAATGTGGGCGGGCATCATTTTGTTGAAACCGAATATTTTTATGGAGTAAATCTGGATTCTATTCTTCAAGAAATAAAATTGACGGAAAATTAGGATGATATTTTTTTTAAATAACTGACACACTTCTTCTTGAGTTCTTACCCTATCACCATATCCTATTATCATAAGAATTTCTATCCTCTAAACCTCGGTAAGTTTGTAGTAACTTAGACATTAAAATCTTATTGCTAGAACAATCTAATTAATGACCATAACAGAGTAAAAATTCATTCAATGATTTTTGTGATTAGCCTGGATACACAAACCTGTCAAGGAACCTTTCTCTTCCACTGTGTAACTCAATTCGGTTCTGTTGTTATTCTAGTAAATTTCGCGTATTGAAAAACAACACAATAACAAGGATATGACTCGGGGGACACATTCATATGCATGAGTCACATGACCCTTCAAACCTGTGAAAATTATAAATCGTTATTAAGTAAATAGTGTAATAGTTGTGTAAAAATACTACATACTCAAAAACCACTGTAAGTTTCATTTTACATTTTTTTATAAATTAAAAACTTAAAACTTTTTGATTTAAAACAAAAATTTTTACTTAAACTAATTGAAAACAATTTTAGAAAAATTTACTTCTTAGAAGTTTTAGAAATAAAAAATGCGCCGCATGTGAAAAAATATTATGTATTCTGAACCTATTGCAAGTTTGATTTTATTGTATTCTTTTGGAAAACAAGTTTAACTGAAATAAAGTTTTTATAAAAAAATTAATCCGACTTCTAAAAAAGCGGTAAAATGCGACAAAATTTTTTAAATGAAATTGAAATGAAGCCAAACTAATACTTGACAAAATGTGATACGCTTTCTTACTACAGTTTGTATATATCTCGTGTTAGCAGTTGTTTCAATAGAAATAATTTGGCGCCGACTTCAAAAATTTCAATTTCATGTATGAAAACCTCCAATTTTTTAGTCAGACATATTTTATCATGCATATTAAGTTTGTATACGTCTCAAAATACCTCCAATATAAATTTAAGACAAATTCGGAAAAATGTCATATTAAGCTAAAAAAATTAACTTCAAATTCGTATCCTAAGACGCCGAAAACCCATAATACCAAATTTGAAAAAATATTAATTTAAAAAAAAACATCTGAATTTACATCCATAAAAACCTAGTACCAATTTTGGACAAAATCTGAGAATATAACATTTTTAGACCGTTATATTGAATCTGACTCACAGACCAGGGCTTATCTATAAAATATCGGGGATTCGTGGACCGTTTTTTTTTCAACTTTTCTCTCGTGTAACTTTGAAGGTATTTATTTTAGAAGAAAGTTGAAAAGGAAAGAAAGTTTCGTAATTAAATTTGCTATAAGATAGTTTGATTCGGAAATCTCCAAATATATTTCCCTTATTGCAAAATAAAGGGTTTTCCAATAAGAGGTGTCATTTTGAAAAGCCCGCTATTTCGGTAGATGTCACTTTTGAAGCTGTAAGTTTTTGACGTTTGACAAGTAGAAACTACGCCATAAATAAAGATGGAACGATACACGCTTCAACAACGCATTGAAATTATTAAAATTCACTATAAAAATGGTGAAAATTTGGCAGAGACGGTTCGTAAAACTCGAACATTTTTGGGTCGTCATGAAGCACCTTGTCGGAGCGCAATAAAGAAATTGGTGAAAAAATTCGAGCTGTTGGGACAAGTTAGTTATGTGAAGAAGAAAACCCGTGCACGTCTCTCAAGAACAGCCGAGAATATTGCTGCTGTAGCCGAAAGTGTTGAAGAAAACCCAGGTTTGTCCATTCCTCGTCGTTCTTTCGAATTAGGGATTCCACAAACGTCATTACACCGTATTTTGCATAAAGATTTGGGTCTTAAGGCTTATAAAGTTCAGTTAACGCAAGAACTCAAGCCGGCCGATCATCAACAACGTCGTGCCTTTGCTGATTGGGTTCTTGAAATGCATGAAAATGATCCGGAATTCCATCGAAAAATCATCTTCAGTGATGAGGCCCATTTCCACCTCGGTGGCTTCGTCAACAAACAAAATTGTCGCATCTGGGGCTCGGAAAACCCAAGAGTTATTGTTGAAAAGCCTCTCTATCCTGAACGTGTGACTGTTTGGTGCGGTTTATGGTCCGGCGGGGTCATTGGACCTTACTTTTTCGAAAATGAGGCTGGAGCAACAGTTACGGTGAATGGATTGCGCTATCGAGAGATGATTAATGATTTTTTGTGGCCGGAATTGGATGGTATTTATCTGGACCACGTTTACTTTCAACAAGACGGCGCTTCGTGCCACACAAGCAACGAAACCATTGATCTTTTACGGGAAAAGTTTCCGGGCCGTGTTATCTCTCGAAGAGGTGATCACAATTGGCCACCGAGATCTTGTGATGTGACACCTTGCGATTTCTTCCTTTGGGGCTACGTGAAAGACAAGGTCTACGCCAACAGCCCAGCGTCGATTCAAGACCTCAAAGATGGAATTCGTGAGGCTATCGAGGACATAGGGCAGCCACTTTGCGATTTGGTTATGGAAAATTTCATGAAAAGGATATGGTCCTGTAGGCATGGTCGTGGTGGTCATTTGGCTGATGTTATTTTCCATCATTAACGGCATACCTTCCTCTTTATAATGTAATAAATATCCGATCATTTATCTTAAAAAATGGCATTTTTCTTTGAATATCAAAATAACACCTCTTATTGGAAAACCCTTTAGCAATATTTAAAAAAAAGGAAAAGAAAATGGTTTTTTATTCAATTTTTTTCGACCATTTAAATTTCTCCGAGGACCTTCATATTAGAGCAAAGAAAACCTTATGCCATGATAAAATAACGCGCTAAAATTCGTTAGGATCGAATCAATAGTTTTTGCACAATAATTTTGCAATTTGAGTTCGTTTACAAAAAGTGACCTTTTTTCAAGTTTGCCTGAATCCAAAATATCACGTTAACGTAAAGGGTGTTTTTTATAGAGGTATAGAACTTTAAGTTGGCAACACTTTTTTAACTGGCGGCCATTTTGTCAGCTGTCAAGTGATTTATGTTTAGTTTGGTTGGGCATTTTAACATGAATAGACTGACGCCTGAACAACGCTTCTAAATTGTGCAAATTTATTTTGAAAATCATGGTTCTGTTCGAAATACGTATCGCGCACTACGTCCATTTTACAGTCAACATAATCGTCCATCAGAGCAATTAATTCGATTAACTATGGAACGTTTTCGCACCACGTTTACTCTAAATGATAATACGCATCCACAGAGACGTCGTACAATGCGTACAGAAGAAGTCATTGCTGCTGTAGAGCGTAGCGTAGAGGAAGACCCGAATCAGTCTATCCGCCATCGTGCACAGGAATTGGATATGTGTCCATTCACTTTATGGAAGATTTTGCGGAAAGATCTTGGTTTGCATGCTTACAAAATCCAACTCGTGCAAGAATTGAAGCCACACGATCACCTAGCAAGGCGTAGATTCGGTGAATGGGCCCAAAACAAGATTGCCGTTGATCCCGATTTTCATAAGCGAATTTTGTTTAGCGATGAAGCTCACTTTTGTTTGAATGGATACGTTAATAAACAAAACTGCCGTATTTGGAGTGATGATAATCCTCAAGTGTACATTGAGACACCGTTACATCCAGAAAAACTGACTGTTTGGTGTGTTTTATGGGCTGGTGGAATCATTGGTCCGTACTTCTTTAAAAACGATGCTGGTCAGAACGTTACAGTCAATGGTGACCGCTATAGAGCCATGGTTACTGACTTTTTCGTTCATCAATTGAACAACCATGATGTGCAGGAGCTGTGGTTTCAACAAGACGGCGCAACATGTCCCACAGCTCGTGCCACAATTGATTTATTGAAGGAAACGTTTGGTAACCGCATAGTTTCACGTTTCGGACCCGTGAATTGGCCTCCAAGATCGTGCGACTTAACGCCGCTAGACTCTTTTCTGTAGGGATATGTGAAGTCGCTAGTCTACGCCGATAAGCCCGAAACGATTGATCACTTGGAGGACAACATTCGCCGCGTTATTGCCGATATACGGCCACAAATGTTGGAAAAAGTCATCGAAAATTGGACCTCCAGATTAGACTACGTCCGAGCCAGCCGTGGCGATCATATGCCAGAAGTCATATTTAAATTATAATGCCAGAAGGTTATCTTTCGAATAAAGTAAATTTTATGTCAATTTAAAAAATTCATCTTTGTTTTATTCCATTTAAAAGTTCTATACCTCTATAAAAAACATCCTTTATTTAAATTTATTTTCGACATATAGTAGGGAACTCTAGTTTTCCAACGCTTTCTTCAGAATCAAAATCAGATGATTTGGACGCCCTTAGGAATTGTTTAAAGATACTGTTGATATTTTTGCTTATAAGCAAATAGATTATCTCGGTGGATTTTCATTGGATTATTTTCTGCAATACATGGTTTGAAAGTACTTTGAAAGATGCTTCTTTTCGTAAAAAAAAATTCAAATCTGCCAATCGGTTTCCCAGATACAAACTGTCAAAGTTGACAGCTTCTTACGGTGAATCTATAAACAATACCTTATTCTTGAACCAAAAACTTTGTCTTGCCGAGTTCTTTTTTGATATAAATGTTTATGTTATCAGAAACTTTAATAAAAAATTAAAAGAATATCACCCACGCGCGTGAAAAATGAAAAAAAGAGGGGTGGGGCGCTATCATTTTAAAATTGAATTCGAAGATTCAAAATACATATCGGAAAAAAATTTCATTTTCTCGGCTTCTAATGATGCAATTTTGATCATTTTTTTTAAACCGATGTTACGCGAATAATGGAGCCCCAATATCATAATGACATGTGCCAATCGAGCATTCATTTTGTTATAAACAAATGACGTTAATTATGCATCATATTTACAGCATACTGCACCCTATAGTATTGAAATTTTTAAGCGAAACTTTGTTTATTAATATAATTAAGCATACTATATATATATATATATATATATATATATATATATATATATATATATATATATATATATATATATATATACTTTAATTATAAAAATTGTGTAGTTATTCTTTATAAATTATGTTCAAAAAGTTCAATAAAGCACTCTTAACATTAAGTATTATATTACAAACTTTACAGAGTGCAGAAAAACGTTTTTTTAACATTGAATTGTTTTTTCGTTCGAATCGGGCTCTCTTAGGCTGTGAAATGTCCGGATCATCATTTTCGTTGAAATCTTCGTCATCTAATCGTATATCGTTATCGAAACAAACATTTTCTATTTGTCGGTCAACTTCTTTAAAATTAATTACATTTTCAGAAATTTCTTCTACGTCAATATATTTTGTGCATTCTTGCAAGTTTGTCCGTTAAAATAATCTTAAATTCGCTATCAACATCCTCAAAAACGGCCCAGTACCATTTCAATAAAATCGAAAAATGTGAAATTTTTAGTCCACTATATTGAATCTTTTAAAATAATTTTAAATTCATAATTCACACCCTCAATAACGCCCCTACACCAATTTTAGAGAAAAACAAAAGATGAGCAATTTCAGATTTGTTATGTGCGACCCCGAAAACTCCTCTATACCGATTTTAGAGAAAATTGGACCAAATTTTTTTTTTCGCCATATTGGATCCGCCATATTGAATTTTTTAAAAATAATTTTAGATTCGTATTGTGCGACCCCGAAAACTCCCAAATATTAATTTTAGAGAAAATCGGAAACAATTAATTTTTTATGTTCGTCATATTATCAAGGCCAACTTTGATTTTACTAAATTAATTTCGAACAAAATAATATGAAGCCACTACAGCAACTTCCTGAACATAAAGCAAAAATTGCAAAGTAATCGACGTGTATACGTAAAAAATATATAGCAGTCGAATTTAGAACTTTCTACTTTAGAAATTGGTTAGAAATATCGCAGCATTAACGGGTAGAAATACGAAAATGCTATAAACTAATCCATCAAAGTAATTTTTTATTGTTTGGTTTTGAACTTAGCTATAAAGCCAGTTTTTCATTAGTATGAGGTTGAAACAATTTTTTTATTTTAACTTCACATGCCCCGAGCTAATAAAGAATTTCTTTCATTTTATCGACTTAGTTACGTCCGACTAAACTTGACTAAACTCCATATCGAAGATGTTTTAGTTTAACTTTTCAAATTTTAGAAAATCCGACTAAACAATGCCTCCGAATGTGAATAACCCCCCTTCTGAGAAAGAAAAGCTAGTATACACAGGGGTTTTGGATGAAGGAGATGTTGTTTACACTGAGAAGATTTCCAAAGAAATTTTGGAACTTAAACCTCGCACATATGATATCGTATGGAGAAATGTCTTCTTATACACTCTCATCCATGTTGTTGGCGTCTATGGAATCTATTTAGCTTTTACTAGTGCCAAATTAGTAACAACTATTTATGGTTAGTTTTTTATTATTTTTATTCGTTTATATATATATATATATATATATATATATATATATATATATATATATGTTTATACGGCTTTCACGGATTCCTCCGTGTGAGATGCATTAGCAATGGTTATATCCACATTATGCTGAAATTACATTCAGCAAACGTACAACTATATGCAACTCCGTATGTAAGTGAAGTAAAATGCGAAACAGTGAATGCAAACTTCGCTCTATTATATCCTTTCTGTGTTAGAGGTTGCACAGTTAGAATAAATTGTAATAAAACACAATTTATCCTATTCCACCACCATCGAGATTGTAGCTTACCTGTACCACCATACCGAGAAGAAAGTCAAAGCTTACCCCTCCCGCCACAGTAATACGGCAGAGATACATGTTTCGTCTATCATTAGACTCATCAGGGTACCGACATGCACCTGGCTGTGTAAAGGACAGATCGGAGGGAAGCATGCAACACTGAACGCGGCTTCGCCGACCTCTCATCGGATGGCTTATATATGTTTATACGGCTTTCACAGATTCCTCCGTGTGAGATGCATTAGCAATTGTTATATCCACATTATGCTGTTGTAGTGCTGAAATCACATTCAGCAAACGTACAACTATATGCAACTCCGTATGTAAGTGAATTAAAATGCGAAACAGTGAATGCAAACTTCGCTCTATCATATCCTTTCTGTGTTAGAGGTTGCACAGTTAGAATAAATTGTAATAAAACACAATTCATCCTATTCCACCACCATCGTATCACTGTGGCGGGAGGGGTAAGCTTTGATTTTCTTCTCGGTATGGTGGTACAGGTAAGCTACCATCTCGATGGTGGTGGAATAGGATGAATTGTGTTTTATTACAATTTATTCTAACTGTGCAACCTCTAACACAGAAAGGATATGATAGAGCGTTCATTGGTTCGCATTTTACTTCATATATATATATATATATATATATATATATATATATATATATATAGGAATATTATGTAACAAATAAGGTGTCCGATATACTCGGAAGTGTACAGAAGGCATCAAAGTACATGTTGTTTTATACCGTGTGTCTAAAATTGCTGATGACAGCATTGCAATCTTGAAAGCTATATGAAATATAAAGGCCCTTAAATGGGGAAAGTTTTTGCAATTATGTCAGTAGGTTATTGGTGCTTTGAAATCGGTTCTAATTTGTTGCGTTTTTGAGATATTCGGAAACAGTACAATATTGTATTTTCTTAGATCTGTTATAACTGTTTTATTTCCCAATATTTTTTAGAAACTTTTACACAGAATACTTCTATTTAGTAAAATTTTAGTTACGTTTCGGTTTTCTAGAATCATTATCAACTTTGCCTTTCCTTATGACCTTCATATGAATCTTCGACTCATCGAAAAATATTTTTTTATAACACTATGAGATACAAAAAAACATTACAACTTTAAAATAACTAAAAATACTTTTTTAATGAACATTTAAAGATTTGATAATTAAATCAAACTAATTCATTTATTCGACTATTGTAATATTTTTGTTTACTAGGCTTTGAACCTAAAATAAATGAATTTTTTTACTTTGTCCTAAATCCAACTTTTACGTATGTATTTAAGTCGTTTTTTAACGCTTTAATAAACATTTTTATAATTGCATTAAATTTTTCTAACGAAGAAAAATTGGATATGCTTAAGTGTTATATCAAAAACGACAAAAATACAGAAGAATTTATTTTCCTAAACTGGTTAGTAATTTACTTGAGTTTGGTAGTTTCGAAAAATCTCGTCCCCAAAATCTACAAGAATTGCTGACACCAAGCTTAATGTTTCAACATCAACTGTTGATGATGCTTCAAAATTTACTAAATACCATCCCTGTAAACCAATAATTGTGCAAGGACTTCAAGAAAGTGATTTTGATAAGAGAGACTTTTTGGTAATTGATATGTCAGCAAATGTCTAAAAAATCTCTCCATTTCCGATAATGGACAGATGAAACACATTTCAGTAACTGAGGAGTTTTTAATAAAAAGAATCACCATCACTGGACTCTTAAAAACCCGCAAGTGAACCCCGAAGATTGCACGTACTATTAGGTTTAAATGATTAGCATTTTGAAAAATACTTGAATTATTTATCTTCAAAATGTATTTATTAGTATTGTAATAGTCTTCGATTTATTTTTTTCCATATTTTCTATTAATTTTAGCAAGTCGTCTGACTAGTCCATTTATTTATGACCAAATATTCACAGGTCAAAGATAAATTACATTGTTAGGTCTGCTAGGTCTCCGTACCTAACACCTTTAGACTTTTATTTATGTTATGAAGTATACGAATTTGATCGTAAAATCAAATGAAATACCATTACTCGTGTAACCAGAACTGTTTCGAAAAAATATCAACAGTGTATTAAAAAAATTGGTAGACATTTTGAACTTTATAATGACTATGTAATTTATAATTATTAAATAACATTTTAACAACAGGGAATGCAGTCTTATGGAGAGGTGTTGTTATTAGTTTGAATTTATTCTTAAGTAAAAGTATTATTTAATATTTAGGTGTTGTCAAATATTCAAATTTTTATTAAGAAAGTCATTTTAGTTATCTTTAGGTTATAACGTTGTTTTTTGTATTAGTGTTTCACATAGTGTTATAGAAAAACATTAAGTAGTTTTCGATGAGTTTAAAATCCAATACGGTGGTCATAAAGAAAAACAAAGTTGATGATGAAATAGTAAAAAGTAAAAAGTGACGAAGCACAAGTCATTTTACTTTTTTTTTTAATATCTAAAAAAGGCAAAAAAACATAATTGATGCACAAACACTAATAACTTACGGAGATAATTATCTAAAATTTTCCCGAATTAACCGCTTTTCTATCTCTTATAGTTTTTGAGATTGCAATGATATTATCACCAATATCCGACACATTGTATACATACTCACCGAGCACCCTGTATATAGGATGAAAAATAGTGTAAAATATTTAACAATGTACACAATAAGATGGATATGTTTTAGGTTTCTTTCTTTATATGCTTGGAGCATTTGGTACCACAGGTGGCGCTCACAGACTTTGGTCTCATAGATCCTTCAAAGCAACATGGCAGCTAAGACTATTCTTGGTATTCTGCGAAACTCTTTCAGTACAGGTAAAAACCAATCATAATTATCCAGTGTACAGGAATGATCAATTTTCAATACTTTTGCAGGGTATCTTTATTGTTATTAAACATGCTATGCTATTTTTGGGTGAACAAAAGATGCAACGAACAAAATTATCCTAGCACTGTCTGTTTTGAAAATAAAGGGCGAAATTAAAATTTTTCATTTACAAGCTCTCTTTGTATCTTAATTAATATGCGAGTGAACGAAAGAGTAAAAAATTAATTATTGTTGAGTTTTTTTTTACCTAAAATACATTGGCATATTTAGTTTTTTTCTAAAGGCATCTGATTTTGATCGATAAACCATACTCATACTTTTTTAAATAGAATACCCTGTATATTATCAAACTGCTCGATTTCAGTCTTTTCAAGCTTCTCAAAATGTATAATAGTTGATATTAGATGTCACTAAAAAATCTAAAATTTCGATTTTTTTTTGAAAGATCAGATTTCTATGCGCAGTAGGCTACGAATCTTATTAATAATAATAATATCAAAAATATTACATCGGCTGCACCGTGTTTAAGTTAAAATTGTGCCATTACAATATTTTTATTACAGATGCTAGTGACCTCAACTGATTATACATATGGTATTTAGTTGGACCAGGTCAATAAAACAACTTATGGAATACTTTGCTATATTTGTCGACGTTTCGACCTCTATGAGATAATCCTCAGGACTATACAGCTAGATTCCTTGCGTACAAAATAAAATTAAAAACATTTCTAGGAAGTAATATGCTGGATAATTTAATTATATTTATAAATTGGGGAAGAACGGGCGAGAACCCAACAAAATATCAATTTGTACTAGAAATGTTTTTAATTTTATTTTGTACGCAAGGGATCTAGCTGTATAGTTCTGAGGATGATCTCATAGAGTTCGAAACGTCGACAAATATAGCAAAGTATTCCATAAGTTGTTTTTATTGACCTGGTCTAACTAAACCCCATATTTACAATATTTTTTTCGCGAACCCCTTTTATAACGTTCACGAACCACTGGAGATTCGCGAATCACTTCTTGGGAAACGCTGTCCTAGATTAAAGAATAACTAAGAAGAACATGGAACTTTACGCAACTATGCCCCAAAATGTATGAAAAAAAAAACAGAGAGACACGAAGTGAATGTTCTAGCTTGAATTGAAGAAGCGCCTTCAACCTCATGTAGAGGGATGACAATAGAAACTAGAATTATCATAAGTTGAGCACAAACAATAATAAAAAAATATAACTACAATCTCTATAAATTTCATATTGTGCAAAATTTACGTTCAGGAGATGTAGAGCACCGAGTAATATTATGCAATTAATATATGGAACAAATCAGAGCCAGAGACAATTTTGGAAAATTGGTAATCTGATTCGATTACAAGTGCTACTATTTTTAACAGACATAGTAGCAAACATTAGTCGACAAAAAATCATTATATCATTTATGAAAGGGATTAACAAGAACGCTGATGATTTGGTATCGATAGTTTTATCTTAGAAACACAGCAATTTATGACAGAAACCTCCCAACACACCACTATATAAAAATTCTAAAAGATGTAATACATGAATTGCTAGAAAAATTTCCCTTGGCGAAGTGTAGTGATATATATTTCCAGCAAGACGGTGTATCGAGTCACCTTTCTCAGGTAGACCTTTTTGGGAAACTAAATTTTCTTTAAAGATGAATGGGTACTAACCGGCTGTTAGTTGATGCTCCAGATCGCCTGATCTATCTGTTCTGGATTTTTTTTATCGGGCTTTTTACAAAACATGATTTATAGGAGTCTACATCATTGATAGAAGAACATAATGCAACAAATTTGGCTTGCAAATCTGTTATTGCCTATATGAATTCTCCTGTCAAGCAGAAAAAAAGGAAAAATATATATGAACAGTTTATTTCCTGCAATAAACCTGCTGACTCTTCGATGTCAGACTGAAAAATATCGCCAGTCGGACGACCTCTTCATTCACATTCATCATTCATCGGAGTAGTGCTAAATTTAAAAATTCCAAATTTATCCTACGTTTATTTATGGATATTTTGTTTTTTTAAATATCCATTCATTATTCTTAGTTCCTGCTGTTCACATAAGTGAATTAGTCGTCAGTCACTGTCTCCTCTCCATATCTTCCCACTACCGAATACGTTATTCCTCTACTAGTTCGCCTATTATTATAATTCTCCTATTGTTTCTTTCTTCGCTAATGGTGTTACTCAGGTTTCCCATAAAATTATCCCTAAATTCCAGGTTCTCATCATAGTTACGTGCGTATACTTCCACAATAGTGAGGCGATGTCCTAGTTATTGATCGGTTCATAGCTTTTTATAGATCGTTTGTGTTTCTCTATCATAACTGATGCTCCACATTTTGCCCGATGTTTTTGGCTATTTCACTATAAATATGCGCATAGTCTCTTAATTGTTTAATGCTGTTTCCTTCCTCTCTTGTTTCCGTTATTGAGGCTTCATCCATTTTAACGTTGCTTAATTCCTTCATCACCTCTCCAGTTATTCCTCGTAGAGTTTTAACATTCCATACTCCAATATTCGTTAATTTATTTGATTGCCTTTGTCGTGGTCCGTTCCATTCATTCTGGTTCCGTGACGCACCACCAGGCTTTTTAGCTGTCTTCCAGATTTTGAATTGCTGATCCAATGACCAGATGATTTGTAATTGATATTTTCTTCCGAATGAATAACACAGTTAAAATTTTTATGAGGCACTATATTGAGAGTGCCAATAATTATTAGCAAATAGCAAATCTCTTAAACCATATTGTCATGATATCTGCCATCCTGTCTTTTATAAACTCGAATTCGTCCGATAGAATCATAGATTCGGAAAGTCCAGTATATATGTTCGCGACCAAACACTAGACGATTTGTACAATGTTGCCTTTGCTAAGCATTTAGATCTGAATTTCATCTCCCTTAACCGCTTTCTAACTGTTTGCGTTGAACAGTATGAATATTTGTTAGTAAAATACAGTCCTGCCGTGAAGTTGTATTGAAGTTCGGTACACAATTAGTATTACTTTCTGATATAAACACTGGTATATTATTAATCTCTCCTCTGTGTTTTTTGGTAGTTTATTCGCTCAGAATTTCAGCACGTGTATTTCATCTGCTATACCAATATTTAGAAATCTTTTTTTGTTTTTTTTTTTTATAGAATTCGGTGATTCAATGGGTCCGAGATCACCGCTTACATCACAAATTTCTCGATACGGATGCTGATCCTCACAACCCCAGAAGAGGCATATTCTTCTGTCATGCTGGGTGGATAATGTGTAGAAAACATCCAGAAGTCAAAGCAAAAGGAGCCCTAATGGATCTTTCTGACCTTTATAATGATCCAATATTAAGGTGAGTACTTTAATGAATACATTTAGAAAATAATCTGCTTTCATACTTAAAGAGTTGGAATACTTACTCTATGTGGATGGTGGAAGGTATAAGTTTTAAAATTCTTTGCTTGGAGACAATATAATTTATTTCATTCAAAGACCCATTACATAAAGTATCTACAGATGATGTCAAAATATTTTTCTAAAATAATAAAATCTTCTATATTGTTTTAAAATGTGAGTAGGAATGCAAGATTATTTTAGCCCTCTGGTGTTATGAAAATGAAACAATCCATTTTTAATAAAACTATTAAGAATAATGTACTTTCCACAATGTAAATTGCAGGAACTGTTAGAAGTTCCAGTTCTGTAGAAATTAGTTTTCATGATGATCATATGTATCGGTAGATTTTATCAGTTTCTTGAAACTATACATACTTAACCTATACAAGGTGCATCTAAAAGATCAGATTTATATTTTTGCTTTGTGTACTCACTCAATATCATCTATTGGGTTCCTCTCGTTGACACGGATTCAGGCACATGTAAGAATAGATGCGGAGTGCGTCATTATAAAACACAGGATGTCTCTAAAAGGTCAAAATATGAGGATCTAATCTAATAACTTCAAACTAAGTACTAACACTACTAATCTATTCGTCTCAATCAATGTCTATGTCTAATAGTCTATTATTTACAATTATTTATATTTAATAAGAGATACAATATTTATACTCCGAATTGAATTTTAAATATTTTGGTACGAAATGGCATTTTTCTTCCCGAAACGATTATACTTTTAAAACCTGAATGAAAGCTGATTTTGTTATTGCGTTTTACGAGATCATTAACATGACTTTTCCTTTCAAACGCCCTCTCTAAAACTATGTCCACAAATTTTGTTATTGTATCCTGTCGCATTAAACTGTTTACTTTGATTAAAAATCGTTTTTTGAGGACACGAGTCAGAGTTTAAAGGTCATTAGTTTTTGTAGTAATTAAAAATAGTCTGTTGAATATGAACCATTTTGCGAATCTGTTTACCATATTTTGTGTTTTTATGCATAACAAATCAATCTTTTACGTCTCAAAACTTTGTTGGATTATTCCACACTCACATTTTTTGACATTTGGACTTCGAATTGTATATATATATATATATATATATATATATATATATATATATATATACAGGGTGTCCAAGATAAGGATCCTAACCATGGGGATCTCGGAAACAGTTGGAGATACGAGGTCGGTTAAATTAGAGAAAAGTTGCGCAATTTAGTGCTAAATTAAACACAATTTAAAAATTTTAAAAATTCAAAATACTTCCGGAGATTTCCGGAAAAAACCGAATTTTGGCAAAATCGTTTTTAATTTTTGTAGGCTTTATTTAAAGATATATCAAAAAATAAAAGGTAGATTCTTCTTGCCACTTTTTATTTTTTATAATTTGGTCTAAACAAAATTTAAATCCGACGTTTCGTTTCTGAGATACCATCATGAACTTTCATTTTTTATATGGAACAAAAAAAAGTATCCCATGTATTTGATAACATTTTTTATTACAAATTCAACGGTGTATCACACTTGCATATCAAGTGTGTAGTTCATTGGCTTTTATAAAACTGATATACCTTTCTCTCTCGCTCTCATGGAGCTCTTATGGAAAGTACTTGAACTACGTATTCGATATGCAAGGGTGATACATCGTTGAATTTGTAATAAAAAATGCTATCAAATACATGGGATACTTTTTTTTGTTCCATATAAAAAATGAAAGTTCATGATGGTATCTCAGAAACGAAACGTCGGATTTAAATTTTGTTTAGACCATATTATAAAAAATAAAAAGTGGCAATGAGAATCTACCTTTTATTTTCTGATATCTCTTTAAATAAAGCCTGCAAAAATTAAAAACGATTTTGCCAAATTTCGTTTTTTTCCGGAAATCTCCGGAAGTGTTTGAAATTTTTAAATTTTTTTAACTGCGTTTAATTTAGCACTAAATTGCGCAACTTTTCTCTAATTTAACCGACCTCGTATCTCCAACTGTTTCCGAGATCCCCATGCTTAGGATCCTTATCTTGGACACCCTGTATATATATATATATATATATATATATATATATATATATATATATATATATATATATATATATATATATATATACAACGAATCTATTAGACAAGTCATAATTTCTAGAGTATTATGTGTATCAAAATGAGAATTGGTACAGGTAAATGATATGTGAAGGAGAGAGTTTTCGCATATTTTCCACTTTCCGGCCACTTCCGGTTTCACCGGAAATGGCCCCGGTTTTGAATTTTTAAATGGAACACCCTGTATATTTTAACATTTTTGGATTTCTGAGATAATTCTAGATCAGAATGTGACATTTTAAAAACTTTTTACGTCTACTTCATTTTTTTAGAGCCACTTTTAAAATTGCATCTAGGTGGCCATGATCGGACGCAAACTAATCTAAGGGCCTTAGGTGATGTCAAAAAAATACAATCGCAAAGTTTTAGTTACTAGTATGAAAGACAGGAATAAGACAAGTTGACAAAATTACGTTTTCATTTCTAACTATTAATTTTCAAATGGCGACCCCTTTTTGACAACTACTTTTCGAAAAAAAGCATTCTTTGACGAATCTAACGGTACTAATTTATTTGCGATTGGATTAGACATAAGAACAGAAATTAAATATTATTAAGCAAAATACTGGATAATTTATTTACTTATGAAAAGTTCGCCATGGACAGCCATGATTCATAATAATTTGCAACTGTTTTTATCAAGTCTTCTTTGGAAAACAAAGCACTCACTTAAGTAGATAATGACAGTGACATACGCTCTAAGAACAGACGTAAAAGTTTCTTAATTTTCGTTAAGTTTAGTTTAAATTTTCGTTAAAATAATGTATACTCAAAGTGAAAAAGTGGATATGTTATTAATATTTGGAGAGTGTCATAGAGAGTCTGTTCTTAGAGTGTATGCCACTGTCATTATCTACTTAAGTGAGTGCTTTGTTTTCCAAAGAAGACTTGATAAAAACAGTTGCAAATTATTATGCATCATGGCTGTCCATGGCGCACTTGTCATAAGTAAATAAATTATCCAGTATTTTGCTTAATAATATTTAATTTCTGTTCTTATGTCTAATCCAATCGCAAATAAATTAGTACCGTTAGATTCGTCAAAGAATGCTTTTTTCGAAAAGTAGTTGTCATTTGAAAATTAATAGTTAGAAATGAAAACGTAATTTTGTCAACTTGTCTTATTCCTGTCTTTCATACTAGTAACTAAAACTTTGCGATTGTATTTTTTTGACATCACCTAAGGCCCTTAGATTAGTTTGTGTCAGATCATGGCCACCTAGATGCAATTTTAAAAGTGGCTCTAAAAAATGGAGTAGACGTAAAAAGTTTTTAAATTGTCACATTCTGATCTAGAATTATCTCAGAAATCCAAAAATGTTAAAATATACAGGGTGTTCCATTTAAAAATTCAAAACCGGGGCCATTTCCGGTGAAACCGGAAGTGGCCGGAAAGTGGAAAATATGCGAAAACTCTCCCCTTCACATACCATTTACCTGTACCAATTCTCATTTTGATACACATAATACTCTAGAAATTATGACTTGTCTAATTGATTCGTTGACACCCGGTATATATATATATATATATATATATATATATATATATATATATATATATATATATATATATATATATATATATATATATATATATACAGGATATTTCATTAAGGGTGGCCGAATACCACATCTCTGGAAGTGATAGTCTAGGAAAAAAAATCGTTAAGGGAAGTGACAAAGAGAAATTGCTGGAAATACTTTTTAAGTTCCTAACTCTGCCGCTAGGGTGCGTAATTGCTATGGTCATGTAAAAACTTGTAAACGTTATTTAGGTTTTTTATTGACAATGGTGAAGTAAATCGATGGAAAAAGGTTTCATCGGTTAAGTTGTATTTTTATGCATCTTTTTAGTGGTTTACCGCTCGCCTGATATACTATTTAACAAGAAAAATGTCAATTTTTGCCTATGCTGAAACAATAATATTCCTTGAATCCCCCGAATCTAGAGAAACTTGAACGCGTTTTGATACATATTTTTTTTTAGATTTCAACACAAATACTTTAACTACTTAATAGTACTTATCGGTTTGGTCCTGCCATCGCTGATTCCTGTTTTTCTCTGGAACGAAACCCTCTTAAATGGATACTGCATAAACGCTGCGAGAATTTTTATCGAATTAAATGCCACTTGGACTGTGAACTCAATAGCACACTTTTATGGATTTAAACCTTATGATAAGTAAGTACGATCACATTTACAAATTTAAAGATACGATATGTAAATATGAAGAAGTAAAGTAAAACGTACTTTGGTACGTTTTTTTTGTTTGTTTCATTATAGACAAAGCTCTTTTGCAAAATAATAATAAATATTTATACTCTATGGAAAATAGACTTTCGTCAGTAACAAAAATGTAACATTGGTCTTTTTGCTGGAATGTATTCCGTAGTAACTCTGAAAGACCAGTGCAGAAAAAAATGGAGGCTTAAAAATGGTCACAATGTTCGGTTTTTTGAGTTTGTCTCGAAAAGTAAAAGTTGTATCGAAAAATGTTTCAAACAAAAGTTGTAGAGAATTAAAAAACCTACTAAAATATATCTCCATGGTAACTTTGAACGACCTGTGTAAAAAAAATTGCGGACTAAAAATGGTCACGATTTTCGGTTTTTTAAACAAAAGTTGTAGATAATTAAAAAACCTATCGATTCATATAATATAAGTTATAGGTGGCGCCACTAGTTATCGAGATATATTTTTTTTTCGACAAAACTTACGGTTTATGTTTAAAAAAAAAAAATATTTATTAACAAATTACCGATTTAAAATTAACCATAAGTATAGGTATTATCATTCAAAAAAAGTATGTCAAAACCTGAATCTGCGAGTTTTTTATTTTCCGAGAAATTCGATGTCAAAATTGAAAATTCAACCTTCATTTTCCACTTTCTGAATTAAGATACAATGCTCAATTTTAATGGAAATTTATTGTATTGTTTTATATTTTGAAAATCTATTAAAAAAAATTCTTTTTCAATCCTGGGCCGAGAAATTTTACAAGAACCAATTTTTGAATCAAAAAAACCGCGATAACTTTTCACCGGATGGAGATAAATTTTTTTTTAATGCTTGCATTGGATTTAGATATATCATTTCCGATCAAAATTTAATTTTAGATGAAAAAAACTTTTTTTTTCAAAAATTCCTAATGGCATGACGAATTAATATTAAGGGCTCAAATTTGCAGAAGATGCTTTTTAATATTTGTGCTTTACCTGTGAATTTTTTGGATCCAAAAAATACACTTCCATATGATCTATGAACCTTCGAAAATTGGGCCGAATCTAATCGAAAACAGATGCTGCAGGCCGCTGTCAGCGGGTTGCCATAGTTCAGGCGCATTATTCATTGACGCTTCAACGAAACTGATGCATCACAAGTAATATTTATAATATTGATGTTGTTTTATTATTATATATGATAGTAAGAATTTGTTTAGTCATATTAATTATTAATTTGTTTATTAACAAAATTTTTCAAAAATTGTAGAGAAAATCAAACAAATATTCAATTATAGATTACATATTCTACTGTTTTTTACCTTTATATGATAATTTACAAGCCAAACAGCTTCGCACTCCCTCCAGGGATTATTCACTCATACCAGACATACAAAGTCACCAAAAGTATGAGTGTATGTGAGAACCCTTCCCATGTTATCGGGTCCTAGGTGACGTAGTCTGCTGTATTTCCCATGAACTTTCGGACGGTTCGCGCGGTTGCTAGGAGAGTTGCTTTCTGCATCGGTTTATACAGATGCTCACTAAGACCCAGTCCCTTGATGTTCTGCAGGAGATTCTTTGGTATCACTCCAGTTGTTGACAGTATTATGGGTATCGTTTGGACGCTGTTCATTGCCCATTGTCTTCGGATTTGCACCTCCAAATCTCTATATTTGGCGATCTTCTCGTTGTATTTTGCCCTTAGGTTGTTGTTGTTAGGTACAGCGATGTCGATTAGTGTAGTTCGCATAGAAATTTTATCTATTAGTATAATATCTGGTCTATTATGAGCAACTGTCTGATCCGTTAGAACCGTTCGGTCCCAATATAACTTGAACTGGTTGCTCTCAAGAATAGGCTCTGGATTGTATTTGTAATAAGGCACTTTTCCTACCTGTAATAGGTTTAACTTTTCTGCTAACTCTTGGTGGAGTATCTTAGCGGCTGAGTCGTGTCTTTCCTTATACTCGGTTGCGGCAAACGCTTGGCATCCTCCAGTTATGTGCTGAATTGTCTCCGATGTTCGACAACCATATCTGCATTGATCATTTTCTATTGAGGGTTCTCTGATGATGAACTTCCGATAGTTCTTCGTCGGAATAACCTGATCTTGGATAGCTAACAAGAAGTCCTCCGTTTCAGGAGACATCTGTCCTGAAATCAACCAGTAGTTCGACTCTGAATTGTCCACATTGTCCTGATTGACCTCATTTGGATGCCGTCCATGAAGTGGCTTCTGTAGCCAGGTTTGTAACTTCTCTTAGTCTGTTTGGTAGTGAGAGGAAATATCTTGTTCCCTCAACTGTAACGGCGTTGAATCATCTGCCTCACATATTGCTCGATGTAGTGTGGAAGAGTCCGCTAACCTGTGGAAATATGTACGTAAGTTTATTATTTGTTGGTCGAGCTGCTTACCAATATCCACCAATCCTCTTCCTCCTTGGTGTCTTGGAAGCATTCTACGTTCAATGGCACTCCGAGGGTGATGTTTTTGTGCTTTTGTTAGGAGTGTCCTTATTTTTCTTTGAAGGTTTACCTTTATATTATTATTATCTAATGGTTTATTAACAAAATTTTTACAAAAAATTACAAAGAAAATCGTACAAACATTCAATTATATATTACATATTATACTGTTTTTTTCCTTTATATTATTATTACTTAACAGTTTATTAACAAAATTTTTACGAATATTTCTATAAGCAAATCACATAAAAATATAATAATAATATATAATACGTCATATAAATATTTAATAATACATTAAAATTTGGTGCAAAAATCATACAAATACAATATATCAATTATACATTCATCTTCCTTTTTTTTTCTATTACTTCTATGCAATCGGCGTCCATTTCATCATCGCAATTATTACTCTCCCTTACATCGCACATACCATTTTCAACATTATTCTCAATTTCATTGTACATTTCATTCTCATCATTATTAACATTTTCATAGTCAAAATCATTCTTACACATATTATTAATTTCCTTAGAATTGTCATCATCGTTTTCTAAATCGCAGGAAATAAAATTTTCAGAGCAATTATCTCACTCTCCATCACAATGCTCACACAAATCTATACATTTCAAACCATGAGTCTTACATGTATATTTGTTGTTAGTACAACCTGTTTTGCATGAGTACGTAAAGGTATGTATTAATGCATCGGGTATAATTTCGTCCTTTAAGTAAATTGGTCGTAATCCAACTTCAGACTTTTCCCAACCTCAATCCGTAGGCAAATAATTGTATGATTTTTCTCCATAATTTTTTGTAATATGTAATTGAATATTTGCATGATTTTTTCTATAATTTTTTGTCAAAATTTTGTTATTAATTAATAATAAATATGACTCAACAAATTGTTACTATCATATAAATTAATGAAACAACATCAATATTATAAATATTACTTGTAATGCATATGTTTCCTTGACGCGTCAATGAATGATGCGCCTGAACTATGGCAACCCGTCGACAGCGGCCTGCAGCAGCTATTTCATCATCGCAATTATTACACTCACTTACATCGCACATATCATTTTCATCATTATTCTCAATTTCATTGTACATTTCATTCTCATCATTATTAACATTTTCATAGTCAAAATCATTCTTACACATATTATTAATTTCCTTTGAATTGTCATCAGCGTTTTCTAAATCGCAGGAAATAAAATTTTCAGAGCAATTATCGCACTGTCCATCACAGTGCTCACACAAATCTGTACATTTCAAACCATGAGTCTTATATGTACATTTATTATTAGTACAACCTGTTTTGCATGAGCACGTAAAGGTATGTATTAATGCATCAGGTATAATTTCGTCCTTTGAGTAAATTGGTCGTAATCCAACTTCAGACTTTTCCCAACCCCCCATCCGTAGGCAAATAATTGTATAATTTTCTTCAAAATTTTTGTTAATAAACTGTTAGATAATAATATAAAGGAAAAAAACGGAAGAATATGTAATATGTAATTGAATATTTGCATGGTTTTCTCTTTAATTTTTTTCAAAATTTTGTTAATAAACAAATTAATAATTAATATGGCTAAACAAATTGTTACTATCATATAAATTAATACAACAACATCAATATTATAAATATTACTTGTGATGCATATGTTTTCTTGAAGCGTCAATGAATAATGCGCCTGAACTATGACAACCCGCCGACAGCGGCCTGCAGCAGGTATTTTCGATTATATTCGGCCTAATTTTTGAAGGTTCACAGATCGTATGGAAGTGTATTTCTTGGATTCAAAAATTTCACAGGTGAAGTACAAGTATTAAAAAGCATCTTCTGCAAATTTGAGACCTTAAAATTCATTTGCCACGCCATTATGAATTTTTGAAAAAAAAAACTTTTTTTTCCCTTCAGAATAATTATTTTTTTGAGATCGGAGATGATACATCTAAATCCAATGCATGCATTAAAAAAATTTTATCTCCATCCGGTGAAAAGTAATTGCAATTTTTTTGGTGCAAAAATTGGTTTTTGCAAAATTTCACGGCCTACGATTGAAAAAAATTTTTTTAATAGATCTTCAAAATATATAGCAATACAAATAATTTCCATTAAAATTGAACATTGTATTTTAATTAGGAAAGCGCAAAATTGAGATTGAATTTTCAACTTTGACATCGAATTTCCCGAAAAACAAGAAATTCACAGATTCCGGGTTTGACATGCTTTTTTAGAATGATAATAACTATATTTACATTAAATTTTAAATCGGTAATTTGTTAATTTATTTTTAACAAATTTTGTCAAGAAAAAAATATATCTCGATAACTAGTAGCGTCACCTATAACTTATATTATATGAATCAATAGGTTTTTGAATTCTATACAACTTTTATTTGAAATATTTTTCGATACAACTTTTTCTTTTCGAGATAAATTCATAAAACCGAAAATCGTGGCCATTTTTGGTCCACCTTATTTTTTGCACAGGTTTTCCAGATTCAGCATCGAGATATGTTTTATAGGATGCGGAAATGAACACATTCCAGCAAAAAAAAACCAATGTTACATTTTTGTTAACAAAACAGCTCTTTTTTGATCTAATTTCCATGGAGTATTACATAAGATTTCTTTTTAGGAATATGAGCCCAACTGAAACCTCTTTCGTTTCGTTTATCGCAATCGGAGAAGGATGGCACAATTTCCACCATGCGTTTCCATGGGACTACAGGGCATCAGAATTCAAACATTTAAACTTTACCTTGGTCCTTCTCAATTTATTTGCTAAAATCGGATGGGCGTACGATCTGAAGACCGTCTCGAATGATATGATCAGACATAAGGTGAAACGAACAGGAGATGGAACTCATCGAATTTGGGGATGGGGAGATAAAGATCAGGCACCGGAAGATTATCAACATGCTATTATTTTGAATAAAAAACATTAAAATGTAACTTTAATATATTATTTACTAGTAAAATTTATCCCTTTACTAACTAGGTGATTTTGCTGGGAATGTATATAAATTCAGAACTGACGGAGTAATTTTTTCGCTTTTTTTTGAGTTACCGTCTCTTAGTAACGGCTTCTCCAAAAAGGACAAAGTGCTGAAACGAAATTTTTCGATGACGTCATGATTTATGATCTTGCAACAACTCCTATAATAAAAAATAAATAAATCTATTTTTTTGCCGTGTTTTAATAGTTGCTAATATACAGTGTAACCAGTAAAGTCAGTATCATATGGGATTTTTTTATTAATAGTAAAGCTACACTGTCCGTCAATCACTTTTGCCATGTCTATGCGAAAACAAGTAGAACTTCAAAGTTCTGTATTTCAGTTAGGAATCATCGCATGACAATTTTGAAAAAAGCTTTTAAAAGCTCTTTGCGAGTACTTGCAGATGATATATAAGTAGATTTTTTTAAAAATTTTTTGAAGGTTTTAATCGAGAATAAAGAAATTAAAAAAAAAATTTCGACTTTACTAAATTCAGCGCCATTTTTGTAGAAAAGTTTGTGAGAAAATTCTGATCAGACAGTTTTTTAGAGTTTTCCAAGATGTTTAAATTACTTTTTTAAAGTTTGATCTAAGTGCATTTTTGACCAAAATACGACCTTTCTTACGAAAAAAAAAATGACTTTTTTCAATGTTTGGTATATTCTTAACTAATCTAGATAAAGTAAAACTTCAAAGAGAAAAAATGCCTATTATTACATAAAGAATGACCTTTATTAGTTCCGAAATGATTTCCGCAAACTTCTTTTTTTAATTTTTTTTTTGATTTTTTAATTTTTTTGAAAATAAAAACGATAATATGCTCAAATGGGCTAAAAGTCATAAACGTTGGACCATAGAAGATTGGAAGAAGGTACTCTGGTCTGATGAATCTAAATTTGAACTTTTTGGGTCTAAAAGAAAAATTTTTGTGCGAAGAAGAACAGGTGAAAATTTTATAAGTGACTGCATTATTGTACCTACTGTTAAACACGGTGGAGGTTCGGCAATGGTGTGGGGATGCTTTGGAGGGTCAAAGGTTGGCGATCTTGAAGGTACTATGAAGAAAGATTATACAAAAATTTTAAAAGAAAATGTAGTTGCATCTGGTAGACGTTTGCTTCAGTCTAAATTTATATTTCAACACGACAATGACCAGAAACACTCGTCAAAACTGTGTAGAGATTATTTAAAATGGTTAGAAAAACGAAGACAATTAAAAGTAATGGAATGACCATCGCAATCACCTGACCTTAATCCTATTGAGTTACTGTGGGAAGAACTTGATTGAGCAGTGAGAAAAGTTCGTTCTAAATTGAAAACTGAACTCAGGCATATTTTGCAACAGGAATGGAAAAATATGAAAGCTACAACTTTAGATTTGCTCATACATAGAATGCCACGATTATGTCAAGCTGTGATAAACAATAAAGGTGGTCATTTCGATGAAATAAAAGTGTAAAAATATTGTTTTTTTTTCAAAAATTTTTAATATTACTGTTACCTCATAACATTTATAAATTTCATAATACATATTCATAATATTTATATTTTATCTAATTTGTAAAGTAGTTCTCAATAAATTGGTATTTTTACGTGATTTCCAATTTTTAATTATTTATTATATAATTAACCGTTGACAACTAAACTACACATAAAAAAAGGAATAAATGGAATATTTTTTCATGTAAAAGCATTTGAAAAATTTTCCGAAAATTACACATTGAGTGAACAGTCGTAAACAGCATATTATCGTTTTTATTTTCAAAAAAATTGAAAAATCCAAAAAAAATTAAAAAATTAAAAAAATGAAATTCGCGGAAAACAATTCGGAACTAATGAAGGTCATTTTGCATGTAAAAGCAGGCATTTTTTCTCTTTGTAGTCTTCCAGTTTTTCCAAGTAAGCCGCCAACTCAATATGAACATTTCTATCAGCAAAACCAAATGCATGACAATCGCAAAGGATCCACTCAGATGTAAGCTGGTGGTGGAGGACAATCCCATAGAGCAGGTGATGCAATTCAGATACCTAGGCATAGACATATCAAGCACCCACGACCCAGTTAAAGACCTAAGGAGCCAGATTAACAAAGCATCCGCACTATCAGGATGCCTACGAGATATAGTCTGGTCAAACTCGTACATGCGCAAAGATAGCAAAATTAGAATCTACAAGACTTGTATCAGACCCATCATGACATACGGCACGGAAGTCCGTGAGGACACTAACAAGACGAAACACATGCTAAGGGTGGCCGAAATGAAAACACTGAGAACAATAGTGGGGAGAGTAAGAAACACAGATATCAGAGAACAATGCGGGATACAAGACATTGTGAGATGGGGAAGACAACGTAAGAGGCAGTGGTACAACCATGTAAGACGGATGGACGAGAACAGACTTCCGAAAATAGTCCTAGAAAATAACCCGCCCGGCTCAAGACCTCCCGGGAGGCCCCCTAAAAGGTGGAAAGATAGTTGGCAATCTGCCTCTCAGGAAAAAATGCAGAGGCAGCTTCAGAACTAACAGATCGACAGATCTCCAAGAAGTAGAAGAAGAAGAAGAAGTTTTTTGCTATCTAGTTCAGTTAAGCATATACAAAACATTGAAAAAAAGTCATTTTTTTTCGTAAGAAGAGTTGTATTTTGGTCAAATATCTACTTAGATCAAAATTAAAAAAAGAAATTTCAACCTCTTGGAAAACTCTAAAAAAATGTCTGATCAGAATTTCCTCACAAACTTTTTTGCAAAAATGGCACTGAATTTAATAAAGTCGATTTTTTTTTATTTTTTCATTCTCGATTAAAAGAACCTTTAAAAAATTAGAAATCGACTTAAACTTTATGTCATCTGCAAGTACTCGCAAAGAGCTTTTAAATGCTTTTTTCAAAATTGTCATGCGATGTTTCCTTACTGAAATACAGAACTTTGAAGTTCTACTTGTTTTTGCGTAGACATGACAAAAATGATTGTATTTCGAAATTTGACTTTGGCAAGAATTTTTGCTTTAATAGAGATAAAAATTAACCAAAAAAATTGTAATCACGTGATTAGCATTACCTGTCAAATTTAAATCTTTTTTCCAAAAAAAAATCAAATGTGGGGTTATATTTCAAAATATCGAAAAAAGTTATTAGAAACAATTTCTTTAAATGCAATTTTTAGTCCATTGCAAAATTTTATCTGTATAAGATAATTTAGATTTTTTGCCCATTTTTTGTAAATTGCACCACTGTTGCAAAATAAAACTCAACGCAACTTTCATAAAACTTCTTAGTTTTGACAATGTTTCATTCTAGACATATTTTGTTTTAAGTAGCGCCATACTAAATGTGTGTTTTTCTACAAAATCCAACTAGGGTTATTAAAATTTGGTTAAAAATAATAGACATTAATATTAAGAAAATAGTTTAATTGAAAAGACCCAAAATTTTCTAATAAAAAAATTATAATATAAAAATTAAAGTTTGTTTCTATTTGTTGACCGTGTAGTTATCAATTAGTTTTTACTTTTTCGGGTTTCGGTCATACTATTACTTTATAAAAAATTAACACATGTTTTTTTCTGACGTTTCGGTTTATTTTATTGATTAAACCATCTTCAGAGAATTACTAATGTTAACAGGTGGTTCACTTGAATAACATACATTTAATTATTTTACAACTTTAATACACTATAATTAAAAACTTCTTTTTTAATATAAATATAAATATAGAAAACTATTATTTTTTGAATGCATTTTTTTCACATCTGGTTTGTTTTGCTTTTGACAGAGTACTCTGTCAGTAGTATATACGGAGTTGCATATAGTTGTACGTTTGCTGAATGTGATTTCAGCACTACAACAGCATAATGTGGATATAACCACTGCTAATGCATCTCACACGGAGGAATCCGTGAAATCCGTATAAACATATATAAGCCATCCGACGAGAGGTCGGCGAAGCCGCGTTCAGTGTTGCATACTTCCTTCGGATCTATCCTTTGCACAGCCAGGTGCATGTCGGTACCCTGATGAGTCTAGTGAGAGACGAAACATGTATCTCTGCCGTATCACTGTGGCGGGGAGTGTAAGCTTTGACTTTCTTCTCGGTTTGGTGGTACAGGTAGGCCACCATCTCGATGGTGGTGGAATAGGATGAATTGTGTTTTTATTACAGTTTATTCTAACTGTGCAACCTCTAACACAGAAGGGATATGATGGAGAGAAGTTTGCATTTACTGTTTCGCATTTATTTCACTTACATACGGAGTTGCATATAGTTGTACGTTTGCTGAATGTGATTTCAGCATTACAACAGCATAATGTGGATATAACCACTGCTAATGCATCTCACACGGAGGAATCCGTATAAACATATATATATATATATATATATATATATATATATATATATATATATATATGTATTACTTTTAGACACAAACTACATCTTCAAAAATAGTTATTTTATGAAGTTACCTTATACAGGGTCGAAAATAAATAAACTTTGCATCACATATGACCAAATTTTAATAGCCTTATTTAGATTTTGTAGAAAAACACACATTTAATATATCGCTACTTTAAAGAAAATATGTCTGGAATGAAGCATTGTCAAAACTAAGAAGTTGAATCTTATTTTGCAATAGTGGTGCAATTTACAAAAAAATGTGCAAAAAATCGAAATTATCTTATAGAGGTGAAATTTTGCATATGGGCTAAAAATTGTGTTGTTCGTAGGCCCCCCGCCTGCCAGTCCTGCTCTGGTGGTACACCTGTTAAAATTTGTATCACTGCAGACAAAGTGTCGTGTAATATGCTGTTATCGAGTCCTAACAATAAAAATACATTAAGTTCAACAAAAGCACCGGGATAAATGGACTTTTCTTTTATTGTGAGGTCTTTGATAACAAATGAGAGCCGGAATTGAAAATCCGATGCCGCCTTTTTGAGTGTTTGCCGACAAAGGGTGGACCAGTTGTAGAAATTAATGATTAATAATTAATGTGATTATTAGAAGCGTAATGGTTTATTATGACGTTTGGGAGAATATAAAAAAAGTATAGGTATAGGTAGTCGGAGCAGTTGGAGGCGAATGTTATATGAAATTACTTTTACTATTTAAATTTTGATCCTAAAGAATACTAGCCCGCAAGCGTTTGGAGGAAGAGATGAAAGTAAGTGTGTGATGATAGATTTGGTGCTTTCGAGTTAAAAATAAACTTTTTAGAAATAAATTAAAAAATGTACTTAAAGTCAATAAATGAACAACTGTTTCATGCAATTAATTTGATATTTGTTTTTTTGGGCACTATTTTGAAGTCGTTTTTTTTTTTTTAATGTGGTTTTGGCTATACGATGTACGACTCATCCCCCATGGAGCAGATGTGCATTTAAGCCTGATCGTTTTTAAAAAAATGCAGGTTCACTGTTCTCATCAGGAAATAGCTTCCATTAAACAAGAAGAAGAAGCTCCACAACAAAACTTGAATACTTTTTAAAATTGCAAAATCAAAATAACTCAAAATGGCTCTTTCAAACACTCAAAATTGGGCTGCGAGGACTATTTTGTGGGAAGGTGAAAACTTCTCCTCTGTTCCTCGTATACCATGTTTCTACAATTTTACATAAAAAGGATACATAGTGTGGTCCTGCTGTTTAGAGCATCAATTTTCGAGGTAAATTATTGCTGTGAAAAGTTTCATTAGTTGCTCTAAACTAATAACTGAAATGTTGCAATTTGCAACAAAAGAAAGTTTCGCTTTAAATGTCATTTTAAAAAAGTTGTCTTTGAAAATGGGCGTTTTGAAAACTGTGAGGGTAATCTGAAAATCTGAATTCAATATTCTTGACAAATGGCGAAAGAATATTTTAATTTATTTGAAATTTTGTACCATTTGGTACCACAAACAACTTAAAATGATGGCAAAGAAACGAAATAATATGTGTTGTTATGAGTCTATTACATCAGAATTTCTGGTAAATTTCTGAAATTCAGGGCTCGAAGCTTATGAATATTTTAATTATATCAAGTTTACTTTGAATCTGTATTTTCTAGACAGGTTAAGATAATAAGCATAACAAGTTTAAATCAATGTGCTAAATTTCAGTATTCTAAACGTCTAATTCGTTTATATACAGATGAATTAATTAAATAATAGGTGTGATAAAAAGTGTCATTTTAATAAGTCTGTCACTGTTGCATGATTGCTTTTCGTAAGCAGCTAATTTAATAAAATACTATGTGGAGTTTCATCATATATATATATATATATATATATATATATATATATATATATATATATATATATATATATATATATATATGCGGCTTTCACGGATTCCTCCGTGTGAGTTGCAATAGCAGTGGATACATCCACATTATGCTATTGTAGTGCTGAAATCAGATTTAGCAAACGTACAATTATATGCACCTCCGTGTATAAGTGAAGTAAAATGTTAACAGTAAATGCAAACTTTGTTCCATCATACCATTTCCTTGTTAGAGGTTGCACAGTTTGAATAGATTGCTATAGAATACAATCTATCCAATTCCACCACCATCAAGATGATGGCCTACCTGTACCACCATATCGAAAAGAAAGTGTGTGATTTCAGCACTACAACGGCATAATGTGGATGTATCCACTGCTATTGCAACTCACACGGAGGAATCCGTGAAAGCCGCATAAACATATATACGCCATCCGGCGGGAGGTCGGCGAAACCGCGTTCAGTATTTGCATGCTTCCTTCCGATCTGTCCTTTGCACAGCCAGGTGCATGTCGGTACCCTGATGAGCCTAGTAGAGACGAAACATGTACCTCTGCCATATCACTGTAGCGGGGAGGGTAGAGTTTTGACTTTCTTCTCGATATGGTGGTACAGGTAGGCCATCATCTCGATGGTGGTGGAATTGGATAGATTGTGTTTTGTAGCAATCTATTCATACTCTGCAACCTCTAACAAGGAAACGAAGTTTGCATTTACTGTTCGCATTTTACTTTATATATAGTACCTAAATCTTATTTTCTCTTGACTTTGTTAGACAAAAGTGTAAATAATATATCAGATGTTGAGCTTTCTTTCGGTGGCAAATAAAATACGCACAAAAAATGTTTTTTTTTATTTTCAAATTGTTTTATAACGATCACGATTAAAACCTGAAACAAAAATTGCATCTTTATACAAGTATATCATTTGAAAGTTTGGCTTAAGTGTAAGTGAAACACAAAATTTCAGTTAGATTAAATTCTTTTGATTCATCAAAAAATAAAATACCGTGTGCAGCAAAAATATCTGATATTTTTAGGTTAATAGTTTCAAAGACCCTTGTAATTCTGAAACTTACTAATCGGATACAATATTTACGATTTTCTTTAACATGGTCTACAGAAAATAGAATCTGCTTACTATATGGTAGCCATCTACTTTTTTATATAGGAAAATTCCGAAAAAACTATTAAACTATATTTTTAATCAACAATAAGCAAAATTTTATATTTGGGTATAACTTTTAAATTGAAGCAACATTCCTTTATAAAAATAGCGAAAACTAGGAGTACTTTTAATTTGTGATCCTCCCTAGTATACCATAAAAATTTTACAGGATTCAATGTGTGTTATTTTGGTTTGGGGATATTCAGAACTTTTTCAAGATCAAATACATTTATTAAATTCAAAGATAAAAAATTTTCCGCTCTGTTGCCCACTTTCTGTTGGTTACTATCTATCTATCTATCTATTATTGCGGAATGAACATCCCACCGTTGTTCTCCGACAAGATTTGACTTAAATAGGAGTTCCAAATTGTAGAAAGTACGTCAAGAGTGTCTTATGGGAAAGGCATCGGTGGATCCCACTGATGAATCGACCACCGACGCCGGGACGAAATATCCCAACATTTGAGGGTGGTCGCAAATAAGTTTATAATTATATGCTCTCTTAACACCAGGGGCATGACTACAACACTATATATATATATATATATATATATATATATATATATATATATATATATATATATATTCAAACCAAAAAAATCACATTGTTGCTCTCTAAAACCCTAAAATATACAGCCTATTTTTAGTAGACAATTTTTTTCTAACGGGATTTCTTCTTAAAATGAATCGTTTAACATACCAGATTTACCAGACATTGACATAAATACTCATAATATTTCGCATTAACCAACTAAAAATCCACGTATACATAAAACTGATAAATTAATAAGACTTATGACGCTGCCCCGGGAAACAAAACAAAATATGTTACGGTCTCATCAGCCGGCCCACATGATGGTGGCTCTCTAAGACAAAAGAACAACGGCCAATGGGAAACGGAAGCCCTAGGCTGCCAATCAGGTGGGGTGATCACACCTGTCTAGTCGAGTAGCAGCCAGTTGAGCTAGATGAAACCGTGGTGATGTACACGGTGGAATGTAACATTGTACTGTATAGTTCTTCAGGTTGAAGGTAACAGAAGCCAGATAGAAAGAAAAATAAGTGGCCTTCAAAGTAGGTGGTTGAATAATTAAACAGGAATTAACGATAGAAAATATTTTTGAAAAGTATATTAATCTTTTTATTGATGTATTTCAGGGTTTTTATTTAATTTTGACTGATAAAATGCCGAAATATTGACCAGTGAAATAATCTACAGAGGTCGACCGTACGTCGCAAACAAATTCTTCCAGTATTTTTTTAAAATTAAACCTATCTAAGAAAAACTGCTGTAAAATATATGTTAATTTAATAAATATAGATGTAATTATTTCCTTAGCAACTTTGAAGTCGGTGCCGCCCAGTGAACTAAATTGATGAATTTTCGAATAAAATCAAATATAAAAAATATATTGAGGCAAATTATATTGATATCTTGAGAGAGAGAATTGTTACTTTTCAAACTTTTTATATATACATATATATATATATATATATATATATATATATATATATATATATATATATATATATATATATATATATATATATATATATATGTTTATGCGGCTTTCACGGATTCCTCCGTATAGCAGTAGATATATCCACATTAAGCCGTTGTAGTGCTGAAATCACATTCAGCAAAAGTACAACTATATGCAGCTCCGTGTATGAATGAGGTAAAAAGCGAACAGTAAATGCAAACCATATCTTTTCCGTGTTAGAGGTTGCACAGTTTGAATAAATTGCTAAGGAACACAATTTATCCTATTCCACCACCATCGAGATGATGGCCTACCTGTACCATCATACCGAAGAAGAAAGTCAAAACTTACCGTCTCCGCCACAGTGATAAGGTAGAGGTACATGTTTCGTCTCTACTAGACTCATCAGAGTACCGACATGCACCTGGCTGTGCAAAGGACAGATTGGAAGGAAGCATGCAAATAATGAACGCGGCTTCGCCGACCTCCCGCCGGATGGCGTATATATGTTTATGCGGCTTTCACGGATTCCTCCGTGTGAGATGCAATAGCAGTGGATATATCCATATTAAGCCGTTGTAGTGCTGAAATTACATTCAGCAAACGTACAACTATATGCAGCTCCGTGTATGAATGAGATATATCCACTGCTATTGCATCTCACACGGAGGAATCCGTGAAAGCCGCATAAACATATATACTCCATCCGGCGGGAGGTCGGCCAAGCCGCGTTCATTATTTGCATGCATCCTTCCAATCTATCCTTTGCACAGCCAGGTGAACGTCGGTACCCTGATGAGTCTAGTAAATTTTGACTTTCTTCTCGGTATGGTGGTACAGGTAGGCCATCATCTCGATAGTGGTGGAATAGGATAAATTGTGTTTCTTAGCAATTTGTTCATAAACTATGAAAAAGTGCTATTTATACCTTTAAAAAACACAATGATTTTTTTTGATATTTTTTACTACATTGTTTTTTGAGAAATTAATTTTCAAAAACAGATGAAATTAACATACGTTCTTATGGAGCTCTCATGAATGCAAGACTTTGAACGTTATTTTCGATCATTTCTAACGATGAGAATCAAAAAAATAAAATACTGCTTAATAGCTGAGAGTTTCCACTTTGATTTGCATTTTTTGTTTATATACGTTATTGCAAGTTATCAACTACTTTTAACAACCAATTCAATGATATTTCATTCAGGCCAGCAATTAAAATCAAAAATGTGGCAACGCTGCTTTGTGTACCCTTTACTACCCTTACTACTCTTTTCAGCTGAACATCTCCAACTTTACTTTTTAGAAATTTTCCTTTCTATCTGGCTTGCGACATTATAGAATAAATTACAACAAAAATAAATTACAATACATGAAACTAATCAACCACGATCGGAGAGCCGACGACAATTTGAGGTTATAATACTAATACATAGGGCAAGCAGAAAACAGATGTTAGTTTTTTTTTAAAGCTTTAAAACATTAATAGAATTTGTATTTATTTTATTATCTTAGGTTGGCAACTCTAACACTTTCCATATACTTTAACGTAGGCCTCCCCTCTCCCTTCTGACTCCCGCTGGCATCATCGAACATCCTTAAGGTTCTTAGCATATGCCTACTATAACTATAAATCTCCTTGGAAGGATTTCCTATAATATATATATATATATATATATATATATATATATATATATATATATATATATATATATATATATATATATTATATAAAATAAGAAATTCTCGGCTATGCGGACAAAGACCGTTGATAAATATTATTCTCATGCTAAAAAGTGCGAAGATCTCCAAAGAACATGGAAAAACTCCGGGTCCGAGAAATGACGACAGCGCTGTTTCGTCCTAGTATGGCCCTCGTCAGGCCACTGCAATCGGTACAAACCATCATCTCGTATCTGTGTCCTATAAACAGATTTCACGGTTCAAAAATAGTAAATAAGACACTGTGGCGACATCTCGATGGCTCACTCAATAATATAAGAATAACATAACTCAACAAATGTTGTATAAAATCGCCATATGGTAGCGCGATGGTGAATTAAAAAAGAAATATATCAAAAACTCGATACACAAACTTTCTACTGTAAGGATATAGGTCGCATTATTCGGCATTGGCAACCAAACTTACTATGAATTCCAGAGTTCCATACTAGGATGAAACAGCGCTGTCGTCATTTTTCGAACCCGGAGTTTTTCCACGTTCTTTGGAGATTTTTCTTTACATCTTAAATTAAAAACAGTGGAAAAATAAATATTCTGGATCTAACACTAATTCGAAACAAGAAACAACACTATTAAAACCAAATGGTATACAAAAAACACATGGTCAGGCCGATACTTAAATTTTAATTCTCATCACCCTAACAACCAAAAAAATTGTGTAATAATCGGATTAGCAAACAGAACATTAGCAGTAACATCTCCTGAATTTAGAACTGAAGCCATTAAAAAGTCAGAAATACTCTTATATCCAATCATTACCCTGTAAATCTAATAAACAAAATAATAAACCAACGGATAAAATAAAAGTAAAGTGATTCTTGGCATTATTCTAGTGTTTACGCTCACAATTCTTGATTCCACACAACCATATAAGACACGAAAATGTATAGTACAGAAAAAAAATTAAAATTAAATTCTTTTGATATGAGTATTTCAAAAAAAAATCATAATATGGTTATCTCTGATGCATTCAGTACTAACCTACATTAACAACAATATAACTGATTCTCGAGGTGAGCACTCTGATTTTTGATACATATTTCTATTTTAGCATAATTTTACGTTTTTGAATATTTTACTTTTTAGTCTTTTAACTATTGTATGTTGTGTGTCGTTACATCTGTTATAGCTATAAAGATATTTTTGTTCATGTATAATTTAAAAATTGTAGATTAATGTGAGATAATATAAAAAAATATATACATCCTTCTGAGAAAGCTCAGTATTATGGGCCAAACGTTAAGAATAAAAACAATACAAAAAAAAAACCTAAACCCAAGAAAATAAAAATAAATGTTATAATAGAATGGTTTAAGAAAATGAAAAAACTATATATATATATATATATATATATATATATATATATATATATTTATATATATATATATATATATATATATATATATATATATATATATATATATATATATATATATATATATGTATTGCCTCCTTTTTTTCAGAGTTAGTTAAAAATTTATTTTCTTTAAACCAAAGCCCGTATTTATTATCTCTATCATTTGCCCCATCCATTAGTTGCAGCTCATTTTTATGAGTCACAATAACTCAGCCTGTATAAAATAAAAAGTGCGTCTGTTTTCATGACACGCTCCCCCCCTCCGCGCGAGCAGCTGTTCTCGACGGGCATTGTCGTCTCCCCGCGGGGGGCTTTTGTGCCCCTGTGGGACTCCGTGCACACCTCTGTTTGATATTTACACTTGCCATCGTGCTGGCAAAAGTTTGACGAATTTAAAATGTTATTTCTCGTAGTATATATATACACAATATGTTTTGTAATATAGATATGTAAAGGCATAAGTAAAATTAAGGTTTTTAAATATTTCTAGGTTGTTTAAGTGTGGAAATACATCCAAGGTCTCTTGCGTCAATATGTCGAGCAACTCAAAATAAGCTTTTGGACGGACAATGTTTTAATTCAAACTTACTTTTTGGTGGACATCGAAATCTTGAATATAATTAGTCTAAAACTTTATCAACACTTGTAATGTTCTAGTTTCACAAATGTCATTTTTTTGTTACAAAACACTTCATAAATCACAAAATAATGAACGAATTGTAATTAAATTTGACACATCTAGTTTGTATTTCTCGTACTACACCAAAAATTATCATATTTCGATTTTTTCTCGCCTATTTCATTCCAAATATATACTTTAATTGGTGTGACGTCACGCCCGGCACGTGCCTGATGAGGGCCATTCGCCACCCACAAGATCCTCTTGAGGGTCAGAACAATGGCTTCAATTAAGAGGCGCCCCCGCAAGACCTGAATGTATTCTCAGATTTTATCGGAAGTTTGTTAAATTGCGGTGATGTCTTTTATCAGACGGTTATCAAAATTGTTTTGTCGCAGTTAGATGTTATGTGGGTAGCCAAATGTTTGTCTTTAAGAGTAACATATAAATCAAGTTGCATTATTCCTTTTTCTACTTTTGTAAAGATACACAATATAATAATGTGACATATATTGATCTTTTACTGGGTGTCTGTTGTTTCCCGCTTAATTTGTCGTAAAGAATTCTTTACATAACTTAAAAATTTAAATGAGTTAAATTGTGATGAAATCCTAGATTAGAAAAGAGAGATGCTCGGTGTTTGCGCCTATTTTTAAGTGGCCGCTAAACAAACCGATTATAAGTGTGTCACTGCCACTGCCACTACCACTGCCACTGCCACTGCAACTGCCACTGCAACTGCCCCTGCAACTGCCACTGCAACTGCCACTGCAACTGCCACTGCAACTGCCACTGCAACTGCCACTGCAACTGCCACTGCAACTGCCACTGCAACTGCCAATGCCACTGCCACTGAAACTGCCACTGCCACTGTCACTGCAACTGCCACTGCAACTGCCATTGCTACTGCAACTGCAGACGCTGTTAAGGAACGGTTAGCTGCTAGAAAAAGGTAATGCAAAAAAATAGAATCGTCATTTTACCCGTATAAAAATGATGTATAAGAAAAAGAATAAGAAAATAAATTAAAGGAAACAAGGAAAGGAATTGTAAAGAATTTGGACAGAGTTATAGGAGAAAATGAAGAACAACCTAAGAATGAAAAAAATCTGTTTTAAGATATCTATAAAAAGTAACCAAGAAAAGTCTAAGAAAAGAAAACCGTTAAAACAGAAATCGTCATATTTTTTTATAAGATTTGCCTCGAGGTTGAGTTTTTTGTTAATTTATTTTGATTTTTATTATTCTTAAGTTGATTTATACCTGATTAAAAAAATATATTTTGAAAGAGTTTTTTATTTATTCACAATAAACCTTGAGTGTCGGCCACTAGGAGAACTCCCCCTACTCCTTCAGCCTGATTTTTGACAGTCCCAGTAATTCCAAAGAGAAATAGTCAACATCCCGATGATGAAGTCTTTCTAATAACCGGACAAGTATCTCACATAACTCTACGTGACCGTTTATTGCCATCGAGACAATATATAATAAGCCTTCGTAAAGAACCAGTCCACTAAATTAATACCATATATTCGCCAGTTATTTATATCCCTCGTGTGTTGGTAATATGTTACATGTATTAATCCAATAAATAAAGATGGCGGCCATAAATTTCTACGCCGTTCATCCGCGCTGAAGGAGGAAAAAAAGGTCCGATGTTATTTATAATCCAATTAAGAGGGCCGTGGATGCTGGACAAAAGAACATCGCGTCTATTGGTGTGGATAATGTGACGTCAGAGATTGATGGTTTGCGTTATTATTTTCGAATTATGACGAAGGGTACTGGACTTTTCGTGTCTAGGACGCTGCCCTTTTTTTTCGCAATTTTCTCGATAAAAACAATTAATTATAAAAAAATTAACCTCATAATTCATTGGTAGTCCAATTTTTGTTTGCAAGCAAATTTACAGGAAAAAGGATCTAGCTGATTAAGAGGTTCGAAACTGCCCCCTTAGTAATAAAAAAAAAAAACACCCTGTTATTGTACATCAAAAAGTTTTTTGAAGATATTTTAGGTTCTAATCATAGTAGAAACTTCTTCTTTTTCATTTTGTAGGTTTTTTTTTATTGCCTACAACGATATTTTTTACCAAAATTTTTGGCGCGAAATTGGAATTTTTATGGGTGTTCGAAATTTTTTAAATTCAATAAAGTAAAAACTAGGACAATAGCAGGGCCCAAAAAAAAGTTGTTTTTTAGACGCCAAACTATGTCCATGAATTTTTTCAGATTTTTAAAAGTGATGAAACAAGTATTTTTTCGCATTTTTATCGTGTTTTGAAGCATGGAACTTTCTTATAAATCGTCAGTTGTATTAAAACTAGGTATATATATATATATATATATATATATATATATATATATATATATATATATATATATATTTATATTATAGACGTAAGAATCATTAAAAATCTATATTGGCGGCAGAAAGTAACAGTAAGGCTAAATGGAAAACTCACAGAAGAAAGTAAAATTCTACGAGGCGTCAGACAGGGCTGCATACTATATCCACTGCTTTTTAATATATATTCAAATAAAATCTTTAAACGGGCTACTCAAGGACAACGAATGGGAGTACAAATCAATGGAGAATATATAAATACAATACGATATGCTGACGACACTGTTATCCTAAGCGATAAACTACAAGACCTGCAACATCTATTAAACTGTGTTAACACTGAGGGTCAAGAAATGGGGCTCAACATAAATATCAAAAAGACAAAATTTATGGTCTTTAGTAGACAACCTCATCTTAACGCTTCAATACAAATAGAAGGAAAAAGTATAGACAGGGTGACTCATTTTAAATAACTTGGATGTTATATCACCGCAAATCTAAACCCAGATACAAAGATAAGGTGTAGAATAGAGACTGCTAGAGCAACTTTTCAAAAAATGAAACCACTTTTCTGTAATGATAACCTCAACCTAAAACTACGACAGAGAATGATAAGATCATACGTCTGGCCAGTGTTACTATATGGGGCAGAGATCTGGACAATTAAGGCTGCCACGATTAATCAGTTGGAGGCTCTCGAAATGTGGTTACATCGGCGAATGCTGAGAATACCTTGGCAGACCAACGAAATGGTACTCAATAGGGCCGACATAACTCGTCTACTATTAAACACTGTGAAGTGTAGAAAAATCTCATGTCTTGGACATATATTCAGAGGGGAGCGATAGAGAATTCTTCAGCTAATCATGATGGGTAAAGTAGAGGGACGTATAGGGGTAGGAAGGAGACAGGCTTCCTGGTTGAGGAATATTCGTGAATGGACAGGTATACGGAGCGCGGGGGAACTGTTCCAGCTAGCGCAGGACCGTGAAAGACTTCCAATGTAATTGCCAACGTCAGGGGGACCTGATATGGCACTTGAAGAAGAATATATATATATATATATATATATATATATATATATATATATATATATATACATTACAAGCATTTTATAAAACAAGATTTTTAATACGTTAATTGTTGCTTGACTGTTTAATATAGTAATAATACTCCTTAATAAATATGGGATTTAGTTGGACCAGGTCAATAAAAACAACTTAGAAATGTTTTTGATTTTATTTTGTACGCAAGGGATCTAGCTGCATAGTCCTGAGGATGATCTCATAGTGGTCGAAACGTCGACAAATATAGTAAAGTATTCCATAAATTGTTTTTATTGACCTGGTCTAAACCCCATATTTATAATCAGTTGAGGTCACTAGCATCTGTAATAATACTTCTTAATACTTACATGTATATTTAACGAAAAAAACTTTCTCGTCAACTGCAATCATTTATTTCTATGTTACTTTGTATTTAAAAAAAATTACAAGGTATGAGCAAGTATTTGATATAAAAGAAATTTAAAATTTTCTTAGCTTTGTCCTAATCATGCCTTCAAAGAAAAAAAAAAGAGGATTAAGTAATACATAATGGTTAAAAATGACTTCGACATATATATATATATATATATATATATATATATATATATATATATATATATATATATATATATATATATATAATTTATTTTTGTATCTTAAACATTTTGTTAATATTTTTCCATAATATTTTCTTGGGTAGATGTTTTTGCATTTGAAAATCAAAAGACAACAATCTTTCTGCAAGGATTTCCGGACTGCAACAGAAAGGTCATCATGACCTTCCTTGAAAATATCAAGAATTCATATGATATTGACTGTGCTAATAAGCTTCGTGAAATATCTACATTATATAAAAAAAATAGCAAAACAAAAAATTTGAAGAATATTTTTACTTCGATGCAAACACTCTGGGCCCCTATCCTCGAAAGTGTGATGTGAAAGGTGATGTGAATGGCGATGTGAACTTTTTGACAGTAAAAGCCGTATTCTTAAAAAGGCAATGTGACCAGATATGAACGTGTTACAACCCAAAAAATAAAATGGATGACAGATTGAATTAAGCTGTCAGACCGAAAATGTTCCTAGTATGTTTGGTTGCCATTTTAGACAAAAAGTAGTTTTGGTACGTTAAATTATTAATCGTCAAAAGTAAAAAAAAAATAGTGCTGTTGTTGTTATTTTTGTGAAGTTATTAATTACCATTACAATATTTGTACTTTGCCTGAATTAAATTTATCTTAAATTGACACTCTAGAAGTGTTAAACATAAATGCACACAAAGAGCCAAGTACTTTAAGATTCTAATATATAAAGAAAAAGGGATATCAAGAAAAACAACAATCATACATACAAAGTAATAAACTGACATTAATTGTAGAAAACCAGCACTGATAAACCTTGAAACGGTGGAAATTACAACTCTACGTAGTATGACTAAAAGCCATCATTCCAATCCACTACGGAAACTATCCAATCAGTTATTTATTGTATGAATTCACAAAATATCCAGCCTCTTACTGCAAGATGTTCTGTCCTGACAACTAAATTTGAAAGAAAACCTGAAACTTGAACAATGATTGAGAAACCGTTTATGACCAGGGACCAAAATCAAAGGCCAGACAGACGTCCTTTAAAGATCCTGGCGGATCTCACATTCAACTTTTAATACATTTTTTTTTATTTTATAATGATTTGTAGAGGCTTGAAGATCAAATGTACCATAAATAAGGTTTTTATGCTGAAGGACCTCATTCGTTGGTCTGTAGGGTTCATATTTATATGTCCCGATAAATTATAATCATAATATTTATTTTATTGTAGTGTCGCATTGTGTTTAACACAGTCTAATTAAATTAAGTGCTGTAGTTATCATAATTTAAATATAAAATTTGTTACTTATTTAAATAAAAGTTTCAAATAGCTTAAAAATTGTGATTTCTCAAATTTATTATAAGTTGCGTCGTGAAAAGAATAATGTTCGATTTAACTGTTTAAAACTAAGATATTCGGCTGTTATGGACACAAGTATTTATGTTAAATCCATAAGCAGAACTAGCCCTAGAAAAACATTTTTAAAAAGCACGCTCATACAATTGAGTTATGAATACAATCTCCTGTAATAATTTTATATGTCTGTAATCTCAAATTTACTTAATATTTGCGAGACATATTCAACTTTCTAAGGATATTTTATTAAAAAATTTGAAAATATTAACAATATCAGGGTATAACCTAATTAACGTTTCAACTATTTATTCAAAAAATAAAACGTCTGAAAGAAACGGTTCGTCAACATATTACTTTTTTGAATGCGAGTTATTTTGAAAAACCAAAAATAAATAAAGGTTCATCACCGCGTTTAGTGGTAACGTCGTTCGATCTGATAAAGTAGTGTCATTTGAAAGTCTAGTTTTGATTATGTCTAGTGATTCCCCTAATGGTACATTAGTATACAGACTTTCCACATCAAAGCTTATCAGTCTGTCGTCTGGCTCTGGACCGATGCTACTAAAAATGTTCACGAAATGTGGAGAAATTTGAACATATGTGTTCGTCTTACCTTATAAAGTCCGTATACTTTCAAATGATACTACTTTATCAGATCAAACCACGTTACCACTGGACGGGGTGATGGATGTTTTGGAGTGTTGCCTGCGTAGTGCCTACTTTCAAGTAAAGTACAAGTTCTATGCTCAGAACGACGGGCTTCCAATAGGTTCTTTACTCTCTCCAGTTGTCGCCAATATATATATATATATATATATATATATATATATATATATATATATATATATATATATATGTAGATAAGTTTTTGTCCGTGTAATTTAAAATAAAATAGAATAAAATATTGGCGAAGCGGACGTGAAAATTTGTCAATCTACATGATTCTCGTGTTAAAAAGTGCGGAGCACTCCAAAATATGGAAAAACTCCGGGTCCGACAGATGGCGACAGCGCTGTTTCGTCCTAATATGGGACTACGTCAGGCCACCGCAGTCGGTACAAACCATCATCTCGCCTTTGCATCGTATAAAGCTGAATTTATAATCAAAACACAGCAAATAAGACGACAAAGGCGACATCTCGATGGTTCACTTGATAATACAAGAACCACACAGATTAACAAAGTTTGTAAAAGAACCGTCATATGGTGGCGCGACGGTGAATTAAAACAGAAATATATAAAATCGAGTACACGAAACGCGCTGCCCAAAGGATAGGGGTCGTATTTTTCGGTACTGGCAAGCAAGCCTACCGCCTATTTTAGCAGCCAAAGCCACGTGCCGCACCAAACGATCCCACCATGAGAGCATCGTTCAGCGTGTTTCAAAACCAAACAAGTAAATAAATATGTAGATAAGTTTTTGTGCGTGTAATTTAAAATAAAATAGAATAAAATATTGGCGAAGCGGACGTGAAAATTTGTCAATCTACATGATTCTCGTGTTAAAAATGAAACACGCTAAACGATGCTCTCATGGTGGGATCGTTTGGTGCGGCACGTGGCTTTGGCTGCTAAAATAGGCGGTAGGCTTGCTTGCCAGTACCGAAAAATGCGACCCCTATCCTTTGGGCAGCGCGTTTCGTGTACTCGATTTTATATATTTCTATTTTAATTCACCGTCGCGCCACCATATGACGGTTCTTTTACAAACTTTGTTAATCTGTATGGTTCTTGTATTATCAAGTGAACCATCGAGATGTCGCCTTTGTCGTCTTATTTGCTGTGTTTTGATTATAAATTCAGCTTTATACGATGCAAAGGCGAGATGATGGTTTGTACCGACTGCGGTGGCCTGACGAGTCCCATATTAGGACGAAACAGCGCTGTCGCTATCTGTCCGCACTTTTTAACACGAGAATCATGTAGATTGACAAATTTTCACGTCCGCTTCGCCAATATTTTATTCTATTTTATATATATATATATATATATATATATATATATATATATATATATATATATGTATATATATATATATATATATATATATATATATATATATATATATGTATATATATATATATATATATATATATATATATATATATATATATATATATATATATATGGAATTGTTCGAAACTCATGCCACAAACGGCAACAGTACAACCGAAAGTCTGGTTGAGATGATACCTTTATCGTATGGAAAGGCAATGATCAAGAACTTAATGATTTCTCGAAACATCTAAATACCATTCAACCTAAAATTAAGTTTAATATGGAAAAAGAGGTAAATGATCAATTTTCCTTCCAGATGTCATGGTGAACCGTTCAAACCAAACTATTAAAACTTAAGTATACAGAAAGCCAACACATACTGGATAATATGTTAATCATAGTTCTAATCATTCTGTTGTAACAAAAACGGGGAATTATACGGAACCTTTATAATCGCACTATAACTATATGCAATAATGCCGATTCATTGGAAAAAGAGGTAGCAAATATTAAATCCGATTTACAACAGAATGGTTATTCTTTAAAACTAATTGACGATTATAAATGACTTTAGAACAACGAACACTGGACAGCAAGAAATAAATTCCTTCTTCACAACTGGGAACTTCGTAGAAAATAAGATGAATTGCCAGTAGTTATAATATAAAAACAGCTTTTAAATCAGGAAATAAACTCATTTAACAAAAAGGAAACCAAAAAGTACCGATAAGAAAGAATGTGTTTACAAAGTTCCATGTGAATGTGGTGAAATGTATATTAGAGAAACCAAACAACCACTAGAAGTTAGAATCAAGAAACATAAATCTCATACACAAAAAGAGAAACGTCGAGATCAGGTATTGCAGAACACGCCTGGGATAAACAACACCATATAAAATGGTCTGAGGCTGCGGCAATATATATGGAACCCAACATGAAAAAAAGAAAATTTATAGAAGCAGCTTACATTAAAAACAATAATGAAATCTTCAGTAAACCGAGTGTTGAGATACCTAATCTTTGGCCACCACTACTTTGTAACATCAAATCATTGAGGTGTGTACAGTAAAGCGAAACTTTGCGCTTCGATGGACACAGCCCCTTTATAAGCTCGTAGTCTTAAGACAAAACATTCAGTTTATACTTGATAACAATTAGAGATACAATCTAATGGAAACGTCGTAAAAATAAATAAAACTAAAGACAATGCAAGTCCGACAATCAAATTTTAGTCATTCTTCAACATTCTCTACAACTTTCAAACAAAGATTTCTTTATATTATGTTAAATTTTTCAAATTCCTCATATTTAATTTTACCTAGATAACTTTATTATTACTAACCAAAAAAACAATAAATTTCCAGCCAACCCGAAAACCAATAATTCTAATCCAACAATGCCTAACAAAGATTTATAAACTCCACTCAATTATCATACCTTAACCAAAAAAAAAAATAAAAAAGGACTACAACGGAGTCCAGTTATAAAATTATTCAAAGTTATTCAAAACACCTAACACAGAAAAGCCAGACACGCAGTGAATTATGAAAACCGTAAAAAATATGACAAACGCCTCCTGCCTTTTGTTATAATATTTTTGAAATATATCAGGGATCGTAGATCGTAGATAAGGGCGCCAGGTAAACGTTTTCGGTTTTCGTGGGTAAAGGTAGAAAAAAGATAAAGGCCGTCTTCAAATTTATGAATATTAAAGAAATGTTATTTAGTTAACATGTTCCGTACACTATACCGAATTTGCAATCCTGCAAACTTCGAAATGCTTACATAATTTTAAAAAATTATTAACTTATTTGTGGTGCAAGAAGTGGCTGATAGCAGTGACTAAATAAACATAAGACTTTCACCACTTATGAACGCCTTGGCAACTATTTTTGGCGAGAGCGCAAGATGAAAAATTTCCAAGTAATAAATCCAACTCATTCAATAAATTTTGTTATAGTAAATAGTAGTAAAATAGCAAGACATGAGTCACTGCAGTGTTGCCGTGTTAGATAGTAAATATAAAATACGGGTATAAATTTTTAATCCTTCCGTTTATAATTCATTTAAATTTACAAAGCAAATATTGCCATGAATCATTATTTATTTATTTACTTAGTTATTTATTTATGTGGGTCGATTACTCCGTAACAGTTGTACCGATTTAAATGAACATTTTTACGTTTTGTTGAGAAAGTTTCTGCAGTAGTCCCATATTATTTTTGGTCAAAATTGGCTCAGTAAAACCCAAGATGGCGCACAAAAAATTTAATTCTGTCCAATTTTCTCCAGAACTTATATAGGGGAGTTTTCGGGCTTGCACATAACGAATTAATATTTTTTTGAATTAAAATGACGGACTAAATATTTTATATTTCTTAATTTTGTCCGAAACTGGTACTGGGTGATTTGTGAATATAAAATTATTTTTAAAAAATTTAATATGGCGGATTAAAAATTTACCATCCCTCGATTTTGCACAAAATTGGTATTGGCTGGTTTTTGAGTGTGCAGATTAAGACTTTCAAATAACTTTCTTTTAATTCAATATGAAAGACTAAAAATTTTATATTTTTCTAATTTTGTCCAAAATTGATAATGGGTGTTTTTGAGAGTGTAGATTATAGATTTAAAATCATATTTTTTGGAACCTTTCAAAATTGCATGTTTTTTTTTTTAAATTAGCCTTTTAAATTATACATTATATAAAAATGCAAGTCATGACGTGAAAAAATACGTATTGGATATTTTTTGGCATACTGGAAATCAAAGGCCGACCCAAATGACCCATGAAAACTCTTCCTGTAAGTAATTTTTTTTTAATATATATCAAATCTTACCTATATAAAGAGTGTTTTTTATAGAGGTATAAAACTATAAGCTGGCAACACTTTTTTAACTGGCTGCCATTTTGTCAGCTGTCAAGTGATTTATGTTTAGTTTGGTTTGGCATTTCAACATGAATAGACTGACGCCTGAACAACGCTTCCAAATTGTGCAAATTTATTTTGAAAATCATGGTTCTGTTCGAAATACGTATCGCGCACTTCGTCCATTTTACGGTCAACATAATCGTCCTTCAGAGCAATTAATTCGATTAACTATGGAACGTTTTCGCACCACGTTTACTCTAAATGATAATACCCATACACAGAGACGTCGTACAGTGCGTACAGAAGAAGTCATTGCTGCTGTAGAGCGTAGCGTACAGGAACACCCGAATCAGTCTATCCGCCATCGTGCACAGGAATTGGATATGTGTCCATTCACTTTATGGAAGATTTTGCGGAAAGATCTTGGTTTGCGTGCTTGCAAAATCCAACTCGTGCAAGAATTGAAGCCACACGATCACCTAGCAAGGCGTAGATTCGGCGAATGGGCCCAAAACAAGATTGCCGTTGATCCCGATTTTCATAAGCGAATTTTGTTTAGCGATGAAGTTCACTTTTGTTTGAATGGATACGTCAATAAACAAAACTGCCGTATTTGGAGTGATGATAATCCTGAAGTGTATGTTGAGACACCGTTACATCCAGAAAAACTGACTGTTTGGTGTGCTTTATGGGCTGGTGGAATCATTAGTCCGTACTTCTTTAAAAACGATGCTGGTCATAACGTTACAGTCAATGGTGACCGCTATAGAGCCATGATTACTGACTTTTTCGTTCATCAATTGGACAACCATGATGTGCAGTACCTGTGGTTTCAATAAGACGGCGCAACATGTCACACAGCTCGTGCCACAATTGATTTATTGAAGAAAACGTTTGGTAACCGCATAGTTTCACGTTTCGGACCCGTGAATTGGCCTCCAAGATCGTGCGACTTAACGCCGATAGACTATTTTCTGTGGGGATATGTGAAGTCGCTAGTCTACGCCGATAAGCCCGAAACGATTGATCACTTGGAGGACAACATTCGCCGCGTTATTGCCGATATACGGCCACAAATGTTGGAAAAAGTCATCGAAAATTGGACCTCCAGATTAGACTACGTCCGAGCCAGCCGTGGCGGTCATATGCCAGAAGTCATATTTAAATTATAATGCCAGAAGGTTATCTTTCGAATAAAGTAAATTTCATGTCAATTTAAAAAATTCATCTTTGTTTTATTCCATTTAAAAGTTCTATACCTCTATAAAAAACACCCTTTATAAAGCACCCTAAAAGGGCAAAATTTATTTACTACACAAAAAACTATATTATTGTTTATAATAAGAACTTTCTTTATAATACAATCTTTCATTTTGCACCACTGAACTCAAAAAACAATATAATAATAAATAAATCCAGGTGGATTATCGAAATGAAACTAAAACGGCAACTAAAGTGACGGACAACCTACTAAAACCGAGTTTGCGAAAGCGAGAGCAGACTTTGCCTTACACAAAATATCCCTGATATTTTGCGATATCTTACAGGAGCGGTTTCATCATAGGTTAAATTAGGCAACAACAATACATCGAAAATGTGTCTTTTTGCCGCAGGGATGTGCAGTGTTGTCATATTTGGAAGAAACATTCAAAAACTAAGATTTTATCATATTATAAATGTAACACTGTGAACATTATTTTAACAATAGACCTTTATTATACCATTGTTATAGAGGTTTTCTTTTCTCAAAGAACAAATTTATTTAGGTCACCTTCTAGTTTGTAGTTTTGTTTTAAAATCATGTAGCCTCTTATTAGTGATATTTAAAAATTTGCAACGTTGTGTTTTCAGTAAAAGATCACTAGGAAGTGACAACCGTGCATTTTAGATCAGCATCAAGGAGGAGTTTATCCTCTTTACTTGGTAAGAAGGGATATGGAACATTGCCACGTTTTGAACGGAAATCCAACAATTTAAATTGTTTTATACTTGTTACAAAGGCATGTAAATAACATTTTATTACTGGTATTCAATCACTCGCAACATTGTAATGATGAATAAGTTGTGACCTATCGTTGTGTCCATTTTATAAGCGTCAAAATTACAGCATTGGAGTAACAGTCTTGCGGTTATTTAGTTAATGTTGATAGTGATTTGCGCTTACTTTTTCTTATGAGTAAAAAAAATTAAATCTAAAATGTATCAAGAGTAGAGACGCAACTGAAATCATGCTTATTATAACAATATTCGGTACCCGGTCGACAATGCTGGTATTGGGCAATAGGCAAAAAGTCTAGTAGTTAAGATTTGTATTACTCACTAGTTGAAATACTCCATCCTCAGTATTTTTTTTCTGCCCAAAGCCAAACTGTTTAGAATACAACAAATTATGATGTCCTAGAAAGTTTACTTATCTCTCCTCAGAACAGGAAGGGCTATAATTAGTAGGAAGATGGCAATGTCTTGGTTTAAATATATGGGTAACCACAGATGCTTTAAAGTCGGCAGATATAGTAAAATTAGAGAAAGAAAGATTTATTTCATGCATCCGAGGTTTTTGAATATGTATGTGTATATTTTTTATTAATTGAGAAGCTATCGTATCTTCACCAGATGCAGAGTTGTTTTTGATTTAGTTTATATGGTGTAATATTTCATTTTTTGTAACCGGTGTTCACAAAAATGAGTTTGATGATGTAAATTTCGGAAAATCATTGTTACTTATATTATTTTTAGTTACATTGTTTTCAATATCTCTACCCATTTTTATAAATAAAAATCGTTAAATACATTTGATACAACCTGTTCGTCATTAATTAATTTATTATTTTGTCTTAATATTTTTATGTTGGGACCCCGTAACTTCCTTAATAAAATTCCATATCTTTTTGTAATTATTCTGTGATTTGGAAATTTTTTGTTCGTAAAATTTATTTTTTGTTTTTTAAATTATTTTATTTAATGTACAGGGTGAGTCAACGATTGGATGAAGTAGGTTTGTGCCTTTTCGGTGAAATTTACAAAGAAACTATATTTATTGTTTGATACAGTTTATTTTTACGCAGATTTTAAAAATATTTAGGACTCTACAGGATGAGCCAAAAAACTAGGACAGCATAAAGTTGTATTTTTTTAAATAGAATACCCTATATACGAATCGTATTTTCGATTTAGCTTATAATTTTAAATATTTTTTATTAAGGGTTTACTATAACAAAACTTTTTAGTTTCTGAGATAATTAAGTTTAAAGAAAAAAAGTCACATTTTCAAGCATCAATTCAATCCTAAATAACGTTTTCAATTTTGTGACAAATATATTCAAATTTGGAATTTAGCAAGGCCAAGAACAAGCTAACATAATTTTTACCTAATATCTGCAATAAAAGCTACAGGGTGTTGAACACATCGGCTCGAATTTGAACAAGTTTAAATGAATAAATATCTTTTTTTTTAAATGGTACACCCTATATATTTTCATGTTATTTAATAGAGTAATAAAAACCCTAAAAGTTTTATTCAATATATCCTATACCTATTTATAATAGTTTTTGAGATATTTCAGTTTTTATAATTTTCCATACTTTTTTACAGAAATAGTCTTCATTATCATAGTAGCCATGGCAAAAACAATGTAAAAGAACATTTTTCTGTGTGTCAAATTTATAACCGCAATCGCTTCTTTTGGTTTTTATGTAGTGTAGTTTGGTTTTTTTTTGCATTCATCTTATATTGTAAAATGAATTTTCCAAAGAATGAGTTAATAGATATGATTTATACAATAGGAGAAGCTCAAAAAAATTGCCTTCTTGCTCAAAGAATTTACAAAATGAAGTATCCTGATCGACGCCAACCTAATACCCATACTTTTCAAAACTTAATGCAAAGATTTGATTCTTCTGGTACTGTTGATTATCCAAAACGTAAAGTGGTCAACAAACCAGTAACTAATGAAGAAAAAGACCTACAAGTATTGTTAAATGTTCAGGAAAATCCTTATATTGGTAGCCGTCAGTTAGCAGCATTATGTGAAACATCACAATCCACCGCTAATCGTACTACCGAGAAATATAGGTATCATCCATATCACATGGAATTACACCAAGAATTGCATGGACAGGATTTTGAAAGTCGTGTAAACTTTTTTCGTACAATAAATGCGGAGATTCAATTAAATCCAAATTTATTATGCAAGGTAATGTTTAGTGATGAAGCTACTTTTAGAAGTAACGGTGCCGTAAATAGACGCAACATGCATTATTATGCCACAGAAAACCCATTTTGGATTAGAGAGGTGCAACATCAAAACCACTGGTCATTAAATGTTTTGTGTGGTATTCATCATAATCGAATTATTGGACCATACTTTTTCAATGAACCACTAAATGGCCATAGTTACCTGAACTTTCCACAAGAAGAACTACCCCAACTGCTTCAAGGTCTCGATAGGGATGAGCTCGACATTATGTGGTTCCAGCACGATGGTGCTCCTCCGCATTACCATCGTGAAGTTCGTGCGTTTTTGGACCAACGATATCCGCAAAAATGGATTGGACGTGGGGGTTTCATTGAGTGGCCACCAAGGTCTTGCGACATCACCCCATTAGATTTCTTCCTATGGGGTTATATTAAAAATAAGGTGTATGTTAATCCACCAACAACAGTGGAAGATATGCGAAACAGGATTAGGGATACCTGTAGAACAATAACGCCACTAATTTTGTCCAGGGTTCGAGAAAATCTGCAAAAAAGACTAAATTTGTGCATTGCACAAGAGGGTTGTTTATTCGAACACATATTAAAAATAAATAATTAATCTCAGTATTTAATAGGTAATTTTTTTGTTTCAATTTAGTATAAAAGTAAATATGTATTTGCCTTGTCGTTATTGTTGTGTTAATTTTTTCACATTATGTTTAATTAAACTATTGCCGTTGTAATATAACGAATAATGTATTTCATCATATTTAACTACATTCTATTTGTTTCTGTAGTTTCTTTTTATTATTTTACATGGCTACTATGATAATGAGGACTATTTCTGTAAAAAAGTATGGAAAATAAGAAGAACTGAAATATCTCAAAAACTATTATAAATAGGTATAGGATATATTGAACAAAACTTTTAGGGTTTTTATTACTCTATTAAATAACATGAAAATATACAGGGTGTACCATTTAAAAAAAAAAGATATTTATTCATTTAAACTTGTTCAAATTTGAGGCGATGTGTTCAACACCCTGTAGCTTTTATTGCAAATATTAGGTAAAAATTATGTTAACTTGTCCTTGGCCTTGCTAAATTCCAAATTTGAATATATTTGTCACAAAATCGAAAACGTTATTTAGGATTGAATTGATGCTTGAAAATGTGACTTTTTTTCTTTAAACTTAATTATCTCAGAAACTATAAAGTTTCGTTATAGTAAACTCTTAATAAAAAAGATTTAAAATTATAAGCTAAATCGAAAATAGGATTCGTATATAGGGTGTTCTATTTAAAAAAATACATCTTTATGCTGTCCTAGTTTTTTGGCTCACCCTGTAGAGTCCTAAATATTTTTAAAATCTGCGTAAAAATAAACTGTATCAAACAATAAATATAGTTTCTTTGTAAATTTCACCGAAAAGGCACAAACCTACTTCATCCAATCGTTGACTCACCCTGTATTTCTATAAGTTTTATAGTAGTTTGAGTGCTCAATAGAAAATTTTTTAATTAAATTCATTTTTAAATTATCTCTATATTTTATTAAAGTTATAATTGATTCTGTAACCCGGAGCTTTTTTTTCTATTTCCACTATTTTGAGCTATGAAATTAATTAAATTAGTTCTAGAAACTATATGATTCTTCAACATTGAGATTGTTAAAAACATCTTCCCAGTTTTGATGCTGTGGTAATTCATTTAAATTTTTGTAATCTATACTTATTTTATACATATAAATAAATAGATTCGTTCATAAGACACATGTTCAAAATGAGTAATATTTATTTTAGGCGTTTCTTTTTAAAGCTCTTGCCTGCTACTTTATAGTCCTTTCCTTAGATGTTCCACAAGAATCAGTTGACTGGACACATGTCCAACTGACTTTGGAGATATGAAAACTTGTTAATTCGTCCTTAAAAATCCAAGAGTCGTACCGCCCCCAAATCAAGAAACTATTGTCATTGAAATTTAGTCTTGTTTTGGAGTTACAGGTGGACTTTTGTTACTATGACATATTATTCCTGTAATTTAGATGGGAATAGGCAATGTTTGATTCTAAAATGAGGACATTTTAAGTAAATTTAAGGAAAAAATAAATTAAAATGCGTTAATATAAAGAAAAATGAAGATAGTTCTTGAAATTTAAGAAAATCTTGAATATAAGATCTTTAGGTTTAATAACAGCCAGTACCTGTTAAAATATAATTCAGAAGTCTCGTAAGATATCTCATACGATAGGATAAAACACACTAGAATGTCATACAACCTAATTAAATTTTTACCTGTCAAATTGTGATGTTATTTATACAGCTTTTGTTTTTCGCAGCAGGAGCAGCCATTTTTTGTTTTTCTTACATCCAGTAATCCAGATTTACAGCAGTAATAAAAATTGTATTTCTTAAAACATAATATATTTTGAGGATCTCAAAAACTTTGAAAGTAAGTTTTAAATGATATTCAAGATGCTGTACAAAGAATTTTATTATTATTAATGTATGTATTCAGTATTCTCGGTCTACTGAGAATATACAGGGTGTTCCATATTAAAAAAGTAAATTTATTAAAAATACAATTTTTCATAAGCATTTGTTTATTCCAGTAACACATTCTTACGACATAGAAAAAATTCAGGAACACATGTATTTAAAGTTTCTTTCTAATTCCTATAATATACTTACCAGAGCTTGCCAAAATATAAGGAACAACCCTGTATATACATAAAATAAAATTTTTATAAAAAAAATTGGACCGACTTCTCTAAAAGTGCGCTAAAAAGTAAAAAATAACTATAAATTTTTATATGAAATTTTTGGAGTCGGCGCCAAACTAATACCTGACAAAACGTGATTCGCATAAACATCTTAACAATACTTTATTTCCAATTGTTTTCTTACAAAAATTTGTATATATTAGTAGTTATTTATTTCATTTAGAAATAATTTGGCGCCGACTTCAAAATTTTCAATTTCATATAAAAATTTATAATTATTTTGCACTTTTTAGCGCACTTTAAGAAGTTGATTCAATTTTTTTTATAAAAATTTTATATTCTGATTTTTAGTTTTTATTTAATTTATTATGATATATAACTTATTTGAACTAAGTACTAGTCGAGATTAGTGTACCTCGCAATGACCCCAAGGTGGCAAAAAAGTATTAATTTTTTCCAAAGTTGTAAATCAGCCTAGAATGAACAACTAAAAATTCTTTGATTCTTAGAGTTCTCCAAATATCAGTGAAATTGCGTCAAACAAATATTTAGTCTGTCAGAGTAAATCCATTATCTTAAATTTCAAATTAATTTTAGATTGGTAATATAGGCCCCAAAATCTTCCAATATCGATATCTAAAGAACTTGAAGCGTAAATTTCTTAGCCCGATATAATATTTTTAATCCCTCATATCTTATCAACCTAATAGCTGTAAGAAATTAACTTCTTACTCGGAATACACGACCCCGAAAACCCCCTAATACCAAATCTGAAAAAATACGAATAAGGTAAAATTTTCAACCCATCATATTGGATCCGTCATATTGAATTTAAAAAAAATAATTTTAAAATCTTTATCTAATCTAAATCTATACCCTTCAAAGCCCCTTAGCACCAATTTTGGATGAAATCCGTAAATTTAAAATTTCTAGACCGCTATATTGTATCTGACATATTAGATTTTTATAGAATAATTTTATATTCGCTATTTACATCCTCAAAAACGATTCAGTTCCACCTTTGAACAAAATCGAAAAGTGTAAAATTGTTAGTCCGCTATATTGGATTTGTCATATTGAATCATGAAAAAATACTTTTAAATTCATAGTTTACATCCTCAAGAACCCCCTATATCAGTTTTAGAGAAAATCGAAGAATGTAGAATTTTCAGTACGCCATATTGAATCCGCCAGATTCAGTTTTTCAAAAAATATTTTAAATTTGTAATTAACACTAACAAAAATGTCCTAATACTGATTTTAGACAAAATCGAGAGATGTAAAATCTTGAATCCATCATCTTGGATTTTTATCCGCTATATTGGATACGCCATATGTAATTTTTAAAAAAATAATTTCGGAATTGTAATGTGCGATCTCAAAAACTCCACCGTACCAATTTTGGAGAAAATCGGACTAAATTAATTTTTTTGGCCGCCATTATGTCAGAGCCATCTTGGATTTTACTGCACCAATTTCCCCCAAAAAAATATGGGACCACCGCAGCAACTACAGAACATAACGTAAAATTTTTTATTCAAATCGATTGCGGCGTTCCAGAGTAATCGGTGTACAGGGTGAGTCAACGATTGGATGAAGTAAGTTTATGCCTTTTCGGTGAAATTTACAAAGAAACTATATTTATTGCTTGATACAGCTTATTTTTACGCAGATTTTAAAAATATTTAGGACTCTACAGGGTGAGCCAGGACAGCATAAAGTTGTATTTTTTTTAATAGAACACCCTATATACGAATCGTATTTTCGATTTAGCTTATAATTTTAAATCTTTTTTTATTAAGGGTTTACTATAACAAAACTTTATAGTTTCTGAGATAATTAAGTTTAAAGAAAAAAAGTCACATTTTCAAGCATCAATTCAATCCTAAATAACGTTTTCAATTTTGTGACAAATATATTCAAATTTGGAATTTAGCAAGGCCAAGGACAAGTTAACATAATTTTTACCTAATATTTGCAATAAAAGCTACAGGGTGTTGAACACATCGGCTCAAATTTGAACAAGTTTAAATGAATAAATATCTTTTTTTTTAATGGCACACCCTGTATATTTTCATGTTATTTAATAGAGTAATAAAAACCCTAAAAGTTTTGTTCAATATATCCTATACCTATTTATAATAGTTTTTGAGATATTTCAGTTTTTCTTATTTTCCATACTTTTTTACAGAAATAGTCTTCATTATCATAGTAGCCATGTAAAATAATAAAAAGAAACTACAGAAACAAACAGAATGTGGTTAAATATGATGAAATACATTATTTGTTATATTACAACGGCAATAGTTTAATTAAACATAATGTGAAAAAATTAACACAACAATAACGAAAAGGCAAATACATATTAACTTTTATACTAAATTGAAACAAAAAAATTACCTATTAAATACTGAGATTAATTATTTCTTTTTAATAAGTGTTCGAAAAAAGGACCCTCTTGTGCAATGCACAAATTTAGTCTTTTTTGCAGATTTTCTCGGACCCTGGACAAAATTAGTGGCGTTATTGTTCTACAGGTATCCCTAATCCTGTTTAGCATATCTTCCACTGTTGTTGGTGGATTAACATACACTTTATTTTTAATATAACCCCATAGGAAGAAATCTAATGGGGTGATGTCGCAAGACCTTGGTGGCCACTCAATGAAACCCCCACGTCCAATTCATTTTTGCGGATATCGTTGGTCCAAAAACGCACGAACTTCACGATGGTAATGCGGAGGCGTACCATCGTGCTGGAACCACATACTGTCGAGCTCATCCCTATCGAGACCTTGAAGCAGTTGGGGTAGTTCTTCTTGTAGAAAGTTCAGGTAACTATGGCCATTTAGTGGTTCATTAAAAAAGTGGGGTCCAATAATTCGATTATGATGAATACCACACCAAACATTTAATGACCAGTGGTTTTGATGTTGCACCTCTCTAATCTAAAATGGATTTTCTGTGGCATAATAATGCATGTTGCGTCTATTTACGGCACCGTTACTTCTAAAAGTAGCTTCATCACTAAACATTACCTTGCATAATAAATTTGGATTTAATTGAATCTCCGCATTTATTGTACGACAAAAGTTTACACGACTTTCAAAATCCTGTCCATGCAATTCTTGGTGTAATTCCATGTGATATGGATGATACCTATATTTCTTGGTAGTACGATTAGCGGTGGATTGTGATGTTTCACATAATGCTGCTAACTGACGGCTACCAATATAAGGATTTTCCTGAACATTTAACAATACTTGTAGTTCTTTTTCTTCATTAGTTACTGATTTGTTGACCACTTTACGTTTTGGATAATCAACACTACCAGAAGAATCAAATCTTTGCATTAAGTTTTGAAAAGTATGCGTATTAGGCTGGCGTCGATCAGGATACTTCATTTTGTAAATTCTTTGATCAAGAAGGCAATTTTTTTGCGCCTCTCCTATTGTATAAATCAGTCATTCTTTGGAAAATTCATTTTACAATATAAGATGAATGCAAAAAAAACCAAACTACACTACATAAAAACCAAAAGAAGCGATTGCGGTTATAAATTTGACACACAGAAAAATGTTCTTTTACATTGTTTTTGCCATGGCTACTATGATAATGAAGACTATTTCTGTAAAAAAGTATGGAAAATAAGAAAAACTGAAATATCTCAAAAACTATTATAAATAGGTATAGGATATATTGAACAAAACTTTTAGGGTTTTTAATACTCTATTAAATAACATGAAAATATACAGGGTGTACCACTTAAAAAAAAATATATTTATTCATTTAAACTTGTTCAAATTTGAGCCGATGTGTTCAACACCTTGTAGCTTTTATTGCAAATATTAGGTAAAAATTATGTTAACTTGTCCTTGGCCTTGCTAAATTCCAAATTTGAATATATTTGTCACAAAATTGAAAACGTTATTTAGGATTGAATTGATGCTTGAAAATGTGACTTTTTTTCTTTAAAGTTAATTATCTCAGAAACTATAAAGTTTTGTTATAGTAAACCCTTAATAAAAAAGATTTAAAATTATAAGCTAAATCGAAAATACGATTCGTATATCGGGTGTTCTATTTAAAAAAATACAACTTTATGCTGTCCTAGTTTTTTGACTCACCCTGTAGAGTCCTAAATATTTTTAAAATCTGCGTAAAAATAAACTGTATCAAACGATAAATATAGTTTCTTTGTAAATTTCACCGAATAGGCACAAACCTACTTCATCCAATCGTTGACTCACCCTGTACATACATAAAAAAAATTCATAGTCGACGAATTTAGAACCTCCTTCTTTTAGAAGTCGGTTAAAAATGGTAATTATTTAACTAGAAATTTTTCACTATTCGAGATTATTCTTTGAGCGTAATGACTAATTATACGCCATTTAAAAATTATTAAAAGAAATTGCACATGACACAAACTACAGATAAATACATTTTTCACAAATTAATTCTTCTTTTATTAACTAAAAGCTTTAAGACATTTTTTTCCACGAAAAATTATATGTAAGAATTAAAATAATAAATGACTTTTCTGCCAAAACACTTGATAAATGATATAAAGAAAACGATCACACACAAAACCCAGGTTTCCAAAAAATTAATATCGTTGAATCCAAACAATAATACACCTCGAAAAGAATGACACCTGTTTCTCTTAGATTCCTTAACAAAAAAGGCCTACAGTTCATTATTCTTTTATTTAATATTATTCTTCTTTTTCTCCCACACACATACGCACAAAAGAAGAAATATCACAATAGAAAAACAAAAATAAATAAAAATCTTTCTAAACAACAAAGGATTTCAGTCAATTTTGATCTAAATTTACATCATTTGTTCTGGATTTAGCGAAAACGGCATTGGGACAGGTATATGGAAGGAGAAATTTAAACTGTGTTCTTGGATCAATAAATTTTTTGTCGTTATTTTTTTTTCTCGTGGACAAAATTAGCAGGAAATATTGTTCGATGAGCTTTAAGTAAAGTGACCACGATGAATTAAAATAAAACTTTATAAATAAAGGGTGTTTTTTATAGAGGTATAGAACTTTAAGTTGGCAACACTTTTTTAACTGGCGGCCATTTTGTCAGCTGTCAAGTGATTTATGTTTAGTTTGGTTTGGCATTTCAACATGAATAGACTGACGCCTGAACAACGCTTCCAAATTGTGCAAATTTATTTTGAAAATCATGGTTCTGTTCGAAATACGTATCGCGCACTACGTCCATTTTACGGTCAACATAATCGTCCATCAGAGTAATTAATTCGATTAACTATGGAACGTTTTCGCACCACGTTTACTCTAAATGATAATACGCATCCACAGAGATGTCGTACAGTGCGTACAGAAGAAGTCATTTCTGCTGTAGAGCGTAGCGTAGAGGAAGACCCGAATCAGTCTATCCGTCATCGTGCACAGGAATTGGATATGTGTCCATTCACTTTATAGAAGATTTTGAGGAAAGATCTTGGTTTGCGTGCTTACAAAATCCAACTCGTGCAAGAATTGAAGCCACACGATCACCTAGCAAGGCGTAGATTCGGTGAATGGGCCCAAAACAAGATTGAAGTTGATCCTGATTTTCATAAGCGAATTTTGTTTAGCTATGAAGCTCACTTTTGTTTGAATGGATACGTCAATAAACAAAACTGCCTTATTTGGAGTGATGATAATCCTCAAGTGTATGTTGAGACACCGTTACATCCAGAAAAACTGACTGTTTGGTGTGCTTTATGGGCTGGTGGAATTATTGGTCCGTACTTCTTTAAAAACGATGCTGGTCAGAACGTTACAGTCAATGGTGACCGCTATAGAGCCATGATTACTGACTTTTTCGTTCATCAATTGAACAACCATGATGTGCAGGAGCTGTGGTTTCAACAAGACGGCGCAACATGTCACACAGCTTGTGCCATAATTGATTTATTGAAGGAAACGTTTGGTAACCGCATAGTTTCACGTTTCGGACCCGTGAATTGGCCTCCAAGATCGTGCGACTTAACGCCGCTACACTATTTTCTGTGAGGATATGTGAAGTCGCTAGTCTACGCCGATAAGCCCGAAACGATTGATCACTTGGAGGACAACATTCGCCGTGTTATTGCCGATATACGGCCACAAATGTTGGAAAAAGTCATCGAAAATTGGACCTCCAGGTTAGACTACGTCCGAGCCAGCCGTGGCGGTCATAAGCCAGAAGGTTATCTTTCGAATAAAGTAAATTTCATGTCAATTTAAAAAATTCATCTTTGTTTTATTCCATTTAAAAGTTCTATACCTCTATAAAAAACATCCGATATAAGGAAGGGTGATTTAACTTTTTTCCTTTACCTTTGAAAAAACGGAAGGGTGAAGCAAAAAATATTGTTATTCAAAAATTATATAACTTTGGATTGCTCTATCCGATTTTAATGAACTTTAAAATTTTACTGTTTACTAAAGTTGATGGGGACAATTCAGCTACAATATTTTCAAGATAGTGGCATTGCCGGCTATACCGGAAGTTGATGCCTTCTTGCTTTTGAGATTCTACGCAAAATTATAGACATATTTTATGAATTCCGGACGGAGTTTCGATAGATTTACTTCTAAAACGAAAAATCCAACTTGTCTCAAGGTACTTTCCCTGTCCGAAATCAAGGCAAGCCCGAAACATAACAGGTTTTCGAAGAAAAAAATGCCTTTGCCTTTTTTTGATCATTTATCTATCCATCTAAAAGGGTCAGAGGGGCCACGAAGTAACACTTGTGTTCGCGGAGATTTGTCAAATCTCAAAAGGAGTAATGGATTGGAGGTTCAATCAGGCAAGCAAGCTGGGTCCGGGATTCACCTTAACCTTGTTTTTCCCAATATGGTTGCTTTCGACCTTTCCGGGTCTCATCAGTTAGGCGAAGAAGCCTAAGAGCTAAATTTATATTGTTTTCTTGCATCTTCTTCTTTATCCAGCCCTTTGCGTCCACTGCTGGACATAGGCCTCCCTCATTCTTGTCCATTGTGCTCTATCTTGAGCGATTTGCATCCAATTTGTTGCAATTCTCTGGAGATCGTCAGTCCAACGAGTAGGGGGTGTTCCTCTACTTCTTTTGTCTAATCTCGGCCTCCACTCGAGTAATCTTTTCGTCCACCTTCCATCACCGATTCAGGCGACATGTTCGGTTCAGTTCCATTTGAGTGTGGCAATTCGGAAAATTACGTCGGTAACTCCTGTCTTTCGTCTCAGGCCTTCATTTCTAACTTGGTCACGCAGTGATATACCTAGCATTGACCTTTCCACCTTTCTCTGAGCTATTTCGACACCGTAGGTCATAACTGGTAACACACATTGATTAAATGTTTTACGTTTTAAAGAAATTGGTATATCGCTTTTAAAAATGTCTTTAAGTTTTCTATGGGCTGCCCATACGAAATTTACTCATCTCCGTAGCTCGCATGTTTGATTATCTTTTGTGATCTTTATTTCGTGTCCAAAGTATATGTGTTTTTCCACAAGCTCCACTTCGTTGTCTCCAATATTAATGGGTTTCCACTAGGTACCAGATTGGTCATAAATTTTGTTTTTGATATATTTATTTTAAGGCCCATATTGGCGCACACTAGGTGAAGTTAACGTTACATTGTACATATCTCCTTGAGATTATCGGAAAACAAAACTATGTCGTCCGCTAAACTCAAATTTGTTAATCTTTGGCCGTCTACATTCAGGCCTCTTTTTTTCCCAGTTAAGTTTTTTATAGACGTATTCTAGTACTGCAGTAGACAGTTTAGGTGATAAGCTATCACCCTGTCGGACTCCTCTGCCAATTGAGATATGATCCGGGTTTCTGTCTAGTTTCACCGCCATAGTTGCATTCCTGTATATATTGTAAATTAACCTTGTGTATCGTAGTCGATGCGACAAGCTTGTAATGCTTCGATAATTTTGTCAAGCTCTACCGTATCAAAGGCCTTATGGAAATCCACAAAAGCTAGAACGAGTGGTCGATTGTATTCGATAGTTTTTTCTGTTACCGTTTTGATGCTCTGTAGGTGATCGTTTGTTCCAAACCCAGTACGAAACCCCGCTTGCTCTATTTGTTGGTAGAAATGACTAAGAAGGCTTATTGGTCTGTAGTTTTCCAAATCATGAAGATCTCCTTTTTTGTAAATAAAAACTACCTCAGCATTGTGCCACTTGTCGGGTATCGTACTGCCCAAAAGACACATATTAAAAAGGTCTTTTATTTTCTTAAGTAGACAAACACCTCCAATTTTGATTGCATCAGTAACTACACCATCTTCGTCTGGAGATTTGTTATTCTTAATTTCTCTGAGGGCTAGTTTTATATCGTCTATTGGGATTTCCGGCATTTGTTCTGATCCTTGGTTGACAATGCCCTTTTTCCATGTCAATATTTCTGATACTTGATCTTTGCTATTCTCTTTGTTTTGGCTTCTGTATAGTAATTTGAAAAATCTTCGACTACTTTAAGGATTTCCTCTCTGTCTGTTGAAAACTGATCATTCTTATCTTTCACTTTGATTATTTGTCTTGTTCCCGTTCTTAGTTTTCTTCTCAATACTTTCATACTTTTATTGTTCTCAATGGTACATCCGATCTGTTCTTGATTTTAATTTCGTATGTCTTGTCTAACAGCTTTGGATATTTCTTTATTTATTTTTTGTAGATCGTCAGCTTTAGTGTCCGTTTCGCTTCTCATTCCTCTTCTTTTCTGCATTAGTTGTCTGGTATTTTGACTGAGCTTCTCTTCTTTTTGGGTTTTAGGACAAAATTTGTTCCGACTTTCTAGTAACGCAGTTGTTAATTTATTATATAGGTCATTAACGTCAGTTTCTGCTTCAGGGCTACTAATTAGGTCGGCAATACACTGCTGAAAACCATCAACATCTGATGGTTGCATCCATGGTCTCCCTTTGTTCTTCTTCTTGATCATCCTATATCTCTCCTTTTTTAAACATATTGTTTTATAATTTTTTAATATTGTTTTCTAATATATGAAATTTACCTATTCTTTCTACTTCTGGTTAAATATTTTGTCCTTTGAATTTCGGATTACTTAAAAGGATAATCAGAGTATTATGGAGGTCAAAATTTATATGAACAAATAAAAAAGAAATCTCATATTTTTGAGGATTTTTTACGTAATTATTTAGTAATTTATTTAACATTTGTTATAATTTGATCATTTTTTATTTCTTTATTTATTTGTTATTTAAATAGCTTATATTTAGAGTATAGTATTGAAGATTCTATGGAATTTATTATTAGTATTATTATTTAATATTTGAATAATTGAATATTTGATAGAAATATTTTTAATTTTATAGTGAAAATGTAATGTTTTAATTAAACTATACAAATTTAAAGCTTAAAGGGAACCTCATATTTTCCTAACTGGAAAAGTAGTTTCAATTTTATAATTAACAGTGATATATATATATATATATATATATATATATATATATATATATATATATATATATATATATATATAATAATGTTTATTCGTGATATACATACAAAAAGTATTTTCACAAGTCAAAATAAAACTACACAATATAGTAAAACATTAAGTAGACAACAACAAATCAGTCTAAAATTATTAAAAAAAAAAAAAATTTTTGCAACAAAACAACAACAAACAAAACAAGTACATTGAGGTAATCATCCGTGCTTCTCTGTCATTTTAAATCATTGAAATTATTTAAAAGAAACTCTTCAATACTGTAGAAAGCTTTTATCTTCAGATAGTTTTTCATTTTGGACTTAAACTGCTGTGTACCAAGGTTTTTAACAACATTAGGAAGCACATTAAAAAATTTCAGCCCATAGTGGCTCCCACCATCCCTGGCTCTAGCAGTTCTACTATAAGTTAAAGCAAAACAATTCCTGCCCCTGGTGTTATAGTTGTGGTAATCACTATTACAGTTATACCTATCGGCGTTCTTTCTGATATGCATAAGGCAATTCATAATATAAATAGATGGCAAAGTAAGGATGCCAAGGGAGATAAAACTGGCCCTACAACATTCTCTGAACCCCAGACCAGACATGATCCTTATACAACGCCTTTGTTTGGCAAATACCCCGGAAGCATACGATGAATGTCCCCAACACAGGATAGCGTAGCTAAGATGTGAGTGGATATGACCATAGTAAGCCTTCGCAAGAACATCATTAGATACTAGGTTTTTCAGATTACGTAATATAAATGTATTTCTGCTTAAAATACTTATAAGATGTTCAGCATGTCGCTTCCATGTCAGTTTAGGGTCAAGATATACGCCCAAGAACCTTACAGCCGATTCACTTAGATTCAAAGCCCTCAGTGAAACATCCATTGTCTGGGTTTTGGTCTCATTGAGAATTAATTTGTTAGCAGTAAACCATTGCTGAATATGCGACCGCGTGCTCTCCATTTGTCGACTAAGATTTATCAAATCATTCGCTCTCTCGAGTGCTGTTGTGTCATCAGCAAACAAAATAATAGCTGTACCCTCATTTGAAATACATGTGCTAATATCATTCACATATAAAAGAAACAACAACGGCCCAAGAACTGAGCCTTGGGGCACACCGTGAATGACTGGACTCGGGCTTGATGTCTCACCACCACATGTTACATATTGGAGACGATTTGATAAGTAAGATTTAATAAGATTGACTGTCCAATCGTTAAAGTTATATTTATAAAGCTTTTGTATCAACAGATCATGGGACACGCAGTCGAAAGCTTTTGTTAAATCAAAGAAAGAGACCCGGACATACATTCTTCTCTCAAAACACTCTTGAATGTCCGAAGTTAAATGGTTTATGGTAGCGGTAGTTGACATGTTGCAACGAAAACCAAACTGACATGGATCGAACAAACACTGGTCTTCAAGATAGTCACACATCTGATTTTTTAAAGCACTCTCAAAGATCTTACTAAATAGTGGCACACTTGAAATTGGCCGGTAGTTAGCAACAACATCGCAGGCTCCTTTCTTAAAAACTGGCACCACACGAGCCAATTTCAAACATTCGGGAAAAACTGCTAATTTTAGTTAGCGGGTATATTATAATATTTTTTATAATCTTGAGTATCCTAATATTTAAACCAAAGCAGTCCTTACTAGGACTATTATTAAGGTTAGACATTATATATATATATATATATATATATATATATATATATATATATATATATATATGTATATATATATATATATATATATATATATATATATAACAATAGCAATTTACTGAATGGGTAAGAGAAAATTACGGTTACTTTGTCGTAACGCTATTTAATTAAGGAGCAATGGGTAAATTTCGAACGCAGTCGCTCAACTTTCTTTATTTCTCGTAATAGATGGGACTCCGGTGTCATTTGTAAAAGTAAGCTCGATGTTGTTCTCACAAAGTTGTCCATTGTTCCAGGGTGATTTCGCAGGTGTCAGAATGATGAGAGATAAATTGTCTTAAGCGAGACTCGTTCCTGGAATTCCTCTCATTTGTCTTGGCTTTTGTTAGACACATCGGCGACTGGGTGGTGTGATGATTAAAAATGTAGAGGTAGAATGGTTGGCGGCACACAACTATAATCGGTTTAATAGAAAATTGTTATTTTTGGATTTGTTTAAAATTTTCTAATAAATTGTTAATAAAATTTTTACAAAAAAAATTGAACCGACTTCTAAAACTGCGCTAAAAAGTAAAAAATAACTATAAATTTTTATATGAATTTGAAATTTTTGTAGTCGGCGCCAAATTAATACCTGGCAAAATGTGATTCGCATAAACAGATTAAAAGTACTTTATTTGTAATTGCTTTCTTACCATAATTTGTATATATTAGTAGTTATTTTGTATAGATTTAGGCAAAAAATATGTATGTTAACAAAAAATTTTGTATGTGAAAAATGTTCGTCCAATAAAATAAACAAAAAAGTTAACATGTGTTTTGCTTGTATAACCAATAATTTGGCGGCCAATGACAGTCGCAATGGTACATTAAAAATCAATCTGATTTTTAATATTCCTAATTAGTAGTATACTGTTGACCACTGTAACATTTTTTCTCAATTTGAAAAGCAAGTGCCACAATTTTTTTATTGCTATGTTTAACAATAATTTGATTATAAAAACATATCACCATTGTACAAGTTTATGTAACATAACAATATGAATCAAGACATCATAATAAGTGCTAAATAATGTCACAATTAAAACAAGCTTTTTATGTATGCACTTGAAAAATTAGCGGTTAGAATGTTTTAATAGAAAAAATTTTTATGGTGAACAAAGATGGTCGTAAAATAAATCAAAACGTTCATGCATAAAAACGTTGACAAGGCATTAAGTTTTCACTGCGAATGACCGTCCAGTGAGTTACGGGGAACAAAAGGACTTTATTAGGGTTATGAATATTTTTTAAGAACTTGCCTAAACGGTTTGTCGATTGAAATTGATTTCTTTCGGTGTCTGGGCAGTTTTAATATTTTAATTACAAGGTTCTTCTCGCAAAACGTCATTCGTATATGAACTAGAATAAGCAGAATGATCGTAAAATGCTGTAAAAATAACATTAAGAACGGTTTTAACCCAATTACTGCGAATATACAGTGTGTCCGAAATTAGTGATGACAGCATTGCAACCTCGAAAACTATAAGAGAGAGAAAGGAGGTTAAATAGGAAAAGCAATTATGTGAGTTGGTTAAAGTGCCGCCTGGGACGATTGTTCCACCCCCCCACCCCCCATGTATATATATATATATATATATATATATATATATATATATATATATATATATATATATAAACTGCGATCAAGAGGTTGAAGGACTTGTGTAGTGTGACTCGGCAAGCATATAATTATGACATCATTTTCATTTGCTAGGTCTAACAGATTTCATATATATTCAAGAACCAAATGCATGGATGTTGAGTAATAAGAATAGAAATATAACACGACTACAGATTGGGTCATTAACAGGGCAAGCATGGGGAAAAGCTGCAACAGTGGGAAATGCCACATCAGGTTTTAAAACTTGTGGAATATTCCCACTCAATCCTAATGCTATTCCATATCATTTCTTTGCCATATCTGATTTAATTAAAGTAGCTACTCCTACCATTCCTCTTGAAAGTGCTGTCACTGCAGCTCTGTCTTCATAAAAACCATCAACTTCCAGACAAACATCTACTAGTAAAGAAACAAAGATTCTTGAGGAGTCTAATCCAATCCCAAAACCACCTTGCTCGATAGTGAAGCGAAAACAAGTTGCTTGTGTTTTGACTTCCGCTGAGAACGTTTGTAAGAAGACTTCCAATGTCAATTTAATTAAAGGAGTAGCTGAAAAACGCAAATTAGCTAGTGTAGAATTGAAGGCTTCATCTTCGGTCTTAGCATCCACCCCAATCGAAGATGATAACAATGTGTGCGCGGAATGTTGGGAAAATTCTTATTTAACAAAAAAAAAAAGACTGACTGAACTAAATGTTCCTTATGCCAAAAATAGCTGCATGAGTCATGTACAATGTACGCAGCAATAATTGTGATAGGGAAATGATCCGCAAAAAGAACCACACTATATGGCGTCTCTCCCACACGTTTTGGGAGAGATGGCTTGCTGTCAACTTATAATTTTTATTTTTTATTTCTTTTTAATTTAAGTCTAAAACTCGCTAATTATAATTTTTAATACTTAATATTAGTGTGCCTTTAAAATAAAAAATAAAGGGTTGATTTATATTGCATTTTTTATTTTTTAATTAATTTCTACAAAAAGTATGGCGCCTCTCCCACTTTTACCCTAATTACAATGCTTAACTCGTACGAATTAACCAAATTCAGCTATTTTTACCAAAGAACCTTTTTAGCTATTGTCTTTTAAATCTTACAAGTTTTCTCTAGTTTATTTTAGTTTGTTACTAAGCAATCAAGCTTCTGTTTAAAACGAAATACGAGAAACGATTCGTAATCTGTATTATTACAATTAGTAATTATCACCACGATTAAAATTTTTGTCATTAATTACACACCTCCATTTTGCTTTAGATTTTCAGCAAACCAAATGTTCCACTTCCCGGAAACCGATCTATTCTCTTTGTATATCATAAATATATCTAGCTGCCTTTCAATTTTAGATTAAACATAAAGATAATTAATTGCTCCACGATATGGCGGACTATTTTTATTATTTTTCCAAAGTCCAATGCCCAAGCCAATAATAGCGACTATTGTTCGTATGTAACTGCCATTTCGAATTTATAAAAATGGTCTGATGAGATCATAGATATGGAAGAGGCAATATTAAAACATACACTCATATATTCATGTTAAAAAAACGACCAAGTGGTAGTATGGACGCGCATTCCTTCAGCGTTTCGTAGCGGTTCTAAATTTTTCACAATTTTATTTTTCTATATGGTCTTATTATATTATCCGAAATGTTAAATTACAGTTTTTTTAGGAAAACCTATAAAAATATCAAATATTTTATCTATTAAAATTCAGTTTAAAGTACAATAAAGTATTTAATATAAAGTTGTTAGGTTCTGGTACGCTAAGAACAGTATATTTTTATACAGGGTACCTCTAAAAATACTATACAAAATGCTAGTTCAAATTCTTGCAGCTAAAATATGAGAAATTAGCCCAATTTATCTTAGCCCAACAGTTGATAATTATCAAAATGTAGTGTCAAAGATATATATATATATATATATATATATATATATATATATATATATATATATATATATATGTATTAATTTTTGTAAATATTATTCTTAATAATGACTTAATTTGCTCTAAATTTGGTGATTTGAGTTTTTTTTTAGTATGAAAAATCAAACAGTTTCGATGTACATTGCAGAAGATGCCACTAGCGACACTTCACCTATATCTAAAGATTCATAATTTTTTTGTTTCTCGGTAAATTAAATTTCTGATTAAAATTCTTATTTCTTACCATCCTTCATTCAAGAAACGTGGAAGTAGGTGTGGCTTCGAGCAGTGATATAATCGAAATGAAATGTTTTCATGAGTAATGAGACTCGTTGCAAGCCTTCTTCACACTTTATTTAGAACTGGTACCAAAAATTTAAAGCATGTTTGAAGGATTGACCCTCAAGGCCAATAGTAATAAAAATTTACATCATTTTGTTATACCGTAGTGTTTCACAGATGAATACATTCGTTTTGTGGTATGGTTTTTTATAGAAACTAGCAAACGTTTTGCTAAAAAATGTGTCATTTTCTGTGTTTGCTGGGTTTTTACAAGAAATGGATGTACTTCCGAATTATTACTGATCATGTATATATATATATATATATATATATATATATATATATATATATATAGTCAAATGCGAACAATAAATGTAAACCTCGTTCCATCATATCCTTTTCGTGTTGGAGGTTGCACAGTTTGAATAAATTGCTATGGAACACAATTCATCCTATTTCACCATTATCGAGGTGATGGCCTACCTGTACCACCATACCGAGAAAGTCAAAACTTACCCTCCCCGCCACAGTGATAAGGCAGAGGTATATGTTTCGTCTCTACTAGATTCATCAGGGTACCGTCATGCACCTGTTTATGGAAAGGACAGATCGGAAGGAAATATGCAAAACCGAACGCGGCTGTCGGTGCATGTCGGTATCCTGATGAGTCTAGTAGAGACGAAACATGTACCGCTGCCTTATCACTGTGGCAGGGAGGGTAAGTTTTGACTTTCTTCTCGGTATGGTGATATAGGTAGGCCATCATCTCGATGGTGGTGAAATATAAATAATTACACGCATATTAAAAATATTATTTTTAGAAATAATTGTCTATGACCCATATAAAGAAAAATTAATTATTTAAAAAGTAATATTTAGCAAACATACTACCAAGAACTTGCATTTTGTATTAGGGGACGTAATGACCAAAAAAATTGTAGTAATTTGTTTTTGCTTTTAAGGAGATATATACCCTTTTGATGTTATTAAGGGGATATACCGCGCTTAAATTATATTATCGTAGATTTGACTAAGGTTGTTTATGTCAGTTCTGCCATTTACGAAATGTATTTCCTTCTTAATAGCTATCATTTCCTTTATTATTAATTTGTGATAATTTCTGTCCCTGTCAACTAGGGTGGTGCCTTCGAAGTTAAACAAGAGCTTTTCAGTCTTTTCATACTTTGTCAATGCTGTAATAGTGTTTTTGGTATATTTATGTCTATTTATCCTATTTTTCTTTTTAACAATTGGCTTGTCATTCTTATATATGTATTTTTTTATTCTTAAATTCGGTAAAAATTGAGTTTAATTGGTTATAACTCTTGTGGCATGCAAAAATATTGTCGGTTTTGTAATTCCTGTTCTGAATTATTCTTGTCTTTGGTTCCTAGAATGTTAAAGTGTTTATATGTTTTTTTTCTTTTATAATTTCTTCCATACCTTTATTAAAATTGTTTTATATAAAGGTTTCTTTAACTTTCTTTAGAGTCAAAGATAGGAAACGTAATAAAATGGCTCTGTCAACCAAGCTAATGATTACAATTATTTTTTGGTTTTTCAAATGTTTAACGTTACGACAAAGTAACCGTAATTTTCTCTTACCCATTCAGTAAATTGCTATTGCTATATATATATATATATATATATATATATATATATATATATATAATCTATTTCCCGGTTTACCTCAGATTCTGATATAAATTTGTTATGGACATTTTAAATTGTTTATTTTGTAATTAGGAATTGCGAGGAAATGATTGCTCACAAAAATTTGTAAATAAGATCAAGTCTAAATTTAAATATTGAATGACTCTTTGCTCCAAATATTCCATGACTAGTTTGGCAATTGTAGATGAAAATTTATATCAAAATTTGAGGCGAAAGGAAGATTTTATTTTCTAGGTATGATTCTGGCACGCAAACGTGATAAAATTATGACGCAGTGGTGTATCAAATCAATCTATCGGGAACATAGCCTAACAGCTTTTCAAGCTATTCAAAAAACCACAGAATAAATGTAATTATTAGCTTGATTGACAGAGTCATTTTATTAACGTCTCTTTCCTACAGACCTTTGAGTCTAAAGAAAGTTAAAGAACCTCTTATACAAAAAAAAATTTAATAAAAAAGTTATTGAACACTACAACAACCTAATAACCAAAAACAAAGATTATTCACAACATGAGACACAAAATCGATGCATTACCTTAAAGAACAGAACTTTCACAAAAATTAAAACACATTTTAAAATATACACTATTGTTGCATGCCACAAAAGTTATAACTCAGTTTTTACCAAAGAAAAAAAAATCAGTTTGAAAATCTTCGATATTGTGTATTTCAGTTTTGTATGCCAGCTGTCTTAAGAAATATATAAAAAATGACAAGCCAATTACTGAAAATATAGGCTAAATGGACATAAATATACCAAAAATACTCCTGCACCATTGACAAATCATGAAAAGAATGAAAGTTCTCGTTTAATAATAAAACTGATATAAATAAACTTAGTAAAATCTACAACAATATAATTTAAGAACAGTATAGCCCTTTAATGACATCAAAAGGGTATATATTCCCTTAAAAGCAAAAATAAATTCCTTCATTTTTTTTTGGTCATCATGTCATCGAATACAAAATGCAAGTTTTTGAAGGTTTGTTGATATTAGTAATGGGTTTAACGAAATCTGTGGGTGCGGCAAATTTGCTAAATATTACCTTTTATATAATTAATTTTCCAATGTATAATTTCTTATTAATAACGTTAATAATTATAATATGATTAAAGTTTTAGAAACTTATTTCTGAAAATAACATTTTAAATAATTGCGTTATTATTTATAATAATATTATATTCATAATTTGTTTTTTAAATATAGTCTAATCTGGAGGTCCAATTGTCGATGACTTTTTTCAACATTTGTGGCCGTATATCGGCAATAATGCGGTGAATGTTGTCCTCCAAGTGACAATCGTTTCGGGCTTATCGGCGTAGACTAGCGACTTCACATATCCCCACAGAAAATAGTCTAGCGGCATTAAGTCGCACGATCTTGGAGGCCAATTCACGGGTCCGACACGTGAAACTATGCGGTTACCAAACGTTTCCTTCAATAAATCAATTGTGGCACGAGCTGTGTGACATGTTGCGCCGTCTTGTTGAAACCACAGCTCTTGCACATCATGGTTGTTCAATTGATGAACGAAAAAGTCAGTAATCATGGCTCTATAGCGGTCACCATTGACTGTAACGTTCTGACTAGCATCGTTTTTAAAGAAATACGGACCAATGATTCAACCAGCCCATAAAGCACACCAAACAGTCAGTTTTTCTGGATGTAACGGTGTCTCAACATACACTTGAGAATTATCATCACTCCAAATACGGCAGTTTTGTTTATTGGCATATCCATTCAAACAAAAGTGAGCTTCATCGCTAAACAAAATTCGCTTATGAAAATCGGGATCAACGGTAATCTGGTTTTGGGCCCATTCACCGAATCTACGCCTTGCTAGGTGATCGTGTGGCTTCAATTCTTGCACGAGTTTGATTTTGTAAGCATGCAAACCAAGATCTTTCCGCAAAATCTTCCATAAAGTGAATGGACATATCCAATTCCTGTGCAGGATGGCGGATAGACTGATTCGGGTCTTCCTCTACGCTACGCTCTACAGCAGCAATGACTTCTTCTGTACGCACTGTACGACGTCTCTGTGGATGTTTATTATCATTTAGAGTAAACGTGGCACGAAAACGTTCCATAGTTAATCGAATTAATTGCTCTGATGGACGATTATGTTGACCGTAAAATGGACGTAGTGCGCGATACGTATTTCAATGATTTTCAAAATAAATTTACATAATTTGGAAGCATTGTTCAGGCGTCAGTCTATTCATGTTGAAATGCCAAACCAAACTAAACATAGATCACTTGACAGCTGAGAAAATGGCCGCCAGTTAAAAAAGTGTTGTCAACTTAAAGTTCTATACCTCTATAAAAAACACCCCTTATAAAGAATAAAAGGTTAAAATAGTGGAAAACAGTTCTTAATGTAAACCCAATTCCGATAAAAAATGTAAAACTAAGTATCGACGGTTGATGAAATAAAGGGTTTTCCAATAAGAGGTGTCATTTTGAAAAGCCCGCTATTTCGGTAGATGTCACTTTTGAAGCTGTAAGTTTTTGACGTTTGACAAGTAGAAACTACGCCATAAATAAAGATGGAACGATACACGCTTCAACAACGCATTGAAATTATTAAAATTCACTATAAAAATGGTGAAAATTTGGCAGAGACGGTTCGTAAAACTCGAACATTTTTGGGTCGTCATGAAGCACCTTGTCGGAGCGCAATAAAGAAATTGGTGAAAAAATTCGAGCTGTTGGGACAAGTTAGTTATGTGAAGAAGAAAACCCGTGCACGTCGCTCAAGAACAGCCGAGAATATTGCTGCTGTAGCCGAAAGTGTTAAAGAAAACCCAGGTTTGTCCATTCCTCGTCGTTCTTTGGAATTAGGGATTCCACAAACGTCATTACACCGTATTTTGCATAAAGATTTGGGTCTTAAGGCTTATAAAGTTCAGTTAACGCAAGAACTCAAGCCGGCCGATCATCAACAACGTCGTGCCTTTGCTGATTGGGTTCTTGAAATGCATGAAAATGATCCGGAATTCCATCGAAAAATCATCTTCAGTTATGAGGCCCATTTCCACCTCGGTGGCTTCGTCAACAAACAAAATTGTCGCATCTGGGGCTCGGAAAACCCAAGAGTTATTGTTGAAAAGCCTCTCTATCCTGAACGTGTGACTGTTTGGTGCGGTTTATGGTCCGGCGGGGTCATTGGACCTTACTTTTTCGAAAATGAGGCTGGAGCAACAGTTACGGTGAATGGATTGCGCTATCGAGAGATGATTAATGATTTTTTATGGCCGGAATTGGATGGTATTTATCTGGACCACGTTTACTTTCAACAAGATGGCGCTACGTGCCACACAAGCAACGAAACCATTGATCTTTTACGGGAAAAGTTTCCGGGCCGTGTTATCTCTCGAAGAGGTGATCACAATTGGCCACCGAGATCTTGTGATGTGACACCTTGCGATTTCTTCCTTTGGGGTCACGTGAAAGACAAGGTCTACGCCAACAGCCCAGCGTCGTTTCAAGACCTCAAAGATGGAATTCGTGAGGCTATCGAGGACATAGGGCAGCCACTTTGCGATTTGGTTATGGAAAATTTCATGAAAAGGATATGGTCCTGTAGGCATGGTCGTGGTGGTCATTTGGCTGATGTTATTTTCCATCATTAACGGCATACCTTCCTCTTTATAATGTAATAAATATCCGATCATTTATCTTAAAAAATGGCATTTTTCTTTGAATATCAAAATAACACCTCTTATTGGAAAACCCTTTATATATATATATATATATATATATATATATATATATATATATATATATATATGTATCAAGACATCAAGTTCTGCGGGTAATATCCTGCCGATATTTTGCAATATGGGGATTTTAAGTAGACAGTTGTTTTCTGTGCATTTTGTTCTAGGTTTGTTACAGCTCCATTATGTGCAGAGAATATATTGTCTGCCCCCCTTTCTTAACGGCCGTAAGGAGAATAAAATACATATATACATATATATATATATATATATATATATATATATATATATATATATATTAAAACCATATAATTGAAATTATCTTGAGATTATAACATACAGTTTTTTTTAAGGTGCTTTACTTACAACTTGACAGAAATTCCATTTCAGCAGAAATAATTTAGTCTCTAAATTACAAACTCATTTAAAATCGATCTATTAAAGTTATTGATGATCTGACCAACGATTGATTGATGGACTCGAGTGACGTCACAAGTAAAATATGAAATGAATATCGACCCTTTTAAGGATTTATTTTTAATATTTTTCGAATGAGAAATGTATTTTTTAACTCGTTCCGATGTGAAGGTTATTTATTGGTTTATGTTTTAAATAATGCTATTAATATTAGACAAGTGCGTGTAGGGAAAGTTGCTTATAATTTATTGTGTTGTGATTCATTGAAATAATACAATGAACTTGAACTATACTTTAAAAAAACTTGTTATGTAGGAATGTTATACATTTGTTTGTACTTGGGAATGATAATGTAGATCGGATTTCTAAAAAATTCAAATTTTCTGTAGCTCTAAATTATTGTTACTTTCGTCCGTTTTCGTGAGCAGATAGCTGTTTGTATCCACTTTTAGATAAAAGCTTTCTTTAGTTATCTTCAAGGTATTTGTTTTGTGCCACGTCATTGCTCTTTTTTCTATCCTCGGTTTCTACTCTGCCATCTGTCACTTGAGCTATGTCTTGTCTTATTCCATGAGTCTCTTTCGTTTTGATGTTCGGTAATTCGTCTTTCCTCGTTATTTTCAAAATCGACCCAAGCACTATTTGGTCACACTGCTAGGTTGTCTTTTAGAGTATTGTCACGGTTCAATTTTGCGCTTAATTTAAACTTGATTTGCAAATACTGTCGTTATGGGCAACACAGTATCATTTTCCTTCAGTATTTCCCAGGGATTCTTTGAAGAAAAGCATTTCATTAAGTACAGTTTCGATTAATTTTATTTACCATTATTTTGTCCTGCTTTGGTATTTCACTACACTGTGCTTAGGTATTTTCTTATCAATTTCGAACTTAATGCTACTTTTTTTTATTTCAGATATATCTTGTTTTTTTCTCTGCTATTTGTATTTTCATTTGAATGGGACTATATGTATATTGGGTTGCAGAAATCGGGAAATTTCTATTAATGTATTAATATATATTTATTGAATTTAAAAATAACTACTGGGATACTTACTAGATTTATTATTTTTCTTTTGAGTTGAAAATGCTAATGATTAACGAATTGGCTTAACTAACTAATGCATTACAGCCGACTGTTGTTCCCTAGTGTCATTCTTTTTGAGCTGTCATTTCTTTCACACGTGGCAATTGAAGGCGCCTAACGGAAGTCGATTAGCGCGCAAGCTGAGCAATGGTTACAAATGGAGGCCATTTTACCTTGATTTTTCAATTTTTCCTGGTTTCATTCGTCTGAAGCAACTGCAGACTTCCATCTCAATTTTTAGTTGCGAAATTTTTGGGATTTTGGAATGGAAAGTTGAAAATTATCCTGGTAATTTTATGGTGTACCTTATCTATTGCCAGGTTGGCAGTTATGGTTTTTTCTTACCGGGATAAACCTCGAGACATGGATTTTGGGCAGGTTGCACGTGTCAACGAAGGAATCAGTCTAAACCCCAAAAACATCAGCAAGGATCCTAAATTAACCACTATTAAAACAATCCTGCATGGATTTTTATATTTTAAAAGATTTCAGCTCAAAATTGATTTTTACCTAGTGAAATTAAAGCATAATTTGAAACCAACCGTGTTGTTATTCTAAGTCTTATTTAGATCCAAAATTAACCACTTTAGAATATTATTAAGATATATTTTGCGGTTTCAGAGTTTCTTTTTTTGGGATAAATATGTAGTATGATTTTGAAATTTGTAAGTTTTTGTTTTTTTTTTATATCTGCTACCTTGCAATGCCTAATTTTTTCCTTTTGTTATCAGAGTTAATTTTGTCCTTTTTTATTATCAGTTATAGTTTGCAGTAGGTTTTACTATGTTTTTGCCTCCTGGACGTATCACGATGTTTCCAATTTTTAGTTAAATTAATTTATTAGTAGTGATATTGAAGTATTTTGCATTGTATGCCATCTTAAGGCCCTATTCCGGATCTATTATTGACAAATTTTTTAAAGTTTTTTTTACATCGTCATATGTTCATGGCTATATTAACTTTCAGTTTGACTCCAGCAATCATTTTTTTATGTGGTCGACTGCAATACTTGGGTATTAGAGATTGGCATATTTAATGAAAGCAGAATTTTTTCCGATCTTCTAGATTTTTTTTAATAAAAAGTTAATTTCTTAACGCGTATCCCGCTTTATTCAAATTGTATTGTAGTCATTTATTTGATCATATTTTGAGTGTATCGATTTTATTGTTTTTATATATAGAGTTAATATAAAGTTGATTAAAACGCATTCCATTTCAGCCAGGTTTAACACAATTTATTTCAAAATAAATAATGTTAATAAACCAATTATTGTAACGTCATGATACAGTGGTCTAGAATTATGAATTTTATGTCCAGTTTCGTGATGATTGATTTAATTGAGGAACTAATTATATTCTATGGTAAATCTTTTGTTTAAAATTTTATTAAAGTAATTATCGGTAGGTTTAATTAGGGATTAATTAAAATTTTTTATATGGACCATTTTTTTAAATTTTTATGAACCTGTTGTTGAACTTTTGCTGGATTATTTTGTGTGAATAACTGGAGCCATACTGTAAATTTTACATGCGCTTCTTTATCACATTATTACTCCTATGTAACTCGAACTCAATAGTTAGAGCAAGTGACTACTTTAAGTTAATGATTTGTTTAATTTTGCTAATTAGTTTAAATATTTCTTATGCTGTTAACTTGAAGTTTACATTTAATAGTTTTTCTCTTTTCTTTGATTACGGTGAGAATTTGAAATTTTGAATGTAATTATTTCTTGACATTTTGGCGGTAGATGTTTTATTCGCTTGCTCTAACTATTGAGAGAGAGTGAGAATTAACACGGTAGTCCACCTTCTGGGTACAGAAAATCAGGATCCACCCTGTGAGTACAGAAAATCGAGGTCTACCTTCTGCCATACCATAACTGTAATTTTAATTAAAGACTTCCATTACAGTTCCAATGAATTTTATTTGATCCCCTGGCTTCTTGCATTTGTTTTTTTTTGTGGTTTGGATTTTGAGAGTAAGGTTGAAAGCTAGGACAACGTTGAGGGTTTCTGCATTCTACCCAGCTTAAATGCAGTGGCGCCCTTAAATACCCACTTTTACTCTCCGACATAGGGGTTAGCTTGGCACTTTGCTCGCTGATGCCGCCACGAGCCTTCAGCTCCGTTCTGCTACGTTTACCTTGGACCTCTCTGCGAGGTCTAGCACCTTAAAAAAACAGTGTAGCAGAATGGTACATGTTACCAAATGCTTCCCAATACAAACTTATATGGTTGTAAATTTTTCAGGTGTCGTTATCCTTATCGAATCTTATTTCATAATATAAATATTCACTTGAAAACGGCTAGAGATAATTACTAGTCGAAACGTCGTGATATTCAACAAATAATAAAGATAATGGAAGTCTAACAGATATCTACTACTTCGGTTCTAAATATTGGTTGGGTCGACTAATACATTTCATTTGCTCCTGTCCTGTAATTAGATTACAGTAGATATTCTTCTTGGAATTTCAGGTTTTTAGTTATCTTTCTTAATTGCCTTTCCTTCCCATTTTAGAACTCTGCAAGCGCGAATGATATTTAGAAACAATCTTCCCTCTTCTTGCACCTCTCTCCTAACTCCATCATTATGAACAATTTGGTTCATTCTTATACTGACATATCTGTAACTTTAACAAATTTGAATGCGGAAGGGATGTGAGGATATTATAACTAGATGTTCCATAAATTTTAACTTTAAATGATAAGATTAAGCTCAAAAGGTAACATTAATATTTAACTGGCTCTGGTAACTCTGAACTAATCAAACAAAAAATTAGCAAAAGTGTTCTACTGCCATAATTTTTAATGCAATTTGGTGCTCTTCATCATCCTGTTTCAGCATTAAATTGTGCAAACTACCCACAAGGTAAGCAGGTACTTTGACCGTAAAAATTATAATCAAGTTTCAGGAATGCGAAATGAACGATATATTAAATCAGTGCGATTCAATAAAGGAATTTAAAACTACTTAACATGTTCTTTATTTTATATTTCTAGATTTGCAATCGTAATGACTAGATACTGAAATTCTCGAAATCAAATTATCATACAATGCTCGAGATCAAAAGTGATAATGTCCTACACTGGTAAACGACTTCATAAATACTTTACCATTCTTAGAAGACAGGTTTAAATAGTTCGCATTTTTTAAATTAGTTATGTTAGGTCATGAATTTACTATTGAAAATAACTGTAAATAGTAATATGGAAAATTGCATTATTTTTTTTTATTCATACAACCTTTTAAATAGATATATTTTAATACTTCGTAAAGAAACAGAGTGACCATAAAATTAGCTTATTTTGTGGGCCTCGTATTTGAAATTAAAATGTCTGCTAATTTAAAGTTTATGATAAGAGAATGCTCTAAGAAAAGTTTCAAAATAAGCATCTATTTTAATTTTGAGAAATTAATTATCAAAGTTGGCGAAGTTGAGTTATATAATGTGTTCAGTTTTGACATTAAAAATCTAAAATCTCGTGAATGAAAGAAGATGAACAAGTTTATCTTATAGCTTAATATGTTTCGGCATGATTGCGATGAACTTCTCTGAAAGTTTAAATTTTCAATTTTATTTTAAATGTAGAATAGCATTTTAGTGAGCATAAAATCAAAATATGAAAGAAATATCTAAATTTTATGATTATTTCGCCTTTAATGTCTTAATTCTATTTGTATCCTTAGAAAATTTATAAAAGTATCGAAAATGCAGTATTTTTAAAATACTAAATATGACGATTAATCATCGAGATATTTCCGTATTTCCCCAAAAAATGAATTTCTGGAAGTGAATTAGTACAAATGGCCCATTTTTGACCTTCTGTTTCCAAGTTAACTTCAGAATCTTGTACTTGTTCTACAGAAACCAAGGTTAAATAAAGTCGGAATAAGAACGAACTGTATAAATTCAATGCTTTTTCACCGTTGGTGCTCTAATTTCCTTGTTTTTCTAGAGATGTTATAGCAAAATTATTGAAGATGCTGCACAAATATTACAAAAAAATAAAACTAATATTCTTGTAAATATTATCGTATATCCTTAAAAACGGATTTCTGGAAATAAATTAATTTAAATTACCCGTTCTGACATTCTGTTTAAAAGCTAAGTTTAGAATCTTGCACTTCTCTTGCTAAAACCAAGAATAGTTACATAGAGTCGAAATATGAACGAAATGTTTTTCGCATTTGGTACTAAAATTTCTAATATAATTCGGTAGGTCGAAGACGAAAATTTTTGAAAGTTTAGCTTAAGTTACGTAGAATATCAAAAAAATTAGTGACAAAAAAAATTGTTAAATTCATTCATCATTTCACGGAGGTGAAAACAACCCCTTACAGTCAAAAAAGTAAAAAAAAATATTAATAAAAATTTTTAAAAAATTTCTGCATTATGTAAATTACGAGAAATATGATAGAGATATTTGCATCGAAGAAGGTAAAACTACTTCCAACCCGCTCTAAGATTGGGTTTCTGTTAGTAAATTACAACCAAACTCTCTTAGCGGTAAAGTCATCAAAATAAATAATTTAATAAAAAAAAGAACGCCCTGTCCATCTTAGAGGGACGGATATAAAACATAAAATTTTGATCTCAAATAAAAAAAAATTATTCGCTGCCGTCCCCACTCTTTTCATTCGTTTTAAGGGGCAGTTCAAGTTAGTTCATCTGAAGTGCTCTAAACGCTCAAAAATATTTTTGGGACCATTTTTTACCTTCGCAAACAAAATTGACCACTGGCGAATATTCCTTTTCGATGATATTAATCGATTAAAAGTTCAGGTTCATCATATGACAGAGATCTTTATGGGGTGTATTTGTGTTGAATCTGACGCAAATACCTTTTTCCTATTTCTAGTAATTTACATGATGTAATTTTTTTTTTTAATTTTTATAAATATTTCTTGGCATTTTTTTTGTATTAGGGGTTGTTTTTACCCCATGGAAGGATCAATGTTAATTAAAACGAACCATAAATATATGGCAATTGTTTTTTAATGAACAGCTTAAATTATGACTCATGAACACTTTTTTTTGAGATATTTTATAATTTATTTTATTGAAATTATATTTTTCTTCCATGGGGGTAGTTTTATCTTGTCTAAGGGATAAATTTAACAATTTTTTGATGTCACTTATATTTTTTGGTATTTTACGTGACCTATGCTTTGAAATGAGATAAGATAAATTTGTTTATCTTCTTTCTTTTTCTAGATATTAGATTTTTAATATTAAAACTTTTATTCAGCTGAAACACGTCACCCGGCTCAATTTCCTCAACAGATGCTCATCTTAAAATTATTCTTAGACCATTATCTGTTCATAAACTTTCAATTTGCATAATCTTGGTTTGAAGTACCTATTTTTGTGGTCACTCTTTTATACCTATTTTTTTTTTATTTACTGGTCTAAAGGTGAAATTTTTTATTGGTATACTACTTTGTGTATATTGTGACTTGTCTGTGCCCATTTTTTAATATTGTAAACTCTTAAAAATTTATATTGTTTTAGAAAATTTGAAAATACTCAACACAATGAGCGAAACTTTGTCCTCAAAGGAAAATTATTTCTAATAATAGAGAGAAAACATACTCAAGAAAGGAAAATTATATTATTGAAAATGGTTAAAGAAATTTTTTTTTAAATAGATATTGTTGCAATAATGCCCTGATGGTAAGGACATACCACTGACAAACTAATTTTGACCACCATTAAAAGTTAAGTTGTCCACCAGCACCTTTCCCAGACATGCTTGTCGTGCTTATTATTATTTAGAACTCCTATTTGAAGTCATAGGAATATATCGGTAGGATGTTCTTAATACAATATGACCCCCCTAAGGCGTTTACTTATGTGACTTGACTTCGTAGTAAATCCCAAGTTATAGAAGCAAAGGCCCGATCCAGAAATTGTAGGCCGAACATCCTGGGTGGTCTTTCCAAGATAGTGTACGGCTTTAGATCAAAGCAACGACTTGACGGTCTTCCATCGCGTCGTCCCTGCTCGGGCTCCTTGCTGTAATAATGCCCCTAATGGTAAGGACATACAATTGACAAAATAATTTTGACCACCACTAAGAGTTAGAACGTTTCGTCCTCGATAACCGGTGGTGGATTTATCAGTGGGTCCGCCAGCATCTTTAGCAGACACCCTTATCGTGCTTGCTATAATTTGGAACTTCTATTTGAAGCCATTTTGCATCGGAATATACCGATAAGATGTTCTTTATACAATTATATATATATATATATATATATATATATATATATATATATATATATATATAATGAAATGAAATGAAATGAAATAATTTATTAGCCATAAAACTGATACTTCAGCATTGGTTTCGTCTACAGTATACAATTAAATAAAAAATATATACATAGCATACCTTAATGCTAGAAAAAACAAGAAACAGTTATATTAGTTAGTATCATAAGATACTTGTTATAAAATAAAAAATGTAAAATAACTTAATCTAATATTTAATAATAAAAACCACAGATTAAAATCCTAAAACAACTAACAGGAAAGAAAAAGAATAAAACGATAAGAACACAATCCGTAGCACTGGTCAGCGAAGGACGCAACGAAATAATCACTCAGTACACAGTAAAAGAGTCAGTACATCCTACAGGCTTAAGTATTCGTTAAAAGAATAAAATGATCCCTGAACAAGAAATTTTTTTATTTCTGTTTTGAATTTATTACTGTTAGGTATGTTTTTTTCAATTTTACAGGCAATTTGTTAAACAGAATAATGAAATTATAAATTGGGGATTTCTCAAAGAATGCCGTTCTATGTTTAGGTATACTAAGAATGTCACTATCATATCTGTGACCCTGGCCAAGAGTTTTAAACTCTGAGTAATTTTGTTTTACATATAAAACGCATTTTAGAATATAAATAGAGTAAAAAGTCAAAATGCTGTTTTCCTTAAAAATGGGTCTACACGAATCCGTCGGCTTAAGACCAAATATCAACCTCAGTATTCTTTTCTGAACCAGAAACACTCTATTCACCTCACACCCTCTTCCCCAAGACATGACATTGCTTGACATATGACTGTATGCCAGAAAATAATACACAGTCAGCAATCCAGCTCGGTCTAGAGATGACTTCATCTGCAAAATAGCAAAGAAGGCAGAATTTAATTTTTTACAAACATGTTCAATATGGGAAAAGAAATGCAGCGATGCATCAAGCCACGTGCCTAAAAATTTAGCATAAGCTGAGGTTTCAATATTATATGTTACTTTATCCTCTACCAGCAATGGTTCTAACATTAAAAATCTAATATCTCGACAATGAAAGAAGATGAACAAGTTTATCTTGTAGCTTAATATGTTTCGAAGCGAAACTTCTCTGAAAGTTTAAATTTTCAATTTTATTTTGAATGTAGAATAGCATTTTAGTGAGAATAAAATCAAAATATGAAAGAAATATATATATATATATATATATATATATATATATATATATATTTATATATACATATATATATATATATATATATATATATATATATATATATATATGTATTTATGGTTCGTTTTTATTGCCATTCACCTTTTCATGGAGGAGAAAACTACCCCTTACAGCCAGAAAATATTTATAAAAATAAAAAAAAATTCTGCATCGTATAAATTACGAGAAATATGAAAGAAATATTTGCTTCAGATGTAATACAAATACACCTTATGAAGAAGGTAAAACTACTCTCAACCCGCGTTAAGGTTGGGTTCCTGTGAATAAATCACAGCCAAACTCTTTTGGCGGTCAAGTATCATCGAAATAAATAATATAACAAAAAAAAAAACGTTTTGACCATCTTACAAGGCCGAAAATAAAAAATAAAACTCTAATCTCACTCCTATTTTTTTCCGCTAAGGGTGGGTTCCTGTTAGTTCAGGTTATTAAGAAAAAAACTCTCAATCAAATTTACAGGGTCGGAAATAAAAATCAATATATATATATATATATATATATATATATATATATATATATATATATATATATATATATATATATATATATGGATATTTAGGAAATCTATATTAAATCGTAGAGTTGTTTTACCTTTGTTTCATGTACAAGTAGTTGAGAAAAATAAATTTTAAAACCAGAAGTCATTATCCATTCTATTTTACATCGTATTTTAGAAAAATTTTAAAAATAATATTTATTTTAGAAAAAAAATTTTCCACCCAGAAAATGTAGTTATTATTTAATAAAATATCCAAAACATTGTCAGACCTACCGCGAAAAACTAAAATCTAAAAAATAAAGCATTATGGACCTACATTGATATAAAATTTATTCTTAAAATCATCTAAAGTCTAACACTCTTAACTAATGGCACGCAAACATGAAACACCCCATATGTAAGAAGTAAACAATGATTTTCTTGTACTCACCTTTCTTGACATGTTCAAAATGCCCATTTTTCCCAATCTTCCCAGGTGTTAAAATATTCTCAAGTCGAATCAGGTACCAAAATACCTTTTATGATCTGTTGACATGCCTTAATGACCTGTGACCTCAACCGTTAATGAGATAGTCCCACCTTGAGGCGACTCTCGTTTGGTAGTAATTTACTGTGTGATGAAAAATGAATGGTCCCCAAAAACTAATTTTCTAATTGAGCACTAGCTTTGGGTATTGTACAGCCAGATGGTCAGATTTAAGGAATGTAGAGAAAATATGATTGTATGTATATTATGTACTGTGTTATTTTAACGCTTATTATTATAGTTATTTAAGAACGAAAAAAAAATAGGTATAAAAGAGTGACCGCAAAAAAAGGTGAAAATTAGCCTATTTCGTAGATATCGTATTTGAAACCAAAATTTTTACTAATTGCAAGATAATTATCTAATAAAAGTTTCAAGATCAGCATCTATATCAATTTTGAGAAATTAATTATCAAATTTGACGAACCTAAGTTACATCATATGCATCTGAATAAAAGTTTTGATATTAAAAATTTTATATCTCGGGAAAGAAAGAAGATAAACAAGTTTATCTTATCTCATTTCAAAGCTTAGGTCAAGTAGAATAAAATGGAAATAAAATATAAAATATCTGAAAAAAATTGTGTTCATGTGTCATAAATTAAACTGATCATTAAGAAGTAATTGGCATCTATATATTTATGGTCCTTTCTTTCCCCCTTCCATGGGGGTAAAGACAACCCCTAAAAGTAAAAAATGCCAAAAAATATTTAAAAAATTTGAAAATTATTTGCATCAGATTCAATAAAAATACACCCCATTAAGAGGGTCTATCTCTGTGATGAACCTGGACTTTTTATCGTTTAATATCATCGAAAAGGAATATTCGCCAGTGGTTAATTTTGTTTGCGAACACACAAAGAAAGTTTACTCAAATCCAAGCAAATATACTCATTTTGAGAAAATCTTAGCTTTGTATGTACGTAAGTATATATATTTTCTAAGTTAAAATATATTTTCCAACTGAATATAATATTTATCATTCTGAGATTAGAAATTCTCAAACTGACTATTATCTCTTTCAAACAACAGTTATTTTATTCCAATGGAGATTATAGAGTGATTATATTAAATTATGCGTCGTCACAGATTAGGATTACATAGTTCAAAGTTTAACATTTGGTACTTAGAGGAAATTTACAATTCTAATCCTTTTGAAATTTACCGATCTCAAAGTAAATAATTTGATAACTTACGGGTGAAAATTAGGTCATTCCATCGAAAAATAAGAAGTTTTTGTAACGAATATAGATCCTTTTAGACTAAGATTACATATTCAAAAGTCAAAGAAAACGAAACTTGGAGCAAATAGAATCACATTTAAATTGATTTAAATAATATAAGAATGTGTTTTCTAAAAATAAAAAATTTCTTTTTAAAAAAATCATAAAAATATTAAGTTAAATATGAATATTTCTTAATGTTACTGAGTTCTTATAATATTAAAAATATTTATATATATATATATATATATATATATAATTTTTCTTTTATTTTGTCTTTTCTTGGGTTTTGGTTCTATATTCAACAAAATATGCAAACAACTAACGTTTCGCCCTTTATTTAAGGCATTTTCAAATTTTTTTCCTCCTAAAAATATTTTTATATAATTAAAACACACCACATAAAAAACATATCTACAATTTCAAAAAACAAACAAGACACTTTTAAAAACAGTATTTAAATTTTTAAAATTTTTAAAAAATATTTAATTTTACCGGTACACACCTTGACATTTTGCTACTCTATTACTAAATAAAATTCAAACTTTACATCGTCTACTGAGGATACATGGAATGCGAATGTGTTTTATTTTTTTTTTATATTTTTTATATTTTACAATGCATAAAAAAACAAATAAGGTATACGTTTAGTTTTATGTTTAAGAGGATATTCAATTTTTTGATTCTTATTTGACAGGATCGAATCCTTAATATTTTTGTTTAAATTAGGCTTTTATAAATGTGGCTCAAATTTCCCATATCCGTTCTGTCGTTAACAGTGTTTTTATCTTTTTTAATTTCTATCATTTCCTTTATCTGTAATTTTTGGTAAATCATATCTTTGTTTTTTATTATGGTAATGTTATAATCAAAAGTATGTTTTTCGTCCTGTGTGTGTTTGTTTAACGCTGTTGAGGCATTTTTCTTATATGTATGGCCATTTAATCTGTTCTTCATCAATTGACTCGTCATGCCTATATATATTTTTTGGGACAATTTGTGCAAGGGATCGAATATATTACATTTCATTTATTCATGAGAGGAGTTTTACTTTTTAAATTTGTGAACAATGTATTTAATTTATTATGTGACTTGTGACACATGATAATATCATGCTTTTTTAAAATGTATTTTATTTTTTCTGACAGCTCACATATTTTTGCTTTTTATGTTCTATGTTTTTTGTTTTTTCTTTATTATAAAAGTTATATGTTCGTTTATCAATTATTTTGGTGATAGTCTTTTCGTTGAAATTATTATTTATTAGTGTCTTTTTTACTTTTTGCAGTAATTTTGGTCGGAATTCTGGAGAAGTTAGGGAGATAGCACGATCAGACAGACCGATTATAACACTATTTTTTTGAATTTTTGAATGATTAGAGAAACAGTTTAGATATCTACTTGACCAAGTTGGTTTGGTGTAGCATTCAGTTAAAATTTTGCTTTTTCTGCGTAAAAGTGTCATATCTAGAAAATTTATTTTATTATTATTTTCTGTTTCGGACATGAACTGTAATTTTTCGTTGAAAATGTTAAATTCTTGGAAAATTTCATTTATTTTATTTTGTGGTACGGCTGCTATGCAATCATCGACAAAACGTTTGAAAAATATTATATTAAAATTTAATTTTTCTAAAACTTTTTCCTCTAAATATTCAATTACTAACTGAGCAATGGTAGATGTAATTGGTGATCCCATAGCACATCCATCGAGTTGTTTGTAAAAGGTGTTTTCATACTGAAAGTAATTTGTATTTAGAACGAGGTCAACAGCATCCATAAAATTATTTTTTGATAGAGATGTATGTTTTTTTTTAAATTTCCAATTTTTCTACTAAAAAAGTGTGGACAAGTTGATTTGGTATGTTTGTATACAAATATATAACATCTAGCGAAATGAGTCTGTAATTTTCAGGTAGGTTTATTGTATCAATAAATTTTTTAAAGGCGATTGAATCTTTAATAAAAAAATCGTTTTTTCCTGTAATATTTGAAATGCAATCCGATAAGAATTTTGAGCCACATTTACACAAGCCTAATTTAAACAAAAATCTTAAGTATTCGATCCTGTCAAATAAGAATCAAAAAATTGAATATCTTCTTAAACATATACCTTATTTGTTTTTTTATGCATTATAAAATATAAAAAATATATAAAAAAATAAAACACATTCTCATTCCATGTATCCTCAGTAGACGATGTAAAGTTTGAATTTTATTTAGTAACAGAGTAGCAAAATGTCAAGGTATGTACCGGTAAAATTAAATATTTTTTAAAAGTTTTAAAAAATTAAATACTGTTTTTAAAAGTGTCTCGTTTTTTTTTGAAATTATAGATATGTTTTTTATGTTAATTATATAAAAATATTTTTAGGAGGAAAAAATTTTGAAAATGCCTTAAATAAAGGGCGAAACGTTAGTTGTTTGCATTTTTTGTTGAATATAGAACCTAAACCCAAGAAAAGACAAAATAAAAGAATAATGATTTAATCTATGGTTCAAGAATCAGGAATATATATATATATATATATATATATATATATATATATATATATATATATATATATATATACGGAAATTTAATTTCTGTGGCTATACTTACGACTATTCCTGCCAACCTGACCGTTAAAAAATGTGGTAGCAGCAACTCGCAGGGTTAAAAACTTCGAGAATGCCATGATCGCGAGCCAGCAGGGTTATCTGTGGGATCGGCGTCGTATCAGTGGACAATGGTATGGCAGAATGCTGCACCGATCGATCTGCAGGAAGATAAGAAATGATTTCGATGAATCTGCGGGATTTTCTTTAGGAGATTAATAAATAGAAATGGAGATGGAGTTGCGTCTAGACAGATAAAAGTAATAAAACTTAGATTGTTAAATATGTCTCTATACAGTGGGTAGACTTGCATTAATTATAATATATTTAGGATAAAAGAAAATTAGAATTTTCTGACAGCCAAAGAGATAGTAAATAAATTGCATCTTATAATTAATTAATTTTAAAGCCTTTGATGTCACGTATATCAATATACATCCCTGAAAAAGTCAATTTATAAATCGTTTATGAAACAATCTTGCCAAACCGAAAGTTGGGGTATTTGCTTTATAAGGCTTTGACAATCCCGAAGTGCCAAGCGCAAACAGAGGGGACTTCTCGTCATCAATGTCGTTTAATCGTTTTGTCCCATTATCGGCTGAATTATTACATGTTCCGTGGAGTCAAGAAGCGTGCGAATCATAGAGGACTAAAATGAAGGGATGGTATAATTGAATTTTTTCGACTAGGACCGGATATTTGGATTGCCCAAACAGCTGAAACATATTTGTTGAAAAAAGTTTAGAACTAATTTATATTTCGTTATCACCGCGTTAATTTATTATATATACAATATACAGGGTGAGTCAACGATTGGATGAAGTAGGTTTGTGCCTTTTCGGTGAAATTAACAAAGAAACTATATTTATTGTTTGATACAGTTTATTTTTACGCAGATTTTAAAAATATTTAGGACTCTACAGGGTGAGCCAAAACACTAGTACAGCATAAAGTTGTATTTTTTTAAATAGAACACCCTATATACGAATCGTATTTTCGATTTAGATTATAATTTTAAATCTTTTTTATTAAGAGTTTACTATAACAAAACTTTATAGTTTCTGAGATAATTAAGTTTAAAGAAAAAAAGTCACATTTTCAAGCATCAATTCAATCCTAAATAACGTTTTCAATTTTGTGACAAATATATTCAAATTTGGAATTTAACAAGGCCAAGGACAAGTTAACATAATTTTTACCTAATATTTGCAATAAAAGCTACAGGGTGTTGAACACATCGGCTCAAATTTGAACAAGTTTAAATGAATAAATATCTTTTTTTTAAATGGTACACCCTGTATATTTTCATGTTATTTAATAGAGTAATAAAAACCCTAAAAGTTTTGTTCAATATATCCTATACCTATTTATAATAGTTTTTGAGATATTTCAGTTTTTCTTATTTTCCATACTTTTTTACAGAAATAGTCTTCATTATCATAGTAGCCATGTAAAATAATAAAAAGAAACTACAGAAACAAACAGAGTGTGGTTAAATATGATGAAATACATTATTCGTTATATTACAACGGCAATAGTTTAATTAAACATAATGTAAATCTTCCACTGTTGTTGGTGGATTAACATACACCTTATTTTTAATATAACCCCATAGAAAGAAATCTAATGGGGTGATGTCGCAAGACCTTGGTGGCCACTCAATGAAACCCCCACGTCCAATCCCTTTTTGCGGATATCGTTGGTCCAAAAACGCACGAACTTCACGATGGTAATGCGGAGGCGCACCATCGTGCTGGAACCACATACTGTCGAGCTCATCCCTATCGAGACCTTGAAGCAGTTGGGGTAGTTCTTCTTGTAGAAAGTTCAGGTAACTATGGCCATTTAGTGGTTCATTAAAAAAGTGGGGTCCAATAATTCGATTATGATGAATACCACACCAAACATTTAATGACCAGTGGTTTTGATGTTGCACGTCTCAAATCCAAAATGGGTTTTCTGTGGCATAATAATGCATGTTGCGTCTATTTACGGCACCGTTACTTCTAAAAGAAGCTTCATCACTAAACATTACCTTGCATAATAAATATGGATTTAATTGAATCTCCGCATTTATTGTACGACAAAAGTTTACACGACTTTCAAAATCCTGTCCATGCAATTCTTGGTGTAATTCCATGTGATATGGATGATACCTATATTTCTTGGTAGTACGATTAGCGGTGGATTGTGATGGTTCACATAATGCTGCTAACTGACGGCTACCAATATAAGGATTTTCCTGAACATTTAACAATACTTGTAGTTCTTTTTCTTCATTAGTTACTGGTTTGTTGACCACTTTACGTTTTGGATAATCAACAGTACCAGAAGAATCAAATCTTTGCATTAAGTTTTGAAAAGTATGGGTATTAGGCTGGCGTCGATCAGGATACTTCATTTTGTAAATTCTTTGAGCAAGAAGGCAATTTTTTTGAGCCTCTCCTATTGTATAAATCATATCTATTAACTCATTCTTTGGAAAATTCATTTTTTTGCATTCATATAAGATGAATGCAAAAAAAACCAAACTACACTACATAAAAACCAAAAGAAGCGATTGCGCTTATAAATTTGACACACAGAAAAATGTTCTTTTACATTGTTTTTGCCATGGCTACTATGATAATGAAGACTATTTCTGTAAAAAAGTATGGAAAATAAGAAAAACTGAAATATCTCAAAAACTATTATAAATAGGTATAGGATATATTGAACAAAACTTTTAGGGTTTTCATTACTCTATTAAATAACATGAAAATATACAGGGTGTATCGTTTAAAAAAAAAAGATATTTATTCATTTAAACTGGTTCAAATTTGAGCCGATGTGTTCAACACCTTGTAGCTTTTATTGCAAATATTAGGTAAAAATTATATTAACTTGTCCTTGGCCTTGCTAAATTCCAAATTTGAATATATTTGTCACAAAATTGAAAACGTTATTTAGGATTGAATTGATGCTTGAAAATGTGACTTTTTTTTTTAAACTTAATTATCTCAGAAACTATATAGTTTTGTTATAGTAAACCCTTAATAAAAAAGATTTAAAATTATAAGCTAAATCGAAAATACGATTCGTATATAGGGTGTTCTATTTAAAAAAATACAACTTTATTCTGTCCTAGTTTTTTGGCTCACCCTGTAGAGTCCTAAATATTTTTAAAATCTGCGTAAAAATAAACTGTATCAAACAATAAATATAGTTTGTTTGTTAATTTCACCGAAAAGGCACAAACCTACTTCATCCAATCGTTGACTCACCCTGTACAATTACCTCTTTATGATCTATCAAAGTTGTTATCAAATTGCATCTCAAATGTAACAGGAGAAAATGAATATTTTATTGGGAGATACTTTTACATTTCAAAAATTTATTGACAATGTAAACACTCCAGAAAATTACAAACTAATCGCTTTGGATATTGCATCACTCTCCACTAACATCCCAAATGAGCTTGCAAAAGTCATTTTATCTGAAAAATGCGAAATTCTAAAACAATACACTACCTTGTTCAAAATCATTTTATAGAAACTGTGCACCTTACCTTAAGTACAAATTATTTTCAATATAATGATATATTTTACAAAGAAATAAATGGCTGTGCTAGGGGCTCACTAATCTCCTCCACAATTGCTCAGTTAGTTATGGAATATTTAGAAGCGTTTAATAGCTTTCACAACATGTTGCAATTCACATCAGAAATAGAGAAAGGCGGTAAAATAAACTTTTTAGATATGACTCTTATCCGAAGAAAAAATAAAATCTTAACTGAGTGGTATACTAAACACACATGGTCAGGGATAAACTTGAATTACCCCTCAAATCATCTAATATCTCAGAAAAAGAGTGTAATTATTGATCTAGCAGACAGAGCCATCACTTTAACTTCCCCAAACGGACTTTCAGAAAAAATTACATATATTCTGAACCAACATAAAATCGTAGTCTGCCACAAAGCTCAAAATAAATTAAACTCTTTTTTTACCAAACTGATAAGTAAAACTCCTAAAATGAATAACTCTAATGTGGTAACTCAATTCCTTGCACCAATTGTCGAAAAAAATATATAGGAATTACCATGCAGTTACTTAAAAATAAATTAAGTGGGCACACATTTACTAAAAATGCTACGACTGCATTAAATAAACATGTACGAAAAACAGGCAATTCCTTTAACCGCAACGTGTAAAAGAGGTGATAAAAAAAGAAAAAAACGCAGTTAACGACAGAACGGATATAAGTAACGTAAGCCATATTTACACAAATTTAATTAAATATTAATATACCCTCTTAAAAGTCAATAGATAGGAATATCCTCTTAAAATATTTATATGTTATCAATTTTAATTTAAAAAAAACACTACACTCCATTAGTAATGATTTAAAAAATAATGTAAAGGAATTGTTTTTCCAATTCCACAATCAATATATTTTATCGGTCAGTATCGAAATAGAAGCTCAAGGTACGTACCTACACATTTTTGCAAATATTAAATAATTTTAAAATCATGTTTTTAATTGTTAAATAAGTTTTAAAAAGTTTTTGCGAATTGTCTTTTAACTTTTTCTGTTAATGTGTAGAATTTTAACCATAAATAATGTAGTTTAAATTTTAGGTTATTAAATTAAGGAAAATAATATAAAGGAAACAAAAAAAAACTTTTTGAAAATGCCTTAAACAAAAGGCGAAACACGTTGTTTTTTTTTTTAACATCCACATATGAACCTGACCCCAAGAATACAAAAAAACATATATATATATATATATATATATATATATATACGAGAATTTTGAAAATTTGATAGTATACTAATATCAATAGGGGCAACGCGGCTAAAATATTTTCAAGATTGTGGCACTTCCGATTATACCAGAAGTAGGTGACAACTAGCTTATTTTAAATAGAACATCCTATATATTATTGCATTTTTGGATTCTGCGTAAGATCTTGCCACATTTTGTCTATTGTGCCTTATACCTAAGTCTAAGCATTTTTGAGATATTGAAGTTATTATACCAAAAATGATGTTTCCACACCCTAAAATAATTATTAATTTTTCCTATATGGAAACCTTTCTTATTTAATTTGGGTTGCATTCCTTGTCGAAAAGGGTCTGCTTTATTAGATTTTTATAATATTTTGATAGCCAATAATACAAGGTGTTCAAAAAATATGATTAAAAATTAAATTGAAAAAATCCTCAAAAGTAAATTTGTTTAAATGGAAACCTCCAAATTTTCTAATTTTGTCTTATTTAGCGTTGAAAATAAGGGTAAGTTTGGATAAGGCCGTCTATGCCGATTTTTAGATCAGTTGTATTCTTAGTTGGCTATGACGTTTTACTCATAGCTGACAATGACGGTATTGAAAAACAATCAAAAGCCAAAGAAATAAATGTATGAAGCTATGACCATTTGAAAGTTATTAATAATCATGCCGGGGTACTTAAATTATACAAATAGAGATTATTTAAATTTATTTATTATTTATAGAAAGTTTGATAAAGTTATACCAAAAACACACAGAAACCATCGCGATTATCAAATTTCGAAAATTTTAAGTAATTTGGATTTGTCAAAAAAAACTCTGGATTAAAAAAAATTCTTCAGTAAATGTTCGAACTGACGTTTGATATATATATATATATATATATATATATATATATATATATATATATATATATATATATATATATATATATATATATATGTAAATTCTAAAATGAGGACATTTTATTTTTGCTACCTCCGATATTATACGTTATTGGTGTTTCGCTTAAGCAGGCGTTATTCACAATGTTATTGCAAAGGGTGGCGCCACTGTATTCCTCTTCCGAGCCATTTCATCCCCCACCCCCGCCCTTTAGAATATCACACGCACTGGCTATAGATATACATTCACTGGATGTGAGCGGATATCAATAATTCATAGCCCACTATAAATTATATGAATGATGAGACCGCTACGCAATTGTTTGTCTTGGGTTAAAATATAATTCAGAAGTGGGATATTGGATTTACGAAAATAAAATAGGGAATATTTTTAGTTATTAATTTCAAGAAGTTCAGCGAATGGAATTTTTGTTCTATTAAATTTGGTAGTTAATTTTAATCGATTCTTAAAGGAGAACAAGGTTTCTTATGTATGTATGTATATATATATATATATATATATATATATATATATATATATATATATATATATATATGAAGTAAAATGCGAACAGTAAATGCAAACTTCTCTCCATCATATCGTTTCTGTGTTAGAGGTTGCACAGTTAGAACAAATTGTTATAAAACGCAATTTATCCTATTCCACCACCATCGAGATGATGGCCTACCTGTACCATCATACCGAGAAGAAAGTCAAAACTTACCCTCCCCGCCACAGTGATACGGCAGAGGTACATGTTTCGTCTCTACTAGACTCATCAGGGTACCGACATGCACCTGGCTGTGCAAAGGACAGATCGGAAGGAAGCATGCAAATACTGAACACGGCTTCTCCGACCTCCCGCCGGATAGCGTATATATGTTTATGCGGATTTCACGGATTCCTCCGTGTGAGATGCTGTGGTGGAATAGGATAAATTGCGTTTTATAACAATTTGTTCTAACTGTGCAACCTCTAACACAGAAAGGATATGATGGAGAGAAGTTTGCATTTACTGTTCGCATTTTACTTCATTCATACGCGGAGCTGCATATAGTTGTACGTTTGCTGAATGTGATTTCAGCACTACAACGGCATAATGTGGATATATCCACTGCTATTGCATATCACACGGAGGAATCCGTGAAATCCGCATAAACATATATATATATATATATATATATATATATATATATATATATATATATATATACATATATATATATACATATATATATATATATATATATATATATATATATATATATATATATATATATAAATATAATGAATTTTATTATAATTTTTGAGGTTAGGAAAACTGTCAATTGTCAGCATGGCTGCCAACAGTCAGTAAATTTTTTAAGCTTTATTTGTATGATTCTGCTTTTAAGGGTAATTATGCAGTGAATGGTCAGCCAAACTGAAATTTTCCATTTGATACTATCAAGGAAAACCGTAATCATTAATGCTAGTAATATTTATATTTGTCGATAAACATTTATCCTGACAGTTGATAATTTCTTAACCTCAAAAATTATAATAAAATTCATTTTAAAGTACATGTGACTCGGGAAGGAACTAACAAAATTGTTCCTCCTGTTTTTTTATTTTAAATTCCATTTTAATTATTAAGTTTATTATAATTTAGTCTGGGACCACAGTTTTAATCCTTTTTGTGAATGTATAATGTCATATAACATTTCAACATCTTAGTGAACAATCTCAAATAAAGATGTAAGTTATTTAAGATTTTAAGGAAAATTGTCTTACTAATTTTTCCTTTGTTATAATTATTGTAGTCTCCCTGCAGATGAAAATAAATAATAAAAAGTTACGAAACCTTGGATTAACTTAAAAGAGTACTCTTTCATTTGCTGCACACCCCAATATTAACTAGTTTATCCTAACTAGTCAGCAACGACTACCCTTCCTATATATATATATATATATATATATATATATATATATATATATATATATATATATATATATATATATATATATAGGAAGATGCAAAAAGGCTAACCATTCAAAATGCTATTCCACCAAAAATATACGGCCTACCAAAAATACATAAACAAAATATACCACTAAGACCTATTGTTTCTTGTATACAATCGCCATTCTATAGTTTATCAAAATTCTTATCAGATTGCATTTCAAATATTACAGGCAAAAACGATTTTTTTATTAAAGATTCATTCGCCTTTAAAAAATTTATTGATAAAGTAAACTTACCTGAAAATTACAGACTCATTTCGCTAGATGTTATATCTTTGTATACAAACATACCAAATCAACTTGTCCACACTATTTTAGCAGAAAAATGGGAAATTTTAAAAAAACATACAACGCTATCAAAAAATAATTTTATGGATGCTGTTGACCTCGTTCTTAATACAAATTATTTTCAGTATGAAAATACCTTTTATAAACAACTCGATGGATGTGCTATGGGATCACCAATTTCATCTACCATTGCTCAGCTAGTAATGGAATATTTAGAGGAAAAAATCTTAGAAAAATTAAATTTTAATATAATATTTTTCAAACGTTTTGTCGATGATTGCATAGCAGCCGTACCACAAAATAAAATAAATGAAATTCTCCAAGAGTTTAACAGTTTCAACGAAAAATTACAGTTCACATCCGAAACAGAGAATAATAATAAAATAAATTTTTTAGATATGACACTTATATACAGAAAAAACAAAATTTTAACTGAATGGTACACCAAACCAACTTGGTCAGGTGGATATCTAAACTATTTCTCTAATCATTCAAAAACTCAAAAAAACAGCGTTATAATCGGTCTATCTGATCGTGCTATCTCCCTAACATCTCCAGAATTCCGACCAAAAATACTTCAAAAAGTAAAAGAGACACTAATAAATAATAATTTCAACGAAAAGACTATCACCAAAATAATTGATAAACGAACATATAAGATTTATAACAACGTAAAAACAAAAAACATAGAACATAAACAGCAGAAATATGTGACATTACCTTACACTAGTGAGCTGTCAGAAAAAATAAAATACATTTTAAAAAAGCATGATATTATCGTATGCCACAGGTCACATAATAAATTAAATACATTATTCACAAATTTAAAAAGTAAAACTCCTCTAATGAATAAATCAAATATAATATATTCGATCCCTTGCACAAATTGTCCCAAAAAATATATAGGCATGACGAGCCAATTACTGAAGAACAGATTAAATGGCCATAAATATACAAAAAACGCCTCAACAGCGTTAAACAAACACACACAGGACGAAAAACACACTTTTGATTATAACAGTACCATTATAAAATACAAAGATATGAATTACCAAAAATTACAGATAAAGGAAATGATTGAAATTAAAAAAGATAAAAACACTGTTAACGACAGAACAGATATAGGAAATTTGAGCCACATTTACGCAAACCTAATTTAAACAAAACCATTAAATATTCGATCCGGTCAAATAAGAATCAAAAATAGAATATCCTCTTAAACATAAAACCAAACATATACCTTATTTGTTTTTTTTATATACATTGTAAAATATAAAAAATATTTAAAAAAATAAAACACACTCGCATTCCACGTATCCTCAGTAAACGATGAAAATTTAAAGTTTATTTAGAAACTGAACAGCAAAATGTCAAGGTATGTACTGATAAAATTAAATATTTTTAAAATGTTTTAAAGTTTTTGATTACTGTTTTTAAGTGTCTTGTTTGTTTTCCAAAATGGTAAAATATGTTTTTTATATTGATGTATTTTAACTATATATCTTTTAGGAAAAAATTTTGAAAATGCCTTGAATAAAGGGCGAAATGTCAATCGTTTTGTGTTTTATTAATTATAGAACCTAAACCCAAGAAAATACAAAATTAAGAAAAATGATATATATATATATATATATATATATATATATATATATATATATATATATATATATATATATATGCATATTTACTGACGTTTCAGACACTCTTGACCTTCCTCAGAATATTTTTTGTTGATGTAACAGAAGTTTTTAGCTAATAAAATCATTCTCATTTTTTTTTTACAGTTAATATGTAAAATAGAGGATGCTCTTATTTAGTTCTGTGACAGTCAACAAAAAAATATTTTGAAAAAGGTCAAGAGTGACCGAAACATCATACACACATACATCCATAACAATTAAAAAATACTATGTAAGGTCAGAGCTTTAGTTATGTTTTAGATACTAAAATTTGACCTAGCTTATGAAGTATTCACTATCCACATTCTTTGGTTATGTATACTTAAAAAAAATCATTTCGCAGTGAAAATAAAAACACATTTTCTACCCCACAAGTGGTTGATGCGTAAAAAGTAACGTTCCGTAACGCAGACAAACGTGGCCTTAACGCCGCGCGCCCGTTTTTCCATTGCTCCTCTCTTCCGCATTTCCTTCCGAAATCTATAAACGCGATTGTGTGCTTTCCAGAAAGCGTCCCGAACGTCGCGGCAGTGGTGGGACGACGCTAGGCGTCTGTCACGGCCAGACGGGCACAAAGAGATGGCTTCTTTCAAGCTGTAATTACTGTCCTCTGGAAGTGAAGCTCTAAGATGAGGAGCTTTTATGATTTGAGTTTTTGATACTGAGGGAAAAAACGAAATTGTTCGAAGGGGAACGTTGACGGCTGGAAAATCGGCACGTAAGAAAATATGACTGTAAGCATATAAATATATATATATATATATATATATATATATATATATATATATATATATATATATATATATATATATGTATATATATATATATATATATATATATATATATATATATATATATATATATATATATATGAAAAAGTTGTTTTATTCTCCTTACGACCGTTAAGAAAGGGGACAGACAGTATATTCTCTGCGAATTCCACTCTGGTTCACTCTCCATACTAGTTTCGACCACCTAATGGTCTCATCAGTGGAGAGTGAACCAGAGTGGAATTCGCAGAGAATATACTGTCTGTCCCCTTTCTTAACGGTCGTAAGGAGAATAAAACAACTTTTTCAAATATATAGACCGTGAATTTGTTTATTTTTAATAAATTTCCTACCGCTCCGGGGTATATTCAGATGTTCGTTTGTACTGTTTAAGATAGCAGTCCGGCATCAAGTTCTGCAGGTAATATCCTGCCGATACTTTACGATATGGGGATTTTAAGTAGACATTTATTTTCTGTGCATTTTACTCTCGGTTCGTTACAGCTCCACTGATGAGACCATTAGGTGGTCGAAACTAGTATGGAGAGTGAACCAGAGTGGAATTCGCAGAGAATATACTGTCTGTCCCCTTTCTTAACGGTCGTAAGGAGAATAAAACAACTTTTTCAAATATATAGACCGTGAATTTGTTTATTTTTAATAAATTTCCTACCGCTCCGGGGTATATTCAGATGTTCGTTTGTACTGTTTAAGATAGCAGTCCGGCATCAAGTTCTGCAGGTAATATCCTGCCGATACTTTACGATATGGGGATTTTAAGTAGACATTTATTTTCTGTGCATTTTACTCTCGGTTCGTTACAGCTCCACTGATGAGACCATTAGGTGGTCGAAACTAGTATGGAGAGTGAACCAGAGTGGAATTCGCAGAGAATATACTGTCTGTCCTCTTTCTTAACGGTCGTAAGGAGAATAAAACAACTTTTTCAAATATATAGACCGTGAATTTGTTTATTTTTAATATATATATATATATATATATATATATATATATATATATATATATATATGACTGTAAGCATATACCGGATGTCCAAAACTACCATTCCACCCCTTTTAAAATCTAGGGAAATGGGTTTTTTGTGAATTTTAGAATTTTGTATAACTACGTCGGGTACGCTCTTTCGATAGGTGGGTTTTTTAGACTGAAAGTTCGTTTTTTTAAATGGAACATACAGGGTGAGTCAACGATTGGATGAAGTAAGTTTGTGCCTTTTCGATGAAATTTACAAAGAAACTATATTTATTGTTTGATACAGCTTATTTTTACGCAGATTCTAAAAATATTTAGGACTCTACAGGGTGAGCCAAAAAACTAGGACAGCATAAAGTTGTATTTTTTTAAATAGAACACCCTATATGCGAAGCGTATTTTCGATTTAGCTTATAATTTTAAATTTTTTTTATTAAGGGTTTACTATAACAAAACTTTATAGTTTCTGAGATAATTAAGTTTAAAGAAAAAAAGTCACATTTTCAAGCATCAATTCAATCCTAAATAACGTTTTCAATTTTGTGACAAATATATTCAAATTTGGAATTTAGCAAGGCCAAGGACAAGTTAACATAATTTTTACCTAATATTTGCAATAAAAGCTACAGGATGTTGAACACATCGGCTCAAATTTGAACAAGTTTAAATGAATAAATATCTTTTTTTTTTTAAATGGTACACCCTGTATATTTTCATGTTATTTAATAGAGTAATAAAAACCCTAAAAGTTTTGTTCAATATATCCTATACCTATTTATAATAGTTTTTGAGATATTTCAGTTTTTATAATTTTCCATACTTTTTTACAGAAATAGTCTTCATTATCATAGTAGCCATGGCAAAAACAATGTAAAAGAACATTTTTCTGTGTGTCAAATTTATAACCGCAATCGCTTCTTTTGGTTTTTATGTAGTGTAGTTTGGTTTTTTTTTTGCATTCATCTTATATTGTAAAATGAATTTTCCAAAGAATGAGTTAATAGATATGATTTATACAATAGGAAAGGCTCAAAAGAATTGCCTTCTTGCTCAAAGAATTTACAAAATGAAGTATCCTGATCGACGCCAGCCTAATACCCATACTTTTCAAAACTTAATGCAAAGATTTGATTCTTCTGGTACTGTTGATTATCCAAAACGTAAAGTGGTCAACAAACCAGTAACTAATGAAGAATAAGAACTACAAGTATTGTTAAATGTTCAGGAAAATCCTTATATTGGTAGCCGTCAGTTAGCAGCATTATGTGAAACATCACAATCCACCGCTAATCGTACTACCAAGAATTGCATGGACAGGATTTTGAAAGTCATGTAAACTTTTGTCGAACAATAAATGCGGAGATTCAATTAAATTCAAATTTATTATGCAAGGTAATGTTTAGTGATGAAACTACTTTTAGAAGTAACGGTGCTGTAAATAGACGCAACATGCATTATTATGCCACAGAAAACCCATTTTGAATTAGAGAGGTGCAACATCAAAACCACTGGTCATTAAATGTTTAGTGTGGTATTCATCATAATCGAATTATTCGATCCCACTTTTTTAATGAACCACTAAATGGCAATAGTTACCTGAACTTTCTACAAGAAGAACTACCCCAACTGCTTCAAGGTCTCGATAGGGATGAGCTCGACAGTATGTGGTTCCAGCACGATGGTGCGCCTCCGCATTACCATCGTGAAGTTTGTGCGTTTTTGGACCAACGATATCCGGCAAAAATGGATTGGACGTGAGTGGCCACCAAGGTCTTGCGACATCACCCCATTAGATTTCTTCCTATGGGGTTATATTAAAAATAAGGTGTATGTTAATCCACCAACAACAGTGGAAGATATGCGAAACAGGATTAGGGATACCTGTAGAACAATAACGCCACTAATTTTGTCCAGGGTCCGAGAAAATCTGCAAAAAAGACTAAATTTGTGCATTGCACAAGAGGGTCGTTTATTCGAACACTTATTAAAAAGAAATAATTAATCTCAGTATTTAATAGGTAATTTTTTTGTTTCAATTTAGTATAAAAGTAAATATGTATTTGCCTTGTCGTTATTGTTGTGTTAATTTTTTCACATTATGTTTAATTAAACTATTGCCGTTGTAATACAACGAATAATGTATTTCATCATATTTAACCACATTCTGTTTGTTTCTGTAGTTTCTTTTTATTATTTTACATGGCTACTATGATAATGAAGACTATTTCTGTAAAAAAGTATGGAAAATAAGAAAAACTGAAATATCTCAAAAACTATTATAAATAGGTATAGGATATATTGAACAAAACTTTTAGGGTTTTTATTACTCTATTAAATAACATTAAAATATACAGGGTATACCATTTAAAAAAAAAGATATTTATTCATTTAAACTTGTTCAAATTTGAGCCGATGTGTTCAACACCCTGTAGCTTTTATTGCAAATATTAGGTAAAAATTATGTTAACTTGTCCTTGGCCTTGCTAAATTCCAAATTTGAATATATTTGTCACAAAATTGAAAACGTTATTTAGGATTGAATTGATGTTTGAAAATGTGACTTTTTTTCTTTAAACTTAATTATCTCAGAAACTATAAAGTTTAGTTATAGTAAACTCTTAATAAAAAAGATTTAAAATTATAAGCTAAATCGAAAATGCGATTCGTATATAGGGAGTTCTATTTAAAAAAATACAACTTTATGCTGTCCTAGTTTTTCGTCTCACCCTGGAGATTCCTAAATATTTTTAAAATCTGCGTAAAAATAAACTGTATCAAACAATAAATATAGTTTCTTTGTTAATTTCACCGAAAAGGCACAAACCTACTTCATCCAATCGTTGACTCACCCTGTACATATTTTTATAAGGGAATCGGATTCTACAAAGTATGAAACATTTGTTTAAATTTTTTTTTTCAAAATCGTCTTTCTAGACCTCTAAATGATCTTTATATTTGAGTTCGCGTTCTGTTTACATAAAATCTTTTATGTGCTTTGCTGACCAGAAAGGCAACTGTCATTTTGAGGAATCATATTATTTTTACTGCAAACAAAGTTTTCTAAGACTATAATAATTTCTTTAAAAATCGCAATAGTAGATAATCACATTTTTACCGTTAACAAGAGTTAGCACAGTAATTAATTTTGTAACAATATAAAGTAATAAACACTCAGGCCCACACATACTTGTAAATATTTTTAAAATTTTTGGACAATTTTATTGCTGTATGACTGTGTGTGTCATAACTGCACTTTTATCTTTTAAGTTGTTAATGTAAGAGTTGATTGTTTATAATAGTATTAATGTTTACATTGTTATAACCGTTTTAATGGCAAATGGCAAGGTTGAGGTCTGCTCTTTAACGAGTGAGTATGATTGGTGAGGACTAAGAAAGCTTATTTACTGACCATATTCTCTTGTTTCTAGGGTCTGAGTCCTGAGGATGGTCTAAATAAGACCGAAAGCGCTTGGCCTATAATTCAAAATATACACTGAAATACACAACAATATATCTCCTTTTCTAGAGCAGTGATAGGGTTGACTTTTTACTTTGATCGTCTAATGCGCGCTTCGAAACAAAAACAAAGAACGAAACATTAACAAATATTTACCTATACACAACTCTTTATCACTGGTGAATACACGAGGTGTATGTCAGAGGCATCGATTTACTCTCCATTATCCTGAAGGTTAAGGCATACCCTCTTAACAGTCAATAGATGGGAATATCCTCTTAAAACATTTATATGTTATCAGTTTTAATAATAAAAGAAATCCAAAGACTCCGTAAGTAATGATTTAAAAAATAATGTAATAAAAAAAAGAAGTGTTTTCCAATACCACAATCAGTACATTGTATCTTTTAGTATCGAAATAGAGATAGCAAATTTCAGGTGCGTACCTATATATTTTTGTAAAAATTTGAATATTTTTAAAATTATATAAAGTTGTTAATTGTAAAATAAGTTTGTAAAAAAATTTCTTTTTGTCTTTTACCTTTTTCTGTTAATGTGTTGGTTTTTAAACATAATTTGTGTATTTTAAGTTTTAAATTGTTTGACCAAAGAAAATGTTATTGTTTATATTGAAAATAATATAAAATAAACTTTTTGGAAATGCCTTAAACAAAAGGCGAAAAGTCAAAACATGTTGTTTTTTAACATCAACGTATGAATCTAATCCCAAGAATACAAAAAAAAAACATATTGATTCATATATTGAATGGTTCAAGAAAAACAGAATATATATATATATATATATATATATATATATATATATATATATATATATATATATATATATATATGCTGTCAATAATTTTTATTTTTCGAATAAAGCAAAACAACAATATTATAATAAATAAACAATTTCGTTTAATTAAATTTTTTTACGCAGTCTTGCATAAAAAAAAAATGACTAAGAGAAATCGTCGCAATATGTATATATATATATATATATATATATATATATATATATATATATATATATATAAAATAAAATAAAATAGAATAAAATATTGGTGAAGCGGACGTGAAAATTTGTCAATCTACATGATTCTCGTGTTAAAAAGTGCGGAGCACTCCAAAATATGAAAAAACTCCGGGTCCGACAGATGGCGACAGCGCTGTTTCGTCCTAATATGGGACTTGTCAGGCCACCGCAGTCGGTACAAACCATCATCTGGCCTTTGCATCATGGTGGGATCGTTTGGTGCGGCCCGTGGCTTTGGCTGCTAAAATAAGCGGTAGGCTTGCTTGCCAGTACCGAAAAATGCGACCCCTATCCTTTGGGCAGCGCGTTTCGTGTACTCGATTTTACATATTTCTGTTTTAATTCACCGTCGCGCCACCATATGACGGTTCTTTTACAAACTTTGTTAATCTGTGTGGTTCTTGTATTATCAAGTGGACCATCGAGATGTCGCCTTTGTCATCTTATTTGCTGTGTTTTTATTATAAATTCAACTTTATACGATGCAAAGGCGAGATGATGGTTTGTACCGACTGCGGTGGCCTAACGAGCCCCATATTAGGACGAAACAGCGCTGTCGCCATCTGTCGGACCCGGAGTTTTTCCATATTTTGGAGTGCTCCGCATTTTTTAACACGAGAATCATGTAGATTGACAAATTTTCACGTCCGCTTCGCCAATATTTTATTCTATTTTATTTTCAATTACACGGACAAAAACTTATCTACATTATATATATATATATATATATATATATATATATATATATATATATATATATATATATAGATACTTATTAAATTGTTGGGCGCCATGCACAAATAACTATACGTATAATTGATTTGTACCAAAATTTTTTTATTTTCAATAAATATTTATCAATTACACATGAGCTGTATTTTTGAACGTACCCCGTTTTCAGTGATTTGAAGTTTAAAACATTGATGTCAAATTTCTTTCTCAGGTGAGTTCAGATGAAAATATAATTATTATTAGAAAAAATCAAAGCAGTGATTCAAAAACACAAATACAAACTTTTTTTAAAATAATACAATCATGTCATTGAGTGCAGTTTTTATGTAAAATTTATAAATCATCTTATCTATACCTAATTAAATTTTCAATATTATTCAATATGCACTGTATTCTTTTACGGGATTTAGGATTATTAAATCTGGCAACATTGTATAAATGTCTAAACGGTTAAAATGACTAGTATCTTAAAATATGTGATTTTATTTTAAAATAATCCAAAAATAATTTAATGCGTGTTGTTATTATTAAAAGTGATCTTGTTGCAGTGCAAATTAAACAATTTATCTTATTATTAACTAGAACTATTCATAATAAGCTTAGCATATATCTATTTTATCAAATTATTTTCTGGCAAGTCAAAAATTTCTATATCTTACACATTAAATAAATACCTTTTAAATCTCCAGAAATTTTTTCATTACCTTGTTTTAGATTTCTTCCATAGTTTTTTTACATATATAAAGAAAAACTTAAAAAATCCTTTCTCCTTTGTAATACTTAAATATTTCTCGCTGCTACTTGCTTATTGATATAATTTATTTACTAATCTATTAAACTTCTTTTCCTCCCTTTAAAATTGACTTTCAATCCCCAGATATTTTTTATATCTAAGCTCTATGTTTCTTCCTTTTTTTAAAAATTTTAATGTAATTTCTATTACAGATTAATCTGCATTGTCTTCCTATAATTTTTTCTTTTATAAAATAACAAATGAAAAATTTTGAGGTTATGGTCCGGTTAATAAAAAGACTAGCGATTTTTACACTATAACCGATTAATATCCACTCCTTCTTTTACTTTTCAAAATGTTACTTTTTACAAACCAGACTAACGATATTTACTGTACAACTGGAGGACCTGTACTCCCTTAAAAAAATGAATTTTGGCTTTAATAGTAGGTGGTGATGCAGTATAAATTTTTGTTTCATTTTTTTTCTGCTTGTTCGGCCATCTGACGTGAACTGGTAACTAGATGGAATTTTAAGCTTTAAAACACAAAATCAAAATAGATTCCTAATTGCCAATTTTTGATCAGATTTTGATATTTTATTGATATAATGAAATTAATATTCTATTTAAAGACAATAAATTATGATTTATGTAAATTTTGGACTTTTCTTGACATTTTGATATATCTACACTTTAATCTTGATTATCATTTAGCACATAAAATTGATAAATAAAATTTGATTATATATACCAAATTTTACATATACATTTAAATTTTAATTGTAACTTGCTGAAATTAATAATTCCTGTTCTATTAATATTATAATCATATTTAACACGGTTTTACCTACAATTAGGTACTATTTTATTCTAGTTTCTTATTAAAATTAACTTAGAATTTACATTTTCTTGTACTATTCTTACCCATTATTTATTTCCTTTTTTGTTTGACTTTTTTATAATCAAAAACTTATCACACCTGAGAAAAGGTGATTACCTGTACAATATATACGAAGTAAATTGCGATCAGTAAATGCAAACTTCGTTCCAATCCTATCCTTTCCGTGTTAGAGGTTGCACAATTGGAATAAATTGCGATAAAACACAATCCATCTCATTCCACCACCATCGAGATGATGGCCTACCTGTACCACCATACCGAGAAGAAAGTCAAAACTTACCCTCCCCGCCACAGTGATATGGCAGAGGTACATGTTTCGTTTCTACTAGACTCACTAGGGTACCGACATGCCCCTGTCTGGGCGAAGGATAGATCGGAAGGAAGCATGCAACACTGAACGCGGCTTCGCCGACCTCCCGCCAGATGGCATATATGTTTATGTGGCTTTCACGGATTCCTCCGTGTGAGATGCAATAGCAGTGGATACATCCACATTATGCCGTTGTAGTGCTGAAATCACATTCAGCAAACGTACAACTATATGCAACTCCGTATATATATATATATATATATATATATATATATATATATATATATATATATATATATATATATATATATATATATATATATATATATTGTTTTAACTCTCTCTCGCTCCCTCTTAAAAATATTCTACACGTTTTTTTACAGGAGTATTAGTTCGAAACAAAATTTTTATATCCTAGTTAATAACCCAGTATACAGAAAAATGAGATACTTAGAAGAATTGGCTGCTAAAACTTTGAAGTCAACAGAGTTTTTATCAAATAGAGAAAAATGTTTTTAAATTGAAGTAAAATTCGAAAAGTTACAGTCATTTAATATATAGAAGAAAAAAGGGTATTTTCACTTGCTTTATAAAAAAAAATAGCGTATGTACTTATTTGCATGTCACTCTGTTTAAGGAATTGATTTGAACTATCTATTCAATGTTAAATAATCAATTTATGGGTACATTATACATATGCCCGAACTTAAATAAGGGTATGATATACTCATTTCAATTCTGACGGTGAATAGAGAGAATGGATGTCAAAGTCAGTAAGGCAAGAGTAATTCACATAAAATCCCTCATTAAGCCTGTATACAACATTTCACGCACAGAGGAGCGACGCGTGCTCTCGCCGAAGTCTGCACTGGACAGGCAGTGTCGTGCAGACCCTCCCACTAGATTATTAAAGGGGAAAATGAATTTTCGATCTGAGATCGGGTTGAGAATAAGTCGATACTCTAGTAATTTTAATATTCTATTGTAAAAATGTTATACGGCTTTTAAGTTCTGTTATTAGTTGGCCATGACGGCGAGGCGTGGCGAAAATAAAACAATCGAACCCTACAGAATTGTCACTATTTCTTGCCATTTGACATTCATTAATAATAATTATGCCGGGGCGATTAAATTACAAGCACGAAGATTATTTAAACTTATTTGTTATTTATGGAGAATGTGATAGAGTTATTTAAAGAACATGCGATTCATTTGCGATCTGATATCTGAAGAAACAGAAACCAACACTACTAACTGTTAAAAAGATTATAAAAAACTTCAAGAACTTTGGATCCTTAAAAGCACAAAGAAATAGAAATAAACCAATTATTAATAATGAAAATATTGAAAGTACAATTTTATTATATTTCGCCGCATATCCGACAATATCTACAAGGCAAGTAGCATTATGTCAAACATCAGTTTTAAGGATTTTATTTAAACATAATTTTTAACCCTATGTATATTCCATAGTACAATATTTAAAGGGAACTGATTTTCCACGAAGAGTAGAGTTCTGTCAATTTATTTTACTTCGGTCACAAAAAAATGCTGGTTTTTTGGATAACATTATTTGGTCGGACGAAGCGAAATTCACAAAAAATGGATTGTTTAATCGACACAATTCTCACTATGGAGCAACTCAAACGTACATCCATTTAGAGAATTAAATTTTCAAGAGTCTTGGCAGTTTAACGCGTATTGTGCTCTAAGCGATGACAGCGTTAGCCCTAGGATTCTACTAAGATAATCTGAATGGTTAGTTACCCATTTTTAAAGACTTCTAGATACAAAATACGTTTTTTAACTTATAGGTGAGCGCTACTTCGACATCTTGAGAAATTTGGAAGTGAACTATTTAGATGACTTGCCGCTGGCTGATCATAGAAATCTATTTTATCAACATGACGGGGCGCCTCCAAATAATAGTCATTTAGTTAAGAATCATCTGCAAAACTTGTTTTATGATCAATGGATAGCCAAGAATGGGCCACATCTTTGGCCACCTCGTTCCCCCGACCTAACAGTACTTGATTTTTTTATTTGGGGGACAATCAAAAATAAAGTATACAACACCGCATAACCACTATGGAAGATTGCATGCAGCACGTCAGAATAGCATTTGAGGAACTTAATCCTCAGTCAAGAAAAAGAGCCACTCATGAAGAGTTCCTGCTTAGGTGCGAAAAAAGTTTGGAAGTTCAAGGGCGTCAATTTAAACTCCAATAATTTTTGTAACTTTATTTTATTTACAACTGGTTATATTCCTATTTCTTTTAGCTTTTATAGATCCAAAGTTCTTGAAGTTTTTTATAATCTTTTTAACAGTTGTTAGTGTTGGTTTCTGTTTCTTCGGATATCAGATCGCGAATGTATCCCATGTTAAGGAAATATCACATTCTCCATTAATAATAAATAAGTTTAAATGATCTTCGTGTATGTAATTTAATCGCCCCGGCATAATTATTATTAATGAATGTCAAATGGCAAGAAATAGTGACAATTCTGTAGGATTCTTAAAAGCCTTATAACATTTTTACAATAGAAAAAGGTTGAATTGCCAATATTTTGAAAACTACAAATTTTTGGAATCCACAACTTTATACAAAGCGACTTATTTTTAATGCTTAATATGATAAAATTATGAAAATATGTGCTTTCTGTTTGAAAAAATTGACCTTAAACGATTTTTTAAATATAATTTTTATTATTCTTTTTTGACCACTCTGTACTAATAATTTTCAAAATAACATAAAAAGACTACTAAAGTTGATGGTCGTTTACGAGAAAACTAATCCAAATTAAATAATAAAGATGTCCTTATAGGAAAAATTTATAGTTAAGTTTTAGTCTGCAAACATCATTTTTGACATAAAAATTTAAATATGTCCCAAACGGTGAGACTTAAATATAAAGTATTATACATAAAAGATATCTAGAATTTTACGTACAAATCAAAAATGAAATAATATAGGGTGTTTTATTTAAAATAAACAAGTTCACATCTACTTTCGGTATAAACGGAAGTGCCGCTACCTTGAAAATATTTTAGCCGATTGTCCTCCATGCACGTTAGTAAACTATCAAATTTTCAGATTCTTCCTAATTATAGTTTTCCCACAATCGATCGTTAAAGTTCCCGGAGAATCATCCTGTATATTTTGTGAGGAATTGGCTCATTGTCATCTGAGTTTTTTCTTTAACTTCTTTATGAAGCTGCAATGCTTCGTTTAGATATATGATACGCTCTTGGTGATGATTATTTTAGTGCAAACTAATACTTTGCTGATATTTTACCTGATATGGAAAATTAATAGGAATGATATCATTATCTCAGGCTTGTGGCAAAATGCACCGGATTATTTTCTCGCAGATCTTAGTTTTGTCGCTGAAACCGGGTCTGTACCGACTGTTTCATACATATTGGAAAAATTAATGGTCCACTAGAGATTCTTCTTCATCCAGCCCTTTGCGTCCACTGCTGGATATAGGCCACCCTCATTCTTGTCCATTGTGCTCTATCTTAAGCGATTTGCATCCAATTTACTGCAATTCTCTTGAGATCGTCAGTCCAACGAGTAGGGGTCTTCCCCTTCTTCTTTTGTCCACCTTCCATCACTGATTCGGGCGACATGTCCGGCCCAGTTCCATTTGCGTGTGGCAATTCCGGAAATTACGTAGGCAACTCCCGTCTTTCGTCTCAGGTCTTCATTTCTAACTCGGTTATGCAGCGATATACCTAGCATTGATCTTTCCATCTTTCTCTGAGCTATTTGCAGCGTTTTAGAAGTTGCTGTTGTCAGTGTCAAAGTTTAGGCACCGTAGGTCATAACCGGTAACACACATTGGTCAAATGCTTTACATTTTAAAGAAATTGGTATATCGCTTTTAAAGATGTCTTTAAGTTTTCCATAGGCTGCCCATGCGAGATTTACTCTTCTCAGTAGTTCGTATGTTTGATTATCTCTTGTGACCTTTATTTCGTGTCCAAGGTATATGTATTTTTCCATAAGCTTCACTTCGTTGTCTTCAATATTGATATTTCCACCAGGTACCAGATTGGTCATAAGTTTTGTTTTTGATATATTTATTTTAAGACTCACATTGGCGCACACTAGCTGAAGTTCATGTAACATTGTACATATCTCCTTGAGATTATCGGAAAACAAAACTATGTCGTCCGCGAATCTCAAATTTGTTAATCTTTGGCCGTCTACATTCAGGCCTCTTTTTTCCCAGTTAAGTTTGTTACAGGCGTATTCTAATACTGCAGTAAACAGTTTAGGCGATAAAGTATCACCCTGTCGGACTTCTCTGCCAATTGGGATATGATCCGTATTTCTGTGTAGTTTCACCGACATAGTTCCATTCCTGTATATATTGTAAATTAACTTTGTATACCGATAGTCAGTGCAGTATGCTTGTAATGCTTCCATAATTTTGTCAAACTCTACCATATCAAAGGCCTTATGGAAATCCACAAAAGCCAGAACGAGTGGTCGATTGTATTCGATAGTTTTTTCTATTACCGTTTGGATGCCTTGTAGGTTATCGTTTGTTGCAAACCCAGTACGAAACCCCGCTTGCTCTATTTGTTAGTAGAAATCAAGTTTTTTGTCAAGTCGATTCGTTACTATTTTTGTTAGGAGTTTATATAGGTGACTAAGAAGACTTACTGGTCTGTAGTTTTCCAAATCATGGGATCTCCTTTTTTATAAATCAAAATTACCTCAGCATTGTGCCACTTGTCGGGTATTGTACTGTCCAAAAGGCACATATTAAAAAGTTCTTTTATTTTTTTAAGTAGACAAACACCTCCGATTTTGATTGCATCAGTAACTACACCATCTTCACCTGGAGATTTGTTATTCTTAGTTTTTCTCAGGGCTAGTTTTATTTTATCTATTGTGATTTCCGACATTTGTTCTGATTCTTGGTTGACAATGCCTTTTTTCCTTGTCAATATTTTTGGTACTTGATGTTTGCTATTTTCTTTATTTTGGCTTCTGTATATTAATTTGTAAAAATCTTCTACTATTTTAAGGATTTCCTCTCTGTCTGTTGAAAACTGAGCATTCTTATCTCTCACTTTGTTTATTTGTCTTGTTTCCGTTCTCAATACTTTCATACTTTTATTGTCCTCAATGGTATGTTCGATGTGTTCTTGATTGTATTTTCGAGTGTCTTATCTAACAGCTTTGGATATTTCTTTATATATTTTTTGTAGTTCGTCAGTTTTAGTGTCCGTTTCGCTTCTCATTCCTCTTCTTTTCCGCATTAGTTGTCTGGTATTTTGACTGAGCTTCTCTTCTTTTTAGGTTTTAGGACAAAACTTGTTCTGAATTTTAAAAAAGAGGAAATTTTTATAACCAACTTATATTACAAAGATTAACGGAATCTTCAGTAGACTCAGCGTTAAGATATCTAATTTTTGACAAGTACTGCTTTATGACATCGAGTCAGTGAGGTGTATACAGTGAAGTTAAAAGCTCACCTTTCAATGAACACAGTTTATAAATAAATTTGCAGCTTAAAGACCTAACTTCGGTTTATAATTGATAATGATTAAAGATACAACTTAATCGGAACATCTTTCAAACAAACAGATATAAAGAAAATGTAACTTCGAATGCCCTTTAGTTACTAATAAAAGATTTCCAAGCACAGTTGGCGCAATCCTGTCTACGAACTGTGAAACTTCATACTTGATTGGTTTACATTTGTTTTAATCCTGTTTATATATCTTCGATAATAATAAATCCAATCTCTCCAAACCATAATTCTCAACAAAAAAATTACATTCATTGTGCCCATTATAAGCGCGACAGGTAAATAAGGCTCGTATTAAAATATTTTTATTTTGAGAGCCGAAACTTATTCGATATTCGAACATAATGGTCGGCCATTGTACTCGGATTTGTCGGTGCACTATTTGGGGAACGAGTAAGTTATTTCAAACACAATAGTTCATTAGTTTATCGGATCAGATCGGACCGGTCATTAATCTTCCGTACCTGATGGACTATGGAGTTTTCGGTCAAGAATAACTTAGGCCCGGTATACATTATAATTGAAAATGTTTCTAGGAAATGGACAGAAAGAGTTTGCAAGTTAGAATAACGGAAAAATGATGATAATTTTTTCAGTAATTCGGTTTTATATGTTTACCTGCTATAGAACATGTGAAAAATTACTGGATCGATTCCATTCCATATATATATATATATATATATATATATATATATATATATATATATATATATATATAATGACGATTAGGGTATTTCACCCGCACAAAGTACGCCCGAAAATAAAATTTGTAAAACATTGTTATTATTTTATTTCTGAATTTATAATTTCAATTTTCAAAATATTGCCAAAATTTTATTAAAAATTATTATTTATTTGTTGAGCACCAGGTAAAAAATAATTATAATAAATTATAACTATTCTTTACCAATTTGAAGTATTTTCAATTTTCTAATTTTCTATATAAATATACGTACCTGTAAATTGACTCCTTCTCAGGTGAGTTCAGTGGTTTATAAGATATCAATCAGACAATCAATACACAGAATGATTTAAACACAAAATATAAATTTTATTTAACAATAAAAAAAATGGCACAATATTATTAATTATTACTAGATGAAATTTAATGGTCAATACTTTTATCTTTCATCCAACATTATTTTTTATCATTATTATTTATTAGTTACTTTTATCTACCATGCATCGACTTTTAACAACCTGGATCACAAATTGGTAACGTTTAATCGTTTACTAGATGGCTATAGTGCAGTTTTATATGGAAAGCGTCGTTTATTTCGTAAAAACAATATTATTTTAAACAAAATATCGTGTGCTGTGTTGTGATACGAGTAGTTCAAATAGTTTCACACCTTATATTTATGATGATAAATATTATTATATTCCAACAGGTTAGTATAGCAAATTATAATTTATTAATTTAAGTATTTTTATTTTAAGAAAAGTTAGGTTAATATTGGATGCTAGTCTTCAATGTCTACGAAAAATTAAAGCTTTGTTCTGCCTTATCTAATATAAATACCTTGTTATGTTTTCTTTTATTTGGTCCCAATCAATACAATTCCAGTAATTTTATTTATTTTCTTCTTTAAAAATCCTCCAAATCTCCAAAAAATATTTTAGCTGGCTCGTTGAGCCATGTTCTTCCTAATTCACTACAAATTAATGTTTTCTATATTCTTCTTATCACAATATTATCGTATTTGTTGTTGTCTGAGAGTTGCACAATTATTTTACAGGACAGAACTTATAAACTTTTACTAATTTCTTATTAAATTCTTTTTACTCGACAACGACAAAAACACATAATCTCCTTTAAAACCAAAATATTTAACTTTTGTTTTCTTGTGACGTTAGAAGACTTATGTATTTTTAAGCAATTGAAAATTTGAGACTATGTAAATTTTCGGGAGCTCGAAAAAAAACGCAGTGTGATAAATTCAACTGTCTCGAAATTTCCACGCCTTGACTTTTTATAGTTGGCCAAAACATAAGAAATTTCTGCATTATGATTGGTCAGATTTTTTGACACCTGGCAACTTGACAAATCTTAATACCTTGAAAAATTAAATTTTATGATGGCTTTTTAATTTTACCATTTTGACTGGAATTTTAATGTTTTTATAATATATTGACATAATATATATTAAAATTGATAAAAATTAACACTTGGCATCTTACAATTTATGACAATTTTAATCAAATTTTGTTCATAACAACTCTAAAATGTTTATTGTTGCTTTAATATTATTACCCTTTTATTAAGCAAAATTTTCTTAATATATTAGGTCCAAAATTGCTTAAAATAAGCTTAAATTTACCTTATAAACTAATTAAACCTATGTTACATTCTATAATTTTATATAACATATGGTTTTAATTTATACATAATTTCTTTAATAACTCTTAAAACTAAAACATTCTTCTTATATTTCATACATTTGTGTTTATTTGTCACTATTCATGGTATTTTTGGCTGAATTTTGCACTAATTTTTCCATTTCACGCACTTTTGTGTCTTATGAGTGATTGTTTTAATGGGACAAAGGACGATGTATAACACTTCATTATTAGTTTTTATTCATTTAAATATATATATATATATATATATATATATATATATATATATATATATATATATATATAAAGAAATATGTCATATTTTTTTCTAAGAATATAAACAATTCTCAATTATTTTATTTATTCAAGAATTTTGGATATTATTGTCTTTTTCTAAGATTTTATCTGTTTATTTACACTACGATTTCAACAATACATCTTATAGTATGCTTATATCTAATTTTATCCTATTCTAAACCAAATCTACTGGCATATTAACCATTAAAATACATCATTTAACCTCTCTGTGTCTAATTTCTTCTCTTTTTATCTCAAATAAAACTGAGTCTGAGCACTTATTTATATAATATATATATATATATATATATATATATATATATATATATATATATTATTGTATTCCGGAGATTTTAAATGTAAATGGTATTATAATCTAATATATATATATATATATATATATATATATATATATATATATATATATATATATATATGTCCCCTTAGTTTCCCGAAATTACAATAAGAATAGACCCAAAAGTTTACACAGCGGTGTTTCGTCCACGATGCCAGCGGTTGGCATCAGTGGGTCCGCTGGCATCTTTACCAGACACTTTGTTTTGACGTACTTATATATAGTTGGAACTGATATTTGTACTTATTTTTGGACGGGATGTGTCGGTAGGATATTAATTATTTGTGGCATTTCTCTTTATCGACCAGACATCGTGATTTTAATCTTATTCCGTAGTACTACGAGAATATATATATATATATATATATATATATATATATATATATATATATATATATATATATATATATATATATTCTGTCAAAATAAGCATTACCTCCATCTTATTCTTATTGGATTAATAAAACATTCCAAACAATAATTATTGTGACCTGGGCTTTAGACAATTAAAACGCAAATCATTGCCTAAATTCTTAGATAATTATTTTATCATGTATCGGTGAACGAAAACATGAAATACATGAATGCAGAATTCATGTCAAATTTTAATTAGATTTTGATTTGATTCTTCGACTCGAAAATACAATTATTATTATTATAACCGTCTGTTAAAAAGGAAATTAAAAATTCCCTGGTAACACTATCAGGACAAAAGAATTATAATTTGAAATATATATAAGCGCACAAACAAGTTATACAATTATAAAATAAAAGCAAGAAGTTGTATTGTGCCCTAAAAATATTATCTACATTTTTGTATTGTAATAGTCCGGGAGCTCGGAGAATTTTCGTAACGGATGAAAAGACATGGCTCTACCAAAGTTTTTTATATGTATTTTGATCCCCTAATTACGAATATCGAGAGTGGATTCCCGAAAAATTATTAGGTAATTTATTATAAAGATTTATTACTTAATTACATATTCATTGAATGATGTATAAGTGATTAAAGTAGATTAGATAGTGATATTAGGTTCAGTTTATTTTGAAATATCCACAGTGCCAGAGTCAGCTAGCTCATATTGTCGTGGATTGGACGGTAGTTTTTTAGGTCGGTGGGATCGCCTCTCTTATGCATGATTATCATTATGGCATTGTTTCATGAAGTTGGGATTTGTCTGGTCTCTAAATAGGACTTTGAGAGCATTTATTAATTTTTGCCCTCCTGCTTTAATACTTTCAATAACAATGCCATCTTCTTCTGGGGCTCTATTGTTTTTCATTTCTTGTAAGGCCACTTCAATTTCTAATGATGAAATTTCTGGCATATCTTCTGAGCCTTGATTGCAGACATTTGGAATGTTTATTAGGTCATTGTCAATGGTGTACTTTTGTATAATGCGCTGTAGAAATCTTCCACTATTTGGAGTATTTTTTCTCTACCTGTTGTAATTGTACCTGTTGCATCGCGGAGTTTATGAATTTCTTTTGTTCCTTCTGCCAGGTTTCTTTTAAGTATTTTTAAGCTTTTATTCTGCTCAATTACATCGGATATGGCTTCCGATTTGTATTTTCGTATATCTCTTCTTATAAGCCTTGATATTTCTCTGCTATTTTCCTGAGTTCTTCTGTTCCATTTTTCTTCGTCTTTCAATAAGCCCTTTTGTGTGTTGACTTAATTTGTCACATGTTTTATTTTATTTATTACAATACATTTCTACGGCGTTTTTTTAGGATGTTTACTATTTGGTTATTTGTTTCCTCCAGGTCTATGGTTTCCAAAGTTTGGAGTCCGTTTTCAACATATTCTGTGTATTCAGAGAGATTTTCTGGGGTTTGTCCATCTTCTTAGGTTCTTTCCTGTTACTAGTTTGGCTCTTTCCCTCTTAATATTTATTACTACTTTTCCTCTCACTGCTCGATGGTCACTATATGATTTACTTGCTATAAAATGTAAGAACAGCATTTTCTGAAGTTGTTCTTATCAAAAGTTCAAATTTACGGCGCCATCTAAAGTTTAAAACTAAAAAAATGGTAGTTCCGGAAAGACTTAGTCTCTACATATAGACTCTTTAGATTATCCAAATAAAATTCAAGATACTTGTATTTAATTATAAAATTTACTTAAATAAAAATTCTTGTTAGCTGTAACAATAAATGATAAACAAAAATTTTAAAGACGTAGCTTATAAATAATAAAGCGAAAATTACATAATTTGCTAACGAAATTGCAATTTCATTTATAATACGATTCTATATTTCTTTTTGTTATAAATTCAAACAATACAGCTACTTATCTGGTTGTGAGTACTAGCTGTCGGGCTACAGTCACTAAAAAATGGTCTTCGTTAATTGAATGCTCGGAAACTGGACTGCCCTCCAATATTTTAATATTCCCTTGTGTGTAGACACATGTTAGGTAAAAAATTACTGGAAAACCAATAAAATTAGAATATAAAACTAGAAATTATCACTACAAAAAAGGTGTTTGACGAAATAACATAAATAATTAAAAAATTGTCATTCATTAAAAGAGGAACACATATCATCTAACCCGTAGTCATTAACAAATTAATTTATCTATGCTGTGAGCCACCATCCAACCACCGCTGAGGTAAATGACGTAGGGGTGGAACCAGCCTCTCTCTTTGGGGAGGGGGGAGCGATATCCTACCTTGCTCGCATGACATGCGAAAATATGTTGACATAATTAATATAATGTGTCATAAGTCCAATCTACCAAAATCATATAAATGAGGTTCAGATAGATCGATGTTTCTAATGCAATAGACCAGCAAATCTATATTAAGCAGGTCATAAACCCAATAAACCACCTAACTACGAGGATAGTTCGATAAGTTCTCGGCCTGATATCACATAATGCAAATGATCCAGTAATGAAGCGTAATACGCCCTGGTGATGATCTTGCCTTGTTCTAAAAAAAAGCACCACTCCATGTGAATCCCAAAAAAACTGTTGCCATGACTTTTCCTGCAGACGGAACCGTTTTTACTTTTTTTGGCGCACTTTCACCTGCTGTTTAGACTGCTGCTTTGTCTCTGGCGTATAATGGTAAATCCATGTTTCATCTACAGTTATAAAAAGTCAAAGAAAGTCAGCAGGATTGCGTCTGAATAAGTCCAAACACTCTTGCGAAATGTTCATTCGAAGGCGTTTTTGGTCGACTGTTAACAAACGCAGCACCCATCGCGCAGAAAGCTTTTCATGCCAAGAACATCATGTAAAATGTAGTGGACACGATCTATCGAGATGTTTGCTATACCAGCAAGCTCTCCTACTTTCAGTCGGCGGTCATGAAGTGCGACATTGTGAATTTTTGTGACAATATTGTCAGTTGTATCGGTTTTTGGACGTCCCGAGCGATCATCATCTTGAATTGATGTACGACCACGATTAAATTCTGCAGCCCATCTTTTTACCGTCGAAAACGAGGGAGAAGAATCCTTTAAAGTAGAATCTAACTCATTTTTAATATCCGTAGGAGTTAAACCCTTTAAAACAAAATACTTTATAACCGCTCGAACTTCAATTTTATCCATGTTTCACAAAATATCGAACCTTATGTGTTCACTCGATTGCCACAAACAAGCAACTGAACGCAATCATTTAAAATTTTGCAGGGCGTCATCTCAAGGTTCATGCTTACAAAATATTATAGTTATTTGATCCTACTAGCGCCCTCTCTCTTTCAGACCGAGAACTTATCGAACCATCCTCGTAACTGGGGGACAGCAAGTTGCAAAAGAAATTTTCTTTTTGGTATAATATATTTATAATGGGTGTCCCAAAATTTACGTAAGATTTGAATTAAGTTTTTTTAAATTGTAATTTCTTTATTGAATTATACAGTAAATAGGATAGGGTTGTCCATGGAATAGCACATCTGGAAATTGATCTTAATGGCTTTGCTGCCACAGACTCACCCTTTTGTCGAAATTTTCTATGACCATTTTGCATAAATTTTGTTGATGCAGTATTGACTCTCCTCCTTCCATACATGGATGGTTATGGACTTGTTGGCATAGACATTTTACTTTAAATAACTCCCTAGAAAAAAATCCAGTTAAATCACATGATCGAGAAAGTACACGACCAAGAAATATCTCATGAGGTAATTGAATGGTTTTACGGGTTATATGGCATGTGGCATCGTCTTGTTGACATCACATGTTATCCACATCAGCATCATTCAATTTAGGTAGAAAGAACGCGGTTATGTCGCGATATCGAGCATCAGCAAGAGTCACTACTTAACCAGCCGCATTTGCGAGGAAGTATTGTCCAATGATGCCTCCAGTCCAAAATCCGCACCAAACACTGACATGTGGTGGATGCATTCATTTTCCGACAATCACATGCAGGTTCTGTGAACTCCAAGTGTAGCAATTTCGACGATTAACGAAGCCATCAAGGTTTGAAAAATCAGGATTTACTTGTTGATGTTTAATAATTCATTCAACGAAATCGCTATTCGCTATTTTTAAAATATCGATATCTCAAAAACTATTTAATTTATATAAAGGTAATATTACACTAAAAATGATAGTATGGCATTGTTCATACCTTCGAAAATGAATTTCTTTTAGACTTGAAGATACAGTTACTATTAAATTTGTCGTTTCTACGTACCTCTTTGAAATAAATTGTTTTTCATTTTAGCTTAACGTCGCAAATCTCCGACGCCACTTCTTGCCGTCTTCGTCGTCGGAACGCCGTTTCGCGATGCGGCGATTGTCCCCCCTTAACACGTTGTCGCGGTTTCCATGGAAACGGCGGTTCCCAGCGGGGGGCGGGGCAATCGATATCCCCCCGTCAAGGGTGCGTACGGCAGGCAACACGACAAGGGGGGATTAGATAGATTAAGTTTTTGTTGACATATTTAGGGAACACGAAAAGTTGGGGAGAAAGTGAGATAGATTGAAACTGTTTCGAATTGTGACGGAAAGAGAAGGAAGGAAGTTGTTGCTTTAAAATGTGATTTAATAGATAAAATATATTTGAACAAAATGGTTTTATTAATATGAAACTTTTGGAAATCAAAACAGGACAAGTTAATTTTTTTTTATTTGTACATAATCAGGACAGTGCCAGAGAAAAATAAAAAGTAAAAGATAAATTAAAAAATGTTTCATATTGAAAATAACTGTAGATTTAATTATCTCTTTGCCCTGCGCCGCAACAGCTGAAGGGGTTAATAATTAAGGGTCGACTGATATATATCCATATGATCATTATACACTCATAGACGACATTATCATATTTTTTATAATCACTATTAACTAAAGTTACAGTGGTAGTCACAGAAATAGTAAAATCGCAGAAATTTATATTAAAACATAATTTGAAGATTAATCTGTGAGCACCGTGAATTTTGTAGCCGATGAATAAACATGGGTCCATTAAAGCTTTATATATATATATATATATTTCCTTCCTAATTACCAATATCGAGAGTGAATTCTCGAAAAATGGGCAAATAATTTATTATAAACACAAAAGATGTTAATAATTAAAAAAATATATTTTTTTTGTAAAACAGAAAATATTATTTTATTCCTTGGTCGATTCTAAGCAAAAATTGTCTCTTGTGATTTCTCCGTCTGACAGTTTTTTAGTTAGAAAACATTTAAAAATGGCCTTTTTTGCCCCTTTTCAACAAGAATAACTTTTGCTAATATATATGTATTATCCTTTGGAAAAAATATATACAAACTGTTTATTTCCTGCAAATAAAACGCTGGTCCTGTCTCCATACACCTTTCGATATATATATATATATATATATATATATATATATATATATATATATATATATATATATATATATATAAATTAAAAATAACCAGCATACAGTCTGGCACCAAGTTATGCGGGTAATATCTTGCCGATACTTTACGATATGGCGATTTTACAGTTGTTTTCTGTGCATTTTGCTCAGGGTTTGTTACAGCTCCACTGATGACCATTAAGTGGTCGAAACTAGTATGGAGAGAGAACCAGAGAGGAATTCGCAAAGAATATAGTGTCTGTCCTCTTTCTTAGCGGTCGTATATATATATATATATATATATATATATATATATATATATATATATATATATATATATATTAGCAACTATTTAAATACGGCAAAAAAATGGATTTATGTATTTATTACTGAAATCTTAATTATTAACTTTTGTATTACTTCGATGAATGTATAGATGTCGTTCGACTGGTGATATTTTTCAGTCTGACATCGAAAAGTCGGTGTTTAATATTCTACCGATATGTCTCGGAATTTATATTTTATGTAGACAATTGTTTCCTATGCATGTTACCCTTGATCGATACAGCTCCACTAAGAAGACCATAAGTTGGTCGAAATGCATATGGAGAGGAGAGACTGTTCGTATATATATATATATATATATATATATATATATATATATAAGCAACTATTTAAACACGGCAGAAAAATAGATTTATTTATTTCTTTCTGAAATATTAATTTTGGTAATTCTTGGAGAAGGTATTATTTACATATCTCCTATTTTTGGAGCCGAAAAAAAATTTATTTTCACTCATATAACTTGTATTTTCCGAAAAGTACCTTTAAATTTTGGACATTTATAGTAAAATACACAAAACTACAGAATATTTAATCATTTTCTTTAACAAAATTTACATAAATAACAGCAGAAAAATACGAATTTTCCATAAAACGTATGAAAACCGTTGTTTTGTCGTTTTATACTGTTTCTAGGCATGCATGGTTGGTTGCATACGATTTAAATCCCAACATGTGATGCGGTGTTGCCACGTTTACGTGGATTTTAAATTCCATTAGGATGGAAAACTTAATTGTGGTCATTCCAGTATTATTGCGTAAAATGTGAGTAAACGTACAGAATCGGGATGCCAAACATAAACAGATCGTTCGGCAAGCTACGTTCATCTAAATATCGTACAGGAAATTCTCAGCTACATCAGATGGATTTGAGGGCACGTGCTGAAAAATTATATATAGCTTCCTGATTAATTAAAGTTAAAACAAAACTCTGTTATTTTTCTCAGCATAAAGTTTATATATTTTGAAAATGAAGTATTATGCTCAATATAATGGAAAATATTAAAATAAAAAAATTGAAGCAGGACATTAACACATGCAATAATAGCTATAATAACTGAAGTTCTTTATGCTACTGTATTGTTTATTTTATTATTAGATGCTTATAAACTGTGTTTTTAGAGGTTTGATTTTTAAATTGGCAACACTATTTCTAATGACTGTAAATTTGACTGTTGACAGTTGGCATGTAGTCAGTACGTTCTGCCATTTCACCTTGAATAGACTTACGCCAGAACAAGGCTTGGAAATTGTGCAAATTTATTTTGAGAAACATGGTTCACTTCGCCAAACTTACCTTGCGGTACGTTCATTTTACGGTCAACATAACCCATCCGAGCAAGTTATTCGGCAAATCTTGAATAGTTTTTGCACTATGTACATTCTGGTTGATAATAAGCATCCACAAAGACGCCATACAGCGTGCACAGAAGAAGTTATTGGTGCTAGTGTTGAGGAGGACCTGAGTCCATTCGCCATCGTGCACAACAATTGGAACTCAGTTCATCCACTTTGTAGAAGATCTTGCGGAAAAATCTTGGATTACGCGCTTTCATGATCCAGCTTGTGCAAGAGTTGAAACCGCGAAACAACAATATTCAACCTGATCCTCTTTTGCAACACAAAACTTTGTTCAGCAATGAGGCTCATTTTTAGTTGAATGGCCACGTTAATAAACATAATTGCCGAATTTGGAGCGGAAAAAATCCAGAAGCCTTTATGGAGACTCCCTTATATCCATTAAAATCACTGTTTGGTGTGCTTTAAGGTCAGGTGGGATCATTAGCCTATATTTCTTTAAATATAATGCCGGCCAGAATGTTACCGTCAATGGAGATCGCTATAGAGCCATGACTCCTGACTTCTTCATTCCTCAGTTAAATGGTATTGATGTGAGAGAGGTTTGGTTTCAATAAAATGGTGCAACATCAATTTATTGCGGGAAACATTGGCTTCCATATGTCCGAAATTATATTTAAACACTATGGCATATCTTTTAAATAAAGCGCAAACCATGGCTGTTAACGTTATTTATACGTGTTTTATTTCATTATGAAATTGTATACCTCTAAAAAACACTCTTTTATTAATAAATAAAAAATAATTGGTCAGGTAATTTCTTATAAACAAAAAAAATTGTTTGTTGTATAAAGAAAAACAGAAATTTATTTACAAGGGTTCACCTATTGCACATAATCCATTATAGCTATATATATATATATATATATATATATATATATATATATATATATATATATATATTTCTGAAATTTCTTGGGTATGAGGTTTTTTGTTTTTAAAACAATCTAATCAAAATTTGACGTTTCGTCCATTTTTTTTGGGCTTTATCAAAAATATATTGTCAGTCAGTCTATGGATAAAATCTACAGAGAAAAACAGAACAATCAGCCATCACTGAAACAATTAAATACACTTAAAATAGACATACATATTTTATAACTAACACACTGTACAATATTAAAAATGTAAATTTAAAATTCTTTGCTAGATACGCACCCGTTGTAGTTGTGCCGTATATAATTCAACTAAGAGTATACATTGTCAGTATGAATAGAAGGAATTTGGTATTATCAGTAAAAGTTTTTTTTTTTAATATATTTTTATTAATTATTTGTGGAGCAATTATTATATTATTTAAGAATCAGATATTTTTTTTGGTATTTTAGTGTTGTATTTGTTATAATTTTTAATGCAGTTTTTAATTAATTAGGTTATTATAAATCTGGCTAAGATTTTTTATATCTTGTTTGTCATTTACGACATGCTTTTCTTTTTTAATATGAATCATCTCCTTAATAAGCAGTTTGCGGTAGATTTATGTGTCACTGAAACTACTAAGAGTATAAATTCCTTAAATTTTCAAAAAAAACACACTTACACAAAAAATAAAAAATGAAATACCTTTAGAGATTTTTACGAAATTTTTAGAATATGAAACCTTAAAATATGAAAAAATTTTTAATTATATAAAACTTAAAAATCAAAATAAAATATCTAAGCTTGTTTCAAATACTAATAATAATAATAATGACAAATGTAAAACTTCTGATTGGTTAGAAAATATCTCTGATAAGCAAATTCCACAGGATGTTGCGGAGGTTTTGGCTTTGGGTGATAAATTCGCATTACCAGTGGTAACTGAAAAACAACTCCCAACAACTGAATATATAGCATGTTTAGAATCTGCCATACATGACAAGCCCACTGAAATTAAAGATACCATACGCGCCGATATTGTAAATATAATTACAAATCATAAAATGAAATTAAAACATAAAAATCAAAAACCAAATACCTTCCAGAAAAAAATTTCCAAGCAACTAAATAAAGCAAAACAATTTATTAAAGATAATCCCGATATAACCATTTTAAAACCAGACAAAACAAACAAAACTGTAGTTATGAACACAAAGGACTACAACTTAAAATTAAATAATTTACTATCTGACAACCTAACATACAAGAAACTTCGCAGTGATCCTACTAACACTTTTCAATTGAAAAATAATACCTTGATCAAGAAAATGATATCCAAAAAACTCATGTCTGAAACGGAAGGCAAAAAATTATTAATACATAACGCAGTTGCACCGAAGATCTATGGACTGCCTAAATTACATAAACCAGGCATTCCACTTAGACCCATAGTCTCGTGCATACAATCACCGTTCTACAAATTATCTAAATATCTTAGTAATTGTTTATCAAAAATTACTTGTAAAATGAGTATTATATAAAGGACTCTTTTAGTTTTAGGGAATTCATCAACAGAACAAAAATTCCAAATAATTATAGTTTACTTTCTCTTGACGTAGTATCATTATATACCAATATACCTAACGAACTTTTAAATCAAATAATAAAAGAAAAGTGGGAAATTTTAAAGGAACATACCAGCCTTAATCAAGATCTTTTTATAGAATCTATAAATCTAACGTTAACTAATAATTACTTCCAATACCAAAATACTTTTTACCAACAATTAGATGGCTGTGCCATGGGATCACCCATCTCTTCCACTGTTGCACAACTTGTAATGGAGTATTTGGAAGAAACCGTCTAAAATAATACTAATATCCCTATGACCTTTTTCAAAAGGTATGTTGATGATTGCCTTACTGCCGTTCCAGAAATCCATGTACAAGACATTTTAGATTGCTTCAATAACTTTCACCCCAAATTACAATTTACATCAGAAATCGAACAAAACAGTAGGATTAATTTTTTGGACATAACAATAATAAGAAACAATGTTGATGAATGCCTTAAGACGAAGTGGTATACAAAAGAAACATGGTCTGGCCGATATTTGAACTACAATTCACACCATCCCCTATCTCAAAAGAACAGCGTTATCATCGGTCTAACAGACAGAGCACTAACTTTAACGTCTCCTGAATATCGAGCCGAAACACTTAAGAAAGTCAAAAAAATTCTGATTGAAAATAACTTTTTAGAATACCAAATTAATAAAATTATTAAACAACGAATTCATAAATTTTATAATACTAGTAATATAGACAAATCAGCGAACCCAGATGGTAACAAAAAATACATAGCTATGCCGTACACTCAAGGACTTTCAGAAAAAAAAAACACGACATTGTTGTATGCCACAAATCTCAAAATCTTTTGTCTTCACTTTTCACTCCGTTAAAAAGCAAAGTAGCAACCAAAAAGAAGTCAAATTTAATATACGCTGTACCTTGTCTAAACTGCCCAAAAAAATACATAGGCATGACAACGCAATATTTGGATAGTAGACTGAATGGTCACAAGTACACCAAAAATGCTTCAACTGCGTTACATAAGCACGAATCTTCTCAAAAACACGAATTTGATTTCGCAAACACAGAGATATTAGCCCAGGACCAAAGCTACCGCAAACTGCTTATTAAGGAGATGATTCATATTAAAAAAGAAAAGCATGTCGTAAATGACAAACAAGATATAAAAAATCTTAGCCAGATTTATAATAACCTAATTAATTAAAAACTGCATTAATTAGGTTATTATAAATCCAACACTAAAATATCAAAAAAAATATCTGATTCTTAAATAATATAATAATTGCTCCACAAATAATTAATAAAAATATATTAAAAAAAAAACTTTTACTGATAATACCAAATTCCTTCTATTCATACTGACAATGTATACTCTTAGTTGAATTATATACGGCACAACTACAACGGGTGCGTATCTAGCAAAGAATTTTAAATTTACATTTTTAATATTGTACAGTGTGTTAGTTATAAAATATGTATGTCTATTTTAAGTGTATTTAATTGTTTCAGTGATGGCTGATTGTTCTGTTTTTCTCTGTAGATTTTATCCATAGACTGACTGACAATATATTTTTGATAAAGCCCAAAAAAAATGGGCGAAACGTCAAATTTTGATTAGATTGTTTTAAAAACAAAAAACCTCATACCCAAGAAATTTCAGAAAAATAAATATAGATGGTTTAAGAAAACAAAGATATTATATATATATATATATATATATATATATATATATATATATATATATATATATATATATATATATATATATATTTAAATGAGTTTAAAGCCTTAATGCAGCAAAAACTATAATGAATTATGTGCACTAGGTGAGCCCTTGTAAATATACTTCTACTTTTCTTTATAAAAGAAACAATTTTTTTTTTCATTAGCAATTTTTTTGTTTATAATAAATTCCCTGATCGCTTTTTAGAATTGACGCTCGATATTGGTAACCAGGGAGTCAAAATACCTATAGAAAACATTGGTGAATCCATGTTTCTGCATCGATTACAAAACTCCACTGGGCTTCCTTACTAAGCTGTTATACTCTCATTCTGACGTTTTTAAATATTTATTAATACTGAGGGTTTTGTCAAGTACTTTTATCAAGATGATTTTTTTTTAATTTATTTTTCTAATTATAGATATTTGTCAATCTAAAATTTTATTTGAAGTGTATCAAATTTTGAGAATAACATTTCACTAAAATTAGCTAGGGATCACAAGCTTGTAATTTTTTATATTTATATTTTGTTGCTCTATTTTTTTTCCAGTAGTGTATATTAAATTTCATCCACTATATTAATTGAAGCAAAAAATACACAAAGTATATATTTGATTAGTATGCGACTGTAAACCGTGATATGAGGGAACATAAAGAAGATTAAACTTTATCGAAAGTAATCTTCAATAATGAATTCTTTACATTATATTAATCAACGTTTATAAATTAGTTGAAAAAAACTTGTACGAAATAATGCGACAACATAAAAGTTCACTTCCTTTTTTGACATGTCTAGAATACCAATCGAATACTTTACCAATCCTGATAAAAATCGAAAATGAGACTATGAAAATTATGTGGATCAGCAATATAACCTTCATAAAAAAATTTAAAAAAAAAAGATGGAAACAAAGTCTAAATTCAAGAATTTTTGACACATTTTTTGCCTCATATTTTGACACTAATCATTAAAGAATTTTCAAATTAGAAAATTAAATGGAAACTTAACCTAAATCCTGATTGTTTTATTATAAAAATTTATGATGTACTTAAAATAATATACACCAAACTTTTATTTTGATTGTCAACCTAATTTCTGGCTGGTGACTATAACGTTGATCTATTAACAAAAACTAAAATGTCATTATGATTGGATCTTCAAAAGTTTTTTGATATTGAACCATGCATAACTGAAAACACCGGGATAACCGCTAATAATGTTACATACCTGGACAATATAATAACAAACAGATCCTTGATTATATATAGTAAAGTTCTGGAGGCATATATTTCAAATCATACTGATCAGCTGGTCAGTTTCAAATTAGATATAAAGGTAAGTGCCTTTCCAATTTATAAGCGCTCATATAGAGATGCTGATATATTGGGTTTTGGGAGGGATTTAACTGACGAAGAGTGGACTTATGTTTACGTGGCTGATAATGTCAATAAAAAGAGGAATGAATTCTTTGACACATTCTCTTACTATTTTAATCTATATTTCCCTTTAAAAAAGTGCCACATTAAGAATGGCTCTAGATTGATGCTACTAATAACGTTCACGAAATGTGTAGAATTTTTAACATATGTGTTCGTCTTACCTTCTAAAGGTTGTATGATTTTTAAGAGAAACTTCGCCAGTGCATTTGTTGGGGATCCTCTAACGACAGACTAATAAGCTTTGATGGGGAAAGTCTGTATACTAATGTACCATTGGGGTAATCACTAGACATAATCAAAACTAGACTTTCAGATCATACTACTTTATCAGATCAAACCACATTACCACTGGACAGGGTGATGGACCTTTTGGAGTGTTGGTTGGCTCGAAACTCATGCCATAGAAATGGCAACAGTAAAACCGAAAGTCTGGTTGAGATATGTCGCTGATACCTTCATCGTATGGAAGGACAATGATCAAAAACTTAATGATTTTCTAAAACATCTAAATACCATTCGACCTACAATTAAGTTTACCATGGAAAAAGAGGTAAATGATCAATTGCCCTTCCTAGATGTCATGGTGAACCGTTCAAACGAAACTATTAAAACTTCAGGATACTGAGATCCAACACATACTGGACAATATCTTAATCATAGTTATGATTATTCTGTTGTAACAAAAACGGGGAATTATACACAACCTCTATAATCGCGCTATATCTATATGCAATAATGCCGATTCATTGGAAAAAGAGGTAGCAAATATTAAATCCGATTTACAACAGAATGGCTATCCTATAAAACTGATGATGATGTCATAAATTACTTCAGAACAACGAACACTGGACAGCAAGAAACACATTCCTTTTTCACAATTCTGTACATTAAGGGAACTTCGAAGAAAATAAGACGAATTGCCAGTTGTTATAATATAAAAACAACCTTTAAATCAGGAAATATACTCATTTAAAAATTACCGATAAGAAAGAATGTGTTAACAAAGTTCCATGTGAGTGGGTTAAAATGTATATTGGAGAAATCAAACTACCACTAGAAGTTAGAATTAAGGAACATAAAATTCATACACAAAAAGGGGAAACGTCGAGATCAGGTATTGTAGAACACGCCTGGGATAAACAATACCATATAAAATGGTCTGAGGCTGCGGCAATATACTGGGTGTCAACGAATCTATTAGACAAGTCATAATTTCTAGAGTATTATGTGTATCAAAATGAGAATTGGTACAAGTAAATAGTATGGGAAGTGGAGAGTTTTCGCATATTTTCCACTTTCCGGTCACTTCCGGTTTCACCGGAAATGGTCCCGGTTTTGAATTTTTAAATAGAACACCCTGTATATTTTGACATTTTTGGATTTCTGAGACAATTCTAGATCAGAATGTGACATTTTAAAAACTTTTTACGTCTACTTCATTTTTTTTAGAGCCACTTTTTAAATCGCATCTAGGTGGCCATGATCGGACGCAAACTAATCTAAGGGCCTTAGGTGATGTCAAAAAAATACAATCGCAAAGTTTTAGTCACTAGTATGAAAGACAGGAATAAGACAAGTTGACTAAATTACGTTTTCATTTCTAACTATTAATTTTCAAATGGCGACCCCTTTTTGACAACTACTTTTCGAAAAAAGCATTCTTTGACGAATCTAACGGTACTAATTTATTTGCGATTGGATTAGACATAAGAACAGAAATTAAATATTATTAAGCAAAATACTGGATAATTTATTTACTTATGACAAGTGCGCCATGGACAGCAATGATGCATAATAATTTGCAACTGTTTTTATCAAGTCTTCTTTGGAAAACAAAGCGCTCACTTAAGTAGATAATGACAGTGACATACGCTTTAAGAACTCTAAACTTAACGAAAATTAAGAAACTTTTACGTCTGTTCTTAGAGCGTATGTCACTGTCATTATCTACTTAAATGAGTGCTTTGTTTTCCAAAGAAGACTTGATAAAAACAGTTGCAAATTATTATGCATCATGGCTGTCCATGGCGCACTTGTCATAAGTAAATAAATTATCCAGTATTTTGCTTAATAATATTTAATTTATGTTCTTATGTCTAATCCAATCGCAAATAAATTAGTACCGTTAGATTCGTCAAAGAATGCTTTTTTCGAAAAGTAGTTGTCAAAAAGGGGTCGCCATTTGAAAATTAATAGTTAGAAATGAAAACGTAATTTTGTCAACTTGTCTTATTCCTGTCTTTCATACTAGTAACTAAAACTTTGCGATTGTATTTTTTTGACATCACCTAAGGCCCTTAGATTAGTTTGCGTCCGATCATGGCCACCTAGATGCGATTTTAAAAGTGGCTCTAAAAAAATGAAGTAGACGTAAAAAGTTTTTAAAATGTCACATTCTGATCTAGAATTGTCTCAGAAATCCAAAAATGTCAAAATATACAGGATGTTCCATTTAAAAATTCAAGATCGGGGCCATTTCCGGTGAAACCGGAAGTGGTCGGAAAGTGGAAAATATGCGAAAACTCTCCCCTTTACATACCATTTATCTGTACCAATTCTCATTTTGATACACATAATACTCTAGAAATTATGACTTGTCTAATAGATTCGTTGACACCCGGTATATGGAACCCAACATGAAAAACATAAAATTTATAGAAGCAGCTCATATTAAAAACAATAATGGAATCTTCAGTAAACCGAGTGTTGAGATACCTAATCTTTGGCAACCACTATTTTGTAACTTCAAGTCATTCAGATGTGTACAGTGAAGCGAAACTTCGCGCTTCAATGGACACACTCCCTATATAAGCTCATAATCTTAAGACAAAACATTCAGTTTATACTTGATAACGATTAGAGATACAACCTAATCGAAACGTCGTAAAAATTAATAAAATTAAAGACAATGCAAGTCCGACAACCACATTTTAGTCAAGATAAGATATATTTTTTTGTATCTGTTATTTTATGTTTTATATTTATTTTGTCCTTTTTCATTAAATTTAGTCATAGTTAAAATAATATTTGTTTTTTCGGGCCTCTGTGAAAGACTTGGTATTAATTATCTAAGAAGACCTTTATTTACGATACTATGTTTATTTAATATGTTATGTATTTGTATTTTTTTTATATATGTGCTAAATAAAAACTGTTCATTGTTATTATTAAACAATAATCACTCTAAAACATTTAATGATCCAATCTTCTTTAACCCATATTTATAAACTAAAAGAGTTATAGATTCCGCAAAAAATCCAATCGATGATCTTCGAACAATACAAAATTTTAAATGACTTATTGTTTTTGGAGGCGGCGGAGCAGAAACGAATTGGATCTTCATCTGGGTGGTCTTTCGGTACCGCGTGATTGACAGGTGACAGTTGACATATTCGGTATTGTAACCCAGTTTTGTATTGGTACTGGAAATTTTGTAATTTTGCCCAAGGGAAGTGTTTTATTCCTTAGAAAATAAATCGGTTTTGTTCTGAACAATGTTGGAGGATTTGAAAGTATGTTGAAACAGTCTATTAGCAAAGAAAAAAATACGAATAATTTAATGTAGGACTTTAAAAATAAATAATAGTTCGGTTTAAGAAGTTACTATTGTACTCCTTTAGATCGTTAAAGGGAAAATATGGATAGTATATTTCCTGCAAATATTGCTCTAGTCCTCTTTTCATACGCCTTCATAACTTTAACATTTACAGAAAGCAACTGTCTATATCATAGACTAACTCTAGACTTTTACTCCAATACTATAATTTGGACACAGCACTAGGATACAACTTATTCATCATTACAATGTTGCGAATGATGTAATAAAATGTTATATACATGCCTTTGTAACACCTATAAAAGAATTTAAATTGTTGGATTTCCGTTCAGAACGTGGCAATGTTGCATATCCCTTCTTACCAACTAAAGAGGAATAACTCCTCTTTGTTAATGCACGGTTGCCACTTCTTAGCGACTTTTCACTAAAATCACAACGTTGCCAATTCTTAAATATCACTAATAAGGTGCTTCATGATTTTATAGAAAAACAATTCCAAAACAACAAACTGGAAGGTGACCTAAATATATTTGTTCTTTGAGAAAAGCAACCTCTATAACTAAGACGTATGTAAGATGTATTATGGTTGCCTAATTTAACCTATGGGGAGACCACTGCTATAAAGGCGGTATTCTTTAGAGTAATTATCAAATGATCAAAGTGAAAAAATGAAAATGATAACTTCATGTTCTTTTGAATACGAATTTACCTGTCATTTGGCCGAAGTGATCACGATTCCTTCAAGTGAACTGAAAGAATAGTCCTATCGCCAAATATCAGGGATATTTTGTGTAAGGTATTATCTGCTCTCGCTTTCGTAAACTCGGTTTTAATAGTTATCCGCTATTTTAGTTGCCGTTTTAGCTTCAATTCGATTATCTCGCAAGATTTATTTCGTTTGTTTTTCAAATTCAGTGGTGCAAAGTGAAAGATTTGCACATAACGAATCTGAAATTATTTTTTTAAAATTCAATATCGCGTATTCAATATGACGGATAAAAAGTTAATTTGGTCCAATTTTTTTCAAAATTGATATGGGGGAGTTTTTGGGATCGTACATTACGAATCTGAATCCTTTATATGAGAAAAAAATGAAAGTCTGCTATCAAATGTCACACCCAGATCCCTAAAGCATTCCACTCGTGGAACTGATGTTCCATCAATTTTATAATCATACACCAGCTCGTTTTTCTTTAATGTGAAAGTCATGACTTTGCATTTACCAACGTTTAGAGGCAGTCTGTTTTCGCTACACCAATCGGTGACCGTATTTATTGCTATTTGTAGTCTTTGACAATCAGCATCGTTTTTTACAGAAGTAAAATTTTAACGTCATCCGCATAGAGTAGCATTGTACAGTCACCCACAATTCTATTAATAAATATATTAAATAATAAAGGACCGAGTATTGACCCTTGAGGAACTCCCGAAGTCACACACAGTGGTTCCGAGGAGTGACCAGAGCATTCTACTATTTGCTGCCTATCACAGAGATATGATTTAAAAAATAGAATTAATTTTTGCGTCCAAAACAATACAGTTTATCAAGCAAAATACTGTGATCAAGCATATCAAATGCCTTTGAAAAGTCTGTGTATATTGTGTCTACTTGACCTCCCTTGTCCAAGACATCAGCCACAAACTGAGTAAAACAGAAAAGATTGGACGCTGTGGGCCTACCCTATATAAAACCATGTTGGGAACCACTAAATAGATGTTTCAGCTTGAAAAATAAATGTTTATGCAGAAACATTTCTAAATATTTAGAAAAATTATTTATTGTACAGATTGGTCTGTAGTTTTCTATATTTTGTTTGTCTCCTTTTTTAAATACTGGAGAAACTCTGGAAATTTATGAGGTAACTGTGAATTATTTAGGCAGAGATTAAAGAAAATGGAATGAGGTTTTGCTAATACGCAGGAAAAAGGATGGAATTTTATCCGGATCTACTGTTCCCTTTGATTTCATTTCTTTTAAGCAAGATAGTACTTCATTCTCACTAACCTTACAAATTTGAATAGTTTAAGTGACAGAACTTTGAATATCTTTATTAAAAGCATTGTTCAATGAAATATACGAAGATTAAAAAAAGTCAGCAAATGCATTTGGAATATCTTCATGGCTTCTATAAGTATTTTCCCCACAAATCATATTTTCAGGCAATTCTTTATTATTCTTTTACTATTTATAAATTGCCAGAAGTTTGATGGGTTAAAAGCAAATGAAGGGGCCTCAAAACCTTTCTTTGATATGTTCGTAGATCAACTGGATCAACTGTAAATCTAAAAGATACAATCTTCAATTAAAAATATCCTCACTTTTACATTTCTTAAAATTTTTCGATTCGACTTTTACCCCTTTCCTCACAAATTTGTCAATTCCACAACAGTGTAACGCAAAGAAAAAGAAGTATTAAACCCATTAGTAATAAATCATAACATATTAGTGTGGTGGTCGTGTACCTTGGTAATATTTATTGCGCAAAAATAAAAATATTGGCCATACAAGCACACGGGTCGTTGCAATTTGCATTTTGACTGTAATATGGCTGGGAAGTTACATGATCGTGCAGTCACGGAATGTGTCGGAGATCATATTATTGTTCTAGTACAGGGTGCCTAATAAATTTTTGCTCTTTGCAAATAATTTAAATTTATCCAGTCATGTTGTTTGACCAAAATAAATTATTAAAAAATATTGTCATACTACGGAAACATGTTTATATAATTTCCTTGGAAGTACATTTTACAATATACTGAACACCCCATCAAAATTATCTAACTCTCTAATAAAAGTCATGCGCAAAAACAAAACATTTTTTTTTAGTTTTTCTTTCTTGCAATAACTTGGAAAGAATGTTAAGGGATCTCCTCCGAAAATCTCTTAGAATACCTTGCATACCGCATTAAAATACATTTAGACCAGGGCTTATCTGTTTTTAGGCGGATGTGAAATGGAACATGGAGATTTTTGCATGGAGCCTTCAGAATAACCTGAATAATGATAAATTTGATATGCGTACTTTCAAAAAGTTAGGCAACATTTTTTTTAATAAAAATATAAAATTAACGAAAAAAAAACGTTTTTTTATCAACTTTTCTCTCGTGTAACTTTGAAGGTATTCATTTCTGACGAAAGTTGAAAAGGAAAATAAGTTTCATAATTAAATTTGTCATAAGATAGAGTTAGTCGGAAATCTCAAGCAATATAGCAATAATTTAAAAAAAAAAAGGTAAAAAATCAGGTTCTTAATCAATTTTTTTCGACCATTTAAATTTCTTTGAGGACCTTCATATTAGAGCAAAGAAATCTTTATGCCATGATAAAATAGCGCGCTAAAACTCGTTAGGATCGAATCTTTGCACAATAATTTTGCAATTATATAGATTATCTCGGCGGATTTTCATTGGATTTTTTTTGCAATACATGCTTTGAAACAATTTGGAAAGATGCTTTTTGTCGTGAAAAAAAATTTCAAATCCGTCAATTGGTTTCTGAGATACAAACTGTCAAATTTGACAGCCTGTTACTGTGAATCTATAAACAATACCGACCTGAGTCTTGAACCGAAAACTTTATCTCATCGAGCTCTTTTTTGATACAAATATTTAAATGTTTATGTTATCGGAAACTTTAATTAAAAATGTAAAGAATATCTCCTACGTGCGTGAAAAATGAAAAAAAGAGGGGGGGGGAGCTCACATTTTAAAATTGAATTCGAAGATTAAAAATACATGTCTGAAACAAATTTTCATTTTCTCGACTTCTAATGGAGCGATTTTTTTTTAAAGAATGCTACATTTTCTTGTAGAACCCATGATTCCTATATTTGGAATGAATCTAACATTTCCAATATAATAGAAATGATCTATAGAAGAAACCCAGAAGATTTATTCTTCCTCATTGGAGATTCAGGTAAATTAATTGTACAATACACTGATAATTTGTTATTAATTTAGAATATGTTTAAATATATACAGTTAAGTGAACTAAGTTTAATTTTTTCAGGGTTTGTTTTAAGGCCATGGCCTTTGGGAGACGTTTTTCAACTGGGAACACCAGAGGAAAGATTTCGTAGATATCTGTTCATTGCGGAGTACCGTTGAAAGATGAGGTCTAGAAGAATAGATTTAGATGTTTTCCAAAAGATAGATTGATAATAAATTTTTATTATGGGAAATGTTCATCAAGAACAAGAGATACACCCTGATCTACAAGAAACAAGACAGATCCAATAACACATTATCAGTAACTACTTTAGGGAAAATTAATAATTTTACTATTAGCGGAATATTATGTACGTATACCATGTTTGTAAAATGTATTTTATTGATGAAATAAATTTTTAAGGATTTCATTTGATTTACTTACTTTGTATATTCATTCTCGGATATTTGTAGGCAGTATAAAAAATAACATGTTTACAAAAATAAGGAAAATGTTTCTTTTCTTAACCCGGTCGAAAAACTAAATTTGTATTTTATGAAATGAAAATGTTAATTTTATTTCGCGTATCCTTTACATCTTTGACGGTGATACTAATTTCATGCTTAACGGATATTTTTCCAGTAAAATATTTCGATTTGTGTTTTTACATATTTATCTTTTTCTCTATAAAACTCCATTTCTAATTCTTTTCTCTCATTAAGACTATTAAATAGATTAAACATTTTAATTATATTTATTTAAAATTCGAAAACTTGCTTGCTATGTAGGGTTATGTCCATATTCATATTCTTTCTTAGGGTTAAATGCACTATAGACGTTTGGCAACATAGCTTACTAGATTTTGTACGAGAATACGGTAATACACGACCGAGAGAATAACCGTGGGATGAGATTGTCCCTATTCTCTCAAGAGAATGATCACTTCCTATGAAGAACCAGAATAGCTACCCGGGTGTCTATAGAAGGTACCAACTGAATCCCACTGGCGAGTCCTAAGTTGGTACCGGGACGAAACACCCAAACTTTTAAAATTTTCACGATAGCGACGTTTAATTCTCGATTTTGACAAGTCAGCGTGGACAGAAATAAGAAATAAAAAGGATTTTTCGGGTATATATATATATATATATATATATATATATATATATATATATATATATATATATATATATATATGTAATCGAAGGTTTTCGGGCATCCCGTGTATGTGCTGAGTCCCTCTCAGGACTGTAAGGCAGCTGACGTTTCGGTGAAATCTCATTCACCATTTTCAAAGCTCACTGTATGGCGTTTACGAGCGAACTGACGCCTGCGACTCCGGTGTTGTCGGTACCGTGTGCGCGTCGGACGCGTTCGTTTTCCGAATGGTTCCGGACCATCAGGTGGCGAGACCTGCTGCGCGTCATCGGCCCTGTTGCCAGTGTTTGTGGTTGCGTTGCTGAGTTGTAATTTCTTTCGTTACTAAGTGGTACTGGTTGATGTTTTGTAAGCAGATTTTTCCAAGTATTAGGCACACGTTGGCTATCATCTCTGCTATTTAAGTTGTTGGCCCTCTTTGCAATTTCAATAGCCTGCCCTTATAACTCTTGTGGGCAGGTTTTCACATCTCGACAGCATTTTTGTTCCCGAGAAATTTATCTTATGTCCTGTGTTTAACCAGTGTTGGGCCAGAGCAGAAGAAGTTGTTTTTTGCTTGACAGCGTCTATATGTTCGTCTCTTCTGATACTTATTTTACGGTTGGTTTGGCCTACGTAAGATGAGCTGCACTCTCCGCATGGAATTTCGTACACTCCTTGGTTTTCTAGAGGGATTCTTTCTTTAGGTGTTGGCAAGAGATCTTTTACTTTACGGTCTGTGGTGAAAATGGTTTCAATGTTGTGTCTCCTAAGAATTCTTGCAATCTTGTCTATGGTGCCTCTTACATAAGGAAAAAAAAGCCTTGGAGCTATTCTCTTGGTTTTCGCGATTTTTTGGGGCCAAGTGTTTGTTTTTTAGAGCCTTGTCTATATGTTCTTTTTTATAACCGTTCTTTGTTAGGGCTTCCTGCAGTATGTTCATGTCTTTGTGATAATTTTCTGGATCTGTAAGGGACTGCGATCGAAACACAAGTGATTTCACTACTGCTAATAATTGGGCGGGGTGGTGATGTGAATCGGCGTTGAGGTACCTGTTGGTATGAGTGGGCTTTCTGTAGACAGTGTGCGAAAGCAAACCATCCTCTTTTCTTTTCAGTAGGATATCCAGAAACGGTAGTTCTCTTTCCTGTTCTGTCTCCATGATGAATTTAATTTTGGGATGGGATGAATATCCGACATAACATATATATATATATATATATATATATATATATATATATATATATATATATATATATATATATATCCTAAAAATACGATACTGGATTGTTTTTCTTTATAACGAACCACTAATTTACAAAACGTAAAATACAAGATTAATTTCACCAAATAAAAATAAATCAAATATTTAAATAGCTGCTTATAAAACTAACAACTGGGTACCGCAGGTGTCAAAAGAGTTTATATAAGCGTCGAATTACAATGTAAACCTATAAATTTTACCGTGTCACCGTATTAACATAATCATAATCTGGTAACATATGTCCCTATTTAAGTCCCCTATTGTATAGTAATAGGTTCATTGAGATATTCTAATATTTACTTTGATACTTAATGTGCTCCGCCAACGGTTGTTAATGGTATATTAATTTTGTGTTTAAAATTGTCAATTGAGGTTTTATCAGGAGTCGAATATTACACCATTATTTAGCAGGAATGATAATGGTACGTTTTTGGATAATATATTCTTGGATAAAATTATCGATTGTTGATTTTTGTTGCTGAAGTAATTTTGAATTAGCTCTATAAATATAAAGTACATCTCGGCAGTGTACAGAAGGCGTCAAAATAACCTTAATTTTAAATTTAGTGCCCCATAACACTATAAAGCCCAAATGGGATGAAATTCTTGGACACACTTATATATTTTATTCAAATTTTGACATGTTATACAGTGTGATTCTCCGGGAAATTTATCAATCGATTGGGGGAAAACTATAATTAGAAATAATCTGAAAATTTGACAGTATACTAACGTCCATGGAAGACAGCCGGCTAAAATATTTTCAAGATGGCGGCACTTCCTGTTATATCGGAAGTAGATGTCAACTTGCTCATTTTAAACGTAATATCCAATATATTATTGCATTTTTAATTTCTACGCAAAATTCAAGACATATTTTATGTATAATGTTCTATCTGCCATATTTAAATGGTTGTTTATATGTATTATTCTTTCCGGCAGAGGAAAGGAAAGAATATATACACACAGTTTACTTCCAGCAAATATCACTCTAGTCCTTTGAACGTGATGCTCCTAAAACGGTTTTACATTGTCCTGCAGAATTCAAATGGTTTAGCTGGATCATCAGGCTTCATCTTCTACACAATAACAATTTTTTAGGGATGGAAATGTAAATCTTTGCCAATAACACGATGGACTGTGGATCTATGCAAATTAGAGAAGCTGCGCTGAGCCATAAAACTATCGTGGATCGTCTACAACAGACTGGCGAATGCGGCCAACATTCATGTGCGTTCTTGATGTCTTTTTTCGTCCAGAAGATTTATCCGGTATTGTGTTCCCAGTTGCTTCAGACTTGCGTACCCATTGCTTGATCAAATTCATACTTGGCACATTTTTCATGGTCGTTAAATTGAAAGATAACTTGTACAGATGTCAAACAATGGTGTAGAAATGGTTGTTTTTATAAAACACTCGCACGCAAAATGCGCGCTGTGGTTGCGTACCTAAAACGTTTCATCGCTAATAAACTTGAAATACTAATCAAGCGTTTGACACCACTCCCCTCTCATCGCTATCGGTATTTGGTGCGTAACAATCAAACCAAAAACGAAAAGCATTCTGAGACACCCTTTATAATAAACAGAAATGTCCTTCTTTTTTCATTCTCATATTTATGTCATGATTCCAAATACGAAGTTTGGAAAGATAATGTTAACTTCATTTTCAATTTTATCAAAAGGAATTACAATAGAATTCTCAGTAAATATACCGTTACTAATTAAAAACATCTTAAAAAATAATAATATAACTTGTATTATAGGCCCTTAAAACACACTAAAAAATCATATATTATTACAAGAAGCCACATAAGTCATAAAAATATACACAAAACAAAATGCAACCAAATTAAAATACCCGAAAACATAATTAAATCTTGTCAGGGGACAGACAACCCGCAGGTGATATATGACCGCGGTACCCAAATAATCTGCTAAACTCTTGGAAGAACCCAAAAAACATCATGGTACTTTAATTTTACATCAATTTTAACCATTTCCGAACCCAGGTGTGGTCGAGGTACACGTGGCCGCGTTGTTTCTAAACATTTCTAACATTCCTATCTTGATTGCCATCTCTTTAGAACACTGGGTTCGTTTTAATTTAGATAGGCACATATTTTGTGAACTGGGGTTTTGGATGACGGGTCAAAAATATTAAAGCTTTCACGGGTGCAAAGAGGCATCTGCCTATTTAGACACTGGAACCTAATTAAAAATATTTTAAATTACGTTAATGGATTACCATTGGGATCTAATATATATATATATATATATATATATATATATATATATATATATATATATATATATATATATATATATGAAGTAAATTGCGATCAGTAAATGCAAACTTCGTTTCAATCATATCCTTTCCGTGTTAGAGGTTGCACAGTTTGAATAGATTTCGATTAAATGCATTCCACCACCATCGAGATGATGGCCCACCTGTACCACCATACCGAGAAGAAAGTCAAAACTTACCCTCCCCGCCATAGTGATACTGCAGAGGTACATGTTTCGTCTCTACTAGACTCATCAGGGTACCGACATGCACCTGTCTGTGCAAAGGACAGATCGGAAGGAAGCATGCAAAACTGAACGCGGCTTCACCGACCTCTCGCCGGATGGCGTATATATGTTTATGTGGCTTTCATTCATGATTGGAACGAAGTTTGCATTTACTGATCGCAATTTACTTCATTTATACACGGAGTTGCAATATAGTTGTACGTTTGCTGAATGTGATTTTAGCACTACAATGGTATAATGTGGATTTATCCACTGATATTGCATCTCACACGGAGGAATCCGTGAAAGCCACATAAACATATATATATATATATATATATATATATATATATATATATATATATATATATATATATATATATATATATATATATATATATATGGAACCACCAGGTATATTTCAATTTTTTTAAAATATTATATACTATCCAAGAAATTGTTGTCAATTTGTGAATTACTTACAGCTGCAGGGACACTTATGGCCCCATTTTTTAAAAGTAAATAATGTAAAAAATGTAATTAACGTAGCTAATTAATGTAGTAAATGTAATGAAGGTAGTAAATGTAGTAAAGGTAGTAAATGTAATAAAGGTAGTAAATGTAGTAAAGAAAGTAAATGTAATAAAGGTAGTAAAGGTAGTAAATGTAGTAAAAGTAGTAAAGGTAATAAATGTAGTAAAAGTAGTAAAGGTAATAAATGTAGTAAAGGTAATAAATGTAGTAAATATAGTAAATGTAGTAAATGTAGTAAAGGTAGGAAAAATAGTAAATGTAGTAAAGGTAGGAAAGGTAGGAAAGGTAGTAAACGTAGTTAATGAATGTAGTTAATGTAATTAATGTAATTAATGTAATTAATGTAATTAATGTAATTAATGTAATTAATGTAATTAACGCAATTAACGCAATTAACGTAATTAATGTAATTAATGTCATTAATGTCATTAATGTAATTAATGTCATTAATGTCATTAATGTCATTAATGTAATTAATGTAATTAATGTAATTAATGTAATTAATGTAATTAATGTAATTAATGTAGGTAATGTAATTAATGTAATTAATGTAATTCATGTAATTCATGTAGTTAATATAATTTATTTGTAATGAGGAATTGCCATTAAACAATCGTATACAGACCGTTTAAAAAAAAATCTAGTCTAAATTTAGAATTTCAATGACTCTTTCCTACAAATATTTCATATCTAACTGGACGACAGCGGGTGAAATAGGTGAACCCATTGAACAATCATCAATTTGTCTGAAAAACTTATTGTCATAATGAAAGTAGTTTGTTGATAATGTCAAACTTGCGGCTTCTATAAAACTATTCTTGGGCAATCTTTATTATAAAAGTTATTTTTCCCTGTAATGTTTGAGATACAGCCTTATATATATATATATATATATATATATATATATATATATATATATATATATATATATATATATATATATATATATATATATATATATATATGTTGACAGTTTATAAAGAGGTGATTGTATGCAGGAAACAATAGATCTTAATGAAACATTTGGTTTCATTGGAAGGATAGCATTATGGATTGAGAGATTTTTTGCTTCAGCGTCACTAATTTCTTTTTTATTAATTAGCTATTTTAATTATTTTCAATCCTTAACAAGGCATTTTTTCGAATTGTTAAGGATTGAAAATAATTAAAAAAGCCAATATCTAAAATAAAAAAAAAGTTATGCTTATCTTAGGATTGTCATTCTTTGCGCTGCCATTTAGTGCAGACCTGTTAGAGACATCCTGTATACAACTCTGTATCACTTGAACTTAATATTTGAACCTAACCTACCTAAACGTAAACTATCCAAAAAGTATTTCGAGTTTAGTGAACCTTTAAGGATCGATATTTAAACATCTAAAAAAAAAACATCGAAAGATTCGTTTCTAAAAAAAATCCGTCCTCAGTCATAATGAATTTATGGGCCTAGACGGTTCTCGTATTTATTATAATAAGATGAGGATCGTGTTGTCTGAAATTCCGCGGGTTATTTATGACTTCGCTTGCGTTTCAATTTATCGTTGGGCGGCCGAGTGGGCGTGTGGAAGCCCCCTAATAACGAAGATACTTATTAGATTAACGTAATTACCACTGCTGTTATTTATCCCTTCTTTCGAACCTTTCCACTCCTCCTTTGTTGGTTTTTCTTTAATCGAGTGAGAGAAATTTATTTTTCCTTCGGTCATAAAAACTTTTGACAGAACTGCAGGAGTATTTAGCGAGAAGGAACAAGTATGCTTTCAATAGGTTTGTTTCTGTCTTAGATTAGGAAAGAAAGAGGATGCGTCACTGTGGAGATCAAGTTGTTACCACTTGCCACATATCCTTAAAGCCCAGTGGCGTATCCTACGAGACAAAAATACAATAAAATTAATTCACAGAAATTCCCCCAATTTAAAAATTCAAGACTTTATTTATCTAATTTGCCAGCAGACGCCGTACAGTGAGCTTTGAAAATGGTGAATGAGATTTCACCGAAACGTCTCACCTGCCTTATAGTCCTGAGAGGGATATACACGGAATACCCGAAAACTTTCGATTACATATATATATATATATATATATATATATATATATATATATATATATATACATGTATTTGTTTATGCGGCTTTCACGGATTCCTCCGTGTGAGATGCAATAGCAGTGGATATATCCACCGTTGTAGTGCTGAAATCACATTCAGCAAACGTACAACTATATGCAACTCCGTGAATAGATGAAGTAAAGTGCGAACAGTAATTGCAAACTTCGTTCCATCATATCCTTTCCGTGTTAGAGGTTGCACAGTTTGAATGAATTGCTACAGAACACAATTCATCCTATTACACCATCATCGAGATGATGGCCGACCTGTACCACCATATTAAGAAGAAAGTCAAAACTTACGTACATGTTTCGTCTCTACCAGACTCATCAGGGTACCGACATGCACCTGGCTGTGCAAAGGACAGATCGAAAGGAGGCATGCAAACACTGAAACGCGGCTTCGCCGATCTTCCGCCGGTGTGAGATGCAATACCAGTGGATATATCCACATTATGCCGTTGTAGTGCTGAAATCACATTCAGCAAACGTACAACTATATGCAACTCCGTGAATAGATGAAATAAAATGCGAACAGCAATTGCAAACTTCGTTCCATCATATCCTTTTGGTACAGGTAGGTTATCATCTCGATGGTGGTGTAGCAATTCATTCAAACTGTACAACCTCTAACACGGAAAGGACCTTTAAATAGTTTGATGTTTTGCAAATTTTTAAACATCAACTTCCAGTGTTATTAGAAGATGCCTTTCTAAATATTAGAACAATTATGTGGCTTCAACTGCATAGAGCTCCGCCTCATTATCATCTTGAGGTTCGGCAATACTTAAATGTCAACTTTCGAAACAGGTGGCTTGGGAGAAACTGATTTCAAAATTGGCCCCCGAGATCTCCGGACTTAACTACACCGGATTTCTTTTTACGGTTATATATACAAGAAATGCGCCCCCGACAACACCACAAGATATGAAAATATGCATAAGAGACGCATTTCTAACTGTAACCCCGCAAATGTTGTCCAGAGTGTTAGCAACGGTTTCGAAAAAAGAATATGTAGGCGTTTGGACATGGATGGTCGACATTTCGAACAACTGTTATAAATATTTTGCCTCTGTTTTGTGCTATCGTCAATATGTTATTACCATTATTGCTGTTATAACCTATTGGACGACAATAAATCGCATTCCGAGTTTCTGAACATTTGTAAAGATATTACTGATTATTATTATTATGGTTGTAAATTACCTGTCCTTTCCAAATGCCATAGGCAACTAGATACATGGGAACATCTATTCAAAAAACACAAAATGGTGCAGGACACGATTATTTGGTGTATTCTGTCAAAACGTGAAGACTTAGCTATAGAACACTCTTATACCATTCTATAGGTATTTAAAAGTTATATTTTCTGGCAAGTTAAAAAGTATAGCTTTCTATTGAATTTAGTCAAGTTATAGGCACTTAAAATTCTTATTTGATTAGTTTTCATTTTTGGACACCCTGTATAATATAGCAAGTTTAATATAATTGGTATATAAAATATGATTTATTGTTAAACTTCACTGTACTTCGAGTACATAATTGAAATATTTCTTAAATATTTGGAACATGAAAATTAGGTTAGATTTTGTCAAAATTCAAATTATTAAAAAACCCTTAAGGTTTCGGTACTATAAACCTTATTAAAATAGACACGTGTTTTGATGAGAGGATCCAAAAATGCAATTATATACAGGGGTTCCATTTAAAAAACAATGAGCAAAAGATATAATAGATTTTTTGCATTGGGTGAGTGTCCGTATGTTTTAACTGTTAAAACGCTATTTGTTTATAGGGGAGAGTCGGATATATTGTACCATTTTTCAGTTTTTGCAAAATATCTTTTTTTATATTAATTAAAACAAGCTCTTTATCATGAGTCACATAGTTTAGAATCTCATTTAACATGTACCGCAACATCAACGCCATACTCTTAACGGATTTCACAAAATATGCGTTTTCTTAAAAGTTTTCCTTTGGAACAATTTACCCAATCAGTCTGTTTAATTGTACCACGGGTTAGGTAAATTGTACCACCAAGACTTAAAAGACTTCTAAACATTATAATAAAGTAAAATAAAATGGTTTTAATGATACACAAAATGTATTGATTATATTTTTATTATTAATGAAAAAGTGCTAACAAAAATTAAATATTTCTTCAATAGAAATCAGTCATAATATGCCAAAAAAAACAAACGTATTAAAGTCTAAAAACAAATTTAATATTTATCAAACTTAAATACTTTCTTTCTAAAATTAAATGATATATGAAAATGGAATGAATCACTTTCACTTAAGAATATTATTTCAATCAAATTCTTTATTTTCTTTTAGCCTGTTTTAGTTTAAACAATTATCGCAAATATCGGGATTGGACGTACAGGTTTCGTGAACCCATCTATGACAACGAACGCACTGTATCCAGTCAACATTTGGCCCAGTTTTGTCAAAGTAGTGAATCTCACATATTGCACAAACATCTCCCTCGTCATCATCATTATCATTGTCGTCTATCAGCTCTAGAACTACATCCACACAGTCATCGCTGCTCGTCCATGAAGATCTTTGTCTTTTCTGAGTTTTCCTTTTTCTTTTTAAGTACTTTTCTGTTATTTTGTGCTTGTCCTTTTTTTATTGCTTTAGTTTTTCCTACATTCACTTGTGCCTTCCTAACTTTTTTTAAAACAACATCTTCACTGCTTGTAGAAGAAGATCTGTTTCTCTTCTAAGTTTTAATAATCTTTTTCTTTCGTTCTTCGTTTTTAATATTGTGTGCTTTTTCTTTATTTATTAATGTAATATTAGTAGTAGTTCCGGGTATCTTCTTTAATTTCCCTGTGGTTTTTACTCGTTTAGCTGCAACTGATTCTTCCAATTTATTTTTATAAGGTCTTGATGTAATTTCAACTGCTTTCTGAATAGTATTTTTTTTGTGTTGTTTACTTTTGGGTATAGAACACAAAAAGTTTAACGATTTCCTAATATTTTTAGTGTTCAATCTTGAAGTTAATGGTTGTTGGTTTAGTGATGATGATGCTGGGGAGTTTTCCTTTCCTTTGATAATGTTGTCTTCTGTTCTTTCAACACTTTTTTCTGTCTGAGTTATGTTGCTTTTTTCCTGATCATTATTTGCTATCAAAGTTTTAGAATCCTGCAAAATCGATGTACTTTCATTGCATAGAGTTTTGGAACTATGAGCGTCCATATTGTCAACAGCTTCGAACAAATGTTCTGAGAAGACATTTCTGTTTACTGGCCACACACCAGATGTCTTAAATCCATTACAAATTTTATCAATCACTGCAGCTCGTCCGTAAGCTTCCGCAAATAAACTAGCTACTTGATACTGAGTCACTTGGCGACCAGGATTTGTTCTTAGCTATTTTTCCACGGCTTGTATGTAATATGTGCTCATTGGCTTGAAAAAAGAAACGTCCAATGGTTAAGGCCGGTGAGTAGTGTGCCCAGGCAGTTGAAGCATTATAATCCCATTATTTTTGGCCAAGGTTAAAGCTTCTAGATTTTTTGAGTGTGTTGTATGACCATTGAACAGAAGCAAAACTTTGTTTGTAGGAGATGGTTTGACTACATTAATAAAATGCTTAATCCATTCGACAAACAGGGCAGAATTTCTGTAGCCAGATTCTGAAATAGTAACAACACTACCCTCAGGTGCGTCATTGCCCAACTCTGGGTTTTGTTTCATTCTTTTGAAAATAAGCATTGGTGGCACAAATTGTCCTGCGGCACTAGCACAGCAAACTGCAGTTGTATTAACCCCCCTTTCTCCACTTGTGATTGCGCCAATCTATTTTTTGCCTTTTAAGCCAACTATTTTTAGCGGTTTCTTTTGGACTGTGAAAAATCCGCTTTCATCTACATTAAATATACTTACAGCTGTTAGGCCATTTTCATCAATTATCTTTTCTAATAGATCATAGAAACTATTAACATTGGATCTATTAAAGCCTTTTATTCTATTTATGGATGTGCTTTCAGGCTGCTTTACGCTCAGTTCTGGATGTCGGCCTTTAAAAGCGTAAAACCAAGCTTTGCCAGCCATTTTTCTACTTTTATTAAATTTGTGAGAGATATGATGTTTTCTGCTATGTCAAATGCGAATTTCCGAACGTCACTGATTGTCAGTCCAAACAAATTCTTTTCTAAGTCAAGAATGTGTTTTACTGGCATATTTTCCAATTCCATATCAAAAGTAGTGGGTCTCCCTTTATGGATACTTAAATCATTGGCAAACTTATTTCGCTTTCTGGCATGACGTAAAATAGTTGCTTTTGAAATAGAATAATTTGCAGATATCCGGTTCAAGCTCATCTTCTTTTCTAGAGCCAACAATGCCTTTTCCAAATCCTCCTCCTTCCATTTATAATACTTTTTTTGGTCATCATTCATCTGGAAAAATACAGAATAATAAATTTTGCACCAAGTTAGATAAATTGTACCAGTACAAATAAAACAACTGTTGGTGGTACAATTTACCGAACCGAAAGTTATTTGAAAAATAAATATTTGTCACAAAATAACCTCTAAACATAATACGTTCGCAACTTTATGGTTTAAGCGGTGATTATAGACCTAATCAATAAAAAATATAGTAAAATCGTAACATACATTTTCAATGAGTAATTTACACACGTCAAAATTTATATGAAACACTTACAAAAACGTTTTTTTTCTCTAAAAATGAAAGCACTTGCCGGACGCCATTACAAAATGAGAAATAGTAGAGGGTGCTGTCGGCGCTCAGTTTCGTGTTGCCAGGAAAGAGGAAAAGTTACACTAAATGTAAAATTTTCAGGTGGTACAATTTATCAGGCAGTACAATATACCAGACTCTCCCCTAAATAAAAACATTACATTTCCGCATTGCAATTAATTCCAGTTTGTAGGTTTTTATTTGAATGTTTAACGATTTTAAACTTAATACACTTTTTACTTTAACAAAAAATATATTTTTTTAATTACTAACAATTTTTTTTGTTTACAACGAATCACCAGACTATTTTTTGGCAATCCAGCTTAGATATTCGCAACTTGTAAATAACTTTGGCGAAGCCATGTCTCTTCATTGGCTACGACACCCGACTGGGCTTCCCTACTTAACGTTTGTGTCTTCTATTTTTTGATAAAATACCACTTATATACATTGATGCAAGTTTTAGTTACCATAAACAAGTAGATATTGTTCCAAATCCAGGTATAACATCCGAAATTAAAAACCAAATGCCCGACAATAACTTTTATTAATAAATGTATTAAGATTTGATTGGGAGTTGAGATAGCGCGTTGGCGCGAAGTCGTACGGGCCCGGGCAGACGCCAGTCGACATTCCATAGACGGGAATGACCAAGACTGTCATATTTTCTAAAATACGGCCCAAAACTTGTCTCAATGGTCTCTGATGTCCGTGCGTGTTCGGATAGTATAGTATGTTTAAAAGAAACAAGAAAATGTAAATTATTGTGTTATATAGAACAAGAAAAGTTATGACAACTGAAATAATGTTATAAGTTATTAGAAGAAGAGCACCTATTAACTTTAAAGAATTATTAAACGGAACTGGGTGGAAAATTAATTATTTTTATATATAAGGTATATTCTTGTTTATTTTTTGAGGATTCTGGACTTATGCTTCTTAAATTTTCCAACTCTGTTTGTACTCTGTTACCACATGAAATATTTTCGTAAAAATTCGTACTCAAAGTAATTTGAGGTTCATAAATGCAAACACAGATTTAGGAAATCCTAGATTGCTTGTTTCCAATGCCAGCCGTTCCCACAGTGCAAGAGAGGAAGTAGAGCGAAAGCAATAATCCCCTCTTTTGCAAATTGGTGGCGCATAGAACCATGTGGCCCCAAACGCGAATAATACTTTATCTAGTTCTATGTTCCGCCCAATAGAAAAAGAGGAGATTACTGCTTTTCCATTCCCACCTTGCACTGTGGGAACGATTGATTTTGAGGATGCACAATCTAGTCCCACATAGCACTAGACGTCTTATAGACGTCATTTTTATATACAGATTATGTCTGATCGTCTTAAGACATAAATAAGGCGTCTTATAGACGTTGTTTTAAAGACGTCCATAAGACGTCTATATACAACGTCTTTAAGATATCTTTTAAAAGTCTACATACTACATTTTATATGAAAATAAATACAGTTGTGTATAATTTAGTTGATAAAAACTAAAAAGCATTTCCTTCCCTATGGATTTTGTCGCAGTTGGGTAATAAGTTTGCAACGTCGCACAGAGCTCAGCTGAATACAAGTTGAGGTTAAAATATTTGATTGAACGACAAATTTTTAGTAGCCTCACTACGACTTTGGTTAATGGAACTTTTGCGTGATCTTTTTTATCAATAGTTTGGTGCTTTTTGTCACAGACTGTTTGATGTACCGATAACAATAACAATATGATGCCAGCGAAACTATAACTTTAAAAAACCCGCCTTTTGTTTCTGTCAACTGTCATTTTTCAGATTTGTATTTGTGTTTCGTCATGTCGTTATTCATTTTTAATGTTGTTGGGGTGCCGACTGTGAAAATTTAGCTTTTGAAAGAATTTTATTAAAATAGTTGATTTATCTATGTGCCTCTGAAAATCTTTTTTATTCGTGTTTATGTAACACTTAAGGTAAGATCGAGAATCATGTGTACTTAGGAAAAACAGTAACGTTATTTACAGGTTGTGTTACAGGAAAGTCCCGAATGCTTTACGGCTTATATTTTTGTAGTAACTCTATGTTATTAGAAGTATGAAATGAAATCTTCAAAAATATTATCTGTGCGAAAAAGGCTTGCACAGCTCATCCAGACCCGGTCCTAAATATTACAAGAAATATTACTAATGAAGTGGAAGCCGAAATGTTTGTTTATGGAGTGCTCCATTAATGAAACCTGTAAGATTTATTTTATTCCTGATGATTGGTTTATATTTAAAGAACATAAAAATAGAGTTTTGTTAATTACAAGAAGTAATTTTGTTTAAGGTTTTAGAAATTTCAAAACTGGGAGTAGGGAGCATTTATGACTTTGTAAAGCGAGCTTGTAAAATTACCATGTACAGTTGATTAATACGAAAAGGAAAGAGAAAGTTCTACGATTCCAACTTGGCGAGACTTATTATGAGTAAGTTCTGTCTTTCATTATACATATTAACCTTGAAATAGCATAAGTCACGATTCTATAGTAGAGGACAATTATAAAAATTCGCAAAAATATCAAAAAATTTACTCCCACAAATGACAAACTTTATCCTATAAAATTAAAATCAGTTTGTTATTAGGATCTACAGAGACTAATATTGCTCTTGGTCCGATACAGCTCCACTGACGAGATCATGAGGTGATCGAAACGCGTAAGGAGAGAGGACCAGAGCGATATTTCAGGAAATAAACTGTTTGTACATATATTTTTCATATTCTCTGCCTGAAAGGAGAATTACAGATATAACAAACTATTTAAATACGGCAGAAAGATTTCTTTATTTCTTACTGAAATTTTGATTGTTTAAAAACGTTCAGAATGAGTTTGGCTATTTTGTAGAAAGCGTTTAGTAGCCGTACTGTGCAGCGTTGGATAATGTACATATAAATGTATATATATATATATATATATATATATATATATATATATATATATATATATATAAATGTATGGTAACTTCTTTGGATTAGGTTTCAAAAATTAATACTACTATTCTGTGCTTGACGTTTCGCCCAACGTAGTGGGCTTTTTCAAAAGTATAATCTAAAATAAAAAACAAAATACAACTAACATGGTCACCAACGCACACTCACAAGACTTAGAATTAAACACTTAATTGGTACAATATTAATTAAAAATATCAATTGATAAAATAATGTGACATTAAAATCAAGAATTAAAATTAAAAATTACAAATTAATCCCAGATATGCACCTCAATTTACCTTGGCCATGTTTCTCAGTGAAGTGTTTGACGATTCCTTCAGTTACTATCAACTTAATATTTTTTTTAATTTCGAAACCTTTTTACTCCGTTTTTTCTGATTTATAAATAAATTTTATCGATATTGACTATACAGTATGTTGCAAACAATAAGGGTTACAATAGGTGGTTTAGTTTATTAGGTTAAAATATATTTGGCTCAGCTTTTTGATATCTTGTTTGTCATTGATTGCTTGTTTTTCTTTTTTTATATGTAGCATTTTCTTTATTAGTAGTTTATGGTAGTTTCTTTCCTGGGTTAGAATCTTTGTGTTTGAAAAATCAAATTCATGTTTAAAATTTGTCTCGTGTTTGTGTAATGCTGTCGTTGCGTTTTTTGTGTATTTATGTCCGTTCAATCTGCTGTCTAGATATTGTGTTGTCATTCCAATATATTTTTGTGGACAATTTAGACATGGGACGGAATAGACAATGTTAGATCTCTTTTTATGGGTCACCTTACTTTTTAGCTTTGTAAATAGTGGTGACAAGTGGTTGTAGGTTTTGTGGCAAACTATAATATCGTGCTGTTTGAGGATGTGTGTAACTTTTTCTGACAATGAACTTATGTATGGTATTGCAACATATGTTTTTGGGTTGTTATTATTATTATTTTGTGTAAGAGCGTTCTTATTATACAGTTTGTAGGTTCGTTGTTTTATTATTTTGTTTGTGAGTTTTTTGGGGAAATTATTATCACGCAGGATTTGCCTAACTTTCTTTAAAGCTTCTTGACGATATTTCGGCGAAGTTAGGGTTAAAGCTCTATCAGTCAAACCTATTATTACGCTGATCTTTTGGGGTTTCGGATGATGTGATTGATAGTTAAGATAGCGTCCCGACCATGTATCTTTTGTGTACCATATCGTCTCAATCTTTTTACTTTCATAATTTCGAACAAGTGTGAGGTCAAGGAAATTTATTTTTCCATTTTGTTCGACTTCTGATGTAAATTGCATCTTTTGGTGGAAATTGTTGAATGCATTCAGTATGGTGTCTATTTCAGTTTCGGGGACAGCTGCTAGACAGTCGTCAACGTACCTCTTGAAAATTTGAATCGGTATATTAAGTTTTTCTATGACATTTTCTTCCAGATATTCCATGACCAACTGTGCTACTGTAGATGATATTGGTGAGCCCATTGCGCAACCATCAATCTGCTGATAGTATGTATCTTGATATTGAAAGTAATTGTTGGTTAATGTCAAATTTATGGCTTCAGTGAAGGTTTCTAGGTTTAAAGTGGTAAAGCCTTTTAAGTTATCCCACTTTGCGTTTATTATATCTGATAGTAGGTCATTTGGAATATTTGTATATATATATATATATATATATATATATATATATATATATATAATATATTTCCTCCATTCATTTTTGTAACATATTAATTTTATTATTTGTGCTATTGCGTAGATCTTTCTTACCTTTATTTATATTATCTTGTTTTTTTTTATTGTAAACTACTGTAAAATTTCAAAAGGGATTTTCCGTTGAATTAGAATAAATAAATACAACTTGACAAAGATTGGCGATGGATTTTTAATTCAAAAAACTACTTTTCTGCCATTCTAGGTAAATAAGTAAATTTATAATTACTAAATTAATTGCAGCATAAAACGGTTGGTGTACGTTGAAAGCCTATTTTCTTCCCACGCTTGTTTTTTCAAACATACTATACCACATCTATTAATTTTCTTATTCAGTGGAACACTATGGTAAGTATTTGTCATTCAAATCTACGAGGACAACCTGTTCTGTTCCATATTTATCTGATCCGGACTTGTATGGGTAAATTAGTCGACTAGAACAATGTATCGGAAGAGTGTCATTCGATTTGTTCTTATATTTGTTATTGTCTAGATTCTGTCTGCCTTTGTGTTCCAGCTTTTAATTTATGTGGTAGAATAAAGTACGGTTGTTTATAGATTTGTAATTCTTATAAACTGTCAAATCAAAATGTTCACTCTATTTTATTTACCTGCTGCATATACATATACACAATAACGTGACCAGGGTGACATGAAATATATATATATATATATATATATATATATATATATATATATATATATATATATATATTATTTTTCTGAATTTTCTTGGGTATGAGGTTTTTTGTTTTTAAAACAATCTAATCAAAATTTGACGTTTCGCCCATTTTTTTGGGCTTTATCAAAAATATATTGTCAGTCAGTCTATGGATAAAATCTACAGAGAAAAACAGAACAATCAGCCATCACTGAAACAATTAAATACACTCAAAATAGACATACATATTTTATAACTAACACACTGTACAATATTAAAAATGTAAATTTAAAATTCTTTGCTAGATACGCACCCGTTGTAGTTGGGCCGTATATAATTCAACTAAGAGTATACATTGCCAGTATGAAGGAATTTGGTGTTATCAGTAAAAGTTTTTTTTTTTTTTAATATATTTTTATTAATTATTTGTGGAGCAATTATTATATTATTAAAGAATCAGATATTTTTTTTTTGGTATTTTAGTATTGTATTTGTTATAATTTTTAATGCAGTTTTTAATTAATTAGGTTATTATATATTTGGCTAAGATTTTTTATATCTTGTTTGTCATTTACGACATGCTTTTCTTTTTTAATGTGAATCATCTCCTTAATAAGCAATTTGCGGTAGTTTTGGTCCTGGGCTAATATCTGTGTATTTGCGAAATCAAATTCGTGTTTTTGAGAGGATTCGTGCTTATGTAACGCAGTTGAAGCATTTTTGGTGTACTTGTGACCATTCAGTCTACTATCCAAATATTGCGTTGTCATGCCTATGTATTTTTTTGGGCAGTTTAGACAAGGTACAGCGTATATTAAATTTGACTTCTTTTTGGTTGCTACTTTGCTTTTTAACGGAGTGAAAAGTGAAGACAAAAGATTTTGAGATTTGTGGCATACAACAATGTCGTGTTTTTTTAAGGTGTATTTTATTTTTTCTGAAAGTCCTTGAGTGTACGGCATAGCTATGTATTTTTTCTTACCATCTGGGTTCGCTGATTTGTCTGTATTACTAGTATTATAAAATTTATGAATTCGTTGTTTAATAATTTTATTAATTTGATATTCTGAAAAGTTATTTTCAATCAGAATCTTTTTGACTTTCTTAAGTGTTTCGGCTCGATATTCAGGAGACGTTAATGTTAGTGCTCTGTCTGTTAGACCGATGACAACGCTGTTCTTTTGAGATAGGGGATGGTGTGAATTGTAGTTCAAATATCGACCAGACCATGTTTCTTTTGTATACCACTTCGTCTTAAGGCATTCATCAACATTGTTTCTTATTATTGTTAAGTCCAAAAAGTTAATCCTACTGTTTTGTTCGATTTCTGATGTATTGTTGGGGTGAAAGTTATTGAAACAATCTAAAATGTCTTGTACATGGATTTCTGGAACGGCAGTAAGGCAATCATCAACATACCTTTTGAAAAAAGTCATAGGGATATTAGTATTATTTAAGACAGTTTCTTCCAAATATTCCATTACAAGTTGTGCAACTGTGGAAGAGATGGGTGATCCCATGGCACAGCCATCTAATTGTTGGTAAAAATTATTTTGGTATTGGAAATAATTATTAGTTAACGTTAGATTTATAGATTCTATAAAAAGATCATGATTAAGGCTGGTATGTTCCTTTAAAATTTCCCACTTTTCTTTTATTATTTGATTTAAAAGTTCGTTAGGTATATTGGTATATAATGATACTACGTCAAGAGAAAGTAAACTATAATTATTTGGAATTTTTGTTCTGTTGATGAATTCCTTAAAACTAAAAGAGTCCTTTATATAATACTCATTTTTACAAGTAATTTTTGATAAACAATTACTAAGATATTTAGATAATTTGTAGAACGGTGATTGTATGCATGAGACTATGGGTCTAAGTGGAATGCCTGGTTTATGTAATTTAGGCAGTCCGTAGATCTTCGGTGCAACTGCGTTATGTATTAATAATTTTTTGCCTTCCGTTTCAGACATGAGTTTTTTGGATATCATTTTCTTGATCAAGGTATTATTTTTTAATTGAAAAGTGTTGGTAGGATCACTGCGAAGTTTCTTGTATGTTAGGCTGTCAGATAGTAAATTATTTAATTTCAAGTTGTAGTCCTTTGTGTTCATAACTACAGTTTTATTTGTTTTGTCTGGTTTTAAAATGGTTATATCGGGATTATCTTTAATAAATTGTTTTGCTTTATTTAGTTGCTTGGAAATTTTTTTCTGGAAGGTATTTTGTTTTTGATTTTTATGTTTCAATTTCATTTTATGACTTGTAATTATATTTACAATATCAGCGCGTATGGTATCTTTAATTTCAGTGGGTTTGTCATGTATGGCAGATTTTAAATATGCTATATATTCAGTTGTTGGGAGTTGTTTTTCAGTTACCACTGGTAATGCGAATTTATCACCCAAAGCCAAAACCTCCGCAACATCCCGTGGAATGATATATATATAATTATATATATATATATATATATATATATATATATATATATATATATATATATATATATATATATATATATATATATATATATATATATATATATTTAAATGGGACCATATTTGAATTCCCCACAAAATTCTCTGTAATATCATAATTTTCGCATTTTTTCGCAGCGTTGCCAAATTAATAAGAAAAATCTATGAACTTTGTAGAAGGCACGACATAAAATTTCTTATATTTTCCAACTAATATCAATGAGAACAAAAAATTCAAAAACTCATTTACAAGGTTTTTTTTTGAAATGGAACACGCTGCATTTATCTAACTTATTATAAAAATATTTTGATTAGTTTATTTTGGCCAGTGTTTTTTAAATTATATTAAAGGCTTTAAAAAAAAGTTATTTCTGTTTCTCAAAAAATAATGTCGGAATATAGACATAGATTACAAGTAAGAGATATTATAAGGAAGTAATTATTTATATATACCAGGGGCGGATCCAGCCTCTCTCCTTGGGGGAGGGGGAGGGCGGTGATATCACAAAAGTACAGTATGGCAAGCGAAAGCAAGTTGTCAACATTTTCATTTTATTTTTCTGAATTTGAAGGTCTTGGAGAGCGGGGATGCCAGCAGCATACATATTCCTAGTATAAGAGGCAGAATCGGGTCTATTTTCCTGAACTTAAAGCTCTTGGAGGGCGGCTATCACAAGAAAAAAACAAGTTGTCAAAGGGGGGGAGTGCCAGCAGCATGCACATTTCTAATATAAATGGCAGAATCAGTTCTATTTTCCTGAACTACAAGCTCTTGGGGGGAGGAGGGAGCGATCGCAAGCATACACATTCCTATATTCTATTCAAGAACTAGAGAGAACAATAAAACTATTACCGAAACCTCCAATGTATCTGCTCCATTGCCGCAGGTAACTGAGCAGTAACGTAAATCTAAATTATATTTAAATATTATAAGCTTTTATAAATTTACTGCAACAATAAAATTACTGATAGTTCAATTTAATTTCTGCCAGTGAGCAAAGTACACCTTACAGTGTGTCCTTAGTGATTTATCTTGTTTGTGCTTGTTTTTATATATTATTTGAGATTAGTGAGATACCCAAAAGATATGGCTTCCACCTATATATTTATTTCAAAATCGTTAAACAAAGGTATTTTTTCCTCAAAGAAAAACGTATTACGATGAATGTTATTATATCTATATTATAATGTGAAAAGCTCTGTTGAAATGTGTTCCAACATCATAGGAGTTGGAAAATCTATGTATCCAATACTGAAAGAGTAAAAACGACTGGAATTGTTAATATTCCCAAGCCACATTCGATCACAGGCAGACGAAAAACCTCGTTGGAAGAAGAGATGAAAACTACAACAATAGGAGTTGTACATACATTTTATTATGAGAAGCAGATCTCAACCGTCGACAAAATTCTAACTAAAATCAATGAAGATCGGGATTTACCTGAAATTAAAAGAACCGAGCTCTGGAAATTTCTCAGAGAACTTAATTTTTGCTGGGAAAAGCCTGATAGAAAGTCTATTCTTATACATCGTCCGGAAACTGTCCGTTGGCAAAGGAAATATCTCTCTCAAGTAAAAGGTGGAGTTACTAGAAATAACACAATTTACAAAATTAGTAACTTAACTGAACTTTTGAAAGATTTTTTTGAATAAAGTTACTGCGGAAAATTGAGAAAAATCCATATAATAAAAGAATAAAACAAAATGTGGAAACTCGATCTCATGATCGGTGAGATAGAGGAACCAATTATAAATAATTTGAGCGAAGATAGCTTCACTGACTTTGATTACGAATTAGATACGTAATGTTTACCAGAGCAGACACAATTTATTATTTAAATTTTTGTTTTTGTTATATTTTATTGTTTAATGTTGTTTATATATTTTTTTATTTTTATATATTTTTATTTTAGTGTGTCCCACTCTTTAATTTTATATATATTTAATTTCAATTAGCCGTAATTTTTTTTTATTGTATTTGTGTCTTTTTCTTAAGCATGTAGAATTAACACGTTAATTTTTTTTGGGGGGACTATCGGATTTCCATATAATTAGTAATAAGTAAATTAAATTAAGATGTCAGTGCAATAGAAATAAAAATTAGTAGGTCTAATTTTAACTGTAAGAAATAAAACTTAATTACATTTGAATCCCTTTTTAGTGTTTAATTGTAATTCTGCAGATGGTTTAAGAAATAAATAGACTGAAACGTCAAATGTCCTAAAAATGTTTTTAATTAATAATAAAATGGCCGATAGCCCCAAAAAAATTTTAATATTATATGGACGAATTTATTTTTTTATATATATTTAACTTCTTGTATTTTTGACAATGGGTATTTTGTAATTATTTAAATTATAACTGAGAATTTTTTGAGAGAATAAGGCTACGTTTTAGTCTACGGTTTCTATGCCAAAAATAAAATAATAAAAATACAGTGGCGATTTTTGTTAAATATGTCTAAATTATCTATATTTTGTAATGTATGTGAATTATTAAGAAATCATAAGAAATAAAATAATATTATAAAAACTTTTTATTTTAAGTTTATTACCGAAATAATATTTTATGCCATAAATACTTGGTAATAAAATAAACCTCCTTCCGACGCCTATGAAAAGGATTAAAATCCTTTTAACACTTCACACTTCCAAATATCTACTGTTATCCAACCCAAATAGTCTATTATTATAGACTGGTATTTTTGATTATAAAATTTCATACTTATTACTATGAAAAATATATGTGTCTAACAGATTTTGCCAAAGAAACCGGACTAAAGAACACAGGTAGTTTGCGAAGAAAAATAGTGTAAAAACGTATTTATTACTCTCTCTAGTTCTTGAATAAACTATAGTATAAGAGGCAAAATCGGGTCTATTTTCCTGAACTCAAAGCTCTGGGGGGGGGGCGATCGCCCCCACCGCCTCGCCTCCCCCCCCTTGGATCCGCGCCTGATATATACAGGGTGTCAGGAAAATACTTGTACAACGTTTGATGACAGTCTCTTGACGTCAAAACAGGCCGATTTAAAGCAACTTGGTTATATGCGATACCCTATAGATTTAAACAATAGATTTGTTTGAAGACTGTTTAGGATCGGTGGGGGAAAGTCTTTTTTAATGTTTGACAGACATAAACGTGTTTACTTATCTTTTTTTTTAGTGTTTTTAAGTGTTAGAAATTACTATAAATGCGAAGTTTACAATTAATGTTAATATATAATTAACAAAAATAGCACTAAACAAAAAATATATAGTTTTCGGGATCAATGTAGCAGTGTAAGGTGCAGCACGCTGTATAAACTCGCCACTTTAGCTTTTTTGCAGGACTGTTTGCGCCACAAAACTGTAAGCAATAAAAATGCTCTCGCACTTAGACGAAAATTACGCTAAAGAGTGTACACGTTCTCATAATCAAAACTCATAAACCGATCAACAGTTTTCTTTTGATCTCGAAATACACTTAGTGCCCGCTGCGAGACCAAGGGTGCTCGAGTGGGGTGCGGCGGGGTAGGCGGAAGGATATATTACCAGGGAAAAAGTGCCGGCGAAAATAAATATCAAACTTTGAGCCGTAATTTTCAGATTTCTTGTTTATGGTTTTTCTTGACACGGTTTTCTTTTTAAATTTATCGTTCTCTTGCTAAAAGATAATAATAAATGCAGTTGGGAAGTCTATACCCGAACAATTGAAACGAATCCTAAACTTGTTTCGTCATTGACTTCCTAGTTCACTAACTTGGTCTAATTTTATATTTGGTCTAAGTCAGACAATAAGCAATATTCATTGAGTAAACTACAAAGCATATCCTATAAAGTGATAACCTAAATGTGCACGCACCTATACAGGGTGACTGGAAAATACGTGCACAACGTTTGACGACAAACTCCTGACGCCAAAAAAGGTCGATTTAAGCTAACTTCGTTATATCCGATACTGCTTCTTTTAGGCGGTACAAGACATCAAAGTTTTAAGAAAATAGGCGAAGGTGGGGTAATTGCGAACACTTAAGGGAGAACTGAAATACAGTAAAACCAAATGAAGTTACAAGGCTTATTTATTGCTTAATATTTACTTAAACTAATCATTCTTATGTTCTCATAATTAACTTAGATAAATTTTCAAAAATAAAATCAAATTTCAACAAAAAGCAAGACCTCTGGTGTCTGGGATTACGCCACAGCTTGGGGGGTAATTACGGATGGTGTATGGGGTAATCACGGACATTGGCACAGAAATCACAGATAAATCCCCTTGATGTGTTTGCACCACTCGTGCAACTTTCGTGGGCTCACAATTTACATTTGATGCACATTATCCAATCTTCTATGATTGGTTCTTCATACTTTTCATTACAAATAAGACAATAATACCCTTCCTCAACCTTTGTAGCACTTTTGTTGACTTTCTTTTTCTGGCGCTGTACGTTCCTATCTTTAGCCTTTATATCATCTTCAAATGCTTTAAAATTCTTCATACCTTTCTTTCTTTCAGTGGTTCGTGCAGACATTTTTTTTTGTCTCTTCTTTATTTTTCTTCCTTTGTTTCTTTTGTTCTAAAGCGTCTTTCATAGGGGTACTAGTGATTATAATTGAATGTTTCTTTCTGGAACATTGCCTACTTCACTATTGTGGCAGTTGGGGAACATTAACAACATCTTGAAGTGGAATTGATTTGTCCAACACAGGTAAAGGTGTTACTGATCGCTGCTGCACAACTGATAATGGAACTACTTGTGCATTAGGTGACACTGCTCTCTGCATAGATCTGCAATCTGGGTATCAGGTGTTACTGATCGTTGCACAGATGGTGTCGGTGCTATATGGGCATCAGGTGTTACTGTTCTTTGCATATTTGATGTCGATGCTGTCTGCACATGAGGTGATGTCGAATCAAAGAAATGTTCGTTAATTTTTTTTGTATCTAATAGCCAAATACCAGCTGCCCGAAAACCATTTGCAGCTTTTTCTATATTGCTGATTCGATTGAAAGCTTTAGTACAAAGCTCGACAACTTCATACTGTGTAATTTTTCGGCCTATATTTGAAGCTATGTATAAGTCACATTCTCTGTTGTATCAGGGGCGGATCTAGCCTCTCTCTTTGGGGGGGGGGGCGGTGATATCACAAAAGTACAGTATGGCAAGAAAAACAAGTTGTCAACGGGGGGGGGGGGGGGGAAGGTGCATACTCATTCCCAATATAAAAGGCAGAATGGGTTCTATTTTCCTGAACTCAAAGCTTTTGGGACGGGGGGGGGGGGGGGGCGATCGCAAGCATACAGACTCCTATACTCTATTCAAGAACTAGAGAGAGTAATAAAACTGTTACCGAAACCTCTAACGTACCTGCTCCAGTGCCGCAGGTAACTGAGAACTGCCGTAAATCTAATTATATTTCATTATATTTAAATATATTTTATAAATTTACTGCAACATAGAATTTTTGATAGTTTAGTTTAATTTCTGTCAGTGAGCAAAGTACAACTTACAGTTTTTTCTTAGTGATTTATCTGTAACTGAGAACTGCCGTAAATCTAATTATATTTCATTATATTTAAATATATTTTATAAATTTACTGCAACATAGAATTTTTGATAGTTTAGTTTAATTTCTGTCAGTGAGCAAAGTACAACTTACAGTTTTTTCTTAGTGATTTATCTTGTTTGCGCTTGTTTTTATATATTATTTGAGATTAGTGAGATACCCAAAAGATATGGCTTTCACCTCTATATTTATTCCAAAATCGTTAAACCAGGGTATTTTTTCCTCAACGAAAAACTTATTACGATTAATGTTTATGATGCCTTCAGATATCAATATCTAGATAATAATGTTAAAAGCTCTGTTGAGATGTGTTCCAACATAACAGGAGTTGGAAAAGTTACTATGTACCGAATACTGAAGGAGAAAAAACGACTAGAATTGTTAGTACTCCCAAGCCACATTCGATCACAGGCAGATGAAAAACCTCGTTGGAAGAAGAGATGAAAACTGGAATTAAAGGAGTTGCATATACATTTTATTATGAGAAGCAGATCCCCATCTACAAAATTCTAACTAAAATCAATGAAAATCGCGATTTAAATGAAATTAAAAGAATTAATCTCTGGAAATTGCTCAGAGAACTTAATTTTTGCTGGGGAAAACCAGATAGAAAATCTGTTCCTATAGAACGTCCGGAAACGTCCGACGGAGAAGTAAATATTTCTCTCAAGTAAAAGGTAGAGTTGCTAGAAATAACACAATTAACAAAATTAGTAATTTAACTAAACTTTTGAAAGATTTTTTTGAATAAAGTTACTGCGGAAAATTGGGAAAAATCCATATAATAAAAGAATAAAACAAAATGTGAGAACTCGATCTCATAATCGGTGAGATAGAGGAACCAATTATAATTAATTTTAGCGTTTAGTTTCACTGACTTTGATTAGGAATTAGATACGTAATGTTTACTAGTGTAAACACAATTTATTATTTAAATTTTTGTCTTTGTTGTATTTTATTGTTTAATGTTGTTTATATGTTTTTTATTTTTTTATATTTTTATTTTAGTGTGTCCCACTCTTTAATTTTATATATATTTAATTCTAATTAGCTGTAAGTTTTTTATTATTTTATTATTGTGTTTGTGTCTTTTTCTTAAGCGTGTAGAATTAACATGTTTATCTTATTTTTTTGGGGCTATCGTATATCCATATATAAAAGTAAATTAAATTAAGATATCAGTACAATAGAAATAAAAATAAGTAGGTCTAATTTTAATTACAACATAAAAAAAAGTAATCACATTTGAATCCCTTTTTAGTGTTTAATTGTAATTGTACAGATGGTTTAAGAAATAAATAAACTGAAACGTAAAATACCCTAAAAATGTTTTTAATTAATAATAAAATGACCGATAGCCCCAAAAATATTTTATTATTATATGGACGAATTTATTTTTTATATATGTTTAACTTTTTGTATCTTTGACAATGGATATTTTGTAAATATTTAAATTATAACTTAGAATTTTTTGAGAGAATAATCCTACATTTTAGTCTATTATTTTAGATCGGTATTTTTGATTATAAAATTTCTAACCCATTCCTATGAAAAATATATGTGTCTAACAAATTTTGCTAAAAACACCGGACTACAGAACACAGGTAGTTTGCGAAGAGAAAAAGGGTAAAAAATGATTTATTACTTTCTCTAGTTCTTGAATAAACTATAGCATAAGAGGAAAAATCGGGTTCATTTTCCTAAACTCAAAGCACTTGGAGGGGGGGGGGGCGTTTGCCCCCCACCGCCCCCCCCCCCTGGGATCCGCGCCTGTGTTGTATGCAGTTTTGAGCGGTCCAAAATGTTGTCTCTTACTTTACTCCTTGGTGTACAATCTGTTAATAATTTATTCTTACTTTAGTTGCAGGCTTAAAGCTGATTTAAAAAAATAACATTGAAATAAACAATTTTTTCCAACACTTCAATTTAATGTAAAAGAAATGTATCGACATTTCCAATGGATCTTATCCCTCCCTCGTTTGGTTCATAAAACGAGAACATTTATATTTAGTTTATTAATTAAACTTGTATAATTTTACCAAATTTTCATTATTTACCTATTCAGGACACGAAAGCATCGAGCCCGACGAATTTTTTGACACCTGGTATAAAACCTATTAAAGACCATTATACACCTTTTAAAGAATCAAAAAAGTTATCTGTAAGAATTTCTGCATCTTTAATAATTCATCAAACAAAAATATTCATCTTTTTACAATGAACAACGCGCCAGATATCTCGGCTTTAATGGCCCTAGTTTATGAAATATTAATACAGGTTGGTAAAAAGCTGCGAAAACTGATACTGTTAAATGTTTTACACTACCTCGTTTGCTACCAACATCGACACATCGATACAAATTTAATTTTATCACCCTTTTAAATCTTCAAATTGGAAAAAACATTAAATATCTCCTCTCGAAATGGTCAAAACATTTTTGTACAGCGACGTAGTTGGAGAGGGAGAGAAAGTCTTGACTAAACCACATTATTAGACGTGTAATTCTTGAGCTTTTTCAAATTTCAATTTTTATTTTCAGCTTTATCCGTAACATCACCCTGATTTTTTTTTTGAGACTTTTGTTTTAGTTAAGAAGGTCAGTTGTAAATGCACACCAATTGTAACGGGTGAGTCAACGATTGGATGAAGTAAGTTTGTGCCTTTTCGCTGAAATTTACAAAGAAACTATATTTATTGTTTGATACAGTTTATTTTTACGCAGATTTTAAAAATATTCAGGACTCTACAGGGTGAGCCAAAAAACTAGGACAGCATAAAGTTGTATTTTTTTAAATAGAACACCCTATATACGAATCGTATTTTCGATTTAGCTTATAATTTTAAATCTTTTTTATTAAGGGTTTACTATAACAAAACTTTATAGTTTCTGAGATAATTAAGTTTAAAGAAAAAAAGTCACATTTTCAAGCATCAATTCAATCCTAAATAACGTTTTCAATTTTGTGACAAATATATTCAAATTTGGAATTTAGCAAGGCCAAGGACAAGTTAACATAATTTTTACCTAATATTTGCAATAAAAGCTATAGGGTGTTGAACACATCGGCTCAAATTTGAAAAAGTTTAAATGAATAAATATCTTTTTTTTTAAATGGTACACCATGTATATTTTCATGCTATTTAATAGAGTAATAAAAACCCTAAAAGTTTTGTTCAATATATCCTATACCTATTTATAATAGTTTTTGAAATATTTCAGTTTTTCTTATTTTCCACACTTTTTTACAGAAATAGTCTTCATTATCATAGTAGCCATGTAAAATAATAAAAAGAAACTACAGAAACAAACAAAATGTGGTTAAATATGATAAAATACATTATTCGTTATATTAGAATGGCAATAGTTTAATTAAACATAATGTGAAAAAATTAACACAACAATAACGACAAGGCAAATACATATTTACTTTTATACTAAATTGAAACAAAAAAAAATACCTATTAAATACTGAGATTAATTATTTCTTTTTAATAAGTGTTCGAATAAACGACCCTCTTGTGCAATGCACAAATTTAGTCTTTTTTGCAGATTTTCTCGGACCCTGGACAAAATTAGTGGCGTTATTGTTCTACAGGTATCCCTAATCCTGTTTCGCATATCTTCCACTGTTGTTGGTGGATTAACATACACCTTATTTTTAATATAACCCCATAGGAAGAAATCTAATGGGATGATGTCGCAAGACCTTGGTGGCCACTCAATGAAACCCCCACGTCCAATCCATTTTTGCGGATATCGTTGGTCCAAAAACGCACGAACTTCACGATGGTAATGCGGAGGCGCACCATCGTGCTGGAACCACATACTGTCGAGCTCATCCCTATGGAGACCTTGAAGCAGTTGGGGTAATTCTTCTTGTAGAAAGTTTAGGTAACTATGGCCATTTAGTGGTTCATTAAAAAAGTGGGGTCCAATAATTCGATTATGATAAATACCACACCAAACATTTAATGACCAGTGGTTTTGATGTTGCACCTCTCTAATCCAAAATGGGTTTTCTGTGGCATAATAATGCATGTTGCGTCTATTTACGGCACTGTTACTTCTAAAAGTAGCTTCATCACTAAACATTACCTTGCATAATAAATTTGGATTTAATTGAATCTCCGCGTTTATTGTACGACAAAAGTTTACACGACTTTCAAAATCCTGTCCATGCAATTCTTGGTGTAATTCCATGTGGTATGGATGAAACCTATATTTCTTGGTAGTACAATTAGCGGTGGATTGTTGACCAATTTACATTTTGGATAATCAACAGTACCAGAAGAATCAAATCTTTGCATTAAGTTTTGAAAAGTATGGGTATTAGGCTGGCGTCGATCAGGATACTTCATTTTGTAAATTCTTTGAGCAAGAAGGCAATTTTTTTGAGCCTCTCCTATTGTATAAATCATATCTATTAACTCATTCTTTGGAAAATTCATTTTACGATATAAGATGAATGCGAAAAAACCAAACTACACTACATAAAAACCAAAAGAAGCGATTGCGGTTATAAATTTGACACACAGAAAAATGTTCTTTTACATTGTTTTTACCATGGCTACTATGATAATGAAGACTATTTCTGTAAAAAAGTATGGAAAATAAGAAAAACTGAAATATCTCAAAAACTATTATAAATAGGTATAGGATATATTGAACAAAACTTTTAGGGTTTTTATTACTCTATTAAATAACATGAAAATATATAGGTTGTACCATTTAAAAAAATATATATTTATTCATTTAAACTCGTTCAAATTTGAGCCGATGTGTTCAACACCCTGTAGCTTTTATTGCAAATATTAGGTAAAAATTATGTTAACTTGTCCTTAGCCTTGTTAAATTCCAAATTTGAATATATTTGTCACAAAATTGAAAACGTTATTTAGGATTGAATTGATGCTTGAAAATGTGACTTTTTTTCTTTAAACTTAATTATCTCAGAAACTATAAAGTTTTGTTATAGTAAACTCTTAATAAAAAAGATTTCAAATTATAAGCTAAATCGAAAATACGATTCGTATATAGGGTGTTCTATTTAAAAAATACAACTTTATGCTGTCCTAGTTTTTTGGCTCACCCTGTAGAGTCCTAAATATTTTTAAAATCTGCGAAAAAATAAACTGTATCAAACAATAAATATAGTTTCTTTGTAAATTTCAGCGAAAAGGCACAAACTTACTTCATCCAATTGTTGACTCACCCTGTACATGTACACGTTTTTTAAATAAATAATTTGTAGAAGTTTTTGAACGCATCTTTTGAAAACTGGTTAAAGAAAAGGCAATTATTCTCTGGGAATTATTTTGGACCACAGAAAAAAACACACTGTAGAAGAAAAGAACGATAGCTAGAAATGATCTATAGTAACAAAAAGTCCCGTAGATTTACAAAATTTAACTTTTTGTCTGTTGCTGTGAATTTTATGGTTAATAATATTCACTTATGACCTGTTTTTGTCAAATCAAACCTCAAAAATTTTTATGCAGCTCGAGTTACTTTTTTTTTGATTTTTTATGCGTATTTATTTATCGATAACGTGCGTATTTTACTGTGTTAAGATTAGTATCTGAAGCTTTGCGCCATGAGTACTTCAAGGAGACGTTGTTTAAACAATCCAAATCATTTTTGCTATATATGCGGGGAATATGTGTTTATCAATTGTAGAAAAGTTATATCAGAGTTGGTGAAAAATACCTATTTTGATTATTTTGGGATGCTCTTAGATAAAAATGAAAAGTCTTTGGCTCGTAATTGTGTTTGTAAATCGTGTGTGGAATTTTTAAGATTATGGAAAAGTGGTTAAAGAAGTGCCTTTAAATTTGGAACACCGACTATTTAGCGAGAACCACAAAATCATCTCGAAGACTGTTACTTTTGTAGAGTGAACGTAAACGGTCTAAACACTAAAAATCGAGCTAAATGGCAATACCCAAGTACTAGTTGTGTTCAGCGTCCAGTGCACCATTCACCTGACTTTTCAGTGCCTAAAAATATATGTGAACCCTTAGAACAAGACAAGGAAGGACCAAGCTCATCACAAAATTATGTTGATTTTGAAGGTGTATGAAATGAACCAAAATATTTTTCCCAAAATGAGTTAGATGATCTTGTAAGAGATTTAAATCTTTCTAAACAAGCTTCAGAATTATTGGCATCAAGATTGAAAGACAAAATTTAATTTCCTCAAATATTAAAATAACTTTTTATCGTGAAATAGATAAAGAATTACGGCGTTATTTTTCCGAAGAAAACAGTGTTACCTTTTGTTCAGATATTAAAAACTTGTTGATAAAAATGGGCTTGAAACAATACGAACCAAACGACTCACGTTTATTTATTGACAGCTCAAAACGTAGCCTAAAATGTATTCTATTACATAATGGAAATAAATACGCTGGGGTACCTATTACTCACAGAATAAAGTTAAAGGAAGAATATTGTAATATCTTGCTAGTCTTAAATAAAATACAGTACAATGACCATATGTGGCAAATTTGTGTTGATTTAAAAATGGTGAACATTCTTCTCGGTCAACAACGAGGTTACACTAAGTTTCCCTGTTTTATATGTCTTTAGGACAGCAAAGCTAAACAAGATCATTGGGTAAGAAGAAACTGGCCCTTGAGAAAAAATATGAAGCCTGGAAAGCAAAATATAGTCCAGAATTCACTAGTAGCTCGTAACAAAATTATCCTTTCACCATTACATACATATGGGCATCATAAAACAGTTTGGTAAATCATTAGATAAAGAAGGGACTGCTTTTATTACATTTGCCAAAAATTTCCTCAGGTCAGTATGGAAAAGATTAAAGCCGGTATTTTTGATGCCCCCAAATTAAACAACTTACGAAAGATACTCAATTTAGAAATTTTATGACTGAATTAGAACTAAGGGCTTGGACAGCTTTCGTCTCTGTGATGCAGAATTTTCTCGGAAATAAAAAATCAGAAAATTATATTGAACTTGTAGAATACCTCCTGTTACAATTTAAAAATTTGACTATTGTTGGTCTCTGACACGTTATTTTCCTAAGTCTACACATCAGAGAAGAGTTTTAAAACGAAGTTTTTTAGAACTCAGAGATTAACTTGATTTTTAATAAACTTTTTCTTAGTAAATATACATTTTTTTTTGTTTTATACCTATATAGCTGAAACTCAGAAACTAGAGCTGATAAAAAAATTCTATTCATATATTTGAAATTAGCATATCATATGTGTGTCAACACCAGGTAAAATTTCTTCGGAAACAGATATACTGTAAACTAGTATTATGAAGAATATAAGGAAAATGAGAGGTCAAGAGGAAAATTGCGGAAACAAAACAGTAATGGATGGATTTCGGAGGAACAATAATCAAGAATTATAGAAAAAAAACAGAAACTACTTTATGATATATTTAAATAACTAAGACACAAAAACGGATATAATATAATTAACATAAAAGATAAAGAGGGAAATGTAATGACAGAGAAAGAGAAAATATTGTTCAGATGGTGACATATACAGACATACACAGGAAAGAAAAAAATTATGAGGAAAAAATGATATAGAATATCTAAAATAAGAAGAAAAAATAATACAGATGAAATTGAAAAAGGCACTATGAAGAGACAACATAACAGTCGAAATAATAAAATGTATGGGAGAAAAACGAATAAGACAAGTAAACAAATTAATGAATGAAATTTTATAAGACATAAAAATTCCGAAAATATGGAATTTGACAATAATATTGAGAGATAAGAGGGATTGTAAAAACTGTGGAGGAATTGCACTGATGCGGGTTCCACATTAGAAACATTATGGAAATAAGAACACGAAAAACAACTGAGCATAGCATAGAAAACATTCAATGTGGGTTCAGGAAAAGAAGATGCACAGAAGACTTTTTACGGACTTAGAAAAGGCTTTTAATCATGTAAGAAAAAAAAGACAGAAAAGTATAGAAATAACACAAACATAGAAGGAACCAATAAGGAAGAATCTAAAGGCTTCGAAACAAAGATAGAAGTGAAACAAAAGTGTGTGCTGAGACCAGAGTATAAAGAAAGCTAAGAAACCAATAAAAATTAGACTACTGGCAAATGCAATAGACGTATTAGAGTAAAATTATGTTTACGGATGATATGGCAATAATTACCGCAACAGCTGATGAACTGCAAAAAAATATAGAAATTTTAGATAAGAAAATCACAAAGAGTTTTAAAATAAAACTGAGAAATTGCGTAAGTTTAGTAAAACTTTCAAGAGATAGTTGTGATTTCATTCGTGTAATGCTGTTGAAGAATTTCTTCATGTAGTGAATATTATCACTTTATAATGATTTTTCTGACGAGAATCAATGATTTGGCAAATGATGTGGAAAGTGAACTTTTAAAAAGAATAAAATTGAATTATTTCGTTATTGAGCTTGATGATTCGATCTCTATAGCAAATGCTACAGAATTGCTTGTCTTTGTTAGATTTAATTTTAAGAATTCCTTTTAAGAATACCACAAGGTAAAACAAGAATGCACACATTAGAGATGAAATAATCCCAGTAGCAAAAAAGCGATTCATTAATAATCTACCTAGAATTAGTTAAAAAAAAGTGCTTAGTTTATCCATAATTATTTCATTAATGCCAGTATAAAACTGCTGTTAATACATAATAATTTTAACGTCTTAGTAATAATAATTTTCCAGCTATGCCACTGTTCGTAACGTACATCAGCAAAAAACTTCAAGTACCTCCTAAAATGGACAAAACGTTGTTGAACTTTTTCTCTAACTTGTGAACGAAATGTATGGGAAAAGGCGGTAGAGATTGCGATATTATAAATTTGAAAAGTCGTTTAGAACAAGTCGTACTTTCATGTGTGCCGATGATGTATCGAAAAAGGAGCGAAACGATTTTTAATGGTTCAGCTGGGCTGATAGTGTGTGTGTTTTAATGAAATTAAATTTATAGAGAGCGCCAATTAATAAGGAAAATTGTATCGGTTATGAATTGACCAGCCAACAGACATGACTGTAACATGAATTTTAGCCATTCTCTTACTTTAATAATGGAAGCAGATACTTGACTAAAATGTGGTTGACGGATTTGCATTGTATTTATTTTTGTTTATTTTTACGATTGGGTTGTATCTTTAATCATTATCAAGAATAAACATCAGTTTATACTTGATGACGATTAGAGATGCAATCTAATCGAAACGTCGTAAAAATAAACAAAAATAAATACAATGCAAGTTCGACAAACACATTTTAGTCAATCTACACCCTTCAAACAAACGTAACAGCAGATACGTTAAGAATTAAATAAACACTTAATCAATGGCATACCATGTCGATGTCAGAAAGTAGTACAAGCAAAAGTAGTAAGGGCAGTTAGCAAAACGTGATTCATAGGCCAGCGGAATTAGCATCCGGCAAAAATTTATTGTTAGTTGACTTCTGACTTCGTAAAAACGTTCAGAACTTCGAACATACCCCTGTAGAAGTAGCATAACGTCAGAACTAGGGTCCTGTTGTTTGAACGCTGAATAACGTAATAATATTTTTATTTATATTTGAAATAGTGTTGATAAACAGTAGATATTTAATTTCTTGCTACAGACATACCGATTTTATGCTATCCTTTTCTAATTTCATTATTTAAACGAATATCATCGATACGTCAATTCTGAAAACAAAGTATGAATATATGGTTGCCTAAATTATTAATATTGTTATTTTCAATACGTAAACAATATTTACCAATTAAAATAAGTTTTTAAATCCTCTTTTTGTTAATATTAATTGTAAACTTCGCATTTATAGTAATTTTTAACACTTAAAAACACCAAACAAAGTCACGACAAGCAATTAAACTGAAAGACAAGATAAGTAAATATGTTAATGTCTATCAAACATCAAAAAAGCGTTTCCCTCACCGATCATAAACAACCTTCAAACAAATCTATTGTTGTTTAAATCTAGGGTATGATCGAAGGTTCAGAATGATAATAGTAATTATGTAGTATCTTATGTCTTATATTCCTTTTTGGGGAAAATTTTTTATTTAACAATTAAGATGTAAAAAAGCAGTTTTTTTTCGAGTTCTAAGGAAAGCTATTCGTTTTTCAGTAAAAAGGTTTTAAACAAAAGTTTGCCCTTTGAAAATACCTACCGAATGAGCTAAGGTTCATCATAATCGGATAATTTGTTCGTTAGTTATTGCAAAAAAACTGTTAAAATGACTGTTTCTTCAATTGTTTATAAACAATAGAAAAATATATTACCTTAACTTTATACTACACCGAAAGGAGCCTCTTGTTACATACAATAAATGTGCAAAAATTCAAATAAAAACATTCAATATATTTTTGCACAGTGTATTTGTTTATAACATCTTCGAACATACCCCTATAGAATCAGCATAACGTCAGAACTAGGGTCCGGTTATTTGAACGCTGAATAACGTAATAATATTTTTATTTATATTTGAAAAAGTGTGGATAAAAAGTAAATACTTCATCTCTTGATACACGCATACTGATTTTATGCTATCCTTTTCTAACTGCATTATTTAAAAGAGTATCATATGATAATTGGTACGTTAATTCTAGAAATGAATTTATGGTTGCCTAAATTATTATTATTGTTATTTTCAATATGTAAACAGTATCTAACCATATTTACCAATAAAAATAAGTTTTTAAATCCCCTTTTTGTTAATATTAATTGCAAACTTCGCATTTATAGTAATTTTTAACATTTAAAAAGACCAAAAAGAACCACGACAAGCAATTGAACTGAAAGTAATAATAAGTAAGTATGTTTATGTCTGTCAAACATCAAAAAAGCCTCTCCCCCACCGACCATAAACAGCCTTCAAACAAATCTATTGTTGTTTAAATCTATAGGGTATGATGGAAGCGTTTTATAGTAATCTGCTGTTACGCAAATGAAAGCTCGAGACATACTAACAATAATAAGAAAGAATCAAATTAATTGTTGATTTATAATTGTTGAAACAGATAAACAAATTTGTGGTTTGTTTTTTATTATAAGCAAATAGAATAACATTTCGACAATTGTTGATATCGAAACGCTGATAAGTAGACGCGATAGGTGAGATTTTGGCGCTAAATTTGGAAAAAAACAAATTCTGTATGACCACTAGAAGCTGAAATAGATTTTTTTTTTCAAAAAATCGCTGCTTTGTTGTCTATTATTAAGGGATTATTTAAGTAGGAACCCATAGGGAGATGGTTAAACTATTATATGCTCCAGTTTTCAAATCAATTATTTCAAAGTTGTTGATGTTGCAATAGTTTAAAGTTGCACCTACTTCCAGAATCAGGAAGTCAGCAGTAGAGGGGGGGGGGCGTTCTTTCAGCCTGCGACGTGCGGAAAAAAACGTGACACGGACGCTTCACATTCGTTTCGCCGAAAAAATTTGGATTATCTCTGCGAATATTGGTAGCAGAATCTCTTTTTTTTTTTAATTTATGGTTTCTCGACAAGATATGAAAAAACTATAATATATTTTTGTAATCAAATTATTGTTAAACATATTAATAAACAAACTGTTGCATGCACTCTTCAAATTGCGAAAAAAATGTTACAGTAGTCCACAGTATACTACTAATTAGAAATATTAAAAATCAAATTAATTTTTAATGTACCATTATTATTTATGAAGTTGTAACAGGAAACAAAATACGACTGTCATTTGCCGCCAAATTATTGGTGGTACAAGAAAAACACATGTTAACTTTTTTGTTTATTTTATTGGATCAACATTTTTCACATACAAAATTTTTTGACAACATACATATATTTTGCTTAAATCTATACAAAATGTTTATTCCGTTCTCCGTTTCTAAGACATCGATGGACACATATTTTTGTAACTTTTATCGGTTTCAATATTCTAATTACAATTATCATCATAATTATCACTCTCATCATCATTATTACTCTCATCATCATCACCACTCTAATCATTGACATAATTATCATCATCATTATTATCATAATCATAATTATTTTCTCTTCTATTACTTTCATCGTCTTTGAAAGTAATATTACAATAATTCTAGATTGGATAATCGCTTATAATATAATCGTCAAATGTAGTTTATTCTGCATTTCGAAAAATAATAATGTTATCAACAAATTTTGCTATTTGTCTCATGCTATATCTCAATAAATACTAATGGTACATTAAAAATCAATCTAATTTTTAATATTCCTAATTAATAGTATACTGTTGACCACTGTAACAATTTTATCGTAATTTGAAAAGCACGTAAATACGGTAAAATTATAATTATGCATAAAATGTATAAAAGTGTAACAATTTGTTTATTGCTATGTTTATCAATAATTTGATTACAAAAACATATCATCCATTGTTCGAATTTGAAGCGTCGGAGTCACGTATTTTTTCGCGCGCTGCAGGCTCAAAGAACGCCCCCCCCCCCTCCACTGCTCAGTTTCTGGCTCTCAGAGTACGTACAATTTTAAACTATTGTTACATCAACAATTTTGAAATAATTGAGATGAAAACAGCTGCAACCATCTCCCTATAAGTTCCTACTTAATTAATCCCTAAATGTCAATAAACAACTCCGCAGAGAATTTGTGAAAAAAAACTCTATCTCAGCTTCTAGTGGTCGTACACAATTTTTTTTTCAAAATGTGCGTCAAGATCTCAGCTATCGTGTCTACTTATCGGCATTTCGATATCAACAATTGTCGAAAAGTTATTCTATTTATTTGTAACGAAAAAACGAACTCCAATTTTGTTTATCTGTTTCAACAATTTAAGATCAACAATTCATTTCGTTCTTTTTTGTTATTGTTATTATAAGTCTGGAATTTTCATTTGCGTACCCGCAGACCGCTGTACAACCTCTAGATCGCTGAGAATAAACAATCAAAAAAACATAAAAAGTTATAAACAAATTCACTGTGCAAAAACTATTGAATATTTTGACTTGAAATTTTGCACATTTATTGTATGCAACAAGAGGCTCCTTTGGTTGCAGTATAAAGTTTATATATAATATATATATATATATATATATATATATATATATATATATATATATATATATATATATATATAAAATAAAATAGAATCAAATATTGGCGAAGCGGACGTGAAAATTTGTCAATCTACATGATTCTCGTGTTAAAAAGTGCAGAGCACTCCAAAATATGGAAAAACTCCTGGTCCGACAGATGGCGACAGCGCTGTTTCGTCCTAATATGGGACTCGTCAGGCCACCGCATTCGGTACAAACCATCATCTCGCTTTTGCATCGTATAAAGCTAAGTTTAAAATCAAAAAACAGCAAACAAGACGACAAAGGCGACATCTCGATGGCCCACTTGATAACACAAGAACCACACAGATTAAGAAAGTTTGTAAATAACCGCCATATGGTGGCGCGATGGTAAATTAAAACAGAAATATGTAAAATCGGGTACACGATTCCCATATTAGGACGAAACAGCGCTGTCGCCATCTGTCGGACCCGGAGTTTTTCCATATTTTGGAGTGCTCTGCACTTTTTAACACGAGAATCATGTAGATTGACAAATTTTCACGTCCGCTTGATAACACAAGAACCACACAGATTAAGAAAGTTTGTAAATAACCGCCATATGGTGGCGCGATGGTGAATTAACACAGAAATATGTAAAATCGAGTACACGAAACGCCCTGCTCAAAGGATAGGGGTCGCATTTTTTGGTACTGGCAACCAAGCCTACTGCTCATTTCAGCAGCCAAAGCCACGTGTCGCACCAAACGATCCCACCATGAGAGCAACGTTCAGCGTGTTTCAAAGCCAAACAAGTAAATAAATAAATAGAAAAGTTTTTGTCCGTGTAATTTAAAATAAAATAGAATCAAATATTGGCGAAGCGGACGTGAAAATTTGTCAATCTACATGATTCTCGTGTTAAGAAGTGCGGAGCACTCCAAAATATGGAAAAACTCCGGGTCCGACAGATGGCGACAGAGCTGTTTCGTCCTAATATGGGAATCGTGTACCCGATTTTACATATTTCTGTTTTAATTCACCGTCGCGCCACCATATGGCGGTTATTTACAAACTTTCTTAATCTGTGTGGTTCTTGTGTTATCAAGTGGACCATCGAGATGTCGCCTTTGTCGTCTTGTTTGCTGTTTTTTGATTTTAAACTCAGCTTTATAGGGTGCAAAGGCGAGATGATGGTTTGTACCGAATGCGGTGGCCTGACGAGTCCCATATTAGGACGAAACAGCGCTGTCGCCATCTGTCGGACCCGGAGTTTTTCCATATTTTGAAGTGCTCCGCACTTTTTAACACGAGAATCATGCAGATTGACAAATTTTCACGTCCTCTTCGCCAATATTTGATTCTATTTTATTTTAAATTACACGGACAAAAACTTATCTATTTATTTATATATATATATATATATATATATATATATATATATATATATATATATATATAATATATTTTTAAGTATTTTTAAATGACATTTGATAATTTTTTTTTTCAATAATTTTTTGTCTTCTTATCTTTTATGGCAATTATGTTTAGTTTATTATGGAACTGAAAATAACGTATTTTAGTTTAAAATAAAGTTACTATTACGATTATTCTATACTCTAATGCTTTAGTTTGATCCCTAATTAAGTAATTAAAAAGTCGTAAAAAAACTAAATATTCACTCAAAGGAATCATTCTCTTTGTATCGAAGTTTGTTGGATTTTATAGTGTTTGTAATGTAGGTATAGGTAATGTGTTACCGAACTCGTTACATGAAACTTGTAGTACTGATAAAACACGAAACGTACCGACTACTGAGTGCGTGGGGTTGTAAATCAGCCATTAATGTTAAAACCGTGCCATAGCTTTATGTTGATTAAGGTAATATTTTCGGCCTCAACAAAATTTTTTAAAAATTTCGCGTCCAATAATTTGTATTTCAAACATTAAGTCCTAAATTTAAATACGTCTTTAGTGTGACATCTTAGATTAATATAGGTTATGGTTATCTATTATTATTCGAGTAGTTAAGGAAAACTACAAATTTAAAGTTTTTTTGACTAAAATGTGGTAGTTGCATTTGTATTGTCTTTTACTTTTGTTTGTTTTTACGACGTTTCGATTAGGTTATCTCTAATCATTATTAAGTGTAAACTGAATGTTTTGTCTTAAGACTACGAGCTTATATAGGGACTGTGCCCATTGAAGCGCTTCACTATACACACCTTAATGATTTGATGTTACAAAGTAGTGGTTGCCAAAAATTAGATATCTCAACACTGGACTTACTGAATATTCGAATATTATTTTTAATGTAAGCTATTTTAACAGGAAGGCCCAAAAAAAGGTAAGTCCCTGGCGTTAAGGGTTTCCCTGTGCTGGTTTAACTGAAACAAAAAAAAACAATTTCATAAGGTTATCACCAGTAGTAAAATTATGAATTATCATGAAAAATAGCGAAATGGCAAGTGATTAAATAAAAAATTGCCAAACCGGAGGTCTTTTTTTTGTATATTTCCCGAAGGGCAAAATTTTGGGGATTTATTGGGTCTTTTGAAATTATTTTCATATTATACAGGGTGTCCCAAAAGCTCTGAAATTATCAAAGTTGTGTTTTTTTTAATGGAACCCCCTGTATATTATTGTATTTTTGGACTCTCCGATCAAAATAAGTGCCTATTTTAATAAGGTTTATAGTGCGTGGATAATTTATTTTCAAGAATATTAAAAAATACCCTGTGTGAAAATATGCTTATCTTAAATCAAATAACTTACCGAAAAACTTCGATATCTGCTGGTGTAATTTTCTTTACTGCTACTAGGTATTTTGAGGGTACTTACAATCAGGAAATAGATTAAGGAAACAGGAGGAAAGGAATATAGGGAAATACCTTTCGTCTGGAATCCCACCGTATACACCTTTCCGATAAAACCCGTACGAAAAAGCCCGAAAATTTTTAACTTTTAAATTTGCATGCCGTTATGCTATTTATCGAATTTGAGATATAAAACTGGACTGCTCGTGTCCCATATCTCCTTTATAAAAAAAAATGACCCCACCGTGCTCCGTGCCATTTGGTGCAAATAATTGCTTTGGCAACAATGAATTCCCTAAGTTTTTATGATATTGATGAAAGTGTATTTCTGACATTGACTGAATACTTTTCATTTTGACAAAAATTTATTTTTGATTTTGCTGTTTTATGGATTTTATCACATTTTATGTAACGTTTTACTGAAAATTTCAGGATTTTTTTTGTATTTTAAAAAATGTGATTCTTCATCGTAAGACGTGCAAATACCTCATCTGGTAAATTGGAATTTATTTAATTGGTAAGTTATAAAACATTCAATAATAATTATATAAAATTTTACCTTAGAATCAAATTGTAAATCTAAGGGTAACAAGTTTAATCTTATGGATATGATATATGATAATTATTAAATGTTATCAATATTTTAGTTTTCTAAGAGAAAAGAATCTTCAAATTCAAGAGCTGAAGCAAATTGGTCATGATCACAATTCTTTTATACACCAGATGAGTAACTCTGTTCAGAGCATATTTCTGGAAATTGTTTTATACAAGATGAGCAAAAAGTTTGTGTTGTGCTTCTTACAAATAAATTGCCTGAAAAAAACTACGAAGCACTGTTTGATGTAAACATCTTGAAGCAACTAAACTTGGATTTAATAACATACACTGGCTCTACAAAAAAAAGTCCTGAATTAGGTGTGCATTAACCAACAACAATATCGGTTTACCATAAAGTTAATGTTCCACTGACATATAAAGCTGAATATCGAAACTGGTATGGTGTTAAAATTTAAAATGATTATACGTTTAAAAACCAATATGCCATATTAAAATAGAAATAAATGATTGCATATAATATGAAATTTTTCAATATTATTAAGCATGTTTGGAAATTACATAAATTTTACTTTTATGTATTTGTTTTGTCTAAAAATAAAATAATAGCCTTTTGTTTGAATATGTTATTAATTAATAAAACAAGAATTCTTGATTTTATTGATACTAAAATTGTTACATATTCACGCTGTTCCAAAGAAGTTAAAAAAATTTGCTTTATTGGGGTTGCTTTAAACAGAAAAATTATAATTTTGAGGAAACTAAATGTAGAAATTCAAGTTAAATATTGTTTTACAGAAACAATTATCCTGGGCTGCAATTCTATAAGAGTAAAGGGAAAGAGAATGTCATAATAAGGATCTTCTATCTTTGTTCAGTCTGTATTAACACATAAGTATATCACTGTCCTAAAAGAGATAAGGAAAGAGAATGTCAAAAAATATGCTTACAGAATCAGTGCTCTGGTCTTTTTTATTGAATATACTTGATTAACCTGTCAAGTAAAACAAGAAAGAGTGATTTATCGTTTAAGATATAGTATAGAAAGAGATAGTTATTGTCTAAACCTGTTAGTTAGAATAATAGAATTGACATTCATACACGACACATTCACGCCAATGTAAGAAACTAGCAGGGAATTCAATGTTGCTATACAAATTATTGCACCGAATGGCGACCAATAAGGGGGGGGGGGTCAAAAATTATTTTCATGAGCAGTCCAGTTTTATATCTCAAGTCAGTGTTTCAGAGAATTTTCTTAATCCTAAAAAAGCGAGGGTGCCGATAAATACAAATATCTTATTTTAGCAAACTTGGTCAAACAGTACGTAAAACCTAAGGGTTTTTAAATAATTTGAATTTTGAAAAAATCTAACCGAATTTTCATGTTTCGAATACTTATGAAGTATTTCAGTTATGTACTCGAAATTTACAGTTCAAGTGTAACAATAAATCATATTTTCTATCCCAATTATTATAGTAGATGTTCGAAATGTCGACCATTCATTTCCAAACACTTACATATTCTTTTTTCGAAATCACTGCGAACTCTGAACAACATTTGCGGGGTTACAGTTTAAAAAGCGTCTCTTAAGCGTATTTTCATATCTTGTGGTGTTGTCGGGGCGCATTGTAGATAATTCCTTTTATGTATCTCCATAAAAAGAAATCTGGTGGGGTTAAGTCTGGAGATTTCGGGGGCCAATTTTGAAATCCGTCTCTCCCAATCCACCTGTTTCGAAAGTTAACTTTTAAAAATTGATGGTAATGAGGCTGAGCTCCATCCAGTTGAAACCACATAGTTGTTCTAATATTTAAATTGACATCTTCTAATAACACTGGAAGTTGGTGTAAAAGAAAATCGCGAAACATCATTAAGTATGGATGCAGTATTCTTCTCCACATATTAACCGACCACCTATTCTGGTTTCTCATAACTCTGTATTCATGCGGATTTGAATCAGAATAGTAATAGAAGTTGTGGCTATTTATGAAAACCTTGTTATGAGAAGTAGATTCATCACTAAACAACATATTATCAAAAAAGTGTTCATTTTCTGCCAATTTATCTAACACTCACAAGCAGAATTCAGTTCAGTTGTCAAAATCATTTCCGTTAAGCTCTTGACAAAGCTGAATTTTATAATGATGAAATCTGCATTTGTTAAGAATCCTCGAAATACTTGCTTGGCTAATGTTAGTATTTTTGAATATATGATTCAGACTAGTATTGGGATTTTCGATCATTGAACCAAGTACAGTAAAGACATTTTCTTCATCATCAGTGACAGGTTTTCTTATAACAGGTTTTTTATAACTGGCACTTCCATTTTCCCGAAACTGGTTTAATAGTCTTAAAAAAAGGCTGGTTTAGGATGGTTTCTCTCAGGAAACCTTTGAGCATAGAAGCCAACAAACAATTTTGATGATATTCTTTAAGGATAAAAATCGTATAAATACGCTCTTCCTTTGGATAAATCTTCATTTTGACAAAGCAATAACACAACAATATTCAAATAATTTAATTCAATAAATGAAGTTTCACAGTTACAAAAAATAATACCGATATTATTGTAACAGGCTTTGCAGACTAAATTGACAGATTCAATGAATTATATGACGTTTCTAAATGCCATAGGCAGCTAGATACATTATAACTCTCTTTTTCAACCTCTGTCCATCCACTCCTGGATGTAGGTCTCTCTCAATTGTTTCCATCTTTCTCTGTTCTTCGCCAATCTCATCCACTGTTTGCCCGCCACTGTCCTTATGTCGTCTACCCATCTTTTTTGAGGTCTTCCCGTGCTTCTTGTTGTCTCCCTCGGTCTCCATTCCAGGATTCTTCGTGTCCATCTGTTGTCCTCATATCGGGCTATGAGACCAGCCCATCGCCACTTCATCTTTGCAACCTCCTTTACGATGTCTTTGACTTTCGTTCTGCGTCTTATCTCGCTGTTTCTAATCCTGTCTCTTAATGATATTCCAAGCATGTTTCTTTCCATCGCTTTTTGGACTGTTTCTAATTTTTTAGCGGACTTTTTGTTAAGGGACATGGTCTTTTATCCATATGTACAGACCGGTAATATGCATGTGTCGTATACTTTTCTTTTTAGATTTATGGGAATTGAATTATTTTTCAGGATGTATGCAAGTTTACCGAAAGCGGCCCATGTCAGCTGTGTTCTTCTTTTTATTTCAGCATCCTGGTTTGATTTCCCTAGTCTGATATCATGACCCAAGTATACATAGTGTTCGACGTTTTCTATTTTCTGGTTCTGTATTGTTATGTTTGCCTGTTCGTGGCTCATTATTTTTGTTTTGTTGTAGTTCATTTTAAGGCCTACAGATGCGGATACGTCATTTAGCTATTAAGATTATGTCATCAGCAAATCTGAGATGGTACAAGTATATTCCGTCGATGTTTGAACCTTTGATGTCCCATTTATGTTCCTTAAAAATGTCCTCTAGGACTAGGGTGAACAGTTTTGGCGACATAGTGTCCCCTTGTTTCACTCCCCTTTGTGGTTTTATGGGGTTCGTTTTCGTCTTGTCGTCTATTTTTATTTGAATGGTTGCATTTTCGTATATGTTCTTTATGCTGTTTATGTATTTTGAATCGATTCTTGCGTTTTCTAAGGATTGTAATACTGCCCATATTTCGACGGAGTCGAATGCCTTCTGGAAATCTACAAAAGCCATATAGAGCGGTACGTTATATTCAGTGCACTTCTCAATTAGTATTCTTATGGTGTGTAGGTGATCTGTGGTGCTAAAGGGTTTTCTGAATCCAGCTTGTTCGACAGGTTGGTAAAAATCGAGTTTGTTTGTTATGCGGTTGGTTATGATTTTGGTTAACAACTTATAGGTGTGTGATAGTAGGGATACTGGTCGGTAGTTTTCAATATTTGTATTATCCTCTTTTTTAATATTAAGATTACTTCAGAGTTAGACCAATCCTGTGGAATTTTTCGCTCTTCAATTATTTTATTAAATAGAATCTTTAATATCAGCCGCCAATTAGAACAGCTATTTAAAAAACACAAAATGGTACAAAAAATGATTATTTGGCGAATTCTGTGAAAACGTGCACACTTAGCTATAGAACACACTTACACCATTCGATAGATATTTAAAAGGTACATTTTCAGGTAAGTTAAAAAGTATAGTGTTATATTTAAATGAATCAAGTTATAGCCACCTAAAGTCCTTATTTGATTAGTTTTAATTTTTGGACACTCTGTATAATATAGCAAGTTTGTTACAATTGCAATATAAAATATGATTTATTGTTACACTTCACTGTAAATTTCGAATACATAACTGAAATACTTCTTAAATATTTGAAATATGACAATTAGGTTAGATTTTGTCAAAATTCGAATTATTTAAAAATTCTTAAGGTTTCCGTACTATAAAACTTATTAAAATAGGCACTTATTTTGATCGGAGAATCCAAAAATACAATAACATACAGGAGTTTCTATTTTAAAAAACACACTTTTGATACTTTCAGAGCTTTTGGGACACCCTGTATAATATGAAAATAATTTTAACAAGTAACAATATTAGACCTTCATATATTCCAAAAGTAAAACTTTTTGAAAGTTACGTATTTTGGCCGCAATATTTCGTGCCGTATAGGGTGAATAACCCAGTATATATAAGTCAATTATTAAATGTGTGATTGCTGAGAAAAGCTTTGATTACATACAGACAGACAGATAGCGAAGCCTCACCTTTTTGGTACCGAATCCTAATAATATTTCAAATCATATTTACTTAAAATATCTTAATACGAAGAATTGTTCGGATATTACTTACTAATAATCGTCTTATTATGTTACAGATTTCCACTAAGAAAAAAAAACTCCATTCAAAACAATATATCATCTTGTTCAGTCGAGCTTAAAAAGGACCTAATAAATTAAAAAAGAGACTTCTAAAATATGTTTGGTATTCCAGCTCAGACAGAAAAACATTAACATAATTTGCTAATTAATTTTAACCCTCCTGCTATACCAGTGTTAAAAAATAATCTCGAGAGGAACATGAACGTTTTATTTTATTTATTGATTTTTTTAACATATAATTAATACGATTATTTAAATTTTAGGGCTTTGCCTTTTGTCTCTTAGGAAGTTTTCACTAATAAAATTTTACAAAAAAACTGGTCAAGTATGTACGGGACACACATTATGTTAGGGTTTCGGAGCAATATATATATATATATATATATATATATATATATATATATATATATATATATATATATATATATTATATCGTAGGTTTTCACGGATGGTGGAATGAATGGTTTGGTTATTCCGGGTTTCAATCCGTTCGTTCAAAAAATCGTTTTCACGACGTTTCGCCAAAATCTCATTTGGCATTTTCAAATGCGGTTTTTCTCGTTACTCGTTCTCAGCGAACCAATGTTCTGTTAGACATACCAAGTGTGGCATGTCCTTCATGGTATTTATAAATAGTTCTATGTCCAAAGTCCATGTATATATATATATATATATATATATATATATATATATATATATATATATATATATATATATATATTTAAGATTGAGTATTAATCCGAGAATACATCTGTTCGTTCGTTTGGTTTCACTGTTCATCAACAGTTAATCTACAACCAGCAAGCACAGAAGATGCCAAATGAGATTTTGGCGAAACGTGGGCAAACTTCTACAGGAAACCAAACGAACGAAAGGATGTATTCCGGGATTAATACTGAATCACATGTTCTCATCCGTGAAATACTACACAACAACACTTGACTTTCCTCAGAATATTTTTTGTTAATTATTATACAGTTTTTAGAAATACACACAACAAATAATTACATATTGGTAACACGTGACTAACATTTGACACTATACAACAAAAACTTTGCTTAAGTATCACACCTTTATTTGGACACTGTCGACGGGTAGACAGCATCATCGTTTAAGGGCAAGTGTCATTGGGAATGATTCTGACAGTATTTGAACTATTTTGATTTTGGAGTAGCAACCTTTAAATAACTGTTTTACAGCTTTAATTAACGTTATATTTATACTACGGTACAGGCGCGGATCCAAGGGGGGGGGGGCGATCGCCCCCCCCGCCCTCCTAGAGCCTTGAGTTCAGGAAAATAGATCTGATTTTTTACCCTTTTTTTCTTTGCAAACTACCTGTGTTCTTTAGTCCGGTGTCTTTGGTCAAATCTGTTAGACCACATATATTTTTCATAGAAATGAGAAATTTTATAACCAAAAATACCGGTCTATAATAATGGACTATTTGGGATGGATAACAATAGATATTTGGAAGTATGAAGTGTTAAAAAGGACTTTAATCCTTGTCATTGGCGTCGGAAGGACGTTTATTTTATCACCAAGTATTTATGGCATATAATATTATTTCGGTAATAAACTTAAAATAAAAAGTTTTTATAATATTATTTTATTTCTTATGATTTCTTAATAATTCACATACGTTACAAAATGTTGATAATTTTGATATATTTAACACAAATCAAAACTGTATTTTTATTATATTTAATTTGGTTATAGAAACCGTTTTAGGCACATTCAGACTAAAATGTTGCCTTATTCTCTCAAAAAATTCTAAGTTATAATATAAAAACTTATAAAATACCCATTGTCAAAAATGCATAAATTAAACATATATAAAAAAATAAATTCGTCCATATAATATTAAAAATTTTTGGGGCTATTGGTCATTTTATTATTAATTAAAAACATTTTTAGGATATTTGACGTTTCATTTCATTTATTTCTTAAACCATCTGCAGAATTACAATTAAACACTAAAAAGGAATTAAAATGTCATTAGTTTTTGTATGTTACAGTTAAAATTAGACCTACTTATTTTTCTTTCTATTGTACCGATATCTTAATTTAATTTACTTTCTTATATGGAAAAATCTTTCAAAAGTTCAGTTAAATTACTCATTTTGTGAGTTGTGTTATTTCTAGCAACTTTACCTTTACTTGTGAGACATATTTCCTTCTCCAGACAGTTTCCGGACGATCCATAAGAATAGATTTTCTATCCGGTTTTTCCCAGCAAAAATTAAGTTCTCTGAGCAATTTCCAGAGTTTAGTTCTATTAATTTCAGGTAAATCGCGAACTTTATTGATTTTAGTTGACGGTTGGGATCTGCTTCTAATAATAAAATGTATGTACAACACCTTTTATTGCAGTTTGCATCTCTTCTTCCAACGAGGTTCTTCGTCTGTCTGTAATAGAATCTGGCTTGGGAGAGAGTACTCACAATTCCAGTCGTTTTTTTCTCCGTCAGTATTCGGTACATAGTAGATTTTCCAACTCCTGTCATGTTGGAACACATCTCAACAGAGCTTTTAACATTATTATCTAAATATTGATATCTTAAGGCATCATAAACATTCATCGTAATAAGTTTTTCGTTGAGGAAAATATGCCCTGGTTTAACGATTTTGGAATAAATATAGAGGTGGAAGCCATATCTTTTGGGTATCTCACTAATCTCAAATAATATATAAAAACAAGCGCAAACAAAATAAATCACTATGAACAAACTGTAAGTTGTACTTTGCTCACTGACAGAAATTAAATTAAACTATCAGAAATTTTATTGTTGCAGTAAATGTATAAAAGCTTATGATATTTAAATATAATTAGATTTACGGCAGTCCTCAGTTATCTGCGGCACTGGAGCAAGTACGTTGAAGGTTTCGGTAACAGTTTTATTACTCTCTCTAGTTCTTGAATAGAGTATAGAAATGTGTACGCTTGCGATCGCCCCTCCCCTCCCAAGAGCTTCGAGTTCAGGAAAATAGAATCGATTCTGCCTTTTATATTAGAAATGTGTATGCTGCTAGCACCCCCCCCCCCCCCCGTTGACAACGTGTTTTTACTTGCCATACTGTACTTTTGTGATATCACCGCCCCTCTCCCCCCAAAGAGAGAGGCTGGATCTGCCCCTGGCATCAATACATGAGAAAACAATAATGATGTAATTTTTTTTATCATTTTCTATTTTTATTGCTCCGGCTGATGCATTTTTGCAAGAATCGCTCAACTTGAAATAAAAATGAAAACGCCTAAGGATACTAATCTAATAAAAAATTACATGCTAAGAGTGGAGGAGTATTTTGAAGATTCTATCGTTGACTATTCACCTCTAAAGAAATAAAATGGCGTATAGAAGAGCAATATTGTCTCCCACTATGAAAAATTAAAATAAATTTACCGGTCCCTGCCTTTACTTCATAAAATTAAATAAATATTTTTAAAATATGAAATTTATTTTATACATTTTGATCGCACAGTATAATATATCAGCTGCTAAATCGAAAATTACATATTTTTTGAATTTTTTTCTTATTTAAAATCTAATTTATGTTAATTAATAAAATACCAACCCATGACCAGTACATAACTCAGCTAGTGAGTGTTCATATAAAATGAAAATTCATTTTAATGTGGGTTAGCATCTACTTAAGGAATTCTTTACGAGCAAATATTATGGTAGGTAGGTTTTAGTAATTGTAATTAAGTTTAGTAAACAAGGATGTCGTATTTTATTTTCTTAATTATGGGGATATTAAGGCATAGAGAGAGACAGAGAACGATGATTAAAGAGTGGGATGGGATGCAGATAATATGATGCAGAGAACAAAATAATTTTTTTGAACACAGGACACTCCACAGGACTGCGTAGTCTGGTCGGAACGTTATAATTCACACACACCTTCCAGTGGCCTTTAGCAAGCAAAATAGTGTTTTGCTCTTACGTCATCATCGGGTGATGAAAGCTACAGTTGATCGATTTTTTAAGAATATTCGCTACCCCCTTTTCCATCTGCCATATTTAATCATAGAGGACGTTGCCTATATGTTATTCTCAATTCTGGTAGAGAAAAAGGAAAGAATATATAGAAACAGTTTATTTCCTGCAAATATAACTCTGGTCCTCTCTCCTTACGCGTTTCGGCCATCTCATTGTCTTGTCAGTGCAGTTGTATCGAACCGAAAGCGATATTCGCAGGAAAGAACTGCTGTATAAAATATAAATTTCGATACATGTCGGCAGGATATTAAAAACCTGCCGAATTCGATATCAGACTGAAAAATATCGTCTATCGAAACGATATCTATGCATTCACCGGAGTGGTGCGAAAATTTTTAGAAATCATAATCAACATTTAGTATTAACTATATGAGTCGATAGTGTCTACGAAGACAATGGCTAAGTGCTTACCTCGTTTCACTCCTAAAGTCTGTCTGCTAGTATTCAGTTTTAATTAATATGTATTATTCTGGAAAAAAAAATAAAAATATACAGGGTGAGTCAACGATTGGATGAAGTAGGTTTGTGCCCTTTCGGTGAAATTAACAAAAAAACTATATTTATTGTTTGATACAGTTTATTTTTACGCAGATTTTAAAAATATTTAGGACTCTACAGAGTGAGCCAAAAAACTAGGACAGCATAAAGTTGTATTTTTTTAAATAGAACACCCTATATACGAATCGTATTTTCGATTTAGCTTATAATTTTAAATCTTTTTTATTAAGGGTTTACTATAACAAAACTTTATAGTTTCTGAGATAATTAAGTTTAAAGAAAAAAAGTCACATTTTCAAGCATCAATTCAATCCTAAATAACGTTTTCAATTTTATGACAAATATATTCAAATTTGGAATTTAGCAAGGCCAAGGACAAGTTAACATAATTTTTACCTAATATTTGCAATAAAAGCTACAGGGTGTTGAACATATCGGCTCAAATTTGAACAAGTTTAAATGATTAAATATCTTTTTTTTTTTAAACGGTATACCTTGTATATTTTCATGTTATTTAATAGAGTAATAGAAACCCTAAAAGTTTTGTTCAATATATCCTATACCTATTTATAATAGTTTTTGAGATATTTCAGTTTTTCTTATTTTCCATACTTTTTTACAGAAATAGTCTTCATTATCATAGTAGCCATGTAAAATAATAAAAAGAAACTACAGAAACAAACAGAATGTGGTTAAATATGATGAAATACATTATTCGTTATATTACAACGGCAATAGTTTAATTAAACATAATGTGAAAAAATTAACACAACAATAACGACAAGGCAAATACATATTTACTTTTATACTACATTGAAACAAAAAAATTACCTATTAAATACTGAGATTAATTATTTCTTTTTAATAAGTGTTCGAATAAACGACCCTCTTGTGCAATGCACAAATTTAGTCTTTTTTGCAGATTTTCTCGGACCCTGGACAAAATTAGTGGCGTTATTGTTCTACAGGTATCCCTAATCCTGTTTCGCATATCTTCCACTGTTGTTGGTGGATTAACATACACCTTATTTTTAATATAATCCCGCCATAGGAAGAAATCTAATGGGGTGATGTCGCAAGACCTTGGTGGCCACTCAATGAAAACCCCACGTCCAATCCATTTTTGCGGATATCGTTGGTCCAAAAACGCACGAACTTCACGATGGTAATGCGGAGACGCACCATCGTGCTGGAACCATATACTGTCGAGCTCATCCCTATCGAGACCTTGAAGCAGTTGGGGTAGTTCTTCTTGTGGAAAGTTCAGGTAACTATGGCCATTTAGTGGTTCATTGAAAAAGTGGGGTCCAATAATTCGATTATGATGAATACCACACCAAACATTTAATGATCAGTGGTTTTGATGTTGCACCTCTCTGTGGCATAATAATGCATGTTGCGTCTATTTACGGCAGCGTTACTTCTAAAAGTAGCTTCATCACTAAACATTACCTTGCATAATAAATTTGGATTTAATTGAATCTCCGCATTTATTGTACGACAAAAGTTTACACGACTTTCAAAATCCTGTCCATGCCATTCTTGGTGTAATCTCATGTGATATGAATGATACCTATATTTCTTGGTAGTACGATTAGCGGTGGATTGTGATGTTTCACATAATGCTGTTAGCTGACTGCTACCAATATAAGGATTTTCCTAAACATTTAACAATACTTGTAGTTCTTTTTCTTCATTAGTTACTGGTTTGTTGACCACTTTACGTTTTGGATAATCAACAGTACCAGAAGAGTCAAATCTTTGCATTAAGTTTTGAAAAGTTGGGTATTAGGCTGGCGTCGATCAGGATACTTCATTTTGTAAATTCTTTGAGCAAGAAGGCAATTTTTTTGAGCCTCTCCTATTGTATAAATCATATCTATTAACTCATTCTTTGGAAAATTCATTTTACAATATAAGATGAATACAAAAAAAAACCAAGCTACACTACATAAAAACCAAAAGAAGCGATTGCCGTTATAAATTTGACACACAGAAAAATGTTCTTTTACATTGTTTTTGCCATGGCTACTATGATAATGAAGACTATTTTTGTAAAAAAGTATGGAAAATAAGAAAAACTGAAATATCTCAAAAACTATTATAAATAGGTATAGGATATATTGAACAAAACTTTTAGGATTTTTATTACTCTATTAAATAACATGAAAATGTACCATTTAAAAAAAAAGATATTTATTCATTCAAACTTGTTCAAATTTGAGCCGATGTGTTCAACACCCTGTAGCTTTTATTGCAAATATTAGGTAAAAATTATGTTAACTTGTCCTTGGCCTTGCTAAATTCCAAATTTAAATATATTTGTCACAAAATTGAAAACGTTATTTAGGATTGAATTGATGCTTGAAAATGTGACTTTTTTTCTTTAAACTTAATTATCTCAGAAACTATAAAGTTTTGTTATAGTAAACCCTTAATAAAAAAGATTTAAAATTATAAGCTAAATCGAAAATACGATTCGTATATAGGGTGTTCTATTTAAAAAAATACAACTTTATGCTGTCCTAGTTTTTTGGCTCACCCTGTAGAGTCCTAAATATTTTGAAATCTGCGTAAAAATAAACTGTATCAAACAATAAATATAGTTTCTTTGTTAATTTCACCGAAAAGGCATAAACCTACTTCATCCAATCGTTGACTCACCCTGTACATGGTTAAATAGTTTTTAAGAAAAGGAGAGATATTGTTGTATATTTCAGTTTATATTTTGAATTATCGGCCAAACGCTTTCGGTCTTATTTAGACCATCCTCAGGGCTCAAATCAAATATAAAGTTAAAATGTCAATCCCAAATTAAAACTAAAATGGTTAGGACAATGTGAACATCAATACTATTATAAAAAATCAACTTTCACATTAACAACTTAGAAGATAAAAATGAGGTTATGCCACACATGTTAAAGTTGATTGTTTTTGATAGTATTACATAGTTTTATTATATTAATTTGGGATTGACGTTTTAATTGTATACTTGGTTTGTACTGTGTAAAGGTTGCGCTAGCGTTAGAGACTGTTCTCCAAATGGCAAGGTTGAGGTGTGCCCTTTGACGGGGTTTGAGCTCTGAGGATGGTCTAAGTAAGACCGAAAGAGCTTGCGCGATAATTAAAAAAAAATATACATTGAAATACACAATAATATCTCTCCTTTTCTTGGTTTCTTCAGTGTACAACCTGTTAATAGCTTAATAAATAGTTTTTACCCTGTCGCCGTAGGATATGGTAGATATTTTTTCGCCATTCATCTGCCATTGTTCATCGCGGCCGGTAAAATAGATGGCTATTTTCCCTCCTCACAGTTTAGCCAGTTCGCTCACAGATGTCTCCCTGTTGCGATTCCAATACTTGATTGTGACTTCTTGAACTTTCTTGTTTTGAGTGCGCAGGTCGTCCATTGATTACATTATATATCTCTGTTGCCAACTATAAATAAATTATTATTTTAAATGTAATTTTGGTTTTTAAAACTGGTAACCCTCGACTCCAAAAACCACTAATCATTTCCAAACTTTTGACAGACCCTGTATTTTTAAGGTTCAACACTTGATTTTGTGGTGAGTTAGGAGGTTAGATTATAAAATATATTCAGTTTAAGGAATTCCAGAATCCTGTTAAAATTTCAAAAAATTAAAAGGTATATATATATATATATATATATATATATATATATATATATATATATATATATATATATATATATATATATAGATAGATAGATAGATAGATAGATAGATAAATTTATTTCATTACATTTTGAGAAAAATACAATTGTAATATGTCACAAAACAAAATAAAAACAAAGTTAAAACTATCTGTAAATTACATTAAAAAAGTCCTAACAATAAGCTCTAGAAGAAGTCTCCATGTACTCATCCACCGAATAGAATGCATGCTCTAACAAAAATTCCTTTAATTTAATTTTAAATCTCATAAAATCTAAATTTTTAAATGTTTCAGTCAACGTGTTGTACAATGACACATTCAGTGTATTTTTCTTAGATCTCTCCAATCTATACCTCGAAGGCCTAATTAAATTAGCTGATCTAGTGCTATAAGAGTGAAAGTGGGAATTTTGGTAGAATTTTCCACGGTTTTTATGAATCTCCAGTAGTTGGTATAAGATAAATAAACTAGGCAACGTTAGTACCCGCAATTTTATAAAGTGTGGCCTACAGTGGTCCCTATAGCCGATACCAGAGACAAGTCGAATAGCCTTCTTCTGCATTCTAAAGATTTGAATCGCTCCAACACAGCAACCCCAAAGGTGAACACCGTACGAAATATGAGAATGCAACAAGGAATAATAAACAGAGAGAAGGGTGTCACAGTGAAGAGACCCACGAAGTTGCCTGAGAACAAAAATAGAGGATGCCAACTTATTCCTCAATAATGCAATGTGAGAATTCCAGGTCAAACCATCGTCCAAACTGACACCCAACAATGTCACCGAAGACCCATCAACCACTCCACGTCCATTCATGAAAAACAAATTCCGTGTTTTTTCCTCATTCAATTTAAGGGAATTATTAGCAAACCAACATCTCGCACGCTCTCCCATAACAGACATTTCATTCATTAAACATTCTGGGTCTCTACTTTTACAAATTAGCGCCGTGTCGTCAGCGTAACAAATACACAGACCTGGTGACAAATACCTAAAGAGATCATTGACATATATAATGAAAAGAAGAGGTCCCAATACCGAATCCTGCGGCACTCCACATCGTACCGCCGTAGGCTCAGAAAGCTCTCCACCATATGCGACTGCCTGCCTTCTATTTGACAGGAAAGATGAAAACAAATCGAGGGGAACGCCTCTTACACCGTATCTATGAAGCTTTCTAATCAAAAGTTCATGAGAAACACAATCAAAGGCACGACTGAGGTCACACAGTGAGAGCCCCACGCTTTCCCCACCTTCTATTCCCTCAACCGCGCCCTCCACAATATATATATATATATATATATATATATATATATATATATATATATATATATATATATGTATATATATATATATATATATATATATATATATATATATATATATATATATATATATATATATATATGGCGTCTACGAGTGAACGCCATACAGTGAGCTTTGAAAATGGTGAATGAGATTTCACCGAAACGTCAGCTGCCTTACAGTCCTGAGAGGGACTCAGCACATACACGGGATGCCCGAAAACCTTCGATTATACATCACACCCGTGAGAATATCCGACATAACATATATATATATATATATATATATATATATATATATATATATATATATATATATATATATATATATAGAGAGAGAGAGAGAGAGAGAGAGAGAGAGTGAGAGACAAAGAAGTTTCCTTATGGGTTGCCACCTACCGACTGGCAACTGATGCCTAATACGGTGCAATTTTTTTTTATTTTCAAAATGTGTAGAGATCATCTACTATATTTTAATTTTCACTATATCATCAAGGACAAATATTCTTGGTACACAATATATCGTTAAACCAAAAAAAAGAAAACAAAAAAATAATGCGAATTAAACCCACATACCCTATTCAATCTAATCGAACGTAAAAAATAATGTAATCAAATAATTCAACAACATAAGTCTAAAATAAAACCGTTCTTATACCCCCTCCCGTTCAGTTTGCCCCTGCATTACTCCTCGAACAACCATAACCACACGGTTTTATAAGCGATTTATAACCCAATATTTTCTACCGTATAAGAAGACCGACAACCCAATTTAAAATGATGATTTAAACAACCAACGATATCGTTCTTATAACGAATATTGCACGAAACATTTTTGGCCTCTGCTATCCATCAGGCTAATTAGAAACCGAAGCAGTTGCCCCCCTGGGGAGACGAGCCTGTCTCCCGGAGTGGGCTAGTGTCCCCTTATACCCTTCTTGACTGGTTCGATTCAGTACTGCACGCGTATTGATATAATTTTTTTAAAAAATAAATCAAGTTCAAAAAATTGGTTTTGTGGTAGTTATTGAAGTTTTTTTTAATAATTTTGTATCGCGTCTCTCTTTGAGTTAATTGAAACAAAGACATACGAGATAATAGAGTAGGCAAGTCATTTATGAATCGGCAACTTACCATGCTAACATGTTTGTAGGCTGGGGCTTAGAGGTCTACCTCGTCATAGCCAGCGACATCAACATGCCAAAAGTTTTTACATACTGCCGAAAAATTTGTCGTCACGTACGTTTTAAAAGTCATTTTAAGCCTTATATTTACGAACAAAGCGACAATATAAAAATGTTATACAACCAACCAACAATAAAATCTCTGATAGTTCAATTTAATTTCTGTCAGTGAGCAAAGTACACTTTACAGTGTGTTCTTAGTGATTTATTTTGTTTGGACTAAAGAACATAGGTAGTTTGGGAAAAAAAGGGTAAAAAATGATTTATTACTCTCTTTAGTTCTTGAATAAACTATAGTATAAGAGGCCAAATCTGGTCTATTTTCCTGAAATCAAAGCTCTTGGGGGGGGGGGGGGCGATCGCCCCCACCGACCACCTCCCTTGATCCGCGCTGTTAGGAAAAGTACATGAAAGAGTACAATCGAATCATTAAAATTTATTTTTCATTTTGAATATCAATTCATAACGAAAAACAAACATTTACAATAAAACATTATTAAAATTAAAGTGATAGCTTAACCTACAAAAAAGAATTAATACAAAATTAATACAATAAAACAGAACTTGAAAAATACCCTCAACGGGACATTTGTGCCTGTTTGGTGGAACAAAGAAAGAGTCTAGGCGATTAAGGGGGTCAAAATCGCCCCTCGGTAATAAAAAATAAAAAACATTCGGTTGTTCTACATCACCAACACAAAAAAATTTTAAGCCACTTTTATCGTCACATAACCTCAAAAAAAAATAAGACGTCTTTTTTTCGTTTTTTGACGATATCTTCGGTTTTAATAATCGTAAAACCTTCTTTTCTTTTTCATTTTGTAGGTTTTTCTTATTGCCTACAACAAGATATTTTTTACAAAAATTTTTGGCGCGAAATTAAAATTTTTATGAGTGTTTGAAAATTTTAAATTCAATAAAATAAAAACTGAGACAATAGCAGGGCCGAAAAAGAAATATGTTGTTTTTTAGACGCCAAGCTATGTCCATGAACTTTTTCAGATTTTTAAAAATGGTCAAACATAGTCAAAATCGCAAAAAACGACATTTATTAGCATTTTTTCGTATTTTTATCGAGTTTTGAAGCATGGAATTTTCTTATAAATCTTCAGTTGTCTTATATATATATATATATATATATATATATATATATATATATATATATATATATATATATATATATATATATATATATATATATATACAGGGTGATTCAAAAATCGATCACGAAACTTAAGGGGGTGATTCTACTTGACAAAATAAGGGTAGAGCTTCATATAATTTTTTTTCAAAATGTCATTCGTTTTCGAGTTACAAGCCGTCCAAGTTCAAGTTTTTATTTTTTGTTTTTTGAATTACTCGCTTACAGGAAAACCGATTTGACTAATATTTGAAAGATAGGCTAAGTCTTCTGCGCTTCATCATTTTAGTAACAATTCACATTGATTGTTTGCCGCTAGAGGGCACTTTACCTACATTGAAAATTGTTTTTTTGTCATAATTTTTTAGTGTTGACAGCTACAGTAGTTTTTGGCATAATTTCTGAAAGACTGATGCCAGGCCTTTAAAAAAGGTGCTCTTTATTTACATCGCTAAACCCAACGGTTTAGACGTAAATCACCCTTAAAAATTAAGTGGTAAATTTACTTTTCTCATTTCATTACCACCAGCTACCAGGTAAATAGCTATCAAAGTATACTAGAGCTGTCAGTTTAACATCAAATAAATTCGCTTTTTAAACTATTTAATTTATAATCTTAAAATAACTAATAATGGCTAATCAGTAAATATTCATATTATGGATTATTGCGATATACATTTAATTGATAAAAATTAATGAAACAGTACTAAACAAACTAAAAAAGATTCTCAAAATGTCCCCCATTTTCTTCCATACATTTCCTAACACTCTTCAAAAAATGTCGCCTAACTCGATGAAAAATTCCTGGTGTTTCTTTAATAATTTGGCACTTTTCGATTATCCTGAAGCGAAGATCCTCGACGTTGATTACTGGAATATCGTACACCAATTGTTTCAAATGACCCCAAAAGAAAAAATCCATAGGATTAAGGTCTGGTGACCTCGCTGCCCATGCCAATGGTCCACTTCGTCCTATCCATCGCTCAGGATACGTTGCATTCAAATACTGTCGGACACGTATACTAAAGTGGGGCGGAGCTCCGTCTTGGAGGATCCACATGTTGGCCCTTACTTCCAATGGCACATCTTCCAGATACAATGGGAGACGATTTTGAATAAAATCTAAGTATACGTCACCAGTTAATGGGCCATCAAAGAAATGAGGACCAATAAGGTAATCTCCTATTATCCCTGCCCACACATTTAGTGAAAATCTACGCTGATGTTTCGTTTCTACCACATTGTTTGGGTTCTCGTAAGCATATGTGTGGATGTTGTGTAGATTTGTTATGCCATCACGAGTGAAACCAGCTTCGTCAGTGAATAATATGACGCCAATTAATCGATTATCGTGTTCATACTTAGCTAGGATCTGATTGCACATTTCCAACCGTCACGGCCGATCATCGTCATAAAGAGCCTGCACCTTTTTTGAATGAAACGGGTAGAGTTGTTCTTCTCTTAGTATCCTCCATGAACTAGCCTGACAGAGCCGCACTTCATTCCCAATTTTTCTAGTACTAATACCTGGATTATCTTCAATAATTTCAAGCACTCTTTCTTCTTGTTGCACGTTTCTAGCAGTTCTAGGTCTTCCCCTATTTCCATTATAACTTTTAAAGGAACCACATTCCGCAAGCCTCCTGTGCACACTGGAAAATGTTTGAGCATGAGGGATATTTCTTTCCGGATAACTCTCCATATAATATCTTCTTGCCAACTCTGCATTACCATTTGCTTTTCCATAACAAAAATGGATATCACAATATTCGATATTTGAATATTGGTGATTAGCCATTATTAGTTATTTTAAGATTATAAATTAAATAGTTTAAAAAGCGAATTTATTTGATGTTAAACTGACAGCTCTAGTATACTTTGATAGCTATTTACCTGGTAGCTGGTGGTAATGAAATGAGAAAAGTAAATTTACCACTTAATTTTTAAGGGTTATTTACGTCTAAACCGTTAGGTTTAGCGATGTAAATAAAAAGCACCTTTTTTAAAGGCCTGGCATCAGTCTTTCAGAAATTAAGCCAAAAACTACTGTAGCTGTCAACACTAAAAAATTATGACAAAAAAACAATTTTCAATGTAGGTAAAGTGCCCTCTAGCGGCAAACAATCAATTTGAATTGTTACTAAAATGATGAAGCGCAGAAGACTTAGCCTATCTTTCAAATATTAGTCAAATCGGTTTTCCTGTAAGCGAGTAATTCAAAAAACAAAAAATAAAAACTTGAACTTGGACGGCTTGTAACTCGAAAACGAATGACATTTTGAAAAAAAATTATATGAAGCTCTACCCTTATTTTGTCAAGTAGAATCACCCCCTTAAGTTTTGTGATCGATTTTTGAATCACCCTGTATATATATATATATATGTTTATGCGGCTTTCACGGATATATATATGCCGAATCCATTTTCAACTATTTTGTATTACTTAAAAACCGTTTTTTCCTTTAAAAGGATCATTAAGATAAGGCTAAGACAATTTTAGGTTGTTTTTTTATTTCAAACACTTGATCATACCTTATACTTTTTTAATCGACTTCTAAAAGAAGGAGGTTCTCAATTCGTCGACTACGTATTTTTTTTATGTATATACACCGATTATTCCAGAACGACGCCACCGATTTGAATGAAATTTTTTACGTTGTGTTCAGGAAGTTGCTGCGGTGGTCCCATATTTTTCTGGACGAATAAGGCGGCCAAAAAAATTAATTTGGTTCAGTTTTCTCCAAAATTGGTATGAGAGAATTTTCGGGGTTGTACACAACGAATCTGAAATTACTTTTAAAAATTCAACATGGCGGATCCAATGTGGCGGACAAAAAAATTTAATTTTGTCCGATTTTTTCAAAATTGGTACAGGGATGTTTTTGGGGTCGCACATAACAAATCTCAAATTTTTTTTTAAAAAATCAATATGGCGGATCCAATATAGAGGATGAAAAATCGATTTTGTCCGATTTTCTCCAAAATTGGTATGGGGGAGTTTTCGGAGTCGCATATAACGACCACGAAATTATTTTTAAAAAGGTCAATGTGATATGGGGAAGTTTTTGCGATCGCACAAAATACTAAATATGGCGAATTCAAGATGGTGGATTAAAGGTTCTACATCTCTCGATTTTGTCTAAAATTGGTATTGAGGGATTTTTGTTAGTGTTAATTACGAATTTAAAATATTTTTTGAAAAATTCAATCTGGCGGATTCAATATGGTGTCCTGAAAATTTTACATTTTTCGATTTTCTCCAAAACTGATATAAGCGGTTCTTGAGGGTGTAAATTATGGATTTAAAAGTATTTTTGTTGAAAGGTGGGGCATAATCGCTGGCTTTTGAGGATGTAAATAGCGAATATAAAATTGTAAAAAAAATCTAATATATCAGATGCAAAGGTTTTGAAGGGTTTAGATTTAGATTAGATTAAGACGTTAAAATTATTTTTTTGAAATTCAATATTGAGGTTCCAATATGGTGGAATGAAAATTTTATTACCAATATGAAGTTAATTTTTAACAACTATTAAGTTGATAAGATACAATATGAAGGATTGAAAATTTTACATTTTACAATTTTGTCTAAAATTTATATTGCGGGGTTCTTGGAGCGTATACAAACCCAATATGCAGTATAACATATATCCGGCTAAGAAATTTACGTCTCAAGTTCTTTAAGTATCGATATTGGAAGGTTTCGTTGCCTATATTACCAATTTAAATTAATTTGAAATTTAAGATAGTGGATTTACTATGACAGACTAAATATTTGTTTGACACAATTTCATTGGTTTTTGGAGGAATCTAAGAATCAAAAAATTTTTAGTTGTTCATTTTAGGGTGATTTACAATTTTGGATAAAATGTGTACTTTTTGGCACCTTGGAGTCATTACGAGGTAGATTAATCTCGATTAGTATTTAGTTTAAATAATTTATGGATATCATTATCAATTTAAAACTAAAAACCGGAAAATAAAATTTTTTAAAAAAAATTGAACCTGCTTCTAAAAGCGAGCTAAAAAGTGAAAAATAACTATAAATTTTTATATGAAATTGAAATTTTTGAAGTCGGCGCCAAATTATTTCTAAATGAAATAAATAACTACTAATATTTATTTATTTATTTATTTATTTATTTATTTATTTATTTATTTATTTATTTATTTATTTATTTATTTATTTATTTATTTATTTATTTATTTATTTATTTATTTATTTATTTATTTATTTATTTATTTATTTATTTATTTATTTATTTATTTATTTATTTATTTATTTATTTATTTATTTATTTATTTATTTATTTATTTATTTATTTATTTATTTATTTATTTATTCAACACAAAATCTACAGATACATTAGATACCTAATTATAGAGTTACACGTTCACACATACATACACACAAACCGACACATACACACATACGCACAAAAGATAGTATAATAAAGAAAAATGAATTACATTATTTCCATTAGCTTACGTTTTAATTGTTTATAACTTATTCTAAAGATATCTACTTCACTTTGAACATCGTTAGCTAATTTACAAATCATATTGACTGGAGCGTTAGTACAATAATTGGTACGATGGTTTTTTAAATAAAAAGTCATTGTATTTCTTGTCCTATATGTAGGGACATTAAAATTCACCTGAGCGAGAAGATTCATATCGTCAATTCTATTGTGAATTATTTTATACAAAAAAATAACAGAGGCTATATTCCTACGCTTTTCCAAACTTAACAAATTATATTTACATCTAAGTTCATCTTTGCTTACAGTTAAGTCATATACACCTGTTTCCCTGTAATAAAGATACCTTAAACATTTATTTTGGATTCTTTCAATGGCGTATTTATGAGTATTATAGTACGGACTCCATATTAAATTAGCATACTCTAAAATGCTCCTAACATAAGATATATACAGTTGTCTTATACAGTTTACATCACTGAAATCTCTACAGTTTCTGACTATAAATCCATACATACTAGATGCTTTTTTTGTTATATTACAAAAATGTGACTTAAAAGAAAGTTGAGAATCAAATATGACTCCAAGATCCCGCATTTCTCCAACCCGTTCTAAAATTGAATTCTCCATTACATAATTAAAGTGTAAGATATTCTTTTTTCTACTAAAGCTAAGTACAAAACATTTAGAAACATTAACTGTGAGTTTGTTTACATAAGACCATTCAACAATTCTCTTTAAATCTTCCTGAAGTTGTATACAATCGTTTACGTTCCTTACCACGGAATATAGTTTTAGGTCATCAGCAAAGAGAAGAACATTATTGTTATTAATTCTTTTTGATAAACTATCAATAAAAATAATAAATAAGAGTGGACCGAGGTTGGAGCCCTGCGGTATCCCAGAGGTAGCCATAAAGGATCCTGAAGTATAACCTCTTATTACTACTGTCTGCTTTCTACATATGCAAGTATGATTGAAAGAATTTAATTAATTCAAGGTGAATACCAAATTCATTATATAATTTTTCCAACAGTAATGCGTGCGAGACCTTATCAAAAGCCTTTGCAAAATCTGTATATATTACATTCGACATTTTCCAAATGTTCTGCTATATATTGAGTTATGTTACATAAATTACTGACAGTTGACCTATTTTTCATAAAACTATGCCGAAATACTGAAATCTTTTGTGAAACAGAATTATAAAGGTATTTATAAATGATTGATTCGAAAATTTTTGCAAAAGTCGATAATATAGCTATAGGTCTGTAATTTTGTATGTCTGTTTTGTCACCTTTTTTTAAAATGGGACATATTTTAACTTCCTTCCATATTCGTGGAAATGAACTTGTACGTAATGAAAGATTATATAACAGTGTGAGAGGATATACTAAAAAATCAATCATACCTTTTACAATGTATGAAGGAATATTATCTGGCCCTACAGACCTGTTAATTTTAAGGCTCCTGACAGCCTCATACACATCACTACTACCTACAGAAGTAAGAGATATTACCTCGGACATACGATGATTTTCAGAAAAACAAGTATTTAATATATTTACACTATCATATACAGAACTAAAATATTTTGCAAATGCATTTGATATAGTCTGGCCACTGGTATATTCTACTTGATCTAAATACATTTTATTTGGTATGGCAACATTACCTTTTTTGTTTTTCATGTACTGCCAGAATGCTTTTGAGTCCCTACTAATATCTTGTTGAACTTCTCTAAGGTAAGGTAAGGTAAGATATTTTAATATCGCGTTTTAATTTTGCTCTAAGTTTGATAAACTCTCTTTTCACTTCAATTATTCCAGTTTTTTTGCTTCTAATTCTTAATTTATCTTTTTTCTTAATGTTATTTACGATATCTTTTGTGAACCAAATAGGATATACCTTTTTTCTTTTACTTTTTGGAACACAAATATTGAATATTTGAGATATTTTGTTGTAAAAATATTCTAGTGCAATATTAATGTTAAAATTAAAAGATTTTAACTCATTCCAGCATGAATTTTGAAACAGCCTATATATTAAATTAAAGTTTGCCTTTCTAAAATTGTAATTATTAATTTTGTTAACTGATAAAGTTTTCTGTTTGTATGCTCTCAATTGTGCTTCAACGACAAGAGATGGATGATGTGGATCCTTTTCAACAAAGCTTATTGTATTTTTAGTTACTTTACACTGCAGACGTGAAACCACAAGATCTAAAATATGTCAATTGATATTAAGAATTTGATTGTATTGCTTACTATCAAAAAAACTCAAAAAATTCAAAAAAAAGGTCTACCTGGGCATTCCTATAATTGTTGTCGAGGTAATATTCACTTAGGTGTGTTATATTGAAATCTCCTATTATAATATAATTACTCTCATACAGAAAATCAAGACATTCCAAGTATGCAAAAAAAAATTCTCTAGTCAGTATCGTGCAACTAGGACTAATATAAACTAATAATATGTACATAAAACTAATTTTGTTAATATATATCTTAACTATTATAAAGTCTATATCTAGATCGTTAAAGTTGGCATCAATTACAGTACTTTTATATACATTTTTTACTGCTAATAAGACACCGCCACCACGAGCATGATCCGGTCTGCTTGGTTTTCGATACACTAAAAAATTGCTTGCAAATATCTCAGCATCATATATATACAAATTATGGTAAAAAAGCAATTACAAATAAAGTATTTTTAATCTGTTTATGCGAATCACATTTTTTCAGGTATTAGTTTAGCGCCGACTTCAAAAATTTCAATTTCATATAAAAATTTATAGTTATTTTTCACTTTTTAGCGCACTTTTAGAAGTCGGTTCAATTTTTTTTTAATAAAATTTTATGAAAAACTAGCTTCGCTAGCACACTTATTGGGGATTCTCTGGAGATGATTTCTAAATGAACTTTGGATAAACTGATATTAAAAAATTGCAGTTTATTGCTATATCAAGTAGCTGACTAGTTTAGTAAATAATCCAATTTTTACATTCTGAATTAAAGATATCGTTACTTGTCAAAATCACACTCTAAATTTAGTAAACCATTTGTTTCTGTGTTTTTAAAATCTCACAACCTAAAAATTCCTAGCATACCGTTTATCAAATCTGGCACCTATTAAAAAGACAACAAAAACTCTATTATACCTGTTCAGCTCGAAACGTTACATGTTCACATGGTGTAACTGATTGTTTTTCTCGACGTCAAATTTAAAACGAAAAGGTCGAGAAGGCTATGAAACAATGGCAAGTGGCCGGCCGGACCGTTCAGCTTCGGAGTGACAGCACGTAATAAATGATCCCGATCCGTTAATGAAATGATAATGGTAATGAGGCGCATTCCTTCGACTGACCCGAACCTGACCTGAGTCAAAAGTTAGAAAACATTTACATAGATTCAAGATAAAAAAAATCTGTTCGCTGAAATGATGAGCTTTTGAAAGTGTGAAAAAAGATACTGATGTTGTGTATACATAAACAAAAATTCATATGGGTTGGTTTTATGGTAACTTTCATACAACAGTTTTGCTTAGTAGTGATGAAGAAAATTGAAGGAGAAAACCTAAAAATGAATTCGGTCCAAGTGAGTGGGACACCATCAAAAAGTCGCTTAGAAATAGCAATCACATTTTTAGTTTTCGCATTGACTAAATAAACACAAGACTTTCACCACTTCTTGACGTCTTGGCAACTATTTTTCCTATTTTTGGCGAGAGCGCAAGATGAAAAATTCCAAGTATTAAATCCAACTGATTCAATAAATTTTGTTGTAGTAAATAGTAGTAAAAGCAGTAAATAAAATTTTTATAAAAAAATTAAAACCGACTTCTAAAAGTGCGGTAAAAAGTGAAAAATTACTATAAATTTTTATCTGAAATTGAAATTTTTGAAGTCGGCGCCAAACTAATGTGATAAATGTGATTTGCATAAACAGATAAAAAATACTTTATTTGTAATCGCTTTCTTACCATAATCTGTATACAGGGTGATTCAAAAATCGATCACGAAACTTAAGGGGGTGATTCTACTTGACAAAATAAGGGTAGAGCTTCATATAATTTTTTTTCAAAATGTCATTCGTTTTCGAGTTACAAGCCGTCCAAGTTCAAGTTTTTATTTTTTGTTTTTTGAATTACTCGCTTACAGGAAAACCCATTTGACTAATATTTGAAAAATAGGCTAAGTCTTCTGCGCTTCATCATTTTAGTAACAATTCACATTGATTGTTTGCCGCTAGAGGGCACTTTACCTACATTGAAAATTGTTTTTTTGTCATAATTTTTTAGTGTTGACAGCTACATAATTTCTGAAAGACTGATGCCAGGCCTTTAAAAAAGGTGCTCTTTATTTACATCGCTAAACCCAACGGTTTAGACGTAAATCACCCTTAAAAATTAAGTGGTAAATTTACTTTTCTCATTTCATTACCACCAGCTACCAGGTAAATAGCTATCAAAGTATACTAGAGCTGTCAGTTTAACATCAAATAAATTCGCTTTTTAAACTATTTAATTTATAATCTTAAAATAACTAATAATGCCTAATCACCAATATTCAAATATCGAATATTGTGATATCCATTTTTGTTATGGAAAAGCAAATGGTAATGCAGAGTTGGCAAGAAGATATTATATGGAGAGTTATCCGGAAAGAAATATCCCTCATGCTCAAACATTTTCCAGTGTGCACAGGAGGCTTGCGGAATGTGGTTCCTTTAAAAGTTATAATGGAAATAGGGGAAGACCTAGAACTGCTAGAAACGTGCAACAAGAAGAAAGAGTGCTTGAAATTATTGAAGATAATCCAGGTATTAGTACTAGAAAAATTGGGAATGAAGTGCGGCTCTGTCAGGCTAGTTCATGGAGGATACTAAGAGAAGAACAACTCTACCCGTTTCATTCAAAAAAGGTGCAGGCTCTTTATGACGATGATCGGCCGAGACGGTTGGAAATGTGCAATCAGATCCTAGCTAAGTATGAACACGATAATCGATTAATTGGCGTCATATTATTCACTGACGAAGCTGGTTTCACTCGTGATGGCATAACAAATCTACACAACATCCACACATATGCTTACGAGAATCCAAACAATGTGGTAGAAACGAAACATCAGCGTAGATTTTCACTAAATGTGTGGGCAGGGATAATAGGAGATTACCTTATTGGTCCTCGTTTCTTTGATGGCCCATTAACTGGTGACGTATTCTTAGATTTTATCCAAAATCGTCTCCCATTGTATCTGGAAGATGTGCCATTGGAAGTAAGGGCCAACATGTGGATCCTCCAAGACGGAGCTCCGCCCCACTTTAGTATACGTGTCCGACAGTATTTGAATGCAACGTATCCTGAGCGATGGATAGGACGAAGTGGACCATTGGCATGGGCAGCGCGGTCACCAGACCTTAATCCTATGGATTTTTTCTTTTGGGGTCATTTGAAACAATTGGTGTACGATATTCCAGTAATCAACGTCGAGGATCTTCGCTTCAGGATAATCGAAAAGTGCCAAATTATTAAAGAAACACCAGAAATTTTTCATCGAGTTAGGCGACATTTTTTGAAGAGTGTTAGGAAATGTATGGAAGAAAATGGGGGACATTTTGAGAATCTTTTTTAGTTTGTTTAGTACTGTTTCATTAATTTTTATCAATTAAATGTATATCGCAATAATCCATAATATGAATATTTACTGATTAGCCATTATTAGTTATTTTAAGATTATAAATTAAATAGTTTAAAAAGCGAATTTATTTGATGTTAAACTGACAGCTCTAGTATACTTTGATAGCTATTTACCTGGTAGCTGGTGGTAATGAAATGAGAAAAGTAAATTTACCACTTAATTTTTAAGGGTGATTTACGTCTAAACCGTTGGGTTTAGCGATGTAAATAAAAAGCACCTTTTTTAAAGGCCTGGCATCAGTCTTTCAGAAATTATGCCAAAAACTACTGTAGCTGTCAACACTAAAAAATTATGACAAAAAAGCAATTTTCAATGTAGGTAAAGTGCCCTCTAGCGGCAAACAATCAATGTGAATTGTTACTAAAATGATGAAGCGCAGAAGACTTAGCCTATCTTTCAAATATTAGTCAAATCGGTTTTCCTGTAAGCGAGTAATTCAAAAAACAAAAAATAAAAACTTGAACTTGGACGGCTTGTAACTCGAAAACGAATGACATTTTGAAAAAAAATTATATGAAGCTCTACCCTTATTTTGTCAAGTAGAATCACCCTCTTAAGTTTCGTGATCGATTTTTGAATCACCCTGTATATTAGTAGTTATTTATTTCATTTAGAAATAATTTGGCGCCGACATCAAAAATTTCAATTTTATATAAAAATTTCTAGTTATTTTTCACTTTTTAGCGCACTTTTAGAAGTCGGTTCAATTCTTTTATAAAAATTTTAATTTTCGATTTTTAGTTTTGAATTCATTATAATATTCATAAATTATTTGAACTAAGTGCTAATCGAGATTAGTGTTTCTCCCAATGACTCCAAGGTGACAAAAAAGTACCCATTTTATCCAGAATTGTAAATCACCCTAAATTGAACCACTAAAAATTCTTTGATTCTTAGAGTTCTCCAAAAACCAATGAAATTGTGTCAAACAAATATTTAGTCTGTCATAGTAAATCTACTATCTTAAATTTCAAATTAATTTTAGATTGGTAATATAGGCCCCAAAACCAATATCGATATTTAAAGAATTTGAGACGTAAATTTATTAGCCCGATATATTTTATATTGCATATTGAGTTTGTATACGCCCCAAGAATCCCGCAATATCAGTTTTAGATACAACCGGAAAATATTTAGTCCCTTATATTGTATTTTATCAACCCAATAGTTGTAAAAAATTAACCTTTATATTCATAATACACCACCCCCCAACCCCCTAATACCAAATCTGCAAAAAGGCGAATAAGGTAAAATTTTCAACCCACCCTATTGAATCGGTCGTATTGAATTTCAAAAAAATAATTTTAACGTCTTCATCTAATCTACACCCGCTAGTACGAATTTTAAATGAAATCCAGAAATTTAAAATTTCTAAGCGGTCATATTGTATCTAACATATTAGATTTTCTTAAAATAATTTTATATTAGCTATTGACATCCTCAAAAACGATTTAGTTCCATCCGCCACATTGAATTTTCTAAAAAATTTTTGAATTCGTTATGTTCGACTTCGAAAACTCCCCCATTCCGATTTTGGAGAAAATCGGACAAAATTAAATTTTTTTGGTCCGCCATATTGGATCCGTCATTTTGAATTTTTTAAAAATAATTCCAGATTCGTTGAGTACAACCCCGACAATTTCTCCATATCAATTTTGGAGAAAATTGGACAAAATTGATTTTTTTGGCCGCCATATTATAAGCGCCATCTTGGATTTAACTGCACCAATTTCATCGAAAAAAATATGGGACCACCGCAGCAACTTCCTGAGCATAACGCAAAAAATTTCATTCAAATCGGTGCAACCGAGTCGGTTAAAAAGCAAGACATGAGACGATGCAGTGTTGCCGTGTTGGATAGTAAATCTAAAATACGGGTATAAGTTTTTAATCCCTCCGTTTATAATTCATTTAAATTCACAAAGCAAATATTGCCGTAAATAAGTCGATCATTTTATATTTATATTGATGAATTTTTATGGATATAAAATGGTAATATATATTATCCACTTAGATTTGACAGAAATTTTGGGGGTTGTTGTCACTCTAGAAATGCAATTCAAGACGAAAAAAAAATATTTGTCGCATATTCTTTAATGTACCACAACATATCACAGAAAAAGGAGAATGACTTTTCAAACTTTTAGTAAGTTAAATTTAAAAATATTTTTAAAAATAAATATCAAAACTTACCTATATATAAAGCATCCCAAAAGGTCCAAATTACTATACAAAAAACTATATAATTGTTTATAATAAAAACTTTCTTTGTAATTCAATCTTTCACTTTGCACCACCAAACTCAAAAAACAAACGAAATAAATCTTGCTAGATAATCGAATTGAAACTAAAATTGCGGACAACTTATTAAAACCGAGTTATCGAAAGCGAGAGCAGACAATACCTTACAAAAAATATCCCTGATATTTTGCGAAGGACGTGCAGTGTTGTCATATTTCGAAGAAACATTCAAAAACTAAGATTTTATCATATCACGAATATATAGCACTGTGAGCATTTTTTTAACAATGTGGCAACTATTCATTTCATCAAGGTATCAAGGTCGAGTTGATTCTCCTGAGTTGGCAAGAAGGAATATGCAACATTGCCACTTTTTGAATGGAAATCCAATAATATAAATATTTCATACTTGTGACAAGGCATGTATATAAGATTTTATTACTGAAATTCAATCATTCGCAACACTGTAATGAAAAATCGTTATGTCCATTTTATGAGCGTCAAAATTATAGCATTGAAGTAACAGTCTTTGTTTATTTAGTCTATGGTTTTCGATAAAATGGAGAAACATTGAAAAAAAAGAAGATTTAGTTAATAGATAGGAAAAAAATATCATCCTTGTTTTATCTTCAAGTTGCTATATCTCAAACATATATATGATGTTTCAATATCATATCTCAGTAAGTGATAATCCAGGAATTTTGGGGAAAAAATCCATTTCAGGAAAGTCACCAAGAGAAATTGCTGAAAATAATTTTTAAGTTCCTAAATCTATTGCTAGCCCGCGTAATTGTTATGGTCATGTAAAAAAGATATTTTTCTGGAAAATATCCCTATATAAGCTGTCAAAAAAATATTACACTGAAAAGTTTACTACAATTTTACATCTTTTTGGTTTAACACTTTTTGCTGTAAGATATAAAGTTAGGGCAGGAGAGGAGGAAGAACCCAGGCCAAAATAGAGAGATTGTTAGCAATCTTGAAACGCCATCAAAATTTTATTTGAAGGTCATAGACAATGATGTTTCTTGCGAAGTAGTAGATATCTGTTGGACTTCCATTGTCTTTATTTTTGTTGAATATCACGACGTTTCGGCTAGTAGTTATCTCTAGCCGTTTTCAAGTGAAATTAAATAAATCCCTTAGCTACATGACTATTTATACTAAAAGTAAATGCAATAGAGTATGACTGAGATGGGTGCAGTCATGCCTGCTATGATAAAATCATATATTTTTTTTAGTATAAATAGTTATGTAGCTAAGGGATTTATTTAGTTTCAGACAATACCTTAATTATTCATCTAATCACTCCAACAACACCAAACAAGGAATTATAAGAAATCTCGTAGATAGAGCCTTAACTCTCTGCAACTCCAACGAGAACTTGATGAAAGAGATAGATTACATTAAAAATGATCTGACAGCCAACGGATACCCAGTATATCTATTGGATAAATTTCTTGAACAGCGCAGAAATAGGATAATATCGACAACGAATGAAGAACGAAAACCAATATTGGACATCCCCTATGTTAAAGGCATTTCAGAAAAAGTTAGAAGGATAGGAAAACGATATAAAATCTACGTTGTTTTCAATTCAAATAACTCTCTGAGAAGTCGGCTCACTAGGGTCAAACCAATAACTTATAGGGACATGAAGAACTATGTATATCAGATACCATGTGAATGTGGCAATTCCTATATTGGCGAAACAAAGAGACCTCTTGACGTAAGGATCCAAGAATACCAAAAATGCACATCTCGAGGAGAAACAGAAAAATCTGGTGCCGCCAACCATGCCTGGACTCATGGACACAACATAAAATGGTCTGAAGCTAAAATACTATACCGAGAACAACACTGGAGAAAATAGAAATTCAAAGAAGCCGCGGTTATACATCAGAACCCGAGTTGTTTTGGTAAACCATCTTTAGATATAAGAGAAGTGTGGAAACCACTTCTTAGTAATTGTAAACTAAAACTAAATGCAGCATAAAAAAAATATGATTTTGCCGTAGCAGGCACGACTGCACCCATCTCAGTCATACTCTACTGCATTTACTTTTAGTATAAATAGTCATGTAGCTACGGGATTTATTTAGTTTCACTTGAAAACGGCTAGAGATAACTACTAGCCGAAACGTCGTGATATTCAACAAAAATAAAGTCCAACATATATCTACTACTTCGCAAAAAATCAAAATTTTAATCGAGAATTTTCGAAGTATGTAGTTAGAATTTTTAAACTGTCATTTTCAAGATGGTGGATTCAAGATGGCATACAAAAATTTTTGAAAAAACGAATATTTTAGAAATGAAAAAAGATATCAATATAAATCCAGGTTGGTTTTGAAGGAAAAGATTAGTACTTTCGTGTGGAAAACCTTCGGAAGTTTGGTTTTTGGTTAGGTTTATATAGTGATCGGGTCGACACACCCCAAAATCAGGTGATGCTACGAATGGAATGGTATGATTTTTCGATGGAAATTTTGAAGTCTGATTATGTCGCCGGATCTGAATATTTCCTTTTGAAAATGCTTTTAGCATATAAAGAAACTTTGGAAAAACGATTTTCTTTTGATGTTTCATTATTTTTCTTTTTAAAAAACGTGCATTTTCAACTCCGCCTTTTATATATGAAGCTCCTAAAACATTCTTCGTGGCACCAGAATCAGCTCGTCGTCAATATTCGATGCGCTTCCCAAATGACAGAGGAAATTTCGGGAAAATTATATTTTCAATTTTGTAGTGTCAGATAATAATGAAGATGCATCATCCATCAATAAAAAAATAATAACTTAATTGCATTTATAAAGACAATTTACTGACTTTGCGTTTTTTTTTCCGAATTCGAATTTCCGACAATCAAAACGTGAGAAAATTAACTTTTGTTGATGTTTCAAATGCACAATTTGATTGTGAGCATGATCGTGAGTGGTTGCGGGATCCTATTTGCCCCCGGTATCACAGTGGCACAATTGTCGCGACGTAAAGTTTGCAATTAATAAATGTCAAATACATACAAAAGATATCGTTATGTGAAAAAAGAAAATTGTCTCCTATTGAGCAGCCTTTGAAATAATAATTTACCTCTATAACATTGGCAGCAAAATAACTGATCGAAAACACAAACTTTCCTATTGAAAAAAAGTCGATCAGAAACTCTCCAAAATGCATATCACTACATAGTATAAAACAAAGTCGCTTTCTCTGTCCCTATGTCCCTTTGTATGCTTAAATCTTTAAAACTACGCACCGGATTTTGATGCGATTTTTTTCAATAGATAGAGTGATTCAAGAGGAAGGTTTATATGTATAATAACATCCATTAAATAGTGGAGAAATACTGTTATTTTTGAGGTTTCTAATGTGATGTCGTTAATTATCATATTTTTTTCCGCTTACATTGCAAACGCAGGCTGAACCCTACGAGATTTATCAAAATAATGTACTAATTATTTGTACACATTGAAAAGGTCTACAGAAAACTCCGCGATGGTATATGTCTATCTCTCATGGATATCCCACAATAACATTTTTTTGTCATTTACTTTTTACGACAAATAATGGCAAATTTTGAAGCGATTTTAACCAATACAGCATTAATCCTTATCCAATTAAATAGCTTAAATACATTGTTGATTTAATATAGATCTATATGGTCCTTTACAGCACAAGATTTAAATGAATATTTTCGAAGATATTACAGATTTAAAATTGCGGGAAGTAGCGCTTGCGGCGGTACTGGCCGACCGGGGCGACGGCAGCGTGCCTATAAATAGCGCGTCGGAGGCCGATGTAATAATTGTTGTAAAAATAAAATAAATAGTCACAGTTTTTCTGTAGTGTATTTAGTATCAGCATTGCACCCGTGTGAAGCCGGGGCGGGTCGCTAGTTTACGATAAAACATAGAAATCAACAGTAAAGTTCCCGATATTTTGTAGGTAAAAGAAGACCTTATAGAATGAATTTGCTCAAATTATTTCAGATTTTTGCGATTGTTAGATTTTGTAATAACCTTGGATATTCGGAATGCCCCAGTGTCCGAAATGCCCCGGTCTCCCCTATGTTATTATTTGGATTAATAAATATTGTGGAAACACTGTTGCGCTCAAGTAGCGATAGCGATATCATTTTGTCGATTTTATAATTTTTCTTATCTAATTAATCTAACAATTTTTTTTAGTTATCTTAATACTTTCAACGCAGATATTTCTGCTGCAAAGAAAACTATGTCGCGTATAAATCACGAATTTATTTTACCAGACGAAATTTTGCAGTATCAAATATGTTCGAAATGTAAAAAATATCTTTCCTGTAAACCGGTGAAGTCTTATAACTCCAGCGAAGTAAAATGTGGACGTTGTGTTAAAGACAACGATGGTGGTTATATATCAGTTTACGACAAACTTGTGGAAAATGTACTTTTTCCCTGCGTAAATAGGTAAGTTAATTAATTTTGATAATTATTCTTAATAGTTTAAACACCGGATTCATATAGAAATACATCAGCTGCAATATTAAAATGGGCTAATATCAAAAATATTTTAAATTAAAATGGAGACCATCCATATTCCGAACATATCATTTTATGAGTCACAATAAGATCTGGTACTTCACACATAGGCATGTCATCAAAAATAGTTAGATATTAAAAATAAAATATTTTTATCTAAAAATTAAAAAGAAAATAACCTTTTTTATTTATGTAAAAAATATTTTACGTATATTGCTTTATGTGAACATGATAAATAATTAATAAAAAACACGTTTGACTAAGATTATTTGGTGGTTTTTGTTTTTGTAAGTAATTATATTATATGACAAAGTTGTGATGGTACTATAATATTTTGATATGGTTTACATTATTAACCGACTTCTAAAACAAGGAGGTTCTCAATTCGTCGAGTATGTATGTTTTTTTTTATGTATGTACTAGCGACCCGCCCCGGCTTCGCACGGGTGCAATGCTGATACTAAATACACTACAGAAAAACTGTGACTATTTATTTTATTTTTACAACAATTATTACATCGGCCTCCGACGCGCTATTTATAGGCACGCTGCCGCCGCCCCGGTCGGCCAGTACCGCCGCAAGCGCTACTTCCCGCAATTTTAAATCTGTAATATCTTCGAAAATATTCATTTAAATCTTGTGCTGTAAAGGACCATATAGATCTATATTAAATCAACAATGTATTTAAGCTATTTAATTGGATAAGGATTAATGCTGTATTGGTTAAAATCGCTTCAAAATTTGCCATTATTTGTCGTAAAAAGTAAATGACAAAAAAATGTTATTGTGGGATATCCATGAGAGATAGACATATACCATCGCGGAGTTTTCTGTAGACCTTTTCAATGTGTATAAATAATTAGTACATTATTTTGATAAATATCGTAGGGTTCAGCCTGCGTTTGCAATGTAAGCGGAAAAAAATATGATAATTAACGACATCACATTAGAAACCTCAAAAATAACAGTATTTCTCCACTATTTAATGGATGTTATTATACATATAAACCTTCCTCTTGAATTACTCTATCTATTGAAAAAAACCGCATCAAAATTCGGTGCGTAGTTTTAAAGATTTAAGCATACAAAGGGACATAGGGACAGAGAAAGCGACTTTGTTTTATACTATGTAGTGATAGTGATGTACACCGATTATTCCGGAACGGCGACATCGATTTTAATGATTTTTTTTACGTTATGTTCGGGAAGTTGCTGCGGTGGTCCCATATTTTTTTAGACGAAATTAATGCAGTAAATTCCAAGATGGCGCTGACAATATGGCGGCCAAAAAAATTTATTTTGCCCGATTTTCTTCAAAATTGGTACGGGGGAATTTTTGGGGTCCTACACAATGAATATAAAATTATTAAAAAAAAAATTAAATATGGCGGACAAAAAAATTAAATTTTGTCCGATTTCCTCCAAAATTGGTGTGGGGAAGTTTTTGGAGTCGCACATAACGAATCAAAAATATTTTTTTAAAATTTAATATGGCGAATCCAATATGGCGGACAAAAAATCAATTTTGTCCGATTTTCTCCAAAATTGGTACAGGTGAGCTTTCGGGGTCATAAATGACGAATCTAAAATAATTTTTTTTTAAATTTAATATGGCGGATCCAATATGGCGGACGAAAAAATCAATTTTGTCTGATTTTCTTCAAAATTAGTATGGGCGAGTTTTTGGGGCTCCACATAACGAGTCTGAAATTATTTTTAAAAAATTCAATATGGCGGATTCAATATGGCGGACAAAAAAATCAATTTTGTCCGATTTTCACCAAAATTGATACGAGAGAGTTTTGGAGGTCACACATGACAAATCTAAAATTATTTTTAAGAAATTCAATATGACGGATTCAACATGGCGGAAGAAAAAAACAATTTTGTACGATTTTCTCCAAAATTGGTACGGGGGAGTTTTTTGGGTCGCACATAACAAATGTTAAATTATTTTTGAAAAATTCAATATGGCATATCCAATATGGCGAATAAAAAATTAATTTTATCCGATTTTTGTTCAAAATTGATATAGGGAAGTCTTGAGATCGCACATTACGAATCTGAAATTATTTTTAAAAAATTAAATATGGCGGATCCACGATGGCGGATTAAAAATTCAACATTTCTCGATTTTGTCTAAAATCAGTATTGGAGAATTTTGGTTAGTGCTAATTACAAATTTAGAATATTTTTTGAAAAATTCAATCTGGCGGATTCAATATGGTGTCATGAAAATTTTACATTTTTCGATTTTCTCCAAAACTGATATAGGGGGTTCTTGAGGGTGTAATTTATGAGTTTAAAAGTATTTTTTCAGGATTAAATATGATTTTATTCAAAGGTGGGACTGAATCATTTTAGGGGTTTTTTGGGGTACTGTATTACGAATATAAAGCTTTGTGAAATTTAAGACAGTGGATTTACTATGGCAGACTAATTGTTTGACACAATTTCACTGGTATTTGGAGAACTCTAAGAATCAAAGAATTTTTAGTGGTTTATTTTAGGATGATTTACAACTTTGGATAAAATGGGTAATTTTTTGCCACCTTGGAGTCATTGCGAGGTACACTAATCTCGATTAGTACTTAGTTCAAATAATTTATGGATATCATAATGAATTCAAAACTAAAAATCGGAAAATAAAATTTTTATAAAAAAAAAATTGAATGACTTCTAAAAGTGCGCTAAAAAGGGAAAAATCACTATAAATTTTTATATGAAATTGCAATTCTTGAAGTCGGCGCGAAATTATTTCTAAATGAATTAAATAACTATTAATATATACAACTTCTGGTAAGGAAGCTCCCATATTATCAGATATTAGTTTGGCGCCGACTTCAAAAATTTCAATTTTATATAAAAGTTTATAGTTATTTTTCGCTTTTTAGTGCACTTTTAGAAGTCGGCTCAATTTTTTTTATAAAAATTTTAGTTTCACATACAAACGTTTATCCAACATATTGTACGTAGAATTGAAGAAATTGAATTGAAATTTATATCATAAACAAACAATGTTTGGTGTTTCTTTATCACTACAATATTATATTTTTTTTTTGTAGGTTTGAGGGATGCAGTCATCTTTTAAGATATGGAGATGTCATGGAACATGAGAAACATTGTATCGGAGGTAGATACTCTTGCCCAGTTTGCTCTTCGCATGAATATAAGAAAGACTCTTTAATGTCGTTAATAAATCACTTCAGAAATGTCCATGTTCTCCTGAAAAAGCCGAACATTACTTTGAAAAACGATAAAACAAGGTGTTTTCTATATTGTGATGAAAAAAGTAACTTTCTTGTTATTATCTACGTTTATTTCAGAAACAGTTCTTTATCTGTAGTCAGTTTTTGTCCTATGAAAGCGAACATAAAACAAAAAATATCGTTTTATGAATATAATTCTGAAAATGAGTGCAAGTCTTTAGATACAACCGAGTTTTTTGCCGTTAATACTAACTACCGTACTGACAACGAAGTAACTATTGAAATTGACACATTTCGGACAGATAAAACTATTAGTTTCCAAATCGAATTTATACGTGAAAACTATAGTTTTGACCAAATTAAGGGTAATTTTATTGATCAAAATGAAAGTGAAAGTATTACGAAAAAAGCCAAGGTGGTCACCAATAAATTGGTGATAAATGCTGATAGACCTAAAAAAATATTTCCCAAAATATTTAGAGATAAGGGGTTTACAAAAAAATTTGGATATTTTACTCTTAATGATTGGAATTTAAGTACTGATGACAGGACCATTGTAGATTGTTTGGGCATTTCATATCCCATATTATGTGATTTTTGTGAAAATTTCTTTATGACTGAAGGACCAAAAATTGTAAAATTACTACCATTGGATTACTATATTTGCGGCGAATGTTATAATCGTGGCATAACTAAATGCCCTCAACTGGTAAATCACCCAGTATATTCGACTTTTATTTTAAATCCTCTTCTGAATGTTTCTTTTCACTGCAAATTTAATTGTAATCAATATTTCGCCAGTGGCCAATTAGTTCCTCATGAAAAAACGTGTGATTTAAACGACGAAAAGGATTTAAGTATTAAAGACAAAGTTTCGTTATATTTCGGAGAACTCGGAGGTAAAAATATATCCTTTTCTCAGCATAATTCATTTCTATTCAACAAAAATGTTTTTTCGAAAACGGGTAAGGTCTATGTAGTAACCCGAGATGATTTTCGCTTTTCTTTAAATTACTGGTACGATAAAAACGATCAGTTGTGCAAATTTAAAGTATCACATAATTACAACAATTCTAAATATTATATTTTAGTAAAAATTTGTCAAAACAATAATTTTCGAGAATGTTCTGATACTTTCTCTATACCGTATAATAGTGAAAAAACTTTTTTTGTAGTTGTTTTAAGATAAATAAAATATTTTCTTGAAGACGTATTTTTAACCGACTTCTAAAAGAAGGAGGTTCTCAATTCGTCGAGTATGTGTTTTTTTTATGTATGTATACCGTGTAAGGAAAATAAATAAATAAATAAATGGTCTATAACTCACCAGCGACAAATTTGTTATAAAAATATAATCGTTGGGAGAAGAGGTGTCAAATTTGTTATATGAAAAGCCGAATTGTTATTAACGGAATTTACCTAAATTTTAAAAAAAGAAGGAAAGATGTTTATCTATACTTGTTAGGTGGCTCTTGAGTAGTCTCTACCTTTTAGGGCTCATCCGTCTAGCTCCCAAAGGAACGGAGAGTGGTGGAGGTAAAATGCGCCACCTGTTTTGGTGCCCTAAAGGTTAAGGCAGAGACCGATCTAAAAACAAAACAGGAAATCTAATTCAACTCCAAGAAAACACTCAAAAAATTTAAAAACAAACCTCTATGTATTACGTGTTACGGTGTAAATGTAACCACCGAGAGTGGCCCAGTCACGCACTTATAAAGTATATGTACTGATTGTCAAATAAACAGAAAATGTCCGGACCATGCTATGAGCCATTTTGGGTAAGGTGAAGTTATAATAACAGTGAATACGCTGTCGCCACTGAAAAATTATAACGACTAAACGTAATCGTTTACCTCCCACTGACAAGGTTTGAAGCAATTTGCATACCTTTCCGAAATTTCATCGACATAGGTAGTTGAACGAAACGAATGGTAGAAAGAGATAAAATGACAGTATTACGTTATAACCTTACCCAACTTATCCAATTTGTGTCAGCTGATTGTTATGTGTGGACATCTGTCATACTATTGGTCGGTCGTAAAAATAAATTAAAAATTTTTATTTTATTTTTGGTTGTTAAAAATAACTAGTCCTTAAAAAAAGCAATATGTTGACGAACCGTTTCTTCGAAACGATTTATTTTTTGAAAAAACAGTTGAAATGTTAATTAGGTAGTACCCCGTTATTTTCAGTATTTTCTAATTTAAATTTCCTTAGAAAGTTGAATGTTTCGCAAATTTCAAGTAAATTTGAGATTATAGACATACAAAATTATTACACTAAATTCTGTTCATATCTCAATAGTATAAGCGTGCTGTTTAAAAATTGTTTTTCTACGGCTAGTTCTAATTATGGATTTAACATAAACACTTATGTCCCTATATCCCCAAACGGTCGAGTATCTTACTTTGAAACAGTTAAGTGTAACATAATTGTTTTCATCAACACAACTTATAAAAAATTTGTAAGATATTTAAAACTTTTATTTAAATAAGTAACATTCAATTTTATAATCAAATAATGTTAAATGCAACATTTTACTTCCTTAGACTGCGTTAAACACTATACTACACTACAACTAAATAAATATTATTGATTATAATTTATTAGGACATATAAATTTGAACCCTACAAGCCAACAAACGAGGGCCTTCAGAATAAAAAGCTTATTTATAGCACGTTTGGTTTTCAAGCCCCTACAAATCTTCACAAACTAATAAAAAAAGTATATTAAAGGTTGAATAGTATCATTAATGGGGGGTCTTCGGGCTGGCCTATGGTTCCGGCCCCTGGTCGTACACAGTTCCTCTATAACCGGTCAAGTTTCAGGTTTTCTTTCAAACTTACTTGTCAGGACAGGAAGTCTTGCAATAATCGGCTAGATGTTTAGTGAATTCATACAATAATTGATTGGTGGATAGCTAGGACGATGGATATTCGTAATACTACATAGAGCAATGGTTTCTACCATTTCAAGTTTTATGAGAGCTGGCTTCCTGCAATTACTGTATATAGAAGGTATGTATTCCTATTAAAGTCAGTACATTGCTTTGTATATATGAGTTGTTTTTCTGGATATGCCTTTTTCTTTTTATATTAAACTCCTAACGTATTTGGCCCTTAGTATACATTTTTTGTTTAACAGTTCCAAAGTGCCAATTGAAGATAATTTTGTGGTCTATATTTACACCTAAATATTTGACTGATGGTTTGGTGCATATTACTTGGTTATTAAGTTATTTAAAATAAATTTAATTCAAGGAAAAACAAAGATTATTTCACAATAATAACAATAATGACACTATTTTTTGACTTTTGACGGTTAATTTGACGTGCCAAAATGTCACTTTACCCAAAATGGCGCAGAGCATACTCCGGACATTTTTCGTCTGACAGCTCCATTACCACCTGTCATCCATTTATTTTTAGAAATCCGTGGGCCCATTGCTTCTCTATTCGAAGGAATAAACCTGGGACAGTCAGCTGGTTTTTGACAATTCAAAACCAAATAATTAATCTAACAAAACGAGTAATTTTAGTTTAATCAGTGTGTTTTGGCTGTAGTACTAAATATACAAAAGCGATTTAATATAAACGACAACTATATATATATATATATATATATATATATATATATATATATATATATATATATATATATATATATATATATATATAATGATAGTATTAAGTGCACTCTACCCGCGTAAATAGGTCTGTTTACCTGAGTTAACAAATGTGCCCTTTTACATATGTGAAAGATATCAACTGCATACCGTTGCAAGATTTGATTAATTGTACCATATGAGGAAACACAAAAAATCTTACCAAGGTAAGTACACTGTTAATTCATTAATTTTATATCCAAAAGAAAAGAAACATACAACGGCTTTAAATTTTACAGGCGATGCCGAAGGCATTAAAATCTATGATTCCCTGAAAACGACACAGACACATAAAACCTGATTAACGGCGGCTTCTTGATGTCCTGATGTTGAGGCTCTGGATCACTCGGTGTGGTGGTATGTGCAGCATGCAAGGCAGGTACCGTAGAGATATCCGCAAAAGGGCAACAAAAGGAAAAGAGAAAGGAAAATGAAAAAGGAAAAAAAAGGCCTAAAACAAAAGATGCACTTAGAAAGAACTCAACTTTTTATGTTACGAGTGAGGTAGGTTATTTATTCCTTTTCTGAACATATCCACAATTATTAATACTTAAGAATTAAAACAAAAATTAAAACAAAGACTTACCAGTGATGTTAGGTGGCCTTTTTGTGGTGGAAAAGAAAAAACTAAAAAATTTGATATTGGGTTTGTCTCCCGAACTGACCAAACCAAATCAGCACACAGCTTTTAATGTACACCAAGTAACTTTTAACTATAAATTTGGTCAAGGACCCGAATCTTTTACATTAAAATCTAGCAAAATTGCCAAGTGACCTTTCCAAGTGCAACTCTGCAAGGAAAGTGTCCTTATCACTCTATAATTTTTTTCTTTTCTCCAGAAAAACGTCCAAGGAAACGGCGGGAAAAGATATAGGGATCTGTATATCAACGTTAATGACAACTGACAAGCCTCCAAAACAATGAAAAACAAAAATACGAAATTTTAAAATTATTACAAGTACTTTTATTAGCAATTAACTAAGACAATTGTCGTACGTTCAAAAATTTATACCAGTAAAAAGGCTTTATTGAAGTAAAACCGTGTCGCAAGAAAAGACGAGTAGATTCTAACCTTAAAGTTTATTTTTATTTGACACCAAGGTGGTTTTTCCATTTTTAGCTTCATAGAATCTCTCATAGTCGCACGATAACTGACACAATGGGAAAATTAAACTGCCTAGAAGACATAGAAAATCCAACAGGATTCAGAGAGCTTCCACTCACAAATCTGTCGATCCTGCAGCCAAAGGATTATCTGCTTACTCGAGATCTCTCGATGAAGGTAACAATAACCGCAAAATACAATTTAAATTGAGAATTTCTAACTAAATATTCTATACCGAGCCACTCTGTACAAGACTAATACCTTTCTATATTTTAGGTACAAAGGAGAGAAGCCTTACAAACTAAACAAAACAACAACAAGGACTATCGAACAGTTACTATGGATTATAATACCATAATTGTGAACCAAATTCTAATAAACAAGATGTACTGCCAATGTTTTCTTTCATTTGTAAATATGTAACCAAAACAAAACACATAAATGATCGAGGAGGTAAGCGTAAACATTAATATTTTAGATTGGAAATTATACAGGAAAAATATAATAACATCTTAAAGACTCTTGGAAACGAAATAATAAAACTGAGTAGCGTATACACATTACTCTCCGTAGATAATAAATAGCCCATATCTCATCCGAAAATTAGGTCCTTCATCTTTACGGGCTGCCAACATAAAGGAGAAAAAACTGTTATAAGTTCGAGTGCTTTATTGTACGAGAAAGCTGCCCGCTGGGACAAAATGTATATGGCACGGGGAACTAACAAAATAATATCGGACACGTGAAACATGCTCTCAGAACTGCTACACTAATGAAAGTTATTATATTTTCTGGGTAGATTTATTGTTTTTGTTTTGAAACTGGGGAAAATAAATCGAAACTGTATGGTCTTCCAGAAACACAAATATATATATATATATATATATATATATATATATATATAATATATATATATATATATATATATATATATATATATATATATATATATATATATACCGGGTGTCAACGAATCTATTAGACAAGTCATAATTTCTAGAGTATTATGTGTATCAAAATGAGAATTGGTACAGGTAAATGGTATGTGAAGGGGAGAGTTTTCGCATATTTTCCACTTTCTGGCCACTTCCGATTTCACCGAAAATGGCCCCGGTTTTGAATTTTTAAATGGAACACCCTGTATATTTTAACATTTTTGGATTTCTGAGACAATTCTAGATCAGAATGTGACATTTTAAAAACTTTTTACGTCTACTTCATTTTTTTAGAGCCACTTTTAAAATTGCATCTAGGTGGCCATGATCGGACGCAAACTAATCTAAAGGCCTTACGTGATGTCAAAAAAATACAATCGCAAAGTTTTAGTTACTAGTATGAAAGACAGGAGTAAGACAGTTTGACAAAATTACGTTTTCATTTCTAACTATTAATTTTCAAATGGCGACCCCTTTTTGACAACTACTTTTCGAAAAAAGCATTCTTTGACGAATCTAACGGTACTAATTTATTTGCGATTGGATTAGACATAAGAACAGAAATTAAATATTATTAAGCAAAATACTGGATAATTTATTTACTTATGACAAGTGCGCCATGGACAGCCATGATGCATAATAATTTGCAACTGTTTTTATGAAGTCTTCTTTGGAAAACAAAGCACTCACTTAAGTAGATAATGACAGTGACATACGCTCTAAGAACAGACGTAAAAGTTTCTTAACTTTCGTTAAGTTTAGTTTAAATTTTCGTTAAAATAATGTATATTCAAAGTGAAAAAGTGGATATGTTATTAATATTTGGAGAGTGTCATAGAAATTCAAGGAATGCTGCCGAGTTGTATGCTCATAGATATCCGAATCGGCAACATCCATCCCATTAAGTGAGTGCTTTGTTTTCCAAAGAAGACTTCATAAAAACAGTTGCAAATTATTATGCATCATGGCTGTCCATGGCGCACTTGTCATAAGTAAATAAATTATCCAGTATTTTGCTTAATAATATTTAATTTCTATTCTTATGTCTAATCCAATCGCAAATAAATTAGTACCGTTAGATTCGTCAAAGAATGCTTTTTTCGAAAAGTAGTTGTCAAAAAGGGGTCGCCATTTGAAAATTAATAGTTAGAAATGAAAACGTAATTTTGTCAACTTGTCTTATTCCTGTCTTTCATACTAGTAACTAAAACTTTGCGATTGTACTTTTTTGACATCACCTAAGGCCCTTAGGTTAGTTTGCGTCCGATCATGGCCACCTAGATGCAATTTTAAAAGTGGCTCTAAAAAAATGAAGTAGACGTAAAAAGTTTTTAAAATGTCACATTCTGATCTAGAATTGTCTCAGAAATCCAAAAATGTTAAAATATACAGGGTGTTACATTTAAAAATTCAAAACCGGGGCCATTTTCGGTGAAACCGGAAGTGGCCGGAAAGTGGAAAATATGCGAAAACTCTCCCCTTCACATACCATTTACCTGTACCAATTCTCATTTTGATACACATAATACTCTAGAAATTATGACTTGTCTAATAGATTCGTTGACACCCGGTAAATATATATATATATATATATATATATATATATATATATATATATATATATATATATATATTTTAAAGTTTTTTGATTTTCTTGGGTGTAAAATCCGTATAAAACGGATTTTACACCCAAGAAAAGAAAAATAAGAAAAAAAAATATATATATATATATATATATATATATATATATATATATATATATATATATATATATACTTTGAGAGGCTTTTCTTGAGTTTTCAGTTCTATAATGAATATTATTTAAATTAATTCCATCTTAATTTGAACTCTCACACATCAACATAATAAAATAAACAGGGACGGGACAACTTCATCCAACCATGACCTTAGTAAAAGTATTATGGTTTTCGAGTTTTCCAAGTTATAGTATTTTTTAAAAATAACTTCCATTATTCGGTTTTTTCCATGCCGTTTCTACAAATGAAAACTTTTTCTCGTTTCCTTTGATTTATCGTTATTTAAATGATTGCTTTATCGACAGAGTATATGGATTTTCAATAATTACTTTTAAAACATTAGAAAAAAATATCTTAAACAATAATAAAAAAGCAGAAAAGTAATAACTTTTATACCATTCTAGAATCTCCATTAAAGTAAGTTTTTAAGATTATTGACATAACACGCGTGATTTTTTTTCACCATTGCTGGTCACAGTTGAAGGTTGAAAAAATTGTAAACCAAAAATTTGTTTAAGATATTTTTTTTCTGACATTCTCGAAGTTATTATTGAAAATACATTATACTCTATCGATGGCGCAATCGTTTAAGATAGAGAAAAGGTTTTCATTTGTAGAAACGGCATCAGAAATTCGAGTACTGGTAGTGCTTTTCAAAAAATACTAAAACTTTAGAAAATTCGAAAACCGTAACATTTTTATCAAGGTTATAATATTTGGTAGACCATGATGTGGCCCATCCATGATGGACACAGGCGCGGATCCAAGGGGGGGGGCGGTGGGGGCGATCGCCCCCCCCCCCCCAAGAGCCTTGAGTTCAGAAAAATAGACCCAATTTTGTCTCTTATACTATAGTATATTCAAGAACTAGAGAGAGTAATAAATCATTTTTTACCCTTTTTTTTCTTCGCAAACTACCTGTGTTCTTTAGCCCGGTGTCTTTGGCAAAATCTGTTAGACACATATATTTTTCATAGGAATGGGTTAGAAATTTTATAATCAAAAATACCGGTCTATAATAATGGACTATTTGGGTTGGATAACAATAGATATTTGGATGTGTGAAGTGTTAAAAAAGGTTTTAATCCTTGGCGTAGGCGTCAGAAGGAGGTTTATTTTATCACTAAGTATTTATGGCATTGAATATTATTTCGGTAATAAACTCAAAATAAAAAGTTTTTATAATATTATTTTATTTCTTATGATTTCTTAATAATTCACATACAATACTAAACGTAGATAATTTTGACATATTTAACACAAATCACAACTGTATTTTTATTATTTTTAATTTTGGGTAGAAATCCTTTTAGGTACATTCAGACTAAAACGTAGCCTTTTTCTGTCTAAAAATTCTAAGTTATAATTTAAATACTTACAAAATACCCATTATCAAAAATACAAGAAATTAAACATATACAAAATAATAAATTCGTCCATATAATATTAAAATTTTTTTGGAGCTATCGGTCATTTTATTATTAATTAAAAACATTTTTAGGACATTTGACGTTTCAGTTTATTTATTTCTTAAATCATCCGCAGAATTACAATTAAATACTAATAAAAAGGGATTGAAATGTAATACATTTTTATATGTTACAGAAAATTTAAGTAATAAATTGTGTTTACGCTGGTAAACTTACGTATCTAATTCGAAATCAAAGTCAGTGAAGCCATCTTCCTTCAAATTAATTATAATTGGTTTCTCTATCTCACCAATCATGAGATCGAGTTTCCACATTTTCTTTTATTATTTTATTATATGGATTTTTCCCAATATTGTGCACCAACTTTATTCAAAAAAATCTTTCAAAAGTTCAGTTGAAAAACTAATTTTGTAAGTTGTGTTATTTCTAGCATCTCTACCTTTTACTTGAGAGAGTTATTTCCTTCTCCAACGGACATTTTCTGAACGATCTATATGAACAGATTTCCTATATGGTTTTTCTCAGCAAAAATTAAGTTCTCTGAGCAATTTCCAGAGCTCAGTTCTTTTAATTTCAGGTAAATCCGATCTTCATTGATTTTAGTAGGAATTTTGTCGACGATTGGGATCTGCTTCTCATAATAAAATGTATGTACAACTCCTTTTATTGCAGTTTACATTTCTTCTTCCAACGAGGTTTTTCGTCTGCCTGTGATCGAATGTGGCTTGGGAGTACTAACAATTCCAGTCGTTTTTTTCTCCTTTAGTATTCGGAACATATTAGATTTTCCAACTCCTGTCATATTGGAATACATCTCAACAGAGCTTTTAATATTATTGTCTAGATATTGATATCTTAAGGCATCACAAACATTCAAAGTTTTTCGTTGAGGAAAAAATGCCTTGGTTTAAAGATTATGGAATAAATATAGATGTAGATGCCATATCTTTTGGGTATCTCACTAATCTCAACTAATATATAAAAACAAGCACAAACAGATAAATCACTAAAGACCAACCGTAAGGTGTACTTTGCTCAGTGACAGAAATTAAGTTGAACTATCAGAAATTTTATTGTTGCAGTAAATTTATAAAAGCTTATAATATTTAAATATAATTAAATATAATTAGATTTCCGGCAGTCCTCGGTTACCTGCGGCACTAGAGCAGGTACGTTGGAGGTTGCAGTAACAGTTTTATTACTCTCTCTAGTTCTTGAATAGAGTATAGGAATGTGTATGCTTGCGATCGCCCCCCCCCCCAAGAGCTTTGAGTTCAGGAAAATAGACCCGATTCTGCCTCTTATACTAGGAATGTGTATGCTTTTCGCATTCTCCCCCCTGTCGGCATCTCGTTTCTTCTTATGATGGCCCCCCCCTCTCCAAAAGCTTTAAATTCAGAAAAATAAACTCTAACCTGCCTTTTACACTAGAAATGGGAATGTTGCTGGTGTCCACCCCCCCCCCCCCCCCCGTCGACAACTTGCTTTCGCTTGCCATATTGTACTTTTGTGATATCACCGCCCCCCCCCCCCCCAAAGAGAGAGGCTGGATCCGCCCCTGGATGGACAGGTTATCCGTGACTTCTTGAGCACCCTGTATATACAATTATAAATGTATTAATGAAGTATAAATATAATTTGATTTATTAATAGACCGGAAACACATATCTTTCACTAATATCGGTATACTAATTGTTTATCAACATATTTCCGCTATATTTTCCCACTGTTTATAAACACCAAAATAAGAGTTGACGTTATTCTTATGAAAGTTTAAAATGAACTATTTAAATTTTATTTTTGTCCCTGAAACTAATTTTTCACTCGATGTGACTTCCAGTAAATAAATCTTCGCTTCCTATTTCCTTTCCTAATTTAAGGATATGTATATTTACAATTTTGACATGTGACAGAAATACGGTTCTTTTGTTTTCGACTTAAGATTTATACGTAATTGGTTAATGAAGGATTTTTTTTCCACATTTTAAAATCAATACGTTTTTCACCAAAGTTTCTTTTTATGTATTTTAACCCCCTCATTACGAATATTGAGGTGGATTCCCGAAAAAAGGTCAAATAAGTTGTTATAAATAAAAAAATTGTTAATAATTAAAAAATTTTTTTTTGTGAGACAAAAAATGTTTTCATGTACCTCGGCCAACTTTAAGCAAAAAGTGTTCCTTATGATTTTTTATCCGACATAAAATTTTTGAGTTAAAAATCGTTAACATTTGGAAAATAGCATTTTTGTCACTCTTCAACAGGAATAATTTTATTAAATATTTTTAAATTTTGTGCCAGAAAACTGATAATTCAAGTCAAGAACTAAAGGATTTTTTTTTATAGAGGTATAGAACTTTTAAATGGAATAAAACAAAGATGATTTTTTTAAATTGACATGAAATTTACTTTATTCGAAAGATAACCTTCTGGCATTATAATTTAAATATGACTTCTGGCATATGACAGCCACGGCTGGCTCGGACGTAGTCTAATCTGGAGGTCCAATTTTCGATGACTTTTTCCAACATTTGTGGCCGTATATCGGCAATAACGCGGCGAATGTTGTCCTTCAAGTGATCAATCGTTTCGGGCTTATCGGCGTAGACTAGCGACTTCACATATCTCCACAGAAAATAGTCTAGCGGCGTTAAGTCGCACGATCTTGGAGGCCAATCACGGGTCCGAAACGTGAAACTAAGCGGTTACCAAACGTTTGTGGCACGAGCTGTGTGACATGTTGCGCCGTCTTGTTGAAACCACAGCTCCTGCACATCATGGTTGTTCAATTGATGAACGAAAAAGTCAGTAATCATGGCTCTATAGCGGTCACCATTGACTGTAACGTTCTGACCAGCATCGTTTTTAAAGAAGAAAATGATTCCACCAACCCATGAAGCACACCAAACAGTCAGTTTTTCTGGATGTAACGGTGTCTCAACATATACTTGAGGATTATCATCACTCCAAATACGGCAGTTTTGTTTATTGACGTATCCATTCAAACAAAAGTGAGCTTCATCGCTAAACAAAATTCGCTTATGAAAATCGGGATCAACGGCAATCTTGTTTTGGGCCCATTCACCGAATCTACGCCTTGCTAGGTGATCGTGTGGCTTCAATTCTTGCACGAGTTGGATTTTGTAAGCACGCAAACTAAGATCTTTCCGCAAATTCTTCCATAAAGTGAATGGACACATATCCAATTCCTGTGCACGATGGCGGATAGACTGATTCTGGTCTTCCTCTACGCTACGCTCTACAGCAGCAATGACTTCTTCTGTACGCACTATACGACGTCTCTGTGGATGCGTATTATCATTTAGAGTAAACGTGGAGCGAAAACGTTCCATAGTTAATCAAATTAATTGTTCTGATGGCCGATTATGTTGACCGTAAAATGGACGTATTGCGCGATACGTATTTCGAACAGAACCATGATTTTCAAAATAAATTTGCACAATTTGGAAGCGTTGTTCAGGCGTCACTCTATTCATATTGAAATGCCAAACCAAACTAAACATAAATCACTAGACAGCTGACAAAATGGCCGCCAGTTAAAAAAGTGTTGCCAACTTAAAGTTCTATACCTCTATAAAAAACACCCTTTACAAACTGCGATTAATCGCAATGCAACAATGTATATATATATATATATATATATATATATATATATATATATATATATATATATATATATATATATATATATATATATATAAACATACATATATACACACAAAATTTTTAATGTACCGGTTATACCGGAAGATGTCAACTTGCTTATTTTAAATGAAACACCCTATATATTATTGAATTTTTGATTTCTACATTAGACATATTTTATGTCTAATGTTCTATACTTAAGTGTCACCGTTTTGGACATATTTAAGTTTTTATGTCAAAAATGACTTTTGCGAACCAAAACTTGACTATAAATTTTTTCTATAAGAAAGTCTTTCTTATTTAATTTGGGTCAGTTTTCTTGTAGACGAAGATCGACTTTAGTCTTTTTATGATATTTTGAAAATTATTTGTATAGAGTGGTCAAAAAAGAAGAATAAAAATTATATTTAAAATATCGTCAAAAGTCAATTTTTAACCGACATCTAAAAGAAGGAGGTTCTCAATTCGTCGACTATGTATTTTTTTTTATGTATGTACACCGATTACTCCGGGACGGGAATGAAGTTTTTTACGTTATGTTAAGGAAGTTGCTGAGGTGGGTCCATATTTTTTTAGATGAAATTGGTACAGTAAAATCCAATATGGCGCTTACGATATGGCGGCCAAAAAAATTAATTTTGTCCGATTTTCTCCAAAATTTGTACGGAGGAAGAATCTGAAATTATTTAAAAAAAATTCAAAATGGCGGATCCATTATGGCGGACAAAAAAATTTAATTTAGTCCGAATTTCTCCAAAATTGGTATGGGGGAGTTTTCGAGGTTGCTCATAACGAATTTGATATTATTTTTAAAAAATTCAATATGGCGGATCCAATATGGTCGACGAAAATATCAATTTTGTCCGATTTTCTCCAAAATTGGTACAGGGGAGTTTTCGTGGTCGCATATGACAAATCTAAAATAATTTTTAAAAAATTCAATATGACGGATCCAATATGGCCGACAAAAAAATCAATTTTGTCTGATTTTCTCCAAAATTGGTACAGGGGAGTTTTCGGGGTCGCATATGACGAATCCAAAATAATTTTTAAAAAATTCATTATGGCGGATCCAATATGGCGGACGAAAAAATCAGTTTTGTCCGATTTTCTTCAAAATTGGTACAGGGGAGTTTTCAGGGTCGCATATGACGAATCCAAAATAATTTTTAAAAAATTCATCATGGCGGATCCAATATGGCGGACGAAAAAATCAGTTTTATTCGATTTTCTTCAAAATTGGTACAGGGAAGTTTTCGGGGTCGCATATGACAAATCTAAAATAATTTTAAAAAATTCAATATGACGGATTTAATATGGCCGACAAAAAAAAATTAAGTTTGTCCGATTTTCGCCAAAATTGGTATGGGAGAGTTTTCGGGGTCACACATGACGAATCTAAAAATATTTTTAAAAAATTCTATATGGTGTGTCTAATATGGTGGATAAAAAAATAATTTATTTTCTTTAAATATCGATACTGGAAGATTTTGGGGCCTATATTACTAATCTAAAATTAATTTGAAATTTAAGATAGTGGACTTACTATGACAGACTAAATATTCGTTTGACACAATTTCATTGGTATTTGGAGAACTCTAAGAATCAAAGAATTTTTAGTGGTTCATTTTAGGGTGATTTATAATTATGGATATAATGGGTACTTTTTTGCCACCCTGGAGTCATTGCGAGGTACACTAATCTCGATTAGCACTTAGTTCAAATAATTTATGAATATCATAATAAATTCAAAACTTAAAATCGAAAAATAAAATTTTTATAAAAAAATTGAACCGACTTCTAAAAGTGCGCTAAAAAGCGAAAAATAACTATAAATTTTTATATGAAATTGAAATTTTTGAAGTCGGCGCCAAATTATTTTTAAATTAAATAAATAACTACTAATATATACAAATTATGGTAAGAAAGCAACTACAAATAAAGTATTTTTAATCTGTTTATGCGAATCACATTTTGACAGGTATTAGTTTGGCGCCGACTTCAAAAATTTGTGGTTAGAATATTAAATAAGTACACGTTTCAGTTGGATTAATTACCATAAATAAATTTTTTATTATTAAGTACCATTTTATTACGGCTTTTCGTATTCTGACACAATTTTTTATTTAATACATTGTTTCTATGTAGAATTTATTTTGAGGCTTGGAGAAAGTACATTTTAAAAATTTATCGATGCCATCGTGAACAAAGCGAACCTATCACCGATAATGATAATAATAATGGCCCGCGTTCAAAATAAAGATAAACAATTACAAAATATTACAATGCATATTTTAAGTTGTTTAAAACAATGCTCTTATTGCCATTTAATCAATCATTAGCTAATAGTCTTATTAAAATTCTTACGGGGAATATTTAAGACAAAAATCGATTGTTATCGATTTTTAATGCGTCATCTTGACGACGACGGCTGTTGGCCCAGTTCATTAGATATAGAAAATTCTTATTGAAAGGTTCATGTTTCCATACAGGGTGTGCTATAAGTAATGGTCCGCAGTACAACATTTTTCCCTATTTTTACCTATTTCGAACGGTGCCTACAGATCCATTAAAAAATTATACGTATTATATGCCTCCTTTACTGTTAATACCAACAGTTGTGAGAAAGAAATCAAGTTCACAATATGGTGGTTTCATCAACTGAATTTAATTCTGCTTGCGATATTGTCTTAATTTGTGTTGACTTCGAACAAAGCTACTTTCAATCGACATGAATATATAATAACTTTGAAGAAGATCACTATGATAGAGCGAAACGTCAGAAAAATTGTAGTTTTTTGATTTTCAAATAAAAAACCTATACCCAAGAAAGAATTCCAGAAAATATATATATATATATATATATATATATATATATATATATATATATATATATATATACAGGCGCGGATCCAAGGGGGGTGGGCGGTGGGGGCGATCGCCACCCCCCCCCCCCCCAACAACCTTGAGTTTAGGAAAAAAAATCCGATTTTCCCTCTTATACTATAGTTTATTCAAGAACTAGAGAGAGTAATAAATCGTTTTTTACCTTTTTTCTTCTTCGCAAACTACCTATGTTTTTTAGTCCGGAGTCTATGGCAAAATCTGTTAGACACATATATTTTTCATAGGAATGGGTTATAAATAAATAAATTTTATAATCAAAAATACCGGTCTATAATAATAGACTATTTGGGTTGGATAACAATAGATATTTGGAAGTGTGTGCTAAAAAGGATTTTAATCCTTGTCATAGGCGTCGGAAGGAGGTATATTGTGTAACATATTTAATACAAATTACAACTGTATCTATATTATTTTTAATTTTGGCATATAAACCATTTTAGGCACATTCAGACAAAAATGTAGCATTTTTCTCTCAAAAAATTCTAAGTTATAATTTAAATTCTTTCAAAATACCCATTGTCAAAAATACAAGAAGTTAAACATATATAAAAAAAATAAATTCGTCCATATAATATTAATTTTTTTTTGAGGCTGTCGGTCATTTTATTATTAATTAAAAACATTTTTAGGACATTTAACGTTTCAGTTTATTTATTTTTTAAACCATCTGCAGAATTACAATTAAACACTGAAAAGGGATTCAAATGTAATTAATTTTTATATATTACAGAAAATTTAAATAATAAATTGTGTTTACGCTGGTAAACATTACGTATATAATTCGTAATCAAAGGCAGTGAAGCTATCTTCGCTCAAATTAATTATAATTAGTTCCTTTATCTCACCGATCATGAGATGAGATGAGAGTTTCCACATCCTATTTTATTCTTTTATTATATGGATTTTTCCCAATTTTCTGCAGTAACTTTATTCAAAAAAATCTTTCAAAAAGTCAGTTAAATTACTAATTTTCTAAGTTGTGTTATTTCTAGCAACTCTACCTTTTACTTGAGAGAGATATTTTCTTCTCCAACGGATATTTTCCGGACAATCTATAAGAACAGATTTCCTATCTGGTTTTCCCCAGCAAAAATTAAGTTCTCTGAGCAATTTCCAGAGCTCAGTTCATTTAATTTCAGATAAATCCCGATCTTCATTGATTTTAGTTAGAAATTTGTCGACGGTTGGGATCTGCTTCTCATAATAAAATGTATGTACAACTCCTTTTATTGCAGTTTACATATCTTCTTCCAATGATGTTTTTCGTCTGTCTGTGATCGAATGTGACTTGGGAGTATTAACAATTCCAGTTGTTTTTATCTCCTTCAGTATTCGATACATAGTAGATTTTCCAACTCCTGTCATGTTGAAACACATCTCAACAAAGGTTTTAACATTATTATCTAGATATTGATATCTTAAGGCATCATAAACATTCATCGTAATAAGTTTTTCGATGAGGAAAAAATGCCCTAGTTTAACGATTTTGGAATAAATATAGATGTGGAAGCCATATCTTTTGGGTATCCTACTAATCTCAAATAATATATAAAAGCAAGCACAAACAAGATTAATCACTAAGGAAACACTGTAAGGTGTACTTTGCTCACTGACAGGAATTAAATTGAACTATCAGAAATTTTATTGTTGCAGTAAATTTATAAAAGCTTATAATATTTAAATATAATTAAATATAATTAGATTTACGGCAGTCCTCAGTTACCTGCGGCACTGGAGTAGGTATGTTGGAAGTTTCGGTAACAGTTTTATTACTCTCTCTAGTTCTTGAATAGAGTATAGAAATGTGTGTGCTTGCGATCGTCTCTCCCCTTCCCAAGAGCTTTGAGTTCGGGAAAATAGAACCGATTCTGCCTTTTATACTAGGAATGTGTATGCTGCTCGCCTCCTCCCCCCCTGTTGACAACTTGTTTTTTCTTATGATCGCCTCCCCCCCGACCCCCCCCGTCGACAACTTACCTTCGGTTGTCATACTGTACTTTTGTGATGTCACCGCCCCCCCCCCCAAAGAGAGAGGCTGGATCCGCCCCTGTATATATATTAGAACATCTATTCAATAAATACAAAATGCTGCAGAAAACGATTATTTGGCGTATTCTATGAAAACGCGAAGATTTAGGTGTAGAACACCCTTATACTATTCGATAGGTATTTAAAAGGTACATTTTCTGGTAAGTTAAAAAGTATAGCGTTGTATTTAAATTCATCAAGTTATAGCCACTTAAATTTATTATTTGATTAATTTTAATTTTTTGGCGCCCTGTATAATATAGCAAGCTTATTATAATTGGGATATAAAATATGATTTATTGTTATACTTCACTGTAAATTTCGAGTACTCCTAAGGTTTAGGTACTATAAACCTTATTAAAACGTGCACTTATTTTGATCTGAGAATCCAAAAATGTAATAATATATAGGGTGTTCCATTTAAAAAAACACAACTTTGATACTTTCAGAGTTTTTGGGACACCCTGTATAATATGAAAATATTCAGTGCCATATATGGTGAATAGGGTGAATAACCATGTATATGTCAACTAATAAAAATTTATATATGAAGGATAACTCTAGAGGTGACGTCTAAGAATCGATAAGATGAATATTTCTCTCCCGAAAATAAACTCTACTGTCAACTTAGGCCGGTTTTAAAGTTAAACCATGTTAATGAATTAGGAGGTAAATGTTCTATTGTGTACTCCCATCACTTTTATCCAGTCTTAGGAAAAATCCAAGACATTTAGGGCGTGTTTAAAAGCCAACAGGCCAACAAAAGTAAAAATTTACATAGTTAATAATGATAATAATATAAGAATGAGCTGGCAAAGAGCAATAAGAAGAACACACAAGATCGGTAACAAGTCAAAACAAAAATAATTATTTATTTAATTTTTTAATTAAACTCTAAATCCGTAGTTCTGTGAACAAGAAGCTGCATTAGTATGGAATACATTTCAAGTATCTTTGGGTATTGTTGACATTCCCAATGCAGTGCAGGATGAATTTTTGAAGCTGCGAAATATATTTCAGGAAAAATCATTACCTTCATTTTGGTGTACTATAAGTCATTCATTTCATTATTTCCGAGTCTTGTTCATTAGTGTAGGGTTGTAAATTTTTATTACATATATTTGTTTATTGTCATTTGATGTTCTTAACAAAAACTCAACCAAAAATTATAACACTTTGTAAGAAGATGAAAGCTCAGTTGTCACATTTATCATTGATAAAACATATTTTTTCAAATAACTTATTTTTTGATTTATTATCTAACATCGAACATTTAAAAAAAAATCAAAATAGGTCGCGATTAAAAGACGGTTGAAAAACACTTCTCTAAACCGTCATAATGTGACATCGATATTCTGTCGTTAACTACGAAATTTTATTATAAAAATTCATTTACGTTGGTGATATTCCAACCACAAAACCATTCATATTTTCAATTTAAAAAAGTGTCTCCTTTATAAACAAAATTATTGGCATTTGCATATAAAAATGCGAACGCGTAAAATAAAGAAACATGTTTAAAACATTATTTCAGAGTTAAGAAGTAACAAAATAAAAAATTGAATTAGCTGCATATGAATATCGCATTATATGGCCAGCTTGAAAATTCTGAATGGGCGTGCAAAATTTATTTGACGCTAAAGCTTCGTAAATTTTGCTCAATGAATTTGCAGGACAATTCGAGGTAATTTTTAGCGGTTTTGATTTTTTTGTTGTCGATGTATAAACGTATTCAAAATTATATCGGAAAAAAATAAGAAAATCGGCTTTGGAAAACTCTTTGTTTCATTTATTTTTGTTAGTGGCGCAGCCAGGTGGAGGTCAGGATAGGTAACGGCCCCTTTTTCACTTTATTCCTTGATTCCTTGTACAATCGTTTCAAAGTTTGTAACCACCGATTGTTTTTTGTTTAAAATCTGTATAATACGGGAAGTTTTAATAATGCAGCAGGATACATGGAGAGATGATTCTACATGGTAAAATAACAGTAGTAGATTATATAACAAAAAGTCGAAAACTCGATACTTTCGGCGTTACAGCCAGTCAAAATTCATATTTTTTGCAGTTAGCTTTTAACTTATCAAGTTGATATTTGGTACAGCAATTACGCTTAATAACTTCTATAATTCCATTATAAGCATATTTCCCTATTATGCCACCAGAGGACACTTTACCTGAACCTGAAATATTGTTATTCACATATTTTTTTTTGACAGTTATTGAAAAAATGGATATATATATATATATATATATATATATATATATATATATATATATATATATATATATATATATATAAATAATTTTAAAGATAGGATAACACCTAATAAAAAAGATCTCTTTGTTGCAATCTATAAACAACACCATTTAGGCCCAAATTGGAATTGAAGTACCAGTAAATTCAGTTTTCCATTTCTAGTATAAGAGGCAGAATCGGGTCTATTTTCCTGAACTCAAAGCTCTTGGGGGGGGGGATATTGCAAGAAAAATAAATTGTCAACGGGGGGAATGCCAGCAGCATACACATTTCTAATATAAAAGGCAGAATCAGTTCTATTTTCCGGAACTCAAAGTTCTTGAGAAGGGGAGGGGGATCGCAAGCATACACATTTCTATACTTTATTCACGAACTAGAGAGAGTAATTAAACTGTTACCGAAACCTCCAACGTACCTGCTCCAGTGCGGCAGGTAACTGAGGACTGCCGCAAATCTAATTATATTTAAGTATTATAAGCTTTAATAAATTTACTGCAACAATAAAATTTCTGATAGTTCAATTTAATTTCTGTCAGTGAGAAAAGTACACCTTACAGTGTGTCCTTAGTGATTTATCTTGTTTGTACTTGTTTTTATATATTATTTGAGATTAGTGAGATACCCAAAAGATATGGCTTCCACATTTATATTTATTCAAAAATCGTTAAACCAGGGCATTTTTTCCTCAATGAAAAATATATTACGATGAATATTTATGATGCGTTAAGATATCAATATCTAGATAATAATGTTAAAAGCTCTATTGAGATGTGTTCCAACATAACAGGAGTTGGAAAATCTACTATCTACCGAATACTGAAGGAGAAAAAAACGCCTGGAATTGTTAGTACTCTCCCAAGTCACATTCGATCACAGACAGACGAAAAAGTTGGTTGGAAGAAGGGATGTAAACTGCAATAAAAGGAGTTGCACATACAGTTTATTATGAGAAGCAGATCCCAACCGTCAACAAAATTCTAACTAAAATCAATGAAGATCGGAATTTACCTGAAATTAAAAGAACTGAGCTCTGGAAATTGCTCAGAGAACTTACTTTTTGCTGGAAAAAAACCAGATAGGAAATTTGTTCTTATAGATCGTCCGGAAAATGTCCGTTGGAAAAGGAAATATCTCTCTCAAGTAAAAGGTAGAGTTGTTAGAAATAATCCAACTTACAAAATTAGTAATAAAATTATAAAAGAAAATGTGGAAACTGGATCTCATGATCGGTAAGATCGAGGAACCAATTATAATTAATTTGAGCGAAGATATCTTCAATGACTTTGATTAGGAATTAAATACGTAATGTTTACCAGCGTAAACACAATTGATTATTCAAATTTTCTGTAACATATAAAAACTAATTTCATTTGAAGCCCTTTTTAGTGTTTAGTTGTAATTCTGCAGATGGTTTAAGAAATAGACAAAATTTTTAACCCATTCCTACGAACAATATATGTGTCTAACAGATTTTGCCAAAGACACTGGACTAAAGAACACAGGTAGTTTGCGAAAAAATTTATTTATTTATTACTCTCTCTAGTTCTTAAATAAACTATAGTATAAGAGACAAAATCGGGTCTATTTTCCTGAACTCAAAGCCCTTGAGGGTGGGCGATGGCCCCACCGCCCCCCCCCCCCTTGGATTCGCGCCTGATATGAGTTGCTGCTTTTCTTGATATATTAGAATCCTAAGGTACTTGGTTCTGTGTATGCATTTTTGTTTAACAGTTCTAGAGTGTCAATTTAGTGTTGTAAATATTCGGATGATTTTGACATTCGAATAATACGGATGCGGATGAATGTAATATTCGGATTGTTTAACAATCCGAATTGCGGAATGTTGACGAAACATTACGAATTAATACGAACCGAACTCCTCGCGGCTCTAGATAGGGAATTGGACAACAGTGGTTTAGTAAAAATTTAGACATAGGCGCCGGGTCAAATTTTAGGTTTTACATCATGGCTCCCGCACAAAAATCAATTGTTTTTTTGTCAATTCATCAAATAATTAATTTGCCCTATGTCGGTTGTGTAATCGAAAATTGGTAATTTAAAAAATTATATTTCTGAAATACGTCCACTTCTGTACCATGAAGAAATGAATAAAAATAATGTTACCGATGAGACTCAAGTTCATATTTCAGGTTTTGTTAAGCTCCAAGTAGTAACAAATATCCTTGAAGGCTTTTTTACCAAGATGAGATTCCATGTATAAGCCAATCCACAGAATTAAAAAATAATCCTGGCTCTTTAATTCTTTTAACTATGAACGAAAGTCAGCAGCAAGAAATTTTGCGAAAACAACCTACCACTTCTACCTAAGTTCAAAATTATTGTTTTGTTTATATATTTTACATTTTATTTTCAAAGAAAACTATCCTGGATTATTTTTTATTTATGTTCAAATTAAATATTACTAGAATGTATGCTTTCCTTGATTTATTAAAAACAATTTAAGATATGTTTTTGGAACTAACGTTGAATTTATATGTTTTTATGATATATATTTTGTTTTAATTTCTTCAATAAAACTTTTTTTGTGTATATATATATATATATATATGAATTTTTATTTTATAACTTTAAAATATATTTTTATGCTCTGCGTCATCAAAAGTATTTGCATCTAAAATAATAGAATAATAATCATCCCCAGCACTGGTGAACGAACAAGTGTATTCGATGCCGCAGCGTCCGTCACATCCGTTTCCATCGGGCATCGTTCGTTATATAAAAAATCATCGGTATCATCACATTCCGTATGCCAAGGAAGTGTCTAAATTAATACGTATTAATTTGCTATTCGAATATTGCTCGGTTATTTCAATACGTATTCTCACATCACCCGAAACAGTACGAACTAATACGAATCAAACGAGCACCGTCCGTAGCATTCAATCTTCGTTTTCTTGTCGCTCCGAAGACCAAGACATACTTATGCGTTACTACAAACGAAACAAGGATAAAATTATTCTTATTCTGACACTATGTTTCCATTTATTTCAATAGAACCGAAGCACGTCACATTCCGAATTCCGCATTCCGGATGCCAAAGAACTATTCGGTTTAATACGATTAAGTTACTATTCGAATTGTTCGGTTATTTTAATACGTATTCTCACATCACTATGTCAATTTAAGACAATTTTGTGGTCTATATTTACACCTAAATATTTGACTAGTGACTTGGTCTATATCTCTTGGTTGTTAAGTGATATAAAATAAATTTATTCCAGGCAAAGTACAAATATTTTAATGGCAATTAATAACTTCACAACAATAACAACAACAATACTATTTTTTTTTTATTTTTGACTATTAATTTGACGTATCAAAATTACTTTTTGCCTAAAATGGCGACAAAACGGACTACGGACATTTTCGGTCTGACAGCTCAATTCAATCTGTCATTCATTTTATTTTTTGAAATCCGCGGATTTTAGCATATTCATGTCCGGCAACTTTGCGTTTTCAAGAATACGACTATTACTGTTAAAAGTATGAAGTGGCAGTTCACATCGCCATTCACATCACCTTTCATATCACACTTTCGAGGATACGGGCCCAGGTGTCTTTGGCAACGTGTGACGTCACAGCGGTCAAGTAACAAGTATTGGCTTTTTGAACAAAATTTGAAACGGAATCTAAAATATATGATTTTTAAAGTATTAGTGGTATTAAAAAATGATTTTAAATATTTTTGGCTAAATTAGGTACTTGTGCATGGTTCTAAATACTTTGCTAACAATAGTTAATATCCCTATTGTTTATCTGATTATTAATAACACATACAAAGGTCGTACTTTGTTAATTTTTGCCGATTTTTATACCTGATAGTGTACGAGCTGAATTTCAAACTACACGTAAGTTATTTTCCTTTCCTTTACTATCTTTTGCAATCAAAACGGCAAATCAGCTGACTGCATTCGTTCTTTATTCTTCGGAATCGCATAAATCGAGCCTTTTAGTCGATAAGTCAAACGTTATCTGGGATCGACATCCGAAGCGATCCAAACAATATCCCTAAGCTGCTGTCTTTACAACGAGTTTAAAGTTCTGGAGTTAGTACTATGTTGACGATGATTTTTTTTAAAATAAACATATTTTACAATAAGTTGTTGATGTTTAAGAATTATTTACTACAATAAAATATACATAAAGTAAAGTACTTTGTGGAAGAATCTAGGGATGTAGTGTATTTGAAACGAAAGGAAAGGAAAAGGTCACCATGGATTAGTGAGGCATTAGTACCATCAGTGAATCATAAGGATATTTTGTATGAGAGACATAAGAAGGATCCAGACAATTTATCTCTTCAAATGGCATATCAGAATTGCAGAAATAAGTGGATGGACTTAATTACAGTCGCAAAAATTAATTATTATTATAAATTGATAGTTGAAACTAATATAAATTGCCCAAAAAAACTATGGCATTTTTTGAATGAAATTCAACACAAAATTAAAACAGTACAATAATTAATAGTAGTGTTGATATTGCCGAAGAGTTTATACATATTTTAGTGAGGTGGGTGGCAAATAAAATTCTCAAAACTCAAAGAAAATTTACTTCCCACACAGCACTAGACGTCTTATAGACGTCACTTTTATATCCAGATTATGTCTGAATGTCTTAAGACATAAATAAGGCGTCTTATAGACGTTGTTTTAAAGACGTCCATAAGACGTCTATATACAACGTCTTTAAGATATCTTTTAAAAGTCTACATACTACATTTTATATGAAAATAAATACAGTTGTGTATAATTTAGTTGATAAAAACTAAAAAGCATTTTCTTTCCCATGGATTTTGTCGCAGTTGGGTAATAAGTTTGTAACGCCGCACAGAGCTCAACTGAATATAAGCTGAGGTTAAAATTTTTGATTGAACGACAAATTTTTAGTAGCCTCACTACGGCCTTGGTTAATAGAACTTTTGCGTGATCTTTTTTATCAATACTTTGGTGCTTTTTGTCACAGACTGTCTGATGTACCGATAACAATGATACACATAAATATATATATATGATGCCAGCGAAACTATAACTTTAAAAAACCCGCCTTTTGTTTCTGTCACTGTCATTTTTCAGTTTTGTATTTGTGTTTCGTCATGTCGTTATTCATTTTTAATGTTGTTGGGGTGCCGACTGTGAAAATTTAGCTTTTGAAAGAATTTTATTAAAATAGTTGATTTATCCATGTGCCTCTGAAAATCTTTTTTATTCGTGTTTATGTAATACTTAAGGTAAGATCGAGAATCATATGTACTTAGGAAAAACAGTAACGCTATTTATAGGTTGTGTTACAGGAAATTCCCAAATGCTTTACCGCTTATATTTTTGTAGTAACTCTATGTTATTAGAAGTATGAAATGAAATCTTCAAAAATATTATCTGTGCGAAAAAGGCTTGCACAGCTCATCCAGACCCGGTCCTAAATATTACAAGAAATATTACTAATGAAGTGGAAGGCGAAATGTTTGTTTATGGAGTACTTCACTAATGAAACCTGTAATATTTATTTTGTTCCTGATGATTGGTTTATATTTAAAGAACATACGAAATAGAGTTTTGTTAATTACAAGAAGTAATTTTGTTTAAGGTTTTAGAAATTTCAAAACTGGGACTAGGGAGCATTTATGACTTTGTAAAGCGAGCTTGTAAAATTACCATGTACAGTTGATTAGTACGAAAAGGAAAGAGAAAGTTCTACGATTCTAACTTGGCGAGACTTATTATGAGTAAGTTCTGTCTTTCATTATACATATTAACCTTGAAATAGCATAAGTCACGATTCTATAGTAGAGGACAATTATAAAAATTCGCAAAAATATCAAAAAATTTACTCCCACAAATGATAAACTTTATCCTATATTAAAATCAGTTTGTTATTAGGATCTACAGAGACAACAAGACTGGCAAAAAGTCGGAAGAATGAGGAAATTTCAATCCAAACATGGCTGAAAAGGGCATCAGACCAGATTTGTTATTCGAATAAATAAAAATTATTGTTTTTAAAACTATTTAAAGATTTGTGTACTTTTTATTTCAATAAACTTTTATTTTGTTGATAGTCTACCTTTTAGAGTTATTATATCGAAGAAATAAACTAAGGCTTAAATTTGATAGGTTCACTTATAGTCCGAACAGTAATAGTTCTGAAAATATTTGCTCTTCTACCTCACTTCCTCAATTTCAAATTAGAAAAAGTTTACATTATGTTGAAGTTATGTATTTTTTTGTATAAAGAGATTATGTTGAACATATTGTTTAAAGCAAATTATTCATGCGGAACTTGTAGTTATTTAAAATGGTAGTGTATAGTTTGCTTTTGATTTTTTCTTAATTATAGTTATTTCTTGGACTTTTGAACAATTACGGTTTGACTTTGTAAACAAGACAAACAAAAAAATTAAAGGGACCCTTTTTAATGTACATAATTTTATTTTTGGAATATGTTGTTTTAATGTTGGGAAGGGACGTCCATAAGACGTTGTAAGAAAATATCTTAAAGACGTTACCTTTTGTAACATAAGACGTCTATACAACGTCTTATGGACGTCATTCGTCTTTAATGGACATCCATAAGACGTCCTGAATGTTGAGATCAAACGTTTTATGGACGTCTTTAAGACGTATTTGTGCTGTTTGGGTTACTTACTTACTCCGTGGCGTTACAAGCCTGGGTGGGTTTTAGCCGACTTTACGACATGCCTCCATTCATTTCGATCTCTCGCAACCTCCATCCAGTGTTCGATGTCCATAGTTTTGAGATCTTTTGTTATATTATCTCTCCACCGGAGTCGGGGTCGTCCCAGTGGCCTTCTTCCAGTCGGTGCTTCCTCCCAAGCTAGTCTTATTATTCTGTAGTCAGGAAGCCTTCTGATATGCCCTGCCCACTGGAGTCTTCTGGCCTTTATTTTTTTACTACATCTGTATCTGGGAATAGTTCTTCTAGTTCCTTGTTAGTTCTTGTTCTGTATTGTCCTGTCGTTTCATCTATCGTTGTTCCCGAGATTTCCCTCAAGATTTTTCTTTCAAAGACTCGTGGTCTCTCTTCGTTCGCTACCGTTAGCGTCCATGTTTCGCAACCATATATAACTATCGATCTCATAACTATTTTGTATAGGTCCATCTTTGTTCGTTTTGTGAGGTGTTTCGATTTCATCAGATCTTGCAGTGCGTACAGGCATCTATTTCCTGCGTGGATTCAATTGTTTATTTCCTGTGATCCGTTGTTATCTTCGCATATTGTTGTTTTGTGTGTATTTAAATTCTTTGACTCGTTCAAAGTTATATTCATCGATGGTGATATTTTGACCTATTCTGTCTGTGTTTCGGCCATTCCGACGCATGAACATGTATTTAGTTTTGTCTTCGTTGATTTGAAGTTCCATCTTCTTTGCTTCCCTTTCGAACCGTATTAGAGTTTCTTTCATTTTTATTCTACAATTACCAATCATATCGACATCATCTGCAAATGCCAACAGTAGATTTGGTTCATCTTGATGGAATATAGATGTCGGTGCTTAAATTTTCGAATTTCTGATTATATATTCCAGCGCTATGTTAAAAAGTTATGGTGAGAGCGCATCTCCCTGCTTAAGACCGTTGTTTATTTCAAACATTTCAGAGCAGTACTGTCCCACTTTCACTTTGCACTTCAGCCCCTCCATACACATCCTTATTAGGCTGACCGGTTTTTTGGAAAAGCCAAGCAAAAAAAAATTGCTGAAAGAAAAATAAGTAATTCAATTTTTATTCCAGAGAAGGATGAAAATGAAGTGAAGAAAATAATTCATGAATTAAAACCTAATAAGATACCTAGAATTGATGATATAAAATCAGAAATCCTAAAGAAATATTCCACCTAGGCCTTTCTCATAAATAAGTGCATTTTGACAGGAATCTTTCCTAAAGCCTTTAAACTAGCAATTATTAAACCACTATTCAAGGGGGGTAGTAGAGATAATGTAAATAATTACCGTCCAATTTCCCTTATATCAAATATATCTAAGGTCTTTGAGAGGATTCTTAAGATTCGATTTTCTGATTTTTTCGACATATACGCAATTATATCTGAGAAACAGTTTGGGTTTTGTGTTGGTGTGTCAACGAGGGATGCTATTTACGAGGCATTACATGCAAATAAACCGGCTATATGCATCTTCATTGACCTAGCAAAAGCATTTGACACCGTTAGTCATTCGGAGCTATTATGAATATTGAGAAACGTGGGATTTATAGGATTTGCGTACGAGTTACTGAAAAGCTATCTAACTGATCGTTGACAATATGTCGTCATTGGAAATGTTATAAGCAGCGGTCAACAGGTTGCCTTTGGGGTTCCCCAAGGCACAGTTCTTGGCCCATTGCTTTTTACATTATATGTTAATATATATTTCAAATACCTCTTAGCGGTGATATTATTGGTTTGGCTGATGATACCGCAATATTCTACTGAGATTCTAGTTGACAATCACTAAAGTGTACTATAGAATATGAATTCAATCGTGTAGTGGATTTCTTTAACATAAAAAAATTGACCGTAAATTAGAAGATGACATGTTTTTTTACAATTTACTTCATATAAGTCCAAGCTTCCAGAATTTTCTGATTTAAACAATAAATACAATGACCAAGAATGCCGAATAAGGGCACACAAGAGTAATGTATTATATTTAAGCTTTAATATCGACAGCCATTTAAGGTGGGATAATCAGATGGACTCACTGGTAAGAAAAATTAGAAGCCTGATACCAAAATTCAAATTATATGTATAAGCGGAGCAGCAACAACAGCCGGGAGAGCAAGTAAAAGCCTCACACAAGCAAAAAGAAATTATTGCAACCAAAGTTACTGGTACAGTCAAATGGTTCAATGTCCGGTCTACAGATGGCGCGCACCACCATGGAAGAGGCTTCCACCGTTTCCTCGTATTCTTGCAATCTGAGATAGTGCTTTGTGTGTTGGAATAGAATACGTTTGTTCTTATCGTACAAGGTTTTTTCAGTTGGTTGAGAATTAACTTTCGATTCTATATTATAAAAACTTGTTGGTCATTTTAACTGCTGTCCTTTGCAATATCCTTGGAAAAATTATTGGGAATATAAAATTCCTTGAATAAATATTTTGTTGAAATATTTTATCAGTGATATTGGATTCTCTTCAAGTTTTAAATCTAGATTCCTGAAAGTGACAGTTTTTGAAATACTGCTAAATCAAAAAGATTTAAATATAATGTTTAGAAAATAAAATTTGTTTTCCAAACACATTAACTATTAATTGCATTTGTTAAATCTTGACATAGGATATTCCAAAACGATATGAAGATAAAAAAAAATTTTCACTTTATAGTGATATAATCTTTAAAATAAGAGAAAAAACTAATTCCATTCAGGTATAACAAATTAGTTACTTTTCTTTTTTTTTATTGTTTATAGATTCCGAATGATCTGGGAGAACTTTATATACAGATTGGTTGAAAAGTTTTGAAAGCGACACCTATTAACCAATACAGGAATCAAAATTTATACGCCATTTTAATATTTCATCTTCTATATGAACACACACGAAAGTTTATTTCTATCTGTCAATTCATTCTTTGTTTACAAGCCATTTGAAGTTGACGTGTCAGTGAATTTTTATACAATGGATAAAATCGAATATCGTGCAGTGATAAAATTTTTTGTTTTAGAAGGTTTATCAGCAACAGAAATCTGGTCCTTCATTTCCAACTGTGCATCGATGAGTTTTAGCGTTTAAACGTGGTCGTATAAGCGTTGAAGACGAACCACGTAGTCGACGTCCAAAAAGTGCAATAACACCAGAAATCATTGAGCAAGTCTATGATATTGTTTGTAAAGATCCAAGTGCGACTAAGCGTGAAATTGCTGATACCATAGGCATCTCGGACAAACGAGTACTCTATATTTTACACGAAGAATTACGTATGAAAAAGGTATTCGGAAAGATAGTGCCGCATTCGTTGCAATTCAACAAAAACTGAATCGAAAACAAATTTGTAAGCGTAATTTGGAGCGTTTTAAGCAGAATAAAATCGAATTTGTGAATCGATTTGTAACTGTGGATAAGACTTGGATTTACCATCATGATTCTAAACTGAAACAAGAACGTTTTACGTATCTAATTTGTAACAAAGTCAGTGAAGCTATCTTCGCTCAAATTAATTATAATTGGTTCTTTTATCTCACCGATCATGAGACCGAATTTCCACATTTTCTTTTATTCTTTTATTATATGGCTTTTTTCCAATTTGTCTGCAGTAACTTTATTCAAAAAAATCTTTCAAAAGTTCAGTTAAATTACTAATTTTGTAAGTTGTGTTATTTCTAGCAACTCTACCTTTTACTTGAGAGAGATATTTCCTTCTCCAACGGACATTTTCCGGACGATCTATAGGAACAGATTTCCTATATGGTTTTTCCCAGCAAAAATTAAGTTCCCTGAGCAATTTCCAGTTCTTTTAATTTCAGGTAAATCCCGATTTTCATTGATTTTAGTTAGAATTTTGTCGACGGTTGGGACCTGCTTCTCATAATAAAATATATGTACTCCATTCATTGCAGTTTACATCTCTTCTTCTAACGAGGTTTTTCGTCTGCCTGTGATCGAATGTGGCTTGGGAGTATTAACAATTCCAGTCGTTTTTTCTCCTTCAGTATTCGGTACATGTCATGTTGGAACACATTTCAATAAAGTTTTTGACATTATTATCTAGATATTGATATCTTAAGACATTATAAACATTCATCATAATAAGTTTTTCGTTGGGGAAAAAATGCCCTGATTTAACGATTTTGCAATAAATATAGAGGTGGAAGCCATATCTTTTGGATATCTAACTAATCTCAAATAACATATAAAAACAAGCTCACTGACAGAAATTAAATTGATTTATCAGAAATTTTATTGTTGCAGTAAATTTATAAAAGCTTCTAATATTTAAATATAATTAGATTTACGGCAGTCCTCAGTTACCTGCGGCACTAGAGCAGGTACGTTGGAAATTTCGGTGACAGTTTTATTACTCTCTTTAGTTCTTGAATAGAGTATAGGAATGTGTATGCTTCCGATCTCCCCTCCCCTTCCCAAGAGCTTTGAGTTCAGGAAAATAGAACAGATTCTGCTTTTTATAATAGGAATGTGTATGCTGCTCGCATTCTCCCCCCCCCCCCCTATCGGCAACTTATTTTTTCTTGTGATCACGCCTCCCTTTCCAAGAGCTTCAAATTCAGAAAAATAGACCCGGCCCTGCCTTTTACACTAGAAATGGGGATGTTGCTGGTGTCTCCCGCCCCTATTGACATCTTGCTTTCGCTTGACATACTGTGCTTTTGTGATATCACCCCCCCCCCCCCCCCCAAAGTCCAAAGCTGGATCCACCCCTGGATCTTGAGAACCTAAAAGGACCACAAAAAATCCTCTGGCTACTGGAGCATATGCTAGGAACAAGTGTAGTGATTTTGTTGGACAAGTTTTTTCTTCTTTTGAAGCGGAACTTGGAACTCATTTAAATTTCAATTTTTTTGTTACCGAAGAAAAGTAAAATAGTTTGGTCAATGTTTCAGGTGGAAAGGCATTTACAATCCAGTTCAACTAGTTACCATTAAGAAATAGACAGATTTTGTATTTCGGTGTATATTTTATTACTATCGGCCAAGCGCTTTCGGTCTAACTCAGACCATCCTCAGGGCTCAGACTCTAGAAACAAGAGAATATGGTCAGCAAATAAGCTTACTCAGTGCTCACCAACCACACTCACTCGTCAAAGGGCACACCTTAACCCTGCCAGTCCGAGAACAGTTCCCAACAACGCCAGCGTAGCGTCCACACAGAAGGAGTCATGTACAATCAAAAATTTTTTTAAAAAATTTGTCTCAAATTAAAATTAAACCTAAAACATTCAAAACACTGCACAAATTAAAATTATTAAAACAATAAAACCTTTGCAATAACAACTCAAGTGAGGTTATGCCACACACAGTCATAGCATAATCTAGCAATAAAAATTGTCCAAAAATTAAAAATATATACAAATATGTGTAAGCCTGAGTAGAGATTTTCTGTATATATAATACAATTTTTATTGCCAGATTATGCTATGACTGTGTGTGGCATAACCTCACTCTTTTTAGTTGTTATTGCAAAGGTTTTATTGTTTTAATAATTTTAATTTGTGCAGTGTTTTGAATGTTTTAGTTTTAATTTTAATTTGGGACAAATTTTTTAAAAAATTTTTTGATTGTATATGACTTGTTCCATGTGGAGGCTACGCTGGCGTTGTTGGGGACTGTTCTCGGACTGGCAAGCGTGTTTCAACTCTTCGATTGTGATGTCAGGTATTTCTTCTGAGCCAACATTTGTAATATTGGGGAGCTTGATGTCTAGTTTTGGGTTAACTGAAGTATACAAATTTGGAAAGAACTTTTATACGATGTTAGCTATTTTGTTTTGTTCATTTTTGGTTTCTCCTTCTATATCTTTAAGTTTGTTTATGTTGCGTTTGCCAACTGAGTTTATGGATTTTAATACCTTCATACTTTTGTTGCTTTCTATGATCGTTTTATTTCTTTTCGTGATATGTTTCCTGATATCGCATCTAATATTTTTTCTGATTTGTTTGTTTAGTTGCGTGTAGTCTTCTGTGTCTTTTTCCGTGTTTCTTCGTGTATTTATCAGGTCTCTAGTCTGTTGTGATAATTTACTGTTTGTTTGTCTTCTAACAGTGCAGATTTTCTTTACTGCAGTTTGAATATCTTTTTGGATTTTATTTTCCAGTTCGTTTATTGTCAATGCATTAAGTTTATCCAATGGTATAAATTTTTTCTTGATATACTCTTGATATGTGTCTTTATTTTGTTTTAGTTCCTCTTATGTCGGAAGGCGTTGGGGTTTAATATGTTTGTTCCTTTTTTTTAATGTTGATATTTATTTTTGCTCGAACAAGTCTGTGACCACTCGAATTTTTTTAAGGCTGTTACATCGGACACAATATATTTTTTGTTGGCAATGATAACCTATTTCATTCTTTGTTCGGTGGTCCGGACTCCTCCATGTCCATCTACGACTCAATAGATTGTCACGGTTCAATTTTGCGCTGACGCTCACTATGGCTAACTTATTTAATTTAACCTTATTTTGGGTTGGTGAGTACTGAGTAAGCTTATATGCTGACCATATTCTTTTGTTTCTAGGGTCTAAGCCCTGAGGATGATCTGAGTTAGATGGAAAGCGCTTGGCCGATAGTAATAAAATATACAATGAAATACAAAATTCGTCTATTTCTTGATTTCTTCGGTGTAAAACCTGTTAATAACTTAGTTACTATTAGACCTTCTAGTTGGGTTATAGTGTTTTGTTTATATTTCTTCTTAAAATAAATCAGTAAAGGAAATAAATTAATCATTGTCAAATACTGATTCTCACCTGTCAAAGGACATTATCTGGACTACATCTATAATCAAAAAGTGTGTAAAAAAACCTGGCAAACATGTGAGAACATGTGAGAAGTTTGTGAATATCTTTAAATCACGTAGTGAGTTAAAAACAATGTCAAACTACATATAACACATAAAATTCATTCTACTGTAGTGTAATTCATTGGCGTGTCACGAGGGTGTCACTTCACGGCTTAAGGGCACCCACAAACAGGTGCGCTCACACCGCCTTGCAATTAATAATTGGCCGCGTGGGTGCGGTGCAACTGCCCGATATTTGAATATCTTCATCTGCTCGGCAACGGCTACTATTTTTTAAAATTTGTCGGATAGCACCTTATCAGGTACCGGGGACACGTTTAATCGCTTGTCCTTCCTAATGGTTTAAATTATGGCGGCGATGGGTATCTAATGGGATTAAAAAATTAACCGGATATTGTCGCAAATTAGTAACATTATATATATATATATATATATATATATATATATATATATATATATATATATATATATATATATATATATATATATATATATATATATATATATATATATATACTGTAAGTTTTGCTAAATGGCGACGCACTAAATTGTTAAAATGTGGTGAAGCTCCTTCATGGTTAAACACTACATCTGAACTGTACCTTCAAGGATACATCTTCTAAAGGATTATATTATATTTTGATGCAAAAATAGCATTTTTGGTAACAGAGAAACGTCTCTTTGAAGATTTGGTCGCTTTACATATTTAACCTTAGTTTGCGAACGTAATCGTCTCTAAACAGCCTTTTAAAAATTTTATCCTCTATTCTTTGGACCTGTATACCTACACAAAAAAAAACAAGATCAATAAATTTAAAATATAACAGGCCAATGTTTGTTTTAAATTATTCAAATTTGAAGCCACAACTGGTCTGAAGGAATTAAAAAAAAAGGTCTCTCTTTTATACGGTTTTAATAAAGCATAAATTTACTCTAACTTTCGAGGTACCATTATAATTTGAAAAATAGGCTATAAATAATTGTTAAGATGTTAATAAAGGAAATCGTTTAAAAATTATTTATATGAGATGGAAATTTGAGTTCTTATTAGCAAGATTTTCTTATATTTATTTTATTTTATAATTATGCGATTAACAAATGTTCATGAATGGTTCCAACAAAAATAAAGTGTCTACAGCTGACTAACTCTTCTTTGACGTCTTCGAACATACCCCTGTAGAATTAGCATAACCTCAGAACTTGGGCCGGTTGTTTGAACGCTGAATATTTTTATTTATATTTTAAAAAGTGTTGATACACAGTAGATATTTAATTTCTTGGTACACACATACCGATTTTATACTATCATTTTCTAATTGCATTATATAAACGAGTATCATATGATAATCGGTACGTCAATTCTGAATACATAAAGTATGAATATATGGTTGCCTAAATTATTATTATTATTATTATTTTCAATATGTAAACAATATTTACCAATAAAAATAAGTTTTTAAATCCTATTTTTGTTAATATTAATTGTAAATTTCGCATTTATAGTAATCATAATTATCAATTAAACTGAAAGAAAGGATAAGTAAACATATTTATGTCTGTCAAATAGCAAAAACGCTTCTCCCCCACCGACCATAAACAGCTTTCAAACAAATCTATTGTTGTTTAAATCTAGAGTATGATCGACGTTTGACGTACTCGTGTTATTTTGTTGTGGTTGTGAAAACACTATAGGGAAAACTGTGAAGACAGTGGACAACAGGGCTATGTTATTGGAATGTATTTATAACTAATTAAATAGTTTTTTAGATAATTTAATAAAATTTACGAAACTTTCTTTGGTAATTCGTATTTCTTATAACAAAATTTACTTTTCCAAAGGTTTTTGACATGCTGAATTCAAAATTGACCTGCTGCTTCGGATTTTCGCAATATTCTAACCTAAAATTGCGAAAATTACGATTTATCACAGTTTTTGAAATTATGTAAGAGGGCAAGTTTAATTATTATCGGTTAACTATATATAACTTAAATTATTAATCTCTTCTGCTTCAAAACCTACTTGATTTTAAATCGATATCTTTTATTATCTCTAATATATAGGTTATTGAAATCTATTAGTTTGGCAAAATAATGGGACAAAGTTGAACCAATTTGGACAGATTAATTTAATTTTTTAAGGAAGTTGGTGTTTCCTGGTCTATAAACTACCCTGGCTTTTTTAAGGTTAAATGATTTGAGGATAGAGATAGGCCACCCAATACTAACTCCTGTGACTGCGTACTGCGCTCTCTGCTGAAATGTTCGCACACTAGGAAGTACGTAGGGATAAAATTAATTGATTCACATTTATGACGTAGTGTAAAAATAATGTGAAGTACACAGAGATGGGTAAAGATAAGCGATTTATTGGCTTGATAAAAAATAACAAGACAGGATAAAAAGACGGGCACGTTTGGGATAAAGAGCAGGCGGTCAGTCAGTTGTCAGTCATAAGGGTCAGTCGATCCGATGTAAGTCAGTCAGTGGTGAATCAGTAGATGGCCCAGAAGATTGGTGAGCCCGTGTGAGGGAAGCAGTGACAAACTGCAAACGTCTCCCCAGTCCAGAGCAGGTCAACGAGTAGCAAAAACCTAGTGACAACGCCGTCAAGAGTGCCGACTTGAATCCGATTTCAATGTAAGTAAAAAAATTAATTTTGTAATGTACAGCCAATGTTGGGCTTATTTTGAACAAATTATTTTTTTATATAAACCCAAGTCAAAGAATTGATTTAGGGTCTAATCTCTGAAGACCAAATGCCCGAATCCTACGTCCCTACTCACACCCCAAACCTAAGCGCCTCCACCACATTGTCACTGCTTTCCTCACAAGGGGTCACCAATTTTCTGGGCCATCTACTGATTAACCACTGACATCGGATCGACTGACCCTTATGACTGACGACTGACTGACTGACAATTTACGAAATATTAGGTTTTTATGTTTTTCCCTATGTGATAATATAAATGTAGGTAGGTACTTACTTACTGTTGTGGAACTTAACATCTTACCACCGCTTTCCGGCAAAACTGGACTTAAATAGAGGTCCAAGTTTGTGGAAAGTACAAGAAGAATGTCTGGGAAAGATACCGGTGGATCCCACTGATGAGTTCCCAGCGATATCGGGACGAAACATCCGTATATTTTATGTGGTCGCAAATTAGATTGTGATTATATGTCTTTAACATCAGACACATAATTGCAACATGGTGCCCGAGCAGGGACGACGAGATGGAAGGCTGTCGAGTCGTGGCTTTGTGCAAAAGCCGGTACCCAACTTTGGAAAGACCACCTAGGATGTCCGTTCCACTTCCTCTGAAGGTCTGTGCTTTCTTACGGCTTGGACTGTCTGACAGTTAAAGCCGGAAAGCAAATGCCTTAGGGAGAGCATGTTGTGGAACTTAACATCTTACCGCTTTCCGGCAAAACTGGACTTAAATAGAGTTCCAAGTTTGTGGAAAGTACAAGAAGGACATCTGGGAAAAATACCGATGAATCTCACTGATGAATCCACCACCGATATCGAGACGAAACATCCGTACATTTTAGATGGTCGCAAATTAAATTGTGATTATAATATGTCTTTAACACCAGAGACATGATTGCAACATTACCTATATCAAGCCATAGGAATGGTCAATGAGTGTGTTCAGTAGAGAATTTACATAAAATATTGCATAAGATGTAACTTATAGTAGTAACAATGTTAATAAGGGAAGATTCAACCAGGGGCTTTTGAAATGCAGAAAGGTGAAACTACAGCTACAATGGAAGCAGACCAAACATACACATATCTAGGTATGAAACAGGCTAAAGAATTAACCATCGCACTATGAAAGCTGAACTGACAACCGAATTTATCCGGAGGGTAAGGCGGGTATTACGAACTAACTTAAATAGTAGAAATTTATTTAAGGCGTTCAACACGTATGCTTGCTCTGCGCTGACCTACTCTTTTGGAATTGTAAAGTGGAGCAGGACGAACATCCAAAACTGGCAAAGAAAAATAAGGAAACTCCTAACAAAAGCATAAAAATATCACCCTCGGAGTGCTATTGAACGTACAATGCTTCCAAGACACCAAGAAGGAAGAGGATTGATGGATATTGGTAAGTAGCTCAACCAACAAATAATAAACTTACGTTCATATTTCCACAGGTTAGTGGACTCTTCCACACTACATCGAGCAATATGCGAGGCAGACGATTCAACGCCGCTACAGTTGAGGGAATAAAATATTACTTCGCACCACCAAACAGATCAAGAGAAGCTACAAACCTGGCTACAGAAGCCACTTCATAGACGGCATCTAAATGAGGTCAATCAGGACAATATCGACAACTCAGCGTCAAACTACTGGTTGATTTAAGGCAGATGTTTCCGGAAACGGAGGGCTTCTTGTTAGCTATCCAAGACCAGGTTATTCCGATGAAGAACTATCGAAAGTTCATCATTAGAGATCCCTCGATAGAAAATGACCAATGCAGAGATGGCTGTTGAACATCAGAGACAGTCCAGCACATAACTGTATTATGCCAAGCGTTTGCCGCAACTGAGTATAAGGAAAGACACGACTCAGCTGTTAAGATACTCTACCAAGAGTTAGCAGAAAAGTCAAACCTATTACAGGTAGGAAAAGTGCATTATTACAAATACAATCCGGAGCCTATTCTTGAGAACAACCAGTTCAAGTTATACTGGCACCGAACGGTATTGACGGACCAGACATATAGATAAAATTTCTAGGCGAACTACACTAATCGACATTGCTGTACCTAACAACAACAACCTAAGGCAAAAATACAACGAGAAGATCGACAAATACAGAGATCTAGAGGTGCAAATCCGAAGACAATGGGCAATGAATTCCCATAACACTGTCAACAACTGGAGTGAAACCAAAGAATCTTCTGCAGAACATCAAGGGACTGGGCCTTAGTTAGCATCTGTATAAACCGATGCAGAAAGCAACTCTCCTTGCAACAGCGCGAACCGTCCGAAAGTTCGTAGGAAATACAGCACACCACGTCCCCTAGGACCCAATAACATGGAAAGGGTTCCCACAGAGCTTCATACTTTTGGTATCTTTGTGTGCCTGGTATGAGTCATTATTTCCTGGAAGAAATGCGAAGCCGTTTGGCTTGTACATCATAACAATAATAATTATTATCACGTATCCAGGTTGTATGTATGTATGTATGTATGTATGTATGTGGAATAGCGGATCAGTACTCTGCGACCTTAGATATATTGTATTATTCTTCTGCTGCCAAGTCGTTAAGGATACCTTGCCGAGTAGAGTAGGTCCCCAGATTTTTTTTTGAGCCGTGTATTCACTCATAGATAGGACGAGAAAGACTGCGTTAACCGAATAAATGGTGACAATTTTGAGCACTTTTTGAAGAGCAACAAAGTTTTCACAATGCAGTGGTTGAAAATATCATGAAATAAGGTTTATATTACGGTTTTTAAATTTTTTAAATAATTTTTGGTAAATCGATTTCTCTTTACAAATTCAACAAGCTGTTAAAATAAATGACTCAACTTTGAGAACATCCCGTATATAAAATAAGCTATCTTATCGTTTACTTCATTATTTCTTTGTATTCTACCTACTGGTTACTGTGATGAATACTGATACTTTTACTCTTTCTTACCTATATCTATATGTATAAACAATTTCTAGAGCGTAGAGTAAACATATTATAAATACTGGATTTTTTTTCTCAGCCATTACATCTATATTATATATATATATATATATATATATATATATATATATATATATATATATATATATATATATAATAAAATATTTGCGAAGCGGACGTGAAAATTTGTCAATCTACATGATTCTGGTATTAAATATGGAAAAACTCCGGGTCCGACAGATGGCGACAGCGCTGTTTCGTCCTAATATGGGACTCGTCAGGCCACCGCAGTCGGTACAAACCATCATCTCGCCTTTGCATCGTATAAAGCTGAATTTATAATCAAAACACAGCAAATAAGACGACAAAGGCGACATCTCGATGGTCCACTTGATAATACAAGAACCACACAGATTAACAAAGTTTGTAAAAAAACCGTCATATGGTGGCGCGACGGTGTATTAAAACAGAAATATGTAAAATCAAGTACACGAAACGCGCTGCCCAAAGGATAGGAGTCGCATTTTTCGGTACTGGCAAGCAAGCCTACCGCTATTTTAGCAGCCAAAGCCACGTGCCGCACCAAACGATCCCACCATGAGAGCATCGTTTAGCGTGTTTAAAAGCCAAACAAGTAAATAAATATGTAGATAAGTTTTTGTCCGTGTAATTTAAAATAAAATAGAATAAAATATTGGCGAAGCGGACGTGAAAATTTGTCAATCTACATGATTCTCGTATTAAAAAGTGCGGAGCACTCCAAAATATGGAAAAACTCCGTGTCCGACAGATGGCGACAGCGCTGTTTCGTCCTAATATGGGACTCGTCAGGCCACCGCAGTCGGTACAAACCATCATCTCGCCTTTGCATCGTATAAAGCTGAATTTATAATCAAAACACAGCAAATAAGACGACAAAGGCGACATCTCGATGGTCCACTTGATAATACAAGAACCACACAGATTAACAAAGTTTGTAAAAGAACCGTCATATGGTGGCGCGACGGTGAATTAAAACAGAAATATGTATAATCGAGTACACGCCATCTGTCGGACCCGGAGTTTTTCCATATTTTGGAGTGCTCCGCACTTTTTAATACGAGAATCATGTAGATTGACAAATTTTCAAGTCCGCTTCGCCAATATTTTATTCTATTTTATTTTAAATTACACGGACAAAAACTTATCTACATATTTATTTACTTGTTTGGCTTTTAAACACGCTAAACGATGCTCTCATGGTGGGATCGTTTGGTGCGGCACGTAGCTTTGACTGCTAAAATAGGCGGTAGGCTTGCTTGCCAGTACCGAAAAATGCGACCCCTATCCTTTGGGCAGCGCGTTTCGTGTACTTGATTTTACATATTTCTGTTTTAATTCACCGTCGCGCCACCATATGACGGTTCTTTTACAAACTTTGTTAATCTGTGTGGTTCTTGTATTATCAAGTGGACCATCGAGATGTCGCCTTTGTCGTCTTATTTGCTGTGTTTTGATTATAAATTCAGCTTTATACGATGCAAAGGCGAGATGATGGTTTGTACCGACTGCGGTGGCCTGACGAGTCCCATATTAGGACGAAACAGCGCTGTCGCCATCTGTCGGACCCGGAGTTTTTCCATATTTTGGAGTGCTTCGCACTTTTTAATACGAGAATCATGTAGATTGACAAATTTTCACGTCCGCTTCGCCAATATTTTATTCTATTTTATTTTAAATTACACGGACAAAAACTTATCTTCATATATATATATATATATATATATATATATATATATATATATATATATATATATATATATATACACTACAGATATATAAATTTCTAAGCAGACCGAGGGCCTCATTTAGTTCTGTCGCCCCGGGCCTCCATCGGACTTAGTACGCCATTGGGTCTCTATTTTAATTTACAATCCGTTTGAGTATATAAGTATTTGCGGGTAGTAAAACGTAAAATGTGTAAAAATCTCGAAGTCAATAGTTTGGGATTCTGTATCTTAAAAAATGATTAGCACAACAAGATACACCAAACCAATCATAAAAATAATGAATAAAAATTAAAACAATCCCAAAATAAAAACCAGTTACCTACACGCCAATACAACTCTACCTACCTTTACTACCATACCTGTCAAATTTCATATAAATAAATGACAAGATTTTAAAAATTAATAGTTTTTAAGATATTAATGTTCAACCCTTTTGGCGCCAGACGATTCGTGGCGCCATCTCTCTCTATTCGGGTATTATTTATTGAGCTACGTCACAATAAAATGAAATCAAATTAATACGGGCCGTAAGCCAGTCAAAAAATGCCTATAAAAAATGTAAGGAATGCATGCTATACGTTCTATATGAGTTTATGGGCGTAATAGAGACTGTTAGCGTGCAACTGCTAAGAAAGGAGTTTTACGATGACGTAGTGGAGACTTTTAGAAAATTAGAATATCGATTTTTCATTTTTGTACGTTTTGAAGTATAACTTATGATGTTTATGTTTGAATCATTCTCGTGAATAATCGTTTCAACAAACACCAAAAAAATGGTCAATTGTGTATGGTTATTGATGTCAGTTTTCTCTTTTATAGGGTTTCTAAAATACTCACCTAAAACTAACAAACTTACCTTTTTTCTATATAAGTATAGGTTTGAATATCTCTAAATCCAGCGACGATAGCTGTGAATGTGAATTGTACAGGGTGAGTCAACGATTGGATGAAGTAGGTTTGTGCCTTTTCGGTGAAATTTACAAAGAAACTATATTTATTGTTTGATACAGTTTATTTTTACGCAGATTTCAAAAATATTTAGGACTCTACAGGGTGAGCCAAAAAACTAGGACAGCATAAAGTTGTATATTTTTTAATAGGACACCCTATATACGAATCGTATTTTCGATTTAGCTTATAACTTTAAATCTTTTTTATTAAGGGTTTACTATAACAAAACTTTATAGTTTCTGAGATAATTAAATTTAAAGAAAAAAAGTCACATTTTCAAGCATCAATTCAATCCTAAATAACGTTTTCAATTTTGTGACAAATATATTCAAATTTGGAATTTACCAAGGCCAAGGACAAGTTAACATAATTTTTACCTAATATTTGCAATAAAAGCTACAGGGTGTTGAACACATCGGCTCAAATTTGAACAAGTTTAAATGAATAAATATCTTTTTTTTTAAATGGTACACCCTGTATATTTTCATGTTATTTAATAGAGTAATAAAAACCCTAAAAGTTTTGTTCAATATATCCTATACCTATTTATAATAGTTTTTGAGATATTTCAGTTTTTCTTATTTTCCATACTTTTTTACAGAAATAGTCTTCATTATCATAGTAGCCATGTAAAATAATAAAAAGAAACTACAGAAACAAACAGAATGTGGTTAAATATGATGAAATAGATTATTCGTTATATTACAACGGCAATAGTTTAATTAAACATAATGTGAAAAAATTAACACAACAATAACGACAAGGCAAATACATATTTACTTTCATACTAAATTGAAACAAAAAAATTACCTATTAAATACTGAGATTAATTATTTCTTTTTAATAAGTGTTCGAATAAACGACCCTCTTGTGCAATGCACAAATTTAGTCTTTTTTGCAGATTTTCTCGGACCCTGGACAAAATTAGTGGCGTTATTGTTCTACAGGTATCCCTAATCCTGTTTCGCATATTTTCCACTATTGTTGGTGGATTAACATACACCTTATTTTTAATATAACCCCATAGGAAGAAATCTAATGGGGTGATGTCGCAAGACCTTGGTGGCCACTCAATGAAACCCCCACGTACAATCCATTTTTGCGGATATCGTTGGTCCGAAAACGCACGAACTTCACGATGGTAATGCGGAGGCGCACCATCGTGCGGGAACCACATACTGTCGAGCTCATCCCTATCGAGACCTTGAAGCAGTTGGGGTAGTTCTTCTTGTAGAAAGTTCAGGTAACTATGGCCATTTAGTGGTTCATTAAAAAAGTGGGGTCCAATAATTCGATTATGATGAATACCACACCAAACATTTAATGACCAGTGGTTTTGATGTTGCACCTCTCTAATCCAAAATGGGTTTTCTGTGGCATAATAATGCATGTTGCGTCTATTTACGGCACCGTTACTTCTAAAAGTAGCTTCATCACTAAACATTACCTTGCATAATAAATTTGGATTTAATTGAATCTCCGCATTTATTGTACGACAAAAGTTTACACGACTTTCAAAATCCTGTCCATGCAATTCTTGGTGTAATTCCATGTGATATGGATGATACCTATATTTCTTGGTAGTACGATTAGCGGTGGATTGTGATGTTTTACATAATGCTGCTAACTGACGGCTACCAATATAAGGATTTTCCTGAACATTTAACAATACTTGTAGTTCTTTTTCTTGATTAGTTACTGGTTTGTTGACCACTTTACGTTTTGGATAATCAACAGTAACAGAAGAATCAAATCTTTGCATTAAGTTTTGAAAAGTATGAGTATTAGGCTGGCGTCGATCAGGATACTTCATTTTGTAAATTCTTTGAGCAAGAAGGCAATTTTTTTGAGTCTCTCCTGTTGTATAAATCATATCTATTAACTCATTCTTTGGAAAATTCATTTTACAATATAAGATGAATGCAAAAAAAACCAAACTACATTACATAAAAACCAAAAGAAGCGATTGCGGTTATAAATTTGACACACAGAAAAATGTTCTTTTACATTGTTTTTGCCATGGCTACTATGATAATGAAGACTATTTCTGTAAAAAAGTATGGAAAATAAGAAAAATTGAAATATCTCAGAAACTATTATAAATAGGTATAGGATATATTGAACAAAACTTTTAGGGTTTTTATTACTCTATTAAATAATATGAAAATATACAGGGTGTACCGTTTAAAAAAAAAGATATTTATTCATTTAAACTTGTTCAAATTTGAGCCGATGTGTTCAACACCTTGTAGCTTTTATTGCAAATATTAGGTAAAAATTATGTTAACTTGTCCTTGGCTTTGGTAAATTCCAAATTTGAATATATTTGTCACAAAAGTGAAAACGTTATTTAGGATTGAATTGATGGTTGAAAATGTGACTTTTTTTCTTTAAACTTAATTATCTCAGAAACTATAAAGTTTTGTTATAGTAAACCCTTAATAAAAAAGATTTAAAATTATAAGCTAAATCGAAAATATGATTCGTATATAGGGTGTTCTATTTAAAAAATACAACTTTATGCTGTCCTAGTTTTTTGGCTCACCCTGTAGAGTCCTAAATATTTTTAAAATCTGCGTAAAAATAAACTGTATCAAACAATAAATATAGTTTCTTTGTAAATTTCACCGAAAAGGCACAAACCTACTTCATCCAATCGTTGACTCACCCTGTACAAGAAAGAATCTGGGGAAATCAAGTAAAAAAACTAGTAAAGGATCACATAACCTATACGTGTTAATTAAAAAATCAAAAATGACTTCAGTACGTTTGTGCTTCGATCCAGCTCTCAATTCTCTTATATCTACTACCGAAATAGTAAAGAAGGTACTCGGAATTAAAAGTTTCAAAATAGACTTCGGCTTGTGACTTTTTGTTGCGGAATTTAAATTATCTAACACAATCTCATGGTTTCTGTCTGTCATATGTGGCATATATTGGGCTACTGCCATATTTTATTCACCATGTATAATTTTTATAACCAGCTGTCAATTTTGAAATTATTTTTCGAGATCTTTGTTAATCCATATAGAGTTTGTGAGGTAGTTCCATTCAGAAAAGGGCTAGACTAATATATTTCATTTTCTAATCCACATATAACTGTAGGTGAATACAGGGTTATTCTCCGGGAACGTTATCGATCGATTGTGGGAAAACTATAATTAGGAAGAATCTGAAAATTTGGCTCTGTATTAACGAGCATGGGGGACAGCCGGCTAAAATAGTTTCAAGATGGCCGCACTTCCAGTTATACCGGAAATAGATGTCAACTTGCTTATTTTAAATAGAACACCCTACATATTATACTTTTTTGATTTCTACGTGAAACTCTAAACATATTTTATGTATAATATTCTATACTTAAGTCTCACCGTTTTGGACATATTTAAATTTTGATGTCAAAAATGACATTTGCGGACCAAAACTTAACTATAAATTTTTCCTACAAGGAAGTCTTTATTATTTAATTTGAATTAGTTTTCTTGTAGACAAAGATCGACTTTAGTAAACTTTTTATGATATTTTGAAAATCACTAATATAGAGTGGTCAAAAAAGAAGCATAAAAATTATATTTTAAAAAATCGTCAAATGTCAATTTTTGAAATAGAAAACACCTATTTTTATAATTTTATCATATTAAGCATTAAAAATAAGGGTAACTTTGTATATGGTTGTCTATTCAACATTTTTCTATTGCCAAAATGTTATAAGGCTTTTAAGTTTTGTTATTAGTGGCAAAAATAAAACAATCGAACCCTACAGAATTGTCACTATTTCTTACCATTTGGCATTCATTAATAATAATCATGCCAGGGCGATTAAATTACACTTACGAAGATTATTTAAACTTATTTATTATTTATGGAGAATATGATAGAGTTATTTCAAGAACGTGCGATATATTCGCGATCCGACATCCGCAGAAACAGAAACCAACACCATCAACTGTTAAAAGGATTATAGAAAACTTCAAGAACTTTGGATCCATAAAAGCAATAGAAAATAGAAATAAACCAGTTGTTCATAATGAAAATATTGAAACTACAATTTTAGGATATTTCGCCGCATATACGACACTATCTACAAGGCCAATAGCATTAGAGTCTGGATTATTCCAAAACTATGTATATTCTATAGTACAATATTTAAAAGGCACTGATTTTTCACGAAGTGTAGAGTTCTGTTTATTTAATTTACTTCGATCACAAGAAAATGCTGGTTTTTTTGATAATATTGTTTGGTCGGACGAATCCAAATTCACAAAAAATAGATTATTTAATTGAAGCAATTCCCACGATTGGAGCGACTCAAACGTATATCCATTTAGAGAATTAAATTTTCAAGAGTGTTGGTAGATTAACGTGTATTGTGTTAAAAGAAATGACGGCGTTGTAGTCCTAGAATTCTACCAAGATATTGTGAATGATAAGTTAGCAAATTTTGAGGATTTCTAGATACAAAATACGTTTTTTAACTTATAGGTGAGCGGTACTTTGACATCGTGAGAAATCTGGAACTGAACTATTTAGATAACTTGCCGCTGGCTGATGATAGAAATCTATTTTATCAACATGATGGGGCGCCTCCACATAACAGCCATTTAGTTAACAATCATCTGCAAAACTTGTTTTATGATCAATGGATAGCCAGGAATGGGCTACCTCTTTGGCCACCTCGCTCCCCCGACCTAACAGTACTTGATTTTTTTATTTGGGGAACAATCAAAAATAAAGTATACAACACCGCATTACCACTTTGCATGCAGCGCATCAGAATAGCATTTGAAGAACTTAATCCTCAGTCAATGAGAAGAGCCACCCATGAAGAGTTCCTGCTTAGATGCGAAAAACGTTTGAAAGTCCAAGGGCGTCATTTCAACATTTACTCAAATAATTCTTGTAACTTTATTTTATTAATAATCTTTTAAACAGTTGGTAGTTTTGGTTTCTGTTTCTTCGGATATGGGATCGCGAATGTATCGCATGTTCTTGAAATGATCCATAAGAATGGAAACAGAGCTAACGTCGAAAATTATCGTGGAATTTCGAAATTCTCACTATTTAGTAAGATTTTTGAGGGTATTGTTTACCAAAAGATGTGTCCTCTTTTTAGGCATGTGTTGGCAACTTCACAGCATGGCTTTATGGCAGGTCGATCGACTACTACTAATCTGCTTGTCTATGAGCAGTACTTGGTGGAGGCTTTGGAGGGGAGGTGTCAAGTGGATGCTATTTACACTGACTTCTCCAAGGCTTTCGACAAGGTTAACCATCAACTTCTTATTTAGAAGCTGGAAGGCTTGGGCATCCACGGATCATTTCTACAATGGATACATAGTTACCCGTCTGGTAGAGTACAGCGGGTAAAAATTAATAACTGTGAATCATCTGATATATGTGTTACCTCTGGTGTTCCTCAGGGTGCTCACCTCGCTCCGCTCCTTTTTAACTGCTTTATTAACGATATTGAGGACATCATAACTTTCAGTAGATGTATTCTTTATGCAGATGATTTAAAGATATTTCGGGTTTTCAGGAGTAGCAACGATTGCGAGGGCATTCAACAGGATCTAGCTCGGTTCTCTGAATGGTGTAAGTTAAATTTTATGCACCTCAATGTTAATAAATGCTCCATTATAAGTTTTTATCGTAAAAGGAACTGGATAACTTTTGATTACTTTCTTGATAATAACATGATTAATCGCGTTGAATGTGTGAAGGATCTGGGTGTTACATTTGATTGGGCCCTTTGCTTCGACACACATATTGATAACATTGTGAATAGGGGTTTGTGAAGAGAATGCTTACAGATTTTAATAGTTTAGACTGTTTTAAAGTGATATACTGCTCTGTAGTTCGATCAATCTTAGAATATGCGTCCCAAGTTTGGTTACCTCATTATTTTACATACAAAGAAAAAGTAGAAAGAGTACAAGAAAGTTTTTAAGTTTCATTGCCTTTAAACAGGAAATGCAGCAGGAGCGGTCTGTATATGATGATACTGTCGATGCTCTGAGGTTGCTACCATTGTGTGTGAGACGCATATATCTTGACCTCGTTCTACTTTGTAAGATTGTTAACTCTTGTATTGATTCTCAACTACTCAATAATATTGGATTATCGGTTCCTCAAAGAGCTTTTAGAGCGCAAAATTTGTTTGATGTGACATATCACCGAACGAATTATGGCACTAACAGTCCTATTTCTCGAATGTGTAGAGAAATGAATTCAGTTCCTACCGAGATTGATATTTTTCGTTTGCCAATTAATGTCTTTAAATCAAAAATTTTACAATTCTTGAAAAACTAGTTAATGTTGTCAATTGTCAATACTTGTCTTTTGAAGCACTTTGACGTATGTTAAGATTTGTAGGTTTTTTTTTATTTCTGTTTTAAATAGTGTTTGTATTTTTTATTTTTGAAATGGAAATTGTCAATTGTCAATACTTGTCTTTTGAAGCATTTGAAAGCATGTTTAGATTTGTAAGTTTTTTAATTCTGACTTTTAAATAGTGTTCGTATTTTTTATTTTTGAAATGGATTGTATTTATTTGATCCGTTAATATACTATACTAAATAAGTCACACAATCTCGATAAATAATAAATAAGGTTAAATAATCTTCGTGCGTGTAATTTTATCGTCCCGACATGATTATTATTAATGAATGTCAAATGGCAAGAAATAGGGCAATTCTGTAGAGTTCGATTGTTTTATTTTCGCCACGCCCCGCCGTCATAGCCAATTAACAACAAAACTTAAAAGGCGTTTAGCATTTTTACAATAGAAAAATGTTGAATTGCCAATATTTCTAAAACTAAACATTTTTGGAATAGACAATCTTATGCAAAGTTACCTTTATTTTTAATGCTTAATATAATAAAATTATAAAAATAGGTGCTTTCTATTTGAAAAAATTGACTTTTAATGATTTTTTAAACATAATTTTTATTCTTCTTTTTTGACCACTCTGTACTAATAATTTTCAAAATGTCATAAAAAGACTACTAAAGTCGATCTTCATCTACAAAAAGACTAGCCCAAATTAAATAATAAAGACTTGTAGTAAAGTTTTGGTCAGCAAACGTAATTTTTGACATAAAAATTTAAATATATTCAAAACGGTGAGTACAATTTAAAATAAGCAAGCTGACATCTACTTCCGGTATAACTGAATGTGCTGCCATCTTGAAAATATTTTAGCTGACTCTCCCGCCTTCACGTTAGTACACTGTAAACTTTTCAGATTCTCCCTAATTATAGTTTTCCCACAATCGAGCGATAAAATTCCCGGAAAAACACCCTGTATAGTTTTGGAGTCTGCACACACATAAAAAAAATCATTAATATACTTTGGTAACTTCTTGTGTGACTTCATTATGAGTAAACCGACAACTTTTTCCTTTGCGAAAACTCTAGTAACCGATTTATTCTCTTTCCAATTTTTTCCGTAATACGTCGGTTTCTCGTCGTAAGAAAATTTATAAATATAAGTTTTTTTTACAGTTGTAGGCGTTAGATTATTGAATAAAAAACGTGAAAAAAAAATTGTCACACGAAAATTGTGGTTTATAAAGAGTGTCTACCACTCTCAACATGACAATATGATGAATTTTGGGGATTTACTAATAACAAGCTATTTTCTTCAGAATTGTTTGATAAAATTATATAAAAGTTACCAATGACATTGAAGTCGTCGTTCCCATGACAGCACGGTATTTATTAATAAATTTGAGAGCTTATTATCTACGTGTGATTGAAGTGACCGACAAAAAAAATGGTGTACCTAAACATCTCTGTCCAACAAAAAATATTTATTTTTTTGGGTGTGTATGGTAGCAAAGTCTAGACTGAAACATCTAGATTCTTGAACATTTTATGACATGTAAAAGAGCAGTTAAACTTTCGAATGCATTTCTGAAAATGAAAATCGTGTGAGTTGGTGGGTCCCCGTAATTGTTCAAAGTAAAATCCTTTTTTTTTGTCAATAAACAATGACAATATTTCTGTAAATGTTTTCTCCAATTAAATTTTTAACTTTGGCTTTATGGCAACTGTATAAACAATAGATTCATCATCGAACGACCACGTGGTAGCTAATTTGACGGGAAACTTGCCTTCGACATGCAATTCAATATAAAGGTGTGGAAAATCCAAAACAGAACCTCTAAAAAAGAGAATGTAACAGAAAGAGACGGACAACCCGTTTAGCCATGTTGAAGAAGTGAAATAAAGCATACTGTTGTATAGTAGCTTGCTTTCTGGTTTCCAGCAAAGATGCTTGGCGAGGTCGTCAAAACATAGTGGGTTGGGTAAAAAGAATTATTGTATTTCCATGAATAAAATATTGCGCTTGAGTCCAAAGTGCATTTTAAAAATAATTCTATAAAAATAAAAGTTTTGGAACCCACCCTCCATATTTTTCTCGAGAAGATTTTCGGGCAAAGTCTAGGCGATAGTTTCTTATTAACTAGTCCGTTGATTTTTGTGCATCTTTCGATAGTTTATCTATCGATAATATTGCAAATGCTATGATATCTGGTCAATGGAGTAAGTAATTTGTGGATTTCTGTTGGCATGTTGTACCAAGAATATCCTTTGAAGAATAATCTTGTTGTTTGAAATTTGTATTCCCAAATCTTCTCTATTGCAGTTTAATGTCCGCTTCCAATAATTTGCAAAATGATGGGAAACCGGAGGATCAGTTTTCGCTTTACTCTTGTTATAATGGCTATAGCTTGAAATACTCTGTATTTACTGGGACACAGTAACAATGTTGTTGAACTGAGATGTTATTTGGCAGAGGTAACAACGTTGGACCGATTTCGCACCAGCCAAAGCATTCATCTATCATTGTCATAGATAAGTTGTACTATACTGAAGCTCGGGTGGCAAAGAGAACTCTTTTATATGGTGCAAGTTGTCTGGTTCGAGTTCATAATTTTCTATTTTTCGTTAAAGATTTTTGTTCGGTTTTTTTTTATAAATTCAAATTTCAGAGGCCCGCAATTCATAGTAGACGAGGGTTTGGAATTGTACAACACGATCTGTTCTTGATGAGTTTGCGTGTTAATACCTGCTAATTGAAGTGGAATAAGAGAGGTTAGGAATAAGTTTGTATCGGAAATATTCGGATCAGTGAATTTCATCTTGTACTGGCTCTGACCTGACGTTCCATCGAAGCCCCATTTGCAAATGAAACTCATATCTACAAATCTATTTTTTTTATACTCCAGAGTACGGCGAAAATATATTACTGCCTTTCGGTTTAGCCCAATTTTGTAATCGTTGATATTTGTTTCTCGACAATCCAATATCAAATAGAAGAGCGGCGCACAAATGTAACTGGGCGCGACGCAATCACAACACTCTTGCCTTTCACCTGAGATGAAACTTTAGAAATAAAAGATTGGTCGTTCATATAACCGAGGTTTAATAGAAACGTTACTATAGCCAACCTTCTATTTTAAATTTCTTAACTAGAAATTATTTTGGCCGTTTCTCAAATTCTAACCCATTAAGCCTGTCTAACTTCTTTCAGGTTAGTTTGGGACAGAAGATCGTTGGAAACGCCTACGCGCAATATAACCCCCGCTAAACTACAAACGTCAGTTTTCCGATTTGCTTGTTCTTCAGTAATTTGAGGAACCGGTTGCTCCTTATTATTATCAGTGCATTTTTTACAAATTTTTAGACAACCGGTTGTCTCAAATTTTATAATAATTTCCGAAATTCTAAATTTTCAAGGAATAGGATGATTTTCGCACATAAATGCAAATCTACCGATTATTTACCAGAATAGTAGCACTTAATAATCTGCTCTTTTTGTTCCGTGGAATAAACTACCATTGAAACAAAAAAATTTGGCGCGAAATACGGTACTTACGCTTCGACGGCCTGAATGAAAGCGAATAACTTGGAATCCTCTTGTTGTGCTAGGGCGTGGCGTATGCTGCCGCCAGCTCTCACCGCGCCAGCATTGTATTACCCCTCACCCTAGGGCCAAACTGGTAATTTACACGTATGTCGATGCTTATCTTCTGTCTCATTCTGATTTGATGAATAATATAGTATTTTCTTTATCTTACTTAAGAAACGTCCAGGTTCCGGTTTGGATTTTCCAGATCTGTATAGTGTCTCCGCAGATAGTCAAAGTATAGAAAAAGAGTCAGTACAGTAACAACAATTTTGACGATAAATTTGTTCTTCAGATTAAATTTTTTATTACATATTTTTTTAATGTGTATATCGAATTGATTCGAGATTTTGTATAATAAATCATTTATTTTTTATAAGAGCGTTTCGAGATAAAAAGTAAAAAAAAAACAATCATCCGCATGCATGACAACAGCTGCCGTGAAAAACAAAAATTCATATTGTCATGTTGAGAGCGGTGGACACCACAAATTAGGCCTGACATTTTTATTCACGTTGTTTGTTCAATAATTTAACGCTAACAATTGTAAAAAATTTGTATTTTATAAATTTTCTTACGACGGGAAACCGACGTATTACGGAAAAAATTGAAAAACGAATAAACCGATTACGAGAGTTTTCGCAGAGGGAAAAAGATATCGATCTACTCATAATTAAGTCACACAAGAATTTACAAAAGTATATTAATGATTTTTCTTATACGAGGATGCTTCGATAAGTTCTCGGCCTGATAAAGAAAACAAAAGATTGTTGAAAATGTGTTTATTTATTTTTCTACATAGTCCCCTTGTACTTCAATACATTTAGACCAATGATATTCTAACATTTTAATACCCGTAGTATAATCCCATTGGTCTAACTCTGCAAAATAAGCGGTTGTCGCTGCTCTGACCTCGTTATTTGAAGGGAATTTTCGTCCAGGGCGCCGTTTTTTTAAAGTTTGGGAAGAGAAAGTAATTGCTGGAAGTCAGATCCGGCGAATATTGCGCATGTGGAAGCACTTCGAAACATAGGTCATAGGGTTTTGCTTCAACAACCATAGATTTGTGTGCAGGCACGTTATCCAAATGAAACAGCACTTTTTTTTGGCAAAATGTGGACATTTAGCCTTAATGACATGCTACAAACGGTCCAGTAGTGAAGCGTAATACTCCCCGGTGATGGTCTTTCCTTGTTCTAAATAGTCTATAAGCACTACGCCATGTAAATTCCAAAAAACTGATGCCATTACTTTTCCTGCAGACAAAACCGTTTTTGCTTTTTTTGGCGCACTTTCACCTGCCCCCATGTTTCATCTACAGTTACAAAACGTCGAAGAAACTCAGCAGGAATGCGCACGAATAAGTCTAAACACTCTTGCAAAGTGTTCGTTCGAAGGCGTTTTTGGTCGACTGTTAACAAACGCGGCACCCATCGGGCAGAAAGCTTTTTCATGCCAAGAACATCATGTAAAATGTAGTGGACACGATCTATCGAGATGTTCCCTATACCAGCAAGCTCTCGTACTTTCAGTTGGCGGTCATGAAGTATGACATTGTGAATTTTTGTGACAATTCCGTCAGATGTAGCGGTTTTTGGACGTCCGGAGCGCTCATCATCTTGAATTGATGTACGACCACGACTAAATTCAGCAACACATTTTTTTACTGTCGAAAACGAAGGAGAAGAATCATTTAAAGTAGAATCTAACTCAATTTTAATGTCCGAAGGAGATAAGCCCTTTAAAACAAAGTATTTTATAACCGCTCGAACTTCAATTTTATCCATCTTTCACAAAATATCGAACTTTATGTGTTCACTCGATCGCCACAAACAGGCAACTGAACGCAAACATCTGAAACTTTGCAGGGCGTCATCTCAAGTTTAATGCTCACAAAATATTATAGTTATTTGATCCTACTAGCGCCCTCTCTGTTTCAGGCCTTGAACTTATCGAACCATACTTGTATATGGGCGAGCTCCAAAACTAATAGGTTTACATCTTTAAATTTCTCAAATGTAACTTGATATTCCCTATATGTTATTCTTCTTTCAGAGCGTTAAAGGAAATAGTGGATACAAACAGTTCATTCGTGCTAATACAACTCTGGATCTCTCTCCATACGCATTTCGTCTACCTAGTGGTCCCGTTAGTGGAGCTGTATCGAACCAAGAGCAACATTCGCAGGAAACAATTGTTTATATAAAATATAAATTCTAAAACATATTGGCAGGATATTAAACCTGCCGATTTTTCGATGTCAGACTAAAAAATAAGCTTCACTGATAAGGCCATTAGATGGTCGAAACACATAGTTGTATTCGCAGCAAATCAACTGTTTGTATATATACTGTCGTTTAACTTTCTGAAAGGAGAATAAATATAGATAACTAGTTAAACACGGCGGTAAACATACTTATTTATTACTTATTGAATTCTTAATTTTTAAAAGTTTGTGTGTTTACACATTACTACGAATTATGGCTATACCACAAATAAAACACAGACGATCTAACTTCCATGGAAACTAGGATCCGGTTTAAAACTTAGACCTTTTCAGAAAACCTGACGGTTAACTTTTAAAATAATTTACCTTCAGCTATGTTTTTGTTTGAAATCGCTTTTGCTTGTATGTATTTCCGATTTCTAGTTTATTTTTTCAAGGTAGAAGGTTAAATAAAACACTTAGAGTACATCAGTCAAGATTTATTTATTTTTTATTTATAGTAAACTTTCGGAGGTTTCCAGATATACAGAGATCCCTGATAACGACAGCTTTATTTACAATAAAATTCTTTTTACAATATTTCGTTCAAGTATTTCTTATTTTTAGTTCAGGATTTACACAAATTTACAATTTATTTATTTTTGTTTTTCGTAGGAAGTTGAGATACAAGGATCAGTCAAAAAATATAAGAAAATAGTCTACACAGTTTCTGTTATTTTATGTAAATGGTTTATTAAAAAATTTTAGATAGTATATATATATATATATATATATATATATATATATATATATATATATATATATATATTTGTAAATCATAAGGTTTAAATTATAATATTGCTGAAATTTCGACAAATCAAGTTATTTTGCCTATCACTACTAGTTTGTAATTAATTCCTGCTAAGTAAAAGCGTTGACTGCAAAAAAACAATATATCAGCTAACGTCGAGGTTTCTAAGAAGACAAAATTTTAAAGAAATATGTTTGTATGGATTAACACAAGTCCAAATGACATGTCTGAACCTCTCATCAAGGACTCAAATTTTGCTCTCTCTAAAAAAAATGTTGGAAAGAAAGCGTGGATGGATTTTCAGCACATTTTCCGTATGACGATAGAAAGAAGACTATGGAAACATATAGATATAATTAGATCAACAGCATGCACAAGAAGCACATATAGAGGGAGCTTATATATAATAGTAAAAGAAGATGGGCTGACGAAAAATGTTCAAAAATAAAGAAGTTACAACAGAAATATAATTTGTTTAACCAACATCGGAAAACAAGAAAAGCAACAGGAACATGTAAATCAAAAACGTTAATAATGTTAATGAATAATGGACGTAAACCAGTGATTGACAAGGTGAATAAATTAAGGGTTTGAAAACAGTACATAGGAGCACTCTTCGAAAGACCAAACCTACCGTCAAAAACAGGTAGCATTTCAGGAATGAACATAACGAATGAAGTGAGAGCAGCTATTAGATTAACAAAGATAGGAAGAGTATCTAGGCCTGTCAAAATACATACAGAATTTCTTAATCTACTGAATCATAAAGAGAGCAAATGCAACGTCAACCTATTTAATCATGTATCTCTCTCCCTCTCTCTCTCTCTCTCTAGCAGCCCAATTTGGTCCACTTCTGGACATAGACCTCCTCTAGTCTCTTCCATTCCAACCTATTTTCTACAATTCGGTGCCAGTTTTTACCTGCTTTCTTTTTAATGTCGTCTATCAATCTTTTTGGGTCTTGTGATACTTTTGAGACGACCTAGGTCTCCATTGTAATATATATTTTGTCCACCATGTATAGCCTTGCCTAGCGACGTGTTCTACCCAGGTCCATTTAAAAGTAGCAATGCGTTTTATCACATCCTCCAGTTTCATGCGTCTTCTTACTGCTTCGTTCTTTATTCCGTCACGTAGTGCTATTCCCAGCATAATTATTTCTATTGCTCGCTGTGTAGTACGTAGCTTATTGGCTACTTTAACTTTTAATGTGGTTATCTCCATTCCATAGGTCATTACTGGGAGAACACATGAGTCAAATGCTCGTCTTTTCAAATTAATAGGAATGTCGGGGTTTTTAAGAGCGCATCCCAATCTTCCAACGTATACAACATCGCACAACAACCAAAGGACTGGATAAAATCGGGATTTATTACCTTTCCAAAAAAGCCCAGCGTAAGCAGATTCGAACAATATCGATGCGTTGGTCGCATAAGTCAAATATTTCTTAAAATCATACAAAGAAGAATATACAAACGACACAATTTGGTTTCAGAGACACCGTTGGAACAAAGAGGTTTTGTTTTGTCTACAAGTTCTGTTTCAAAGGTGCAGAGACGTCAGTTATGACATGTACATTTACTTCTTTAATTATAACAAAGATTTTGACAAAGTCTAACAAAATAAAATGAATGAAAGAATTTTGAGAAGATAAAGAAGAAGCGTCAGGCAAAGTTTTGTGCTCTTTCCCTTATTATTTAACACATACTTGGAAAGCATATTCAGAGAAGCATTAGAAAACGTCGATTTTGGAATATTGATCAAAGGGGACTGATTAAACAAAATTCGGTAACGAGATAAGACCGTTGTTTTTGCTGATAATTTATATATTTATATATATATATATATATATATATATATATATATATATATATATATATATAAGGAGCAATGGTAAATATTCTTACCTGGAAACTAGCGGTAATGAACAAAGGAACCATTCACAAAAGATTCGATGCCGTACCGAGCAAGCAAGACCACATTAATAAAAATGTAATACCGGGTCTTCCAATAAAAATCTTATCCTTTATTACATGTTCTCTGTTTCGTTGTAAGGAGTAGAATCTTGGACGCTAACTGAACCAACTAGTAAAAGAATCAGTGCTTTTCAGACCTAGCCTTATCCTCCGATTTTGAGAGTTTTATGGACGGAGCATATAACAAATAAGGCTGTACTTGAAAGGACTGGAAAAGATATGAAACTTCTAAACACAGTGAAGAAACGTAAATTAAAATAACTCGGTCATATAATGAGAAACAAAAACATATATGGTTTCCTTCAGTGCATATTACAAAAAAATATATTGAGAAAGGGAATACCAAGGAGGGGAAGGATTTCGTAGCTTAGGAATCTACTAACATGGTTTTCGATGACTACTACAAATCTTTTTCGTAGGAAAGTCAATAAAGTTTGAATCTCCAAGATGTATGTATGTATGTGTGTAGAACTGGCGTCTGTACACTGCGACCTGGTAAATTTATTGTGCCCCCCTACTGCTGCCAAGTCGTAAGAGTTATCTTATCGGCTAGAGTAGATCCTCCAGTCCTATTTCCCTTAGGAACCTTAAGATGTTGGACGGCTTCAAGTTGGGTAGCTTCCCTTCTTCGATTTGGTGTTACCAAGAAGCGCATCCTAGCTTTTTCTAGAGTACTGCACTCTGAAAAGATATGAATAGAGGTTTGGTCCTCCTCCTCATAGAATCTGCACTCTTCTCCTTCTATCAGTTCAAGTTCCTTCAGTTGACAATGTCCCGTCAGGACCCCTGTCAGAACTTCTGATCGTAGTTCCCAAGTATCTTCACTTGTCTCAATCCTTGCAGTCCGTCCAATAATTGGATCTCCTGCTGCATCGCCAGCAACATTTAGAAATGACAAGTCTCTGAAGAAGAAAAAGAAGAACCATCAAAACGTCTGATTATTTGAAATATAGATAGCTATTTATTTTGGCTATCTACCACTGCATTGTGAAGGAAGAGTTCGCAAACGTCCCAAAGGCAAATGCAAATGCCTAGAAAGCTGACAAAACCCAACTGTTCAAACGGGTCAAGTTATGTGTGAGAAATATTAATTCAAACCTTAGAAAGGATCAGAACGTCAAGGAAAAAAGGATCGACCACATTCTTAAACATTAGCTTTGTTCGCGGAAAGGATTTAGAACCAATTATGAACTAATACGCATGCGCAATTCAAATAGTAACGTTCGCGGATCACAAAGTTCTGAATTTTTAGTTACAGTCCCATGTTCGCGGAGAAATTAATTCGGTTCGAAATCGATTCTGAACCAGTTCTACCGGCTCTAAGGATTGAACAAGAACTGTTAGTTCAAAATTTTATGCGGCGCCAGCTTTTATGCTGCGGCCGGAATGTGCAACTATTTGACAATTGTTTTTATTTTATTTTGGGGTTATCGTTTGTTTATGTCATTTGTCGCATTTGATGTTCAAGAATACATTTTATTATATTTATTGATTTTAGTTTAATTAGTGTTAATGTGCTTAGAATTTTATTTGATAAATTAAAAAAGTGTTTTTTACCTTTTAGTTTAAACCTAAAAAAATACATTTTTAATGAATACTGCCATTATGTCAAATCATTTATCAATTTTATTTTTTTTATTCAAAATTCCTAAAATTGCTAATTATTTTGAGGAAATTTAGCCTCCCATTTTCAGTTAAGCCGAGAAATGGCAGAAGAACTGGCACATCGCTTCACTGACTTGAGTTTTATATTCGCAGGAAGGAGATCCTGAAAAAGTTGCATTATAAAGTGTATTATGGTTTGCGATAAATGAAGTTGCATCGTATAGGGACGTATCAGACCGGTTTTTGGTTTTGTTAAAAAATGTTTTTTGAAAAAAAAAAGAAATGGACCTAAAACTATTGTGTGTTATTTTTGGTTTAGAAAAACCCACATATTTTTATTAGGCGTATGTTTAGAATTAGATTTACTTTTAGGCTCCCGAAATATGAACATAACACAAAATAAAGAGCAAACAATAGATCTCAGTTAAAATATATATTTTTTATCAAAAATTCTATTCAGCAAAAAACAAGACGTTTTATTCTAAAAGGAACTGACAGTTAGACTTTTTATTATATAAAACCAACAATTATAATTCAATATTCCTGTAAAATAATACAAATAATAAAACTGTAGTAAAAGACACTTCTAAGTTATTTAAAACCACAAAAACAACTAGTTTAATCAGCATTTAACATCGTATTTGATCGTGTGTTAAATACCACAGTAGACGATTCAAAGTTCCAAAGTTCCAGCATGCGCTGTACGACAATCCTGAACTAATTTCGTACTAGTTCTGAATCGGTTCGGAAAGTGACCCGCGAACAAAGTTATTGTGTCTTCGAATGTTAATAGAACATGCATGTTGTAGCGTCGTTCTTGTTCTTTCAAATAAGATAGGATGTGTTAGTTCGACTATAAAGTTTCCATAAATACTATTTATTAAAGTTTGTGTCAATTTTTTTACGCACTCGTTAGATTAATAAACTTAAGAAATTCTTCCCTAAGGTCATTTAATTTTAGATATTTCAAACTAGGAATTATAAAACCTTAAAATTGATTTTTCTACTATAAGAAAAAAGTTAATCAATAAAAAAATCGGGAAAGTCAAATGATGAAATTAAAGACTAAATTTAATGATTGCACTTTTTCTAAATCAAAAAAATTATTTTTACAAACATCCTTTTGTTTTTTTTTAATATATATTAATGACCTGGTGCCCGGAACACCAGATTAGCCCCGCACGGACCTGATCAAAATTACGTATTTCCATGTTCTGTCTATTTACCTCCTATATATCAACTATCTAAGAAAAACTCTGTTAATATCCTTTTAAAAATATTATAAATTTGCTTACAAAATAAGCAATCATTTAATTGCACGAAGGAACGCTCATATATTAAAAATATACTATTTTTATAAATATACACAAAATTATCCTAATATTCACAGTCAATTTTTCATATAGTTTTGGCAATATTTTATAGGCAGCGTTAATATTCGCACATGTTGTTTCTTGGATAATATATTGTTACTTTTCCAATTTTGAATTTATTAAATATTTAGACCCTTAATACAAAATATTGTCGAAACCTTTCAGAAGCAAAAAACAAAATATTTTTTATATACATGTTCTAATACAAATGTTACAAAAATATACAAAAAATAACAATTTTCACTCGTTAACAAGCAAAGGTTTTTTTTTTATAAATAAGGTATCCATCAAATATATAACTAATATAAAAGACAGAATTAGAAAAAATAATAATTTAAAGCACTTACGTCACATAATAATGTTTATGCGCGGATCCAGGGGGGGGGGGGGCGATCCCACACCCACCCCCAAGAGCTTTGAGTTCAGGAAAATAGACTCGATTCTTCCTCTTATACTAAGAATATGTATGCTGTTAGCATCTCTCCCCCCCCCCCCGTCAACAACTTGTTTTTTCTAGTGATAGCATCCCCCACACCAAGAATTTTGAGTTCAGGAACATATACCCGATTTTTTTTATCTTATACTAAGAATGTGCTGCTGGTATCTCCTCCTCCCCCCCTCCAACAACTTGTTTTTTCTTGCGATCGCCCCCTCCAAGAACTTTTCAGGAAAATAGACCCGATTTTTCCTGTTATACTAGGAATATGTATGCTGATGGCATCTCCCCCGTCGATGAATTGTTTTTTCTTGCGATCGCTCTCCCCAAGAGCTTTCATTTCAGGAAAATAGACCTGATTTCTTCGATTATATTAGGAATATGTATGCTGCTGGCATCTCCCCCTCCCCCCCCCCCCCCCCCATCGACAATTTGGTTTTTCTTGCAATCGTCCCCCCCCCAAGAGCTTCAAATTCAAAAAAATAGATCCGACCCTGTCTTTTACACTAGAAATGGGAATGTTGCTGGTGTCTCGCCCCGTCGTCAACTAGCTTTCGCTTGCTATACTGTACTTTTATGATATCCCCCCCCCCTCAAAGAGAGGCTTGATCCGCCCTTGTGTTCAAGTCTAGTCCTGTTCCCTAACCTACTGCGCAAGTACAGTATAGCCCCTTTAAGGAGAGTACACCTTCACATGCCGTACCATGGTATTCCCCTTCCTTTTACCCCCTCCCAACTTCCTTGAAGATATACAGGATTTCCATTTCGTACTCGTCCATACGTATTCGATTGAGGCTATAGAAGTATTAGTGCTATGGTCAGACTAATTATCAAAATAGAATGAAAGAATTTGAGAAGGTAAAGAAGAGGCGTCAGGCAAAGTTTTGGGCTCTCTCCATTATTATTTAACACATATTTGGAAAGCAAATTCAGAGAAGCAATAGAAAACGTCGATTTTGGAATATTGATCAAAGGGGACTGATTAAACAATATTCGGTAACGAGATAACATCGTTGTTTTTGCTGATAATTTAGAATAATTACAATACCTAATAAATAAAGTAACAACCACTAGCACACGCGTTGTATATATATATATATATATATATATATATATATATATATATATATATATACACCTTCACATGCCGTACCACGGTATTCTCCTTCCTTTTACCCCCTCCCAACTTCCTTGAAAACCTACAGGATTTCTATTTCGTACTCGTCCATACGTATTCAATTGGGGCTATGCCGTCGAATCAATAAAACATTTGATAGACGAAAAATTTACACATTTTAACAATAGTTTAACTTATACATGGTGGCCCAAAAAATCTTTACGTATAATTTTTTTAAAATCTAACAATCTACATTTATTGCGTCCCCTCTTCAAACCTTTTTTTGCCATGAAATGTGACGTTGCCCAGTGTACACCATGGTTTTTAATTTATTCGTGAAATTTTGTAAAATGGCATCAGTTTTTCTCGCATTAGTATAATATTCATTTTTTTTTGTACAAGGTGTCAAAAATTGTTATTTTAATACTGATATCTTCAGTTTTGTTTCTCGTCATTTTTTTTAAATTAATTTTCCGTAATTTGATATGAATCGACCAGAAAAAAAGACTGTTTGTAAGAATTTCCAAATAATCCGAATTACAAAATATTTGATGCGATACCTTCCTTAACAATAAAATTAAATTTATAGACAACCATAAAACACACTCACTATATTATCACTAATACGCAGTCGCTGCCCCCGTATGATGTAACCCACCGAAGGGACCCCCAATGCCTCCCAGCGGATCCGTATGACTATTAGGCCCGGCAGGTTGACAACCCGTATACCAGTCACTAATTGATGTAGTTCCGGGTACCACTTGAAGTCCACTAATATTATTTTGCATGTGAGGACTCACTGCCACCGATATTGAACCTGCACTCGAGGTATTACTCTCTTCTCCGTCGGAGTCGTAGTGAGGAGGAGACCTTCCGCTCATCCCGTGGACTTTCATATGTTTTCTAAGTGAGGAGGGATGAGTGTAGGATTTGTCACAGCCAGCAACTCGGCAGTTGTAAGGTTTGTCTGAGGTGTGGACGTGCGAGTGCTTTTTCCTGTCGGAACTGTTGGCGAAACGTCGGTCACAGCCTTCAAATTCGCATTTAAAGGGTTTTTCACCTGAAAAAAAGACACATTATTAGTTTGTGATTCATCGAAGACAAGATTAATGAACTAAAATTAAATACATATATTTGCTTAATTTCGAACATTAAGAATATGAATGGAGAATTTCATAAGACCACCAAAGCTAACCTATAAAAATAACCCGTGAAATTCCAATTACTTCCCTCATTTGTTACAATTTATAAAAAAAAACCTTTTCGTGAAAAACCGATGGCAAAATTAACTTATAACAGCTGAAACCACAAGACTAACAACGGTGTGAACTAAAACATATTATAAAAAAACTCACCAGTCATCGTTCAGCTATTAATAAAAATTATGCTGTTACTGGGAATAGAGGGTTGCCATAAAAACATTTAATTTTTTAACTATGACTCTGAAGTTTGCATCGTTGCCGGCAACGAAATTTATTAATTTCCAAAATCATAATTATCTTTCAATTTCACTTTTTCCCAAACAAAAAATGAAAAAAAAATTATGATGGAAATATAAATTTGTAGAGAGTTGAGCACGCGGTCCCGCATGACATTACCGAAGTTGTCCAGTAGTAGCGCTGCACAATTGTTATAAACAAATTATGATAGTCACTTTTGATTCGCTTCTTTTTTTATTATGTCATTGTTGTATCTTCAATGAATCATTTAGCATATATTTTATTTTTCGGTATCGCCTTAGACCGGGCCCATAGGGTGAAAAATTGTTCCGCGTGTCTTGACGCTATGGTGCAGTGACCACTGGACACAAATGTTATAAACAAATTATGATAGTCACCTTTGATTCGCTTCTTATTTTTTATGCCATTGTTGTATCTTCAGTGAATGATTTAACATAATTTTTATTTTTCGGTATCGCCTTAGAGAGGGCCTATAGGGTGAGAAAGTGTTCGGCGTGCCTTGACGGTGCAGTGACCACCGGACATAAATGTTATAAACAAATTATGATAGTCACCTTTGATTCGCTTCTTTTTTTATTATGTCATTGTTGTATCTTCAATGAATCATTTAACATATATTTTATTTTTCGGTATCGCCTTAGACCGGACCCATAGGGTGAAAAATTGTTCCGCGTGTCTTGACGCTATGGTGCAGTGACCACTGGACACAAATGTTATAAACAAATTATGATAGTCACCTTTGATTCGCTTCTTATTTTTTTATGCCATTGTTGTATCTTCAGTGAATGATTTAACATAATTTTTATTTTTCGGTATCGCTTTAGAGAGGGCCTATAGGGTGAGAAAGTGTTCGGCGTGCCTTGACGGTGCAGTGACCACCGGACATAAATGTTATAAACAAATTATGATAGTCACTTTTGATTCGCTTCTTTTTTTATTATGCCATTGTTGTATCTTCAATGAATCATTTAACATATATTTTATTTTTCGGTATCGCCTTAGACCGGGCCCATAAGGTGAAAAATTGTTCCGCGTGTCATGACGCTATGGTGCAGTGACCACTGGATCGAAATGTTATAAACAAATTATGATAGTCACCTTTGATTCGCTTCTTTTTTTATTATGTCATTGTTGTATCTTCAATGAATCATTTAGCATATATTTTATCTTTCGGTATCGCCTTAGACCGGGCCCATAGGGTGAAAAACTGTTCCGCGTGCCTTGATACTATGGTGCAATTACTACCGGACACAAATGTTAAAAACAAATTAAGATAGTCACCTTTGATTCGCTTCTTAATTTTTTATGCCATTGCTGTATCTTCAATGAATCATTTAACATAATTTTTATTTTTCGGTATCGCCTTAGAGCGGGCCTATAGGGTGAGAAATGGTTATGCGTGCCTTGACGGTATGGTGCAATTACTACCGGACACAAATGTTATAAACAAATTATGATAGTCACCTTTGATTCGCTTCTTTTTTTATTATGTCATTGTTGTATCTTCAATGAATCATTTAACATATATTTTATTTTTCGGTATCGCCTTAGACCGGACCCATAGGGTGAAAAAATGTTCCGCGTGTCTTGACGCTACGGTGCAGTGACCACTGGATCGAAATGTTATAAACAAATTATGATAGTCACCTTTGATTCGCTTCTTATTTTTTTATGCCATTGTCGTATCTTCAATGAATGATTTAACATAATTTTTATTTTTCGGTATCGCCTTGGAGAGGGCCTATAGGGTGAGAAAGTGTTCGGCGTGCCTTGACGGTGCATTGACCACCAGACACAAATGTTATAAACAAATTATGATAGTCACCTTTGATTCGCTTCTTTTTTTATTATATCATTGTTGTATCTTCAATGAATCATTTAACATATATTTTATTTTTCGGTCTCGCCTTAGACCGGGCCCATAGGGTGAAAAATTGTTCCGCGTGTCTTGACGCTATGGTGCAGTGACCACTGGACCCAAAAGTTATAAACAAATTATGATAGTCACCTTTGATTCGCTTCTTATTTTTTTATGCCATTGTTGTATCTTCAATGAATGTTTTAACATAATTTTTATTTTTCGGTATCGCCTTAGAGAGGGCCTATAGGGTGAGAAAGTGTTCGGCGTGCCTTTATGGTGCATTGACCACCGGACATAAATGTTATAAACAAATTATGATAGTCACCTTTGATTCGCTTCTTTTTTTATTATGTCATTGTTGTATCTTCAATAAATCATTTAGCATATATTTTTTTTTTTCGGTATCGCCTTAGACCGGGCCCATAGGGTGAAAAACTGTTCCGCGTGCCTTGATACTATGGTGCAATTACTACCGGACACAAATGTTAAAAACAAATTAAGATAGTCACCTTTGATTCGCTTCTTAATTTTTTATGCCATTGCTGTATCTTTAATGAATCATTTAACATAATTTTTATTTTTCGGTATCGCCTTAGACCGGACCCATAGGGTGAAAAAATGTTCCGCGTGTCTTGACGCTATGGTGCAGTAACCACTGGACCCAAATGTTATAAACAAATTATGATAGTCACCTTTGATTCGCTTCTTATTTTTTTATGCCATTGTTGTATCTTCAATGAATGATTTAACATAATTTTTATTTTTCGGTATCGCCTTAGAGAGGGCCTATAGGGTGAGAAAGTGTTCGGCGTGCCTTGACGGTGCATTGACCACCAGACACAAATGTTATAAACAAATTATGATAGTCACCTTTGATTCGCTTTTTAATTTTTTATGCCATTGCTGTATCTTCAATGAATCATTTAACATATATTTTATTTTTCGGTATCGCCTTAGACCGGGCCCATAGGGTGAAAAACTGTTCCGCGTGCCTTGATACTATGATGCAATTACTACCGGACACAAATGTTAAAAACAAATTAAGATAGTCACCTTTGATTCGCTTCTTAATTTTTTATGCCATTGCTGTATCTTCAATGAATCATTTAACATAATTTTTATTTTTCGGTATCGCCTTAGAGCGGGCCTATAGGGTGAGAAATGGTTATGCGTGCCTTGACGGTATGGTGCAATTACTACCGGACACAAATGTTATAAACAAATTATGATAGTCACCTTTGATTCGCTTCTTTTTTTATTATATCATTGTTGTATCTTCAATGAATCATTTAACATATATTTTATTTTTCGGTATCGCCTTAGACCGGGCCCATAGGGTGAAAAATTGTTCCGCGTGTCTTGACGCTATGGTGCAGTAACCACTGGACCCAAATGTTATAAACAAATTATGATAGTCACCTTTGATTCACTTCTTTTTTTATTATGTTATTGTTGTATCTTTCATGAACCATTTAACATATTTTTTATTTTTCGGTATCGCCTTAGAGAGGGCCTATAGGGTGAGAAAGTGTTCGGCGTGCCTTGACGGTGCAGTGACCACCGGACATAAATGTTATAAACAAATTATGATAGTCACCTTTGATTCGCTTCTTTTTTTATTATGTCATTGTTGTATCTTCAATGAATGATTTAACATATATTTTATTTTTCGGTATCGCCTTAGAGAGGGCCTATAGGGTGAGAAAGTGTTCGGCGTGCCTTGACGGTGCAGTGACCACCGGACATAAATGTTATAAACAAATTATGATAGTCACCTTTGATTCGCTTCTTTTTTTATTATGTCATTGTTGTATCTTCAATGAATCATTTAACATATATTTTATTTTTCGGTATCGCCTTAGACCGGGCCCATAGGGTGAAAAATTTTTCCGCGTGTCTTGACGCTATGGTGCAGTGACCACTGGACACAAATGTTATAAACAAATTATGATAGTCACCTTTGATTCGCTTCTTATTTTTTTATGCCATTGTTGTATCTTCAATGAATGATTTAACATAATTTTTATTTTCGGTATCGCCTTAGAGAGGGCCTATAGGGTGAGAAAGTTTTCGGCGTGCCTTGACGGTGCAGTCACCACCGGACATAAATGTTATAAACAAATTATGATAGTCACCTTTGATTCGCTTCTTTTTTTATTATGTCACTGTTGTATCTTCAATGAATCATTTAGCATATATTTTATTTTTCGGTATCGCCTTAGACCGGGCCCATAGGGTGAAAAATTTTTCCGCGTGTCTTGACGCTATGGTGCAGTGACCACTGGACCCAAATGTTATAAAGAAATTATGATAGTCACCTTTGATTCGCTTCTTATTTTTTATGCCATTGTTGTATCTTCAGTGAATGATTTAACATAATTTTTATTTTTCGGTATCGCCTTAGAGAGGGCCTATAGGGTGAGAAAGTGTTCGGCGTGCCTTGACGGTGCAGTGACCACCGGACATAAATGTTATAAACAAATTATGATAGTCACCTTTGATTCGCTTCTTTTTTTATTATGTCATTGTTGTATCTTCAATGAATCATTTAACATATATTTTATTTTTCGGTATCGCCTTAGACCGGACCCATAGGGTGAAAAATTGTTCCGCGTGTCTTGACGCTATGGTGCAGTGACCACTGGACACAAATGTTATAAACAAATTATGATAGTCACCTTTGATTCGCTTCTTATTTTTTTATGCCATTGTTGTATCTTCAGTGAATGATTTAACACAATTTTTATTTTTCGGTATCGCTTTAGAGAGGGCCTATAGGGTGAGAAAGTGTTCGGCGTGCCTTGACGGTGCAGTGACCACCGGACATAAATGTTATAAACAAATTATGATAGTCACTTTTGATTCGCTTCTTTTTTTATTATGCCATTGTTGTATCTTCAATGAATCATTTAACATATATTTTATTTTTCGGTATCGCCTTAGACCGGGCCCATAAGGTGAAAAATTGTTCCGCGTGTCATGACGCTATGGTGCAGTGACCACTGGATCGAAATGTTATAAACAAATTATGATAGTCACCTTTGATTCGCTTCTTTTTTTATTATGTCATTGTTGTATCTTCAATGAATCATTTAGCATATATTTTATCTTTCGGTATCGCCTTAGACCGGGCCCATAGGGTGAAAAACTGTTCCGCGTGCCTTGATACTATGGTGCAATTACTACCGGACACAAATGTTAAAAACAAATTAAGATAGTCACCTTTGATTCGCTTCTTAATTTTTTATGCCATTGCTGTATCTTCAATGAATCATTTAACATAATTTTTATTTTTCGGTATCGCCTTAGAGCGGGCCTATAGGGTGAGAAATGGTTATGCGTGCCTTGACGGTATGGTGCAATTACTACCGGACACAAATGTTATAAACAAATTATGATAGTCACCTTTGATTCGCTTCTTTTTTTATTATGTCATTGTTGTATCTTCAATGAATCATTTAACATATATTTTATTTTTCGGTATCGCCTTAGACCGGACCCATAGGGTGAAAAAATGTTCCGCGTGTCTTGACGCTACGGTGCAGTGACCACTGGATCGAAATGTTATAAACAAATTATGATAGTCACCTTTGATTCGCTTCTTATTTTTTTATGCCATTGTCGTATCTTCAATGAATGATTTAACATAATTTTTATTTTTCGGTATCGCCTTGGAGAGGGCCTATAGGGTGAGAAAGTGTTCGGCGTGCCTTGACGGTGCATTGACCACCAGACACAAATGTTATAAACAAATTATGATAGTCACCTTTGATTCGCTTCTTTTTTTATTATATCATTGTTGTATCTTCAATGAATCATTTAACATATATTTTATTTTTCGGTCTCGCCTTAGACCGGGCCCATAGGGTGAAAAATTGTTCCGCGTGTCTTGACGCTATGGTGCAGTGACCACTGGACCCAAAAGTTATAAACAAATTATGATAGTCACCTTTGATTCGCTTCTTATTTTTTTATGCCATTGTTGTATCTTCAATGAATGTTTTAACATAATTTTTATTTTTCGGTATCGCCTTAGAGAGGGCCTATAGGGTGAGAAAGTGTTCGGCGTGCCTTTATGGTGCATTGACCACCGGACATAAATGTTATAAACAAATTATGATAGTCACCTTTGATTCGCTTCTTTTTTTATTATGTCATTGTTGTATCTTCAATAAATCATTTAGCATATATTTTTTTTTTTCGGTATCGCCTTAGACCGGGCCCATAGGGTGAAAAACTGTTCCGCGTGCCTTGATACTATGGTGCAATTACTACCGGACACAAATGTTAAAAACAAATTAAGATAGTCACCTTTGATTCGCTTCTTAATTTTTTATGCCATTGCTGTATCTTTAATGAATCATTTAACATAATTTTTATTTTTCGGTATCGCCTTAGACCGGACCCATAGGGTGAAAAAATGTTCCGCGTGTCTTGACGCTATGGTGCAGTAACCACTGGACCCAAATGTTATAAACAAATTATGATAGTCACCTTTGATTCGCTTCTTATTTTTTTATGCCATTGTTGTATCTTCAATGAATGATTTAACATAATTTTTATTTTTCGGTATCGCCTTAGAGAGGGCCTATAGGGTGAGAAAGTGTTCGGCGTGCCTTGACGGTGCATTGACCACCAGACACAAATGTTATAAACAAATTATGATAGTCACCTTTGATTCGCTTTTTAATTTTTTATGCCATTGCTGTATCTTCAATGAATCATTTAACATATATTTTATTTTTCGGTATCGCCTTAGACCGGGCCCATAGGGTGAAAAACTGTTCCGCGTGCCTTGATACTATGATGCAATTACTACCGGACACAAATGTTAAAAACAAATTAAGATAGTCACCTTTGATTCGCTTCTTAATTTTTTATGCCATTGCTGTATCTTCAATGAATCATTTAACATAATTTTTATTTTTCGGTATCGCCTTAGAGCGGGCCTATAGGGTGAGAAATGGTTATGCGTGCCTTGACGGTATGGTGCAATTACTACCGGACACAAATGTTATAAACAAATTATGATAGTCACCTTTGATTCGCTTCTTTTTTTATTATATCATTGTTGTATCTTCAATGAATCATTTAACATATATTTTATTTTTCGGTATCGCCTTAGACCGGGCCCATAGGGTGAAAAATTGTTCCGCGTGTCTTGACGCTATGGTGCAGTAACCACTGGACCCAAATGTTATAAACAAATTATGATAGTCACCTTTGATTCACTTCTTTTTTTATTATGTTATTGTTGTATCTTTCATGAACCATTTAACATATTTTTTATTTTTCGGTATCGCCTTAGAGAGGGCCTATAGGGTGAGAAAGTGTTCGGCGTGCCTTGACGGTGCAGTGACCACCGGACATAAATGTTATAAACAAATTATGATAGTCACCTTTGATTCGCTTCTTTTTTTATTATGTCATTGTTGTATCTTCAATGAATGATTTAACATATATTTTATTTTTCGGTATCGCCTTAGAGAGGGCCTATAGGGTGAGAAAGTGTTCGGCGTGCCTTGACGGTGCAGTGACCACCGGACATAAATGTTATAAACAAATTATGATAGTCACCTTTGATTCGCTTCTTTTTTTATTATGTCATTGTTGTATCTTCAATGAATCATTTAACATATATTTTATTTTTCGGTATCGCCTTAGACCGGGCCCATAGGGTGAAAAATTTTTCCGCGTGTCTTGACGCTATGGTGCAGTGACCACTGGACACAAATGTTATAAACAAATTATGATAGTCACCTTTGATTCGCTTCTTATTTTTTTATGCCATTGTTGTATCTTCAATGAATGATTTAACATAATTTTTATTTTCGGTATCGCCTTAGAGAGGGCCTATAGGGTGAGAAAGTTTTCGGCGTGCCTTGACGGTGCAGTCACCACCGGACATAAATGTTATAAACAAATTATGATAGTCACCTTTGATTCGCTTCTTTTTTTATTATGTCACTGTTGTATCTTCAATGAATCATTTAGCATATATTTTATTTTTCGGTATCGCCTTAGACCGGGCCCATAGGGTGAAAAATTTTTCCGCGTGTCTTGACGCTATGGTGCAGTGACCACTGGACCCAAATGTTATAAAGAAATTATGATAGTCACCTTTGATTCGCTTCTTATTTTTTTATGCCATTGTTGTATCTTCAATGAATGATTTAACATAATTTTTATTTTTCGGTATCGCTTTAGAGAGGGCCTATAGGGTAAGAAAGTGTTCGGCGTGCCTTGACGGTGCATTGACCACCAGACACAAATGTTATAAACAAATTATGATAGTCACCTTTGATTCGCTTCTTTTTTTATTATATCATTGTTGTATCTTCAATGAATCATTTAACATATATTTTATTTTTCGGTATCGCCTTAGACCGGGCCCATAGGGTGAAAAATTGTTCCGCGTGTCTTGACGCTATGGTGCAGTAACCACTGGACCGAAATGTTATAAACAAATTATGATAGTCACCTTTGATTCACTTCTTTTTTTATTATGTTATTGTTGTATCTTCCTTGAACCATTTAACATATTTTTTATTTTTCGGTATCGCCTTAGAGCGGGCCTATAGGGTGAGAAATTATTCCGCGTGCCTTGACGCTCTTGTGCATTGACCACCAGACACAAATGTTATAAACAAATTATGATAGTCACCTTTGATTCGCTTCTTCTTCTATTATGTCATTGTTGTATCTGCAGTGAATCATTTAACATATATTTTAATTTTCGGTATCGCCTTAGACCGGGCCCATAGGGTGAAAAACTGTTCCGTGTGATTTGATACTATGGTGCAATTACTACCGGACACAAATGTTATAAACAAATTAAGATAGTCACCTTTGATTCGCTTCTTAATTTTTTATGCCATTGCTGTATCTTCAATGAATCATTTAACATATATTTTATTTTTCGGTATCGCCTTAGAGCGGGCCCATAGGGTCAAAAATTGTTCCGCGTGTCTTGACGCTATGGTGCAGTGACCACTGGACCCAAAAGTTATAAACAAATTATGATAGTCACCTTTGATTCGCTTCTTATTTTTTTATGCCATTGTTGTATCTTCAATGAATGATTTAACATAATTTTTATTTTTCGGTATCGCCTTAGAGAGGGCCTGTAGGGTGAGAAAGTGTTCGGCGTGCCTTGATGGTGCATTGACCACCGGACATAAATGTTATAAACAAATTATGATAGTCACCTTTGATTCGCTTCTTTTTTTATTATGTCATTGTTGTATTTTCAATGAATCATTTAGCATATATTTTATTTTTCGGTATCGCCTTAGACCGGGCCCATAGGGTGAAAAACTGTTCCGCGTGCCTTGATACTATGATGCAATTACTACCGGACACAAATGTTAAAAACAAATTAAGATAGTCACCTTTGATTCGCTTCTTAATTTTTTATGCCATTGCTGTATCTTCAATGAATCATTTAACATAATTTTTATTTTTCGGTATCGCCTTAGAGCGGGCCTATAGGGTGAGAAATGGTTATGCGTGCCTTGACGGTATGGTGCAATTACTACCGGACACAAATGTTATAAACAAATTATGATAGTCACCTTTGATTCGCTTCTTTTTTTATTATATCATTGTTGTATCTTCAATGAATCATTTAACATATATTTTATTTTTCGGTATCGCCTTAGACCGGGCCCATAGGGTGAAAAATTGTTCCGCGTGTCTTGACGCTATGGTGCAGTAACCACTGGACCCAAATGTTATAAACAAATTATGATAGTCACCTTTGATTCACTTCTTTTTTTATAATGTTATTGTTGTATCTTTCATGAACCATTTAACATATTTTTTATTTTTCGGTATCGCCTTAGAGAGGGCCTATAGGGTGAGAAAGTGTTCGGCGTGCCTTGACGGTGCAGTGACCACCGGACATAAATGTTATAAACAAATTATGATAGTCACCTTTGATTCGCTTCTTATTTTTTTATGCCATTGCTGTATCTTCAATGAATCATTTAACATAATTTTTATTTTTCGGTATCGCCTTAGAGAGGGCCTATAGGGTGAGAAAGTGTTCGGCGTGCCTTGACGGTGCCTTCACCACCGGACATAAATGTTATAAACAAATTATGATAGTCACCTTTGATTCGCTTCTTTTTTTATTATGTCATTGTTGTATCTTCAATGAATCATTTAGCATATATTTTATTTTTCGGTATCGCCTTAGACCGGGCCCATAGGGTGAAAAATTGTTCCGCGTGTCTTGACGCTATGGTGCAGTGACCACTGGATCGAAATGTTATAAACAAATTATGATAGTCACCTTTGATTCGCTTCTTATTCTTTTATGCCATTGTTGTATCTTCAATGAATGATTTAACATAATTTTTATTTGTCGGTATCGCTTTAGAGAGGGCCTATAGGGTAAGAAAATGTTCGGCGTGCCTTGACGGTGCATTGACCACCAGACACAAATGTTATAAACAAATTATGATAGTCACCTTTGATTCGCTTCTTTTTTTATCATATCATTGTTGTATCTTCAATGAATCATTTAACATATATTTTATTTTTCGGTATCGCCTTAGACCGGGCCCATAGGGTGAAAAATTGTTCCGCGTGTCTTGACGCTATGGTGCAGTAACCACTGGACCGAAATGTTATAAACAAATTATGATAGTCACCTTTGATTCACTTCTTTTTTTATTATGTTATTGTTGTATCTTCCATGAACCATTTAACATATTTTTTATTTTTCGGTATCGCCTTGGAGAGGGCCTATAGGGTGAGAAATTATTCCGCGTGCCTTGACGCTCTTGTGCATTGACCACCAGATACAAATGTTATAAACAAATTATGATAGTCACCTTTGATTCACTTCTTTTTTTATTATGTTATTGTTGTATCTTCCATGAACCATTTAACATAATTTTTATTTTTCGGTATCGCCTTGGAGAGGGCCTATAGGGTGAGAAAGTGTTCGGCGTGCCTTGACGGTGCATTGACTACCAGACACAAATGTTATAAACAAATTATGATAGTCACCTTTGATTCGCTTCTTTTTTTATTATATCATTGTTGTATCTTCAATGAATCATTTAACATATATTTTATTTTTCGGTATCGCCTTAGACCGGGCCCATAGGGTGAAAAATTGTTTCGCGTGTCTTGACGCTATGGTGCAGTAACCACTGGACACAAATGTTATAAACAAATTATGATAGTCACCTTTGATTCACTTCTTTTTTTATTATGTTATTGTTGTATCTTCCTTGAACCATTTAACATATTTTTTATTTTTCGGTATCGCCTTAGAGCGGGCCTATAGGGTGAGAAATTATTCCGCGTGCCTTGACGCTCTTGTGCATTGACCACCAGACACAAATGTTATAAACAAATTATGAGAGTCACCTTTGATTCGCTTCTTTTTTTATTATGTCATTGTTGTATCTGCAATGAATCATTAAGCATATATTTTATTTTTCGGTATCGCCTTAGACCGGGCCCATAGGGTGAAAATCTGTTCCGCGTGCCTTGATACTATAGTGCAATTACTACCGGACACAAATGTTATAAACAAATTATGATAGTCACCTTTGATTCACTTCTTTTTTTATTATGTCATTGTTGTATCTTCAATGAAACATTTTTCATATTTTTTATTTTTCGGTATCGCCTTAGAGCGGGTTTATAGGGTGAGAAATTATTGCGCGTGCCTTGACGCAATGGTGCAATGACCACCGAATATAAATGTTATAAACAAATTATGATAGCTAATGAACATTTGCTAACAACCCCTTTGTGACTTTTAAAACTATAAACTTTTTATCGTTATAAAATACACAAATTTGTATTAAAACATTTAAGTGCACGCGCACCGAAACAACCCCTGGAAAAATACTGAGATCCGAACGTCGATGATTCACACATATCTTCTCTTCTCGACCGTAGGAAAAAACCAGACTTGTTTTAAAATATTCCGTTGCAGAATGTTTCATCACATAAACACCCGAAATTGACTAATTTTAATTTTTTTTTTAATAAAAAATTATTTTTGTAAAGGAGCATTAGAGATTATTTCTCGCTCATATTAAACCTTGTGAAGGATAATTAACAATCCTTAATTATTAATTATTAATTAATAGCTATTATTTTTATGAACAAAAAGGTTCATTGATTTTAATTTTAATTATTAAATATTTCGATTTCCTGTCTTTGTCTACTGACAAAATAATATGTAATTTTTATTTGAAAAGTCTTAAGAATTTTATTTCATTTTTATTAATTAAACAAATCTCAAGAGATCTGTACTTAAGAATTTTACAATATTAAATCCAGTTGTATATTAAAACCAAACAATAAACAAGTAACCTTTTTTATACCAAGTTTTAAAACATAATACTTTGTCTTTTGATTCAAATTTAAAATCATCTTCATCATTTGGTCAATAACGTATGTTAAATAATCTTTTATTATAATTATCTAAATAATAACTAATTACAACTTTCAGAAAATCAGTAAACTTAAAAAACTATGTGTTTAAACTATATAATCTTTAGTTGTAACTAATTTGAAGTTTTCTATAACCCAAATTTGCATTTTTTATTGAAAACCAATAACCTGTTTGGAAAATTCCATTATCTGTCCGAAATCAACTTGAAAAATCTCTATAGATTTAATGTGATAGGATTTAAGTTTTATTTTCTTTGGTTAACTAAACATTAGTTAACAAATTTTATTGTTAAAAAATCATTTTAAATAATTTGTAAAATAATATTTTTGTAAAATATATATATATATATATATATATATATATATATATATATATATATATATATATAATACGAAAATTGTTGATTTGGTAGCAGTATTACAATATATGTATTTTCAATATGCTTTAATTTTCTTATCTCACTACCTAATTAATCATTTAGTTTATTGGTTATTAAGTAGTTAGGGTATAAAAAGCATCAAACAACTTGTTTTTTAGTCATAAATAGTAACTGGCAAATAAATGTGTTTAAAGAATTTGTTTCATAGTCATTTAGCGAAGTTCGCGAACGAACGTACCAAATCGGTTTGGTTGCAAAACCCACCTCACAACAGAAATGCGAACAAAATCAACGTTCTGTTTTTTACAATAGAAGTAGTTTCAGATGGGAAAATTAATATTTTTAAATTTATTTAAACAATTACTATATAAATAATTTTTACCATTAAGATTCCTCGATAAGATATTCGGATTCATTGAAAGAAAATAAATACGACAACATAGTTTTCAGGTGGTTTTTCTAAAGTAATATCCAGCTCCCAGATAAAAATTTTCGTTCATGCTCTTTCTGTAACTCTTTGGTCCCTTCGTCTCTAGCTTATAGCATCTTGTCTTATATGCTTTTAATTTAGAAAGGAATATTCAAATATATATACTGAATGGCTAACACCAAGAGACCAACATAATAAGTTAAAAATATTATCAAATAAAATATAATAATAGTTACCTTTTTTGATAAATAGCGGGTACTTAGGTTTGAAATATCTTTATCTTCAACACTTGCGAGATATTCATCAAGGGCAGCGTATATATAATTAGCTGAAGACTGATCACTTTTTACAGACGACATTGTCAAGAAATCAGAATTGTCATAAATATGGAAAGTTTTATATAACAAATATCTACAATTTACTACTACTATTTAACACGACTGTCAATACACTAATTGCTAAAAAAAGTATTTCTAAAATCTAAAAAATACTATTCTAGACACTTAATATTACTGATATATGTAATTGTCTTACTGCACAAATATTAGAAAATCACACTTCACTACGTCTGGACAGACAATAATAATATATTTGTGACGACTGGGCCTCAAAAGAAGTCGTATTTTTGTTTACATCTCGCCGACTGCAAAAAATTAAAATAGCTACCCCGTAATACTCTCGGTTCTTTGATAGAAAAAAAAATATATTTTCATTTATGACGCCCGTTGGCATAATTCAGTGTATACCTGAAATACGAGGTGTATGTGTAATATATTAATTAAAAATTCTCTACGAACTTTAACTTTTCTATAAAGCCAAAATAATATTTTTTTTGTGTTATTACTTATCAATTTTTACCGAACGGATCATGTATAGTTACAAATTAAGCACATTGGGTAATTTACCACATTTTATTTTTTATAAATATTAGATATTTATTAGAATCTGCTATTTTCTTTATGCTATATCATTTTACTAGTATACCACATTTTTTCATAAACCAAATATTCAGTAGTATTAGTATAGCCTAGGTAGTTTTTAATATCAGTTTGTGATGACCAAGATAGCGCAAATACATTCATTTGAAATAAAAAAATTCCATTATTTTATGAAATATTCTTGTCCTAGGTTTTTCAAACTCTTATTAATTTAGGTCAGAAATGACTGAAATCAGAAGTTTAAAGTTTGTTTCATTGAAATGACAGCACTTTTCTTAATAAAGAATCTAATGGAGAAAATTAAAAATCATTGGACAAATGAAAATATTTATAAATTTATAGGAAGTCTATAAAATTGATATGAAATCGATTTAATTATTTTTCATAAAGCACTGTCACCGCTTCAGAAATTACTATTTTGAGGAAAACAACACTAATACTAAAATGGAAAATTTTGTACTTTTGTACTTAAACGAATAATCAACTTGATTGTATAAATGATTATTGCAATTTATTATTAATAAAGTATATATATATATATATATATATATATATAGGCGGTGGTCTAGTAACTGTACTAGTTAAGAAAAAGCCAACAAAACCTAGAGGTTTAAGGCACTTTAGTGGGGCTACAGTCAGAAGGATGGTAGGCCAAAATTTTCTGGGTAACCATCCTTCTGACCCCAGCTACACAAAAGTGCCTTAAATCTCTCGGTTTACTTGGATTTATATATATATATATATATATATATATATATATATATATATATATATATATGTATGTATATATATATATATATATATATATATATATATATATATATATGTATATATAATATAACTATAAATTTTAACAAAATTCCAGTCAGTAATACCTAAGGACAGTCTTTTTTTTTGGATGCAATATGGAAATAAAACCATTAAAGATGACCCTTATTGACTGTAAATGCAGAAAGATTTTGATGTTTTATTTTATATGAATAAGAAACACTTAACCTATAAATATTTTGAAGTACCATACTCAAATTCTAATATAATAAAAAATCTGGCAAAACAGTAGCCTCAATTTATTTGACTGTGACATATGTATCAAACTTATTTCTGTAATAATTACTATCCAGATAATGATTACCTTTTTAACCATATCTCAACTAAAATTTATATCTGAATTAAAAAATTTCTAAATATGGACAACTAAAAAAGAGGCCTTGTCGCACCAAACATCTTTAATTCTTTACACAATAATCTAGGAATATATATAGTTTATTATATCGATAAAAATATGAACCACATGCATATTAAGAGCGGACTAGAACTGTCACATTTATGAGTTTCAGTTAAAAACTGATTTAATAACGGCCAAAAAATAATTAAAGTAGCGGATAAATTGAATAACAAAGTAAATGGGTAGTTGTTGGAAAAACTCTGACCCTTACAACTTTAATTTTAATTTATATATATATATATATATATATATATATATATATATATATATATATGTATATATATATATATATATATATATATATATATATATATATATATATATATATATATACATACATACATATATAATGTGCTTTCGTTAAGTAGCGGATAAATTAAATAATAAAGTAAATGGGCACTTGTATGGAAAAACCCTGACCCTTCGAATTTTACATTCAATTTCAAGTTTCTTTACTTGATGCTGTAATACTGGGGCCTGAAGAAGGAGCTAAGACGTTTGCTATTTTGTTTTCAATGAGAACTCCATTTTTTATTTTAGAATCAGAAAGGGCAAAGTTCGTTACATATCTCAAGGTAAATAGTAATGTTGGTTATATAAGGAAATTGTCCAAAAAATTTCCATAATTCGTAAGATCTTATACCTGTCTAGCTGTAATTAAATTAACGATATTAAATTTGTTTAAAAAATTTTAATTTCCAATGTAATACATGTCCGTTTTGACATAAGATATTAACATTTTCTATGTTGAGTACGTGTTTAACGTTTTCGGTAGGCGAAACAAGTGTGTTCGAAATTTTATTTCACCTAATTGCTACTTTGCGGGAAAATGATAAAATTAACGGAACATGAAAGAACTGAAATATTATGCATTCTTGTTTTTGAAAAAAAATGCACACACAAACGGAGATGGTTAAACAAGAGCAAATGCAACAATAATGCAATGCTAACAATAATTTTGGAAAAATATATATTTTATCTGACGAGGAGATACCGAAAAATAAAAAATATATCAAATGATTCACTGAAGATACAACAATGACATAATAAAAAAATAAACGAATCAAAGGTGACTATCATAAATTGTTAATAACATTTGGGTCCAGTAGTCACTGTACCGTAGCGTCAAGGCAAACGGAACAATTTTTCACCCTATGGGCCCGGTCTAAGGCGATACCGAAAAATAAAAAATATGTTAAATGGTTCATGGAAGATACAGCAATGACATAATAAAAAAAGAAGCGAATCAAAGGTGACTATCATAACTTGTTTATAACATTTGTGTCTGGTGGTCAATGCACCAGAGCGTCAAGGCATGCGGAATAGTTTCTCACCCTATAGGCCCGCTCTAAGGAGATACCGAAAAATAAAAAATATGTTAAATGATTCATTGAAGATACAACAATGACATAATAAAAAAAGAAGCGAATCAAAGGTGACTATCATAATTTGTTTATAACATTTACGCCGGTGGTCACTGCACCGTCAAGGCACGCCGAACAATTACTGACCCTATAGGCCCTCTCTAAGGCGATACCGAAAAATAAAAATTATGTTAAATCATTCACTGAAGATACAACAATGGCATAAAAAAATAAGAAGCGAATCAAAGGTGACTATCATAATTTGTTTATAACATTTGTGTCCAGTGGTCACTGCACCATAGCGTCAAGACACGCGGAACAATTTTTCACCCTATGGGCCCGGTCTAAGGCGATACCGAAAAATAAAATATATGCTAAATGATTCATTGAAGATACAACAATGACATAATAAAAAAAGAAGCGAATCAAAGGTGACTATCATAATTTGTTTATAACATTTGTGTCCGGTAGTAATTGCACCATACCGTCAAGGCACGCATAACCATTTCTCAACCTATAGGCTCGCTCTAAGGCGATACCGAAAAATAAAAATTATGTTAAATGATTCATTGAAGATACAACAATGATATAATAAAAAAAGAAGCGAATCAAAGGTGGCTATCATAATTTGTTTATAACATTTGTGTCTGGTGGTCAATGCACCATCAAGGCACGCCGACCACTTTCTCACCCTATAGGCCCTCTCTAAGGCGATACCGAAAAATAAAAATTATGTTAAATCATTCATTGAAGATACAGCAATGGCATAAAAAATTAAGAAGCGAATCAAAGGTGACTATCTTAATTTGTTTTTAACATTTGTGTCCGGTAGTAATTGCACCATAGTATCAAGGCACGCGGAACAGTTTTTCACCCTATGGGCCCGGTCTAAGGCGATACCGAAAAATAAAATATATGCTAAATGATTCATTGAAGATACAACAATGACATAATAAAAAAAGAAGCGAATCAAAGGTGACTATCATAATTTGTTTATAACATTTATGTCCGGTGGTCAATGCACCATCAAGGCACGCCGAACACTTTCTTACCCTATAGGCCCTCTCTAAAGCGATACCGAAAAATAAAAATTATGTTAAATCATTCATTGAAGATACAACAATGGCATAAAAAAATAAGAAGCGAATCAAAGGTGACTATCATAATTTCTTTATAACATTTGGGTCCAGTGGTCACTGCACCATAGCGTCAAGACACGCGGAAAAATTTTTCACCCTATGGGCCCGGTCTAAGGCGATACCGAAAAATAAAATATATGCTAAATGATTCATTGAAGATACAACAGTGACATAATAAAAAAAGAAGCGAATCAAAGGTGACTATCATAATTTGTTTATAACATTTATGTCCGGTGGTGACTGCACCGTCAAGGCACGCCGAAAACTTTCTCACCCTATAGGCCCTCTCTAAGGCGATACCGAAAAATAAAAATTATGTTAAATCATTCATTGAAGATACAACAATGGCATAAAAAAATAAGAAGCGAATCAAAGGTGACTATCATAATTTCTTTATAACATTTGGGTCCAGTGGTCACTGCACCATAGCGTCAAGATACGCGGAAAAATTTTTCACCCTATGGGCCCGGTCTAAGGCGATACCGAAAAATAAAATATATGTTAAATGATTCATTGAAGATACAACAATGACATAATAAAAAAAGAAGCGAATCAAAGGTGACTATCATAATTTGTTTATAACATTTATGTCCGGTGGTCACTGCACCGTCAAGGCACGCCGAACACTTTCTCACCCTATAGGCCCTCTCTAAGGCGATACCGAAAAATAAAAAATATGTTAAATGGTTCATGAAAGATACAACAATAACATAATAAAAAAAGAAGTGAATCAAAGGTGACTATCATAATTTTTTTATAACATTTGGGTCCAGTGGTTACTGCACCATAGCGTCAAGACACGCGGAACAATTTTTCACCCTATGGGCCCGGTCTAAGGCGATACCGAAAAATAAAATATATGCTGAATGATTCATTGAAGATACAACAATGACATAATAAAAAAAGAAGCGAATCAAAGGTGACTATCATAATTTGTTTATAACATTTATGTCCGGTGGTCAATGCACCATCAAGGCACGCCGAACACTTTCTCACCCTATAGGCCCTCTCTAAGGCGATACCGAAAAATAAAAAATATGTTAAATGGTTCATGAAAGATACAACAATAACATAATAAAAAAAGAAGTGAATCAAAGGTGACTATCATAATTTTTTTATAACATTTGGGTCCAGTGGTTACTGCACCATAGCGTCAAGACACGCGGAACAATTTTTCACCCTATGGGCCCGGTCTAAGGCGATACCGAAAAATAAAATATATGTTAAATGATTCATTGAAGATACAACAATGATATGATAAAAAAAGAAGCAAATCAAAGGTGACTATCATAATTTGTTTATAACATTTGTGTCTGGTGGTCAATGCACCGTCAAGGCACGCCGAACATTTTCTTACCCTATAGGCCCTCTCTAAGGCGATACCGAAAAATAAAAATTATGTTAAATCATTCATTGAAGATACAGTAATGGCATAAAAAATTAAGAAGCGAATCAAAGGTGACTATCTTAATTTGTTTTTAACATTTGTGTCCGGTAGTAATTGCACCGTAGTATCAAGGCACGCGGAACAGTTTTTCACCCTATGGGCCCTCTCTAAGGCGATACCGAAAAATAAAAATTATGTTAAATCATTCATTGAGGATACAACAATGGCATAAAAAAATAAGAAGCGAATCAAAGGTGACTATCATAATTTGTTTATAACATTTGGGTCCAGTGGTCACTGCACCATAGCGTCAAGACACGCGGAACAATTTTTCACCCTATGGGCCCGCTCTAAGGCGATACCGAAAAATAAAATATATGTTAAATGATTCATTGAAGATACAACAATGACATAATAAAAAAAGAAGCGAATCAAAGGTGACTATCATAATTTGTTTATAACATTTGTGTCCGGTAGTAATTGCACCATACCGTCAAGGCACGCATAACCATTTCTCACCCTATAGGCTCGCTCTAAGGCGATACCGAAAAATAAAAATTATGTTAAATGATTCATTGAAGATACAACAATGATATAATAAAAAAAGAAGCGAATCAAAGGTGGCTATCATAATTTGTTTATAACATTTGTGTCTGGTGGTCAATGCACCATCAAGGCACGCCGACCACTTTCTCACCCTATAGGCCCTCTCTAAGACGATACCGAAAAATAAAAATTATGTTAAATCATTCATTGAAGATACAACAATGGCATAAAAAATTAAGAAGCGAATCAAAGGTGACTATCTTAATTTGTTTTTAACATTTGTGTCCGGTAGTAATTGCACCATAGTATCAAGGCACGCGGAACAGTTTTTCACCCTATGGGCCCGGTCTAAGGCGATACCGAAAAATAAAATATATGCTAAATGATTCATTGAAGATACAACAATGACATAATAAAAAAAGAAGCGAATCAAAGGTGACTATCATAATTTGTTTATAACATTTATGTCCGGTGGTCAATGCACCATCAAGGCACGCCGAACACTTTCTCACCCTATAGGCCCTCTCTAAGACGATACCGAAAAATAAAAATTATGTTAAATCATTCATTGAAGATACAACAATGGCATAAAAAAATAAGAAGCGAATCAAAGGTGACTATCATAATTTGTTTATAACATTTGGGTCCAGTGGTCACTGCACCATAGCGTCAAGACACGCGGAACAATTTTTCACCCTATGGGCCCGCTCTAAGGCGATACCGAAAAATAAAATATATGTTAAATGATTCATTGAAGATACAGCAATGGCATAAAAAATTAAAAAGCGAATCAAAGGTGACTATCATAATTTGTTTATAACATTTCGATCCAGTGGTCACTGCACCATAGCGTCAAGACACGAGGAACAATTTTTCACCCTATGGGCCCGGTCTAAGGCGATACCGAAAAATAAAATATATGTTAAATGATTCATTGAAGATACAACAATGATATAATAAAAAAAGAAGCGAATCAAAGGTGACTATCATAATTTGTTTATAACATTTGTGTCTGGTGGTCAATGCACCGTCAAGGCACGCCGAACACTTTCTCACCCTATAGGCCCTCTCTAAGGCGATACCGAAAAATAAAAAATATGTTAAATGGTTCATGGAAGATACAACAATAACATAATAAAAAAAGAAGTGAATCAAAGGTGACTATCATAATTTGTTTATAACATTTCGGTCCAGTGGTCACTGCACCATAGGGTCAAGACACGCAGAACAATTTTTCACCCTATGGGCCCGGTCTAAGGCGATACCGAAAAATAAAATATATGTTAAATGATTCATTGAAGATACAACAATGCCATAATAAAAAAAGAAGCGAATCAAAGGTGACTATCATAATTTGTTTATAACATTTATGTCCGGTGGTCACTGCACCATCAAGGCACGCCGAACACTTTCTCACCCTATAGGCCCTCTCTAAGGCGATACCGAAAAATAAAAATTATGTTAAATCATCCATTGAAGATACAACAATGGCATAAAAAAATAAGAAGCGAATCAAAGGTGACTATCATAATTTGTTTATAACATTTGTGTCCAGTGGTCACTGCACCATAGCGTCAAGACACGCGGAACTATTTTTCACCTTATGGGCCCGCTCTAAGGCGATACCGAAAAATAAAATATATGTTAAATGATTCATTGAAGATACAGCAATGGCATAAAAAATTAAAAAGCGAATCAAAGGTGACTATCATAATTTGTTTATAACATTTCGATCCAGTGGTCACTACACCATAGCGTCAAGACACGAGGAACAATTTTTCACCCTATGGGCCCGGTCTAAGGCGATACCGAAAAATAAAATATATGCTAAATGATTCATTGAAGATACAACAATGACATAATAAAAAAAAGCGAATCAAAGGTGACTATCATAATTTGTTTATAACATTTATGTCCGGTGGTGACTGCACCGTCAAGGCACGCCGAACACTTTCTCACCCTATAGGCCCTCTCTAAGGCGATACCGAAAGATAAAAATTATGTTAAATGATTCATTGAAGATACAACAATGGCATAAAAAATTAAGAAGCGAATCAAAGGTGACTATCTTAATTTGTTTTTAACATTTCTGTCCGGTAGTAATTGCACCATAGTATCAAGGCACGCGGAACAGTTTTTCACCCTATGGGCCCGGTCTAAGGCGATACCGAAAAATAAAATATATGCTAAATGATTCATTGAAGATACAACAATGACATAATAAAAAAAGAAGCGAATCAAAGGTGACTATCATAATTTGTTTATAACATTTATGTCCGGTGGTCAATGCACCATCAAGGCACGCCGAACACTTTCTCACCCTATAGGCCCTCTCTAAGACGATACCGAAAAATAAAAATTATGTTAAATCATTCATTGAAGATACAACAATGGCATAAAAAAATAAGAAGCGAATCAAAGGTGACTATCATAATTTGTTTATAACATTTGGGTCCAGTGGTCACTGCACCATAGCGTCAAGACACGCGGAACAATTTTTCACCCTATGGGCCCGCTCTAAGGCGATACCGAAAAATAAAATATATGTTAAATGATTCATTGAAGATACAGCAATGGCATAAAAAATTAAAAAGCGAATCAAAGGTGACTATCATAATTTGTTTATAACATTTCGATCCAGTGGTCACTGCACCATAGCGTCAAGACACGAGGAACAATTTTTCACCCTATGGGCCCGGTCTAAGGCGATACCGAAAAATAAAATATATGTTAAATGATTCATTGAAGATACAACAATGATATAATAAAAAAAGAAGCGAATCAAAGGTGACTATCATAATTTGTTTATAACATTTGTGTCTGGTGGTCAATGCACCGTCAAGGCACGCCGAACACTTTCTCACCCTATAGGCCCTCTCTAAGGCGATACCGAAAAATAAAAAATATGTTAAATGGTTCATGGAAGATACAACAATAACATAATAAAAAAAGAAGTGAATCAAAGGTGACTATCATAATTTGTTTATAACATTTCGGTCCAGTGGTCACTGCACCATAGGGTCAAGACACGCAGAACAATTTTTCACCCTATGGGCCCGGTCTAAGGCGATACCGAAAAATAAAATATATGTTAAATGATTCATTGAAGATACAACAATGCCATAATAAAAAAAGAAGCGAATCAAAGGTGACTATCATAATTTGTTTATAACATTTATGTCCGGTGGTCACTGCACCATCAAGGCACGCCGAACACTTTCTCACCCTATAGGCCCTCTCTAAGGCGATACCGAAAAATAAAAATTATGTTAAATCATCCATTGAAGATACAACAATGGCATAAAAAAATAAGAAGCGAATCAAAGGTGACTATCATAATTTGTTTATAACATTTGTGTCCAGTGGTCACTGCACCATAGCGTCAAGACACGCGGAACTATTTTTCACCTTATGGGCCCGCTCTAAGGCGATACCGAAAAATAAAATATATGTTAAATGATTCATTGAAGATACAGCAATGGCATAAAAAATTAAAAAGCGAATCAAAGGTGACTATCATAATTTGTTTATAACATTTCGATCCAGTGGTCACTACACCATAGCGTCAAGACACGAGGAACAATTTTTCACCCTATGGGCCCGGTCTAAGGCGATACCGAAAAATAAAATATATGCTAAATGATTCATTGAAGATACAACAATGACATAATAAAAAAAAGCGAATCAAAGGTGACTATCATAATTTGTTTATAACATTTATGTCCGGTGGTGACTGCACCGTCAAGGCACGCCGAACACTTTCTCACCCTAGAGGCCCTCTCTAAGGCGATACCGAAAAATAAAAATTATGTTAAATGATTCATTGAAGATACAACAATGGCATAAAAAATTAAGAAGCGAATCAAAGGTGACTATCTTAATTTGTTTTTAACATTTCTGTCCGGTAGTAATTGCACCATAGTATCAAGGCATGCGGAACAGTTTTTCACCCTATGGGCCCGGTCTAAGGCGATACCGAAAAATAAAATATATGCTAAATGATTCATTGAAGACACAGCAATGGCATAAAAAATTAAGAAGCGAATCAAAGGTGACTATCTTAATTTGTTTATAACATTTGTGTCCGGTAGTAATTGCACCATAGTATCAAGGCACACGGAGCAGTTTTTCACCCTATGGGCCCGGTCTAAGGCGATACCGAAAAATAAAATATATGTTAAATGATTCACTGCAGATACAACAATGACATAATAAAAGAAGAAGCGAATCAAAGGTGACTATCATAATTTGTTTATAACATTTGTGTCTGGTGGTCAATGCACAAGAGCGTCAAGGCACGCGGAATAATTTCTCACCCTATAGGCCCGCTCTAAGGCGATACCGAAAAATAAAAAATATGTTAAATGGTTCATGGAAGATACAACAATAACATAATAAAAAAAGAAGTGAATCAAAGGTGACTCTCATAATTTGTTTATAACATTTCGGTCCAGTGGTCACTGCACCATAGGGTCAAGACACGCAGAACAATTTTTCACCCTATGGGCCCGGTCTAAGGCGATACCGAAAAATAAAATATATGTTAAATGATTCATTGAAGATACAACAATGATATAATAAAAAAAGAAGCGAATCAAAGGTGACTATCATAATTTGTTTTTAACATTTATGTCCGGTGGTCACTGCACCGTCAAGGCACGCCGAACACTTTCTCACCCTATAGGTCCTCTCTAAGGCGATACCGAAAAAGAAAAAATATGTTAAATGGTTCATGAAAGATACAACAATAACATAATAAAAAAAGAAGTGAATCAAAGGTGACTATCATAATTTGTTTATAACATTTGGGTCCAATGGTTACTGCACCATAGCGTCAAGGCACGCGGAACAATTTTTCACCCTATGGGCCCGCTCTAAGGCGATACCGAAAAATAAAATATATGTTAAATGATTCATTGAAGATACAACAATGGCATAAAAAATTAAAAAGCGAATCAAAGGTGACTATCATAATTTGTTTATAACATTTCGATCCAGTGGTCACTGCACCATAGCGTCAAGACACGAGGAACAATTTTTCACCTTATGGGCCCGGTCTAAGGCGATACCGAAAAATAAAATATATGCTAAATGATTCATTGAAGATACAACAATGACATAATAAAAAAAGAAGCGAATCAAAGGTGACTATCATAATTTGTTTATAACATTTGTGTCTGGTGGTCAATGCACCGTCAAGGCACGCCGAACACTTTCTCACCCTATAGGCCCTCTCTAAGGCGATACCGAAAAATAAAAATTATGTTAAATCATTCATTGAAGATACAGCAATGGCATAAAAAATTAAGAAGCGAATCAAAGGTGACTATCTTAATTTGTTTTTAACATTTGTGTCCGGTAGTAATTGCACCATAGTATCAAGGCACGCGGAACAGTTTTTCACCCTATGGGCCCGGTCTAAGGCGATACCGAAAAATAAAATATATGCTGAATGATTCATTGAAGATACAACAATGACATAATAAAAAAAGAAGCGAATCAAAGGTGACTATCATAATTTGTTTATAACATTTATGTCCGGTGGTCAATGCACCATCAAGGCACGCCGAACACTTTCTCACCCTATAGGCCCTCTCTAAGACGATACCGAAAAATAAAAATTATGTTAAATCATTCATTGAAGATACAACAATGGCATAAAAAAATAAGAAGCGAATCAAAGGTGACTATCATAATTTGTTTATAACATTTGGGTCCAGTGGTCACTGCACCATAGCGTCAAGACACGCGGAACAATTTTTCACCCTATGGGCCCGCTCTAAGGCGATACCGAAAAATAAAATATATGTTAAATGATTCATTGAAGATACAACAATGGCATAAAAAATTAAAAAGCGAATCAAAGGTGACTATCATAATTTGTTTATAACATTTCGATCCAGTGGTCACTGCACCATAGCGTCAAGACACGAGGAACAATTTTTCACCTTATGGGCCCGGTCTAAGGCGATACCGAAAAATAAAATATATGCTAAATGATTCATTGAAGATACAACAATGACATAATAAAAAAAGAAGCGAATCAAAGGTGACTATCATAATTTATTTATAACATTTATGTCCGGTGGTCAATGCACCATCAAGGCACGCCGAACACTTTCTCACCCTATAGGCCCTCTCTAAGGCGATACCGAAAAATAAAAATTATGTTAAATGATTCATTGAAGATACAACAATGATATAAAAAATAAAGAAGCGAATCAAAAGTGACTATCATAATTTGTTTATAACAATTGTGCAGCGCTACTACTGGACAACTTCGGTAATGTCATGCGGGACCGCGTGCTCAACTCTCTACAAATTTATATTTCCATCATAATTTTTTTTTCATTTTTTGTTTGGGAAAAAGTAAAATTGAAAGATAATTATGATTTTGGAAATTAATAAATTTCGTTGCCGGCAACGATGCAAACTTCAGAGTCATTTTTAACTGTTAGCTAACCTATTCTTGACAATAATGGTGTTATAAATGGAATAAGATTTAATTGAGATTATTTTTATAATAATGTACTGATTAACGTGGTGGGCTGGTGTAATAATAATTAAGAAAAAATCATACCGTACCTATGTATTTATCTAATTATAAAATAAATTATGTTGTTAATTTTTTCTCTGCTAATTTAAAGAAGCAACGAACTGAATTTTATGCGATCTTTATCATTCCATGTTATTACTACGAAAAAATTTAAGTATATCCCAGCGAAAATCAAAAAGATAATAATAATCGTTTTTTAATGAAAAAGAAAAGATACATATTCAGACATGGTTTACCATTACATCTGCTACGCTTACTTAACCTAATAATTACAAATTTCTATTAAAACTTATAATAAATTCTTAATATAATGAGTCAGAAAAAAATAGATAAAGGAAAAAGGAGAGAAAGAAGAAGGCAGCAGGAGAAAAAGGAGACGAAGAAAAGGAACATATATATATATATATATATATATATATATATATATATATATATATATATATATATATATATATATACTTCGTTTCGTCGTATCTTTTCCGTGTTGGAGGTTGCACAATTTGAATAAATTGCTACAAAACACAATTTATCCTATTCCACCACTATCGGGATGATGGCCTACTTGTAGCACGGTACCTAGAAGAAAGTCAAAACTTACTCTTCCCGCCACAGTGATACGGCAGAAGTACATGTTTCGTCTCTTCTAGACTCATCAAGGTACCGACGTGCTCCTGTTTGTGCAAAGGACAGATCGGAAGGAAGTATGTAAAACTAAACGCGGCTTCGCCGACCTCCCGCCGGATGGCGTATATATGTTTATGCGGCTTTCACGGATTCCTCCGTGTGAGATGCAATAGTAGTGGATATATCCATATTATGCCGTTGTAGTGCTGAAATCACATTCAGCAAACGTACAACTATATGCAACTCCGTGTAAAAATGAAGTCAATATATACGCCATCCGGCGGGAGGTCGGCAAAGCCGCGTTTAGTGTTGCATACTTCCTCCCGATCTGTCCTTTGCACAAACAGGTCCATGTCGGTACCCTGATGAGTCTAATAGAAACGAAACGTGTACCTCTGCCGTGTCACTGTGGCGGGGAGGGTAAGTTTTGACTCTCTTCTCGGTAGGGTAGTACAGGTAGGCCATCATCTCGATGGTGGTGAAATAGGATAAATTGTGTGCCATAGCAATTTCTTCAAACTGTGCAACCTCCAACACGAAAAAGATATGATGGAACGAAGTTTACATTTACTGTTCGCATTTGACTTCTTTTATACATGGAGTTGCATATAGTTATACGTTTGCTGAATGTGCAGCACTACAACGGCATAATGTGGATATATCCACTGCTATTGCATCTCACACGGAGGAATCCGTGAAAGCCGCATAAACATATATATATATATATATATATATATATATATATATATATATATATATATATATATATATATATATATGAAACAAAATGCGAACAGTAAATGCAAACTTCGTTCCAACAGTATCCTTTCCGTGTTGTATGTTACACAGTTAGGACAAATTGCTAAAGAACACAATTTGTCCCATTCCACCACCATCGAGATGATGGTCTACCTGTACCACCATACCGAGAAGAAAGTCAAAAAAACTTACCCTCCCCGCCACAGTGATACGGCAGAGGTACATGTTTCGTCTCTACTAGATTCATCAGGGTACCGACATGCACCTGGCTGTGCAAAGGGCAGATCGGAAGGAAGCATGCAAATACTGAACGCGGCATCGCCGACCTCCCACCGGATGGCGTATAAATGTTTATGCGGCTTTCACGGATTCCTCCCGTGTGAGATACAATAGCAGTGGATATATCCACATTATGCCGTTGTAGTGCTGAAATCACATTCAGCAACCGTACAACTATATGCAGCTCCGTATATGAATGAAACAAAATGCGAACAGTAAATGCAAACTTCGTTCCAACCGTATCCTTTCCGTGTTGTATGTTACACAGTGGCGGGGAGGGTAAGTTTTTTGACTTTCTTCTCGGTATGGTGGTACAGGTAGACCATCATCTCGATGGTGGTGGAATGGGACAAATTGTGTTCTTTAGCAATTTGTCCCAACTGTGTAACATACAACACGGAAAGGATACGGTTGGAACGAAGTTTGCATTTACTGTTCGCATTTTGTTTCATTCATATACGGAGCTGCATATAGTTGTACGGTTGCTCAATGTGATTTCAGCACTACAACGGCATAATGTGGATATATCCACTGCTATTGCATCTCACACGGGAGGAATCCGTGAAAGCCGCATAAACATATATATATATATATATATATATATATATATATATATATATATATATATATATATATATATATGAAGTGTTATTTTACCTTCGTCAAAATATACAGCGTATAGCTTGAACAATAATTAATGGACAACACTGCACTCACATGTACGAGTCAATTTAACATTATATTATATTGGGAATCTAGCTTTGGTAGAATAACAGAATAAAGATTGTGTGACATCTTGAAGTTAGAGTAGTACTGCAGTACCCACTACGTGTTTTCTTATTTTACTTCTCAATGATATAAATATATATATATATATATATATATATATATATATATATATATATATATATATATATATATTCTTGCGTAAATTATGCATTGAAGCTATTTCCAAGTAGCAAGAATATAACGATTTTTCAGTTGTTCAAAGTTGATGTGTCAGAGTATTTTTTTACAATGGAAAAAAGTGAATATCGTGCAGTGATAATTTTTTTTTGGGAGATGTAGCGCCAAAACAAATCCATGAATAATTGTTAAGAGTGTATGACCCTTCACCTTCTATTAGAACAGTAGAAAGATGGGTTGCTTAATTTAAACTTTGTGGTATAAGTTTTGAAAACGATCTACGCGAAGGACGTCCAAAAAGTGCATCAACATCTGAAATCCTAGCAAAAATACAAGATATGGTTTTGGAGATCATCGATAAACAGGAAAGAGATTCAGTAGAAGCCCTAGGGATCTCAATATTTTGGCGAAGTTTTGGGTTTCAGAAAGCTGTGTGCACCATAGGTGCCGTATTCGCTAACAATGGAACAAAACACATTCGAATATGACTTTCTCAGCAACATTTGGAGCGTTTTAGAAAGGATAAAAGCGATTTTATGCATCGTTTCATCATTATGGATGAGACTTGGCTCTACCAACATGATCCTAGATCAAAACAAGAGGCTAAGAAGTGGTGTGAACCCAATACTTCTGCTCCGAAGAGAGTTAGGGTCCAGAAATCGGTCAAAAAAGTATTAGTATCAGTTTTTTAGGATGCAAAAGAAATTTTATTCGTGGATAACCTCCAAACTGGCGAAACAATAAGCTCAGATTATTAATGTAACCTTCTAGGTTAGCTGGATGTAAAGCTTCGTGAGAAAAGTCCTAGTTTTCAGAAGAAAAAAAATATTTTTCATCAAGACAACGCACCCTGTCACACAGCTTAAAAAATCATCGCCGATATCAGTGAATTTAAGTACAAATTGCTGCAACATCTACCCTATTCGCCAGATTTGGCTCCCTCTGACTTGTGGCATCTCAAAAAATTTATTCGTGAAAAATGATTTTAATCGAACGAAGAGGCAATAGCAGGTTATATTGAATAATAGAATTTCAAACAATAAAATCGTGTTTTTTTAGCGAACGATATATATATATATATATATATATATATATATATATATATATATATATATATATATATATATATATATAAAGGGTGTTTTTTTATAGAGGTATAGAACTTTTAAATGGAGTAAAACAAAGATGAATTTTTTAAATTGACATGAAATTTACTTTATTCGAGAGATAACCTTCTGGCATTATAATTTAAATATGACTTCTGGCTCGGACGTAGTCTAATCTGGAGGTCCAATTTTCGATGACTTTTTCCAACATTTGTGGCCGTATATCGGCAATAACGCGGCGAATGTTGTCCTCCAAGTGATCAGTCGTTTCGGGCTTGTTGGCGTAGACTAGCGACTTCACATATCCCCACAGAAAATAGTCTAGCGGCGTTAAGTCGCACGATCTTGGAGGCCAATTCACGGGTCCGAAACGTGAAACTATGCGGTTACCAAATGTTTCCTTCAATAAATCAATTGTGGCACGAGCTGTGTGACATGTTGAGCCGTCTTGTTGAAACCACAGCTCCTGCACATCATGGTTGTTCAATTGATGAACGAAAAAGTCAGTAATCATGGCTCTATAGCGGTCACCATTGACTGTAACGTTCTGACCAGCATCGTTTTTAAAGAAGTACGGACCAATGATTCCACCAGCCCATAAAGCACACCAAACAGTCAGTTTTTCTGGATGTAACGGTGTCTCAACATACACTTGAGGATTATCATCATTCCAAATACGGCAGTTTTGTTTATTGACGTATCCATTCAAAAAAAAGTGAGCTTCATCGCTAAACAAAATTCGCTTATGAAAATCGGGATCAACGGCAATCTTGTTTTCGGCCCATTCACCGAATCTACGCCTTGCTAGATGATCGTGTGGCTTCAATTCTTGCACGAGTTGGATTTTGTAAGCACGCAAACCAAGATCTTTCCGCAAAATCTTCCATAAAGTGAATGGATACATATCCAATTCCTGTGCACGATGGCGGATAGACTAATTCGGGTCTTCCTCTACGCTACGCTCTACAGCAGCAATGACTTCTTCTGTACGCACTGCACGACGTCTCTGTGGATGCGTATTATCATTTAGAGTAAACGTGGTGCGAAAACGTTCCATAGCTAATCGAATTAATTGCTCTGATGGACGATTATGTTGACCGTAAAATGGACGTAGTGCGCGATACGTATTTCGAACAGAACCATGATTTCCAAAATATATTTGCACAATTTGGAAGCGTTGTTCAGGCGTCAGTCTATTCAAGTTGAAATGCCAAACCAAACTAAACATAAATCACTTGACAGCTGACAAAATGGCAGCCAGTTAAAAAAGTGTTGCCAACTTAAAGTTCTATACCTCTATAAAAAACACCCTTTTTATATATATATATATATATATATATATATATATATATATATATATATATATATATATATATATATATATATTCATTCTTGCGTAAATTATGCATTGAAGCTATTTCCAAGTAGCAAGCAAGAATATAACGATTTTTAAAACGTTTTAAAAGATCTTCTCAGGTAAATCTCCAAAAACTCAAACATAAATTAAACAGTTGTTGGGTTTCGGTCTTGAAACGTCAAAAAGAGTGCCCACTTCACAGAAAAAACTGTAGTAAATTCTTCTTATTGTGTTTGAAGACCGCAGCCGCCCGACACTATTATTCACGAATTTTCGAAGCATGGACGCGCTCAGCCGAACTTAATTTGATAAACGACTTGTGTCGAGATTGCTAGAAACTGATGTTTTGTATAAAATGTTAGAAATACGCGAGCAGTGTATTTAAAAAATCAATAATCTATTAGAAGCTAATTCTTTAAAGACTTTTAATTTTTTTTTTATTTGGCGATTAAAATTGAACAACTAAATTCACCAAGTTTTATTAAGACCATATACATCACTACATAGTATAAAACAAAGTCGCTTTCTCTGTCCCTATGTCCCTTTGTATGCTTAAATCTTTAAAACTACGCACCGGATTTTGATGCGGTTTTTTTCAATAGATAGAGTGATTCAAGAGGAAGGTTTATATGTATAATAACATCCATTAAATAGTAGAGAAATACTGTTATTTTTGAGGTTTCTAATGTGATGTCGTTAATTATCATATTTTTTTCCGCTTACATTGCAAACGCAGGCTGAACCCTACGAGATTTATCAAAATAATGTACTAATTATTTGTACACATTGAAAAGGTCTACAGAAAACTCCGCGATGGTATATGTCTATCTCTCATGGATATCCCACAATAACATTTTTTTGTCATTTACTTTTTACGACAAATAATAGCAAATTTTGAAGCGATTTTAACCAATACAGCATTAATCCTTATCCAATTAAATAGCTTAAATACATTGTTGATTTAATATAGATCTATATGGTCCTTTACAGCACAAGATTTAAATGAATATTTTCGAAGATATTACAGATTTAAAATTGCGGGAAGTAGCGCTTGCGACGGTACTGGCCGACCGGGGCGGCGGCAGCGTGCCTATAAATAGCGCGTCGGAGGCCGATGTAATAATTGTTGTAATAATAAAATAAATAGTCACAGTTTTTCTGTAGTGTATTTAGTATCAGCATTGCATCCGTGCGAAGCCGGGGCGGGTCGCTAGTATAAAATAATGCTGATTATAGCTCGTAAAAACTATGAACGGAATATAACCCCAAAAATATGAAACAGCAATATTCAAGTCGCATAAATTCATATTCTAATCTCCAAAGTATTCTATGTGCAGGCGATAAGTGCCTTCCGTTTATTGATTACTCTGAACAACCTCTAGCATGGTTGTATTTTTCCCAAAAAATAAATTACCTTCAAACTCTTATAAAATTTTATGTTTTCGTAATTTACGATAAATAAAAAATTTGAATAAAAATCCGTCTTTATATTTAAAAAGAATGATTTGAAGATAAACATTACTCTAACCTAACATTTTGTTTGAAAAATCATTGACATATGTACAGGGTGAGTCAACGATTGGATGAAGTAGGTTTGTGCCTTTTCGGTGAAATTAACAAAGAAACTATATTTATTGTTTGATACAGTTTATTTTTACGCAGATTTTAAAAATATTTAGGACTCTACAGGGTGAGCCAAAAAACTAGGACAGCATAAAGTTGTATTTTTTTAAATAAAACACCCTATATACGAATCGTATTTTCGATTTAGCTTATAATTTTAAATCTTTTTTATTAAGGGTTTACTATAACAAAACTTTATAGTTTCTGAGATAATTAAGTTTAAAGAAAAAAAGTCACATTTTCAAGCATCAATTCAATCCTAAATAACGTTTTCAATTTTGTGACAAATATATTCAAATTTGGAAATTAGCAAGGCCAAGGACAAGTTAACATAATTTTTACCTAATATTTGCAATAAAAACTACAGGGTGTTGAACACATCGGCTCAAATTTGAACAAGTTTAAATGAATAAATATCTTTTTTTTTAAATGGTACACCCTGTATATTTCCATGTTATTTAATAGAGTAATAAAAACCCTAAAAGTTTTGTTCAATATATCCTATACCTATTTATAATAGTTTTTTAGATATTTCAGTTTTTCTTATTTTCCATACTTTTTTACAGAAATAGTCTTCATTATCATAGTAGACATGTAAAATAATAAAAAGAAACTACAGAAACAAACAGAATGTGGTTAAATATGATGAAATACATTATTCGTTATATTACAACGGCAATAGTTTAATTAAACATAATGTGAAAAAATTAACACAACAATAACGACAAGGCAAATACATATTTACTTTTATACTAAATTGAAACAAAAAAATTACCTATTAAATATTGAGATTAATTATTTCTTTTTAATAAGTGTTCGAATAAACGACCCTCTTGTGCAATGCACAAATTTAGTCTTTTTTGCAGATTTTCTCGGACCCTGGACAAAATTAGTGGCGTTATTTTTCTGCAGGTATCCCTAATCCTGTTTCGCATATCTTCCACTGTTGTTGGTGGATTAAAATACACCTTATTTTTAATTTAACCCCATAGGAAGAAATCTAATGGGGTGATGTCGCAAGACCTTGGTGGCCACTCAATGAAACCCCCACGTCCAATCCATTTTTGCGGATATCGTTGGTCCAAAAACGCACGAACTTCACGATGGTAATGCGGAGGCGCACCATCGTGCTGGAACCACATACTGTCGAGCTCATCCCTATCGAGACCTTGGAGCAGTTGGGGTAGTTCTTCTTGTAGAAAGTTCAGGTAACTATGGTCATTTAGTGGTTCATTAAAAAAGTGGGGTCCAATAATTCGATTATGATGAAAACCACACCAAACATTTAATGACCAGTGGTTTTGATGTTGCACCTCTCTAATCCAAAATGGGTTTTCTGTGGCATAATAATGCATGCTTCTATTTACGGCACCGTCACTTCTAAAAGTAGCTTCATCACTAAACATTACCTTGCATAATAAATTTGGATTTAATTGAATCTCCGCATTTATTGTACGACAAAAGTTTACACGACTTTCAAAATCCTGTCCATGCAATTCTTGGTGTAATTCCATGTGATATGGATGATACCTATATTTCTTGGTAGTACGATTAGCGGTGGATTGTGATGTTTCACATAATGCTGCTAACTGACGGCTACCAATATAAGGATTTTCCTGAACATTTAACAATACTTGTAGTTCTTTTTCTTCATTAGTTACTGGTTTGTTGACCACTTTACGTTTTGGATAATCAACAGTACCAGAAGAATCAAATCTTTGCATTAAGTTTTGAAAAGTATGGGTATTAGGCTGGCGTCGATCAGGATACTTCATTTTGTAAATTCTTTGAGCAAGAAGGCAATTTTTTTGAGCCTCTCCTATTGTATAAATCATATCTATTAACTCATTCTTTGGAAAATTCATTTTACAATATAAGATGAATGCAAAAAAAACCAAACTACACTACATAAAAACCAAAAGAAGCGATTGCGGTTATAAATTTGACACACAGAAAAATGTTCTTTTACATTGTTTTTGCCATGGCTACTATGATAATGAAGACTATTTCTGTAAAAAAGTATGGAAAATAAGAAAAACTGAAATATCTCAAAAACTATTATAAATAGGTATAGGATATATTGAACAAAACTTTTAAGGTTTTTATTACTCTATTAAATAACAGGAAAATATACAGGGTGTACCATTTAAAAAAAAAGATATTTATTCATTTAAACTTGTTCAAATTTGAGCCGATGTGTTCAACACCCTGTAGCTTTTATTGCAAATATTAGGTAAAAATTATATTAACTTGTCCTTGGCCTTGCTAAATTCCAAATTTGAATATATTTGTCACAAAATTGAAAACGTTATTTAGGTTTGAATTGATGCTTGAAAATGTGACTTTTTTTCTTAAAACTTAATTATCTCAGAAACTATAAAGTTTTGTTATAGTAAACCCTTAATAAAAAAGATTTAAAATTATAAGCTAAATCGAAAATACGATTCGTATATAGGGTGTTCTATTTAAAAAAATACAACTTTATGCTGTCCTAGTTTTTTGGCTCACCCTGTAGAGTCCTAAATATTTTTAAAATCTGCGTAAAAAAATAAACTGTATCAAACGATAAATATAGTTTCTTTGTTAATTTCACCGAAAAGGCACAAACCTACTTCATCTAATCGTTAACTCTTCCAGTACATTCGTCCTTTAACGTCGGGATCAGAGATTGGTCAACATGCTCATTATTTGATTTATATGTATATGATTAGGGCTTAGAACGGGTCTAGTAACTAATTTCCCAAAAGCTTAACATCGGAAATATAAGTTAGAGTCTATGTGTTCAAAAAATGGGAATTAAGGATCAATTGCATTAAAGAGTTTTTATTATTTTAACCGTTCATAAACCACCTAAAAATGATAAATACACAATGTGCTATTAAATTTAGGTTTTAGTTTTTGAGAACGGAATGAATAAAACAATTTTTTAGGTTTTTCAATACATCTCAAAAACTAAGCGATTTTTTGGTAAAAAATTGAATGCGAATGGAGAAAACTTGTTACCGTCCTGATAAATTTTATTTTTAAATCATTTAAGTTAAATTTGTTATTTCAATGGGAATAAATTAAAATTAGGAATAGACTATTTTAATTTGCTTATCTGGTAACGCCCAAATTTCCTGCCGATTTAAATAAAACCGTAACCGCAGTGTAAACGAACCCTAAAAACGGATCTGCTTTATTTTAGCGTCTCCGGCACGCACAAAACAAAAATAAACAAATTCAAACACTTTATTAAATCACGCAACACCTGGAATCATGCGAGGATAAAAATGAATTTGGAAATATCCAGTTTTTCTATTCGGTGTAGAAAAATATACCGGGTTTAATAATAATGGAAAGAGTAAAGTCTGAGAAGTAAAAAATATTCGCCAAAAGATGGTAAAGTGAGGGAAAGAGCTGTTAAAAGTTATTTTTCAATACACATATTAGGTTGGAACCTAATTACCGAAAATATTTCGGGATCCAAACATTAATAATCCCTATTCTTTTTAACACTTTTTCGCTCAATAAATCTAATATTTAAAAGCCCGTACTTTGCAGCACATGCTTTTAAACGTTGTTTTTTTTAATACTACTTACGTGATGAAGACCATAAGTGAAAAATGTAATAATGAATTTTTTAGGACTATACAGAGTGGTCCTCCGGAAAATTTATCGGTGGATTGTGGGAAAACTATAATTAGAAAGAATGTGAAAATTTGACAGTGTATTAACGTGAATGGGAGACAGTCGACTAAAATATTTTCAAGATGGCGGCGCTTCCGGTTATACCGGAAGTAAATGTCAACTTGCTTATTTTAAGTAGAATACCCTATATATTATTCCATGTTTGATTTCTACGTAAAATTCTAAACATATTTCATGTATAATATTCTATACTTAAGTCTCATCGTTTTGGACATATTTAAATTTTTATGTCTAAAATGACCTTTGCGGACCAAAACTTAACCATAAATTTTTCCTATAAAAAAGTTTTTATTATTTAATTTGGGTTAGTTTTCTTGTAGACGAAGATTGACTTTAGTAGTCTTTTTTTGATATTTTGAAAATTATTAGTACAGAGTGGTCAAAAAAAAAAAGAATAAAAATTGTATTTAAAAAATCGTCAAAAGTAAATTTTTTCAAGTAGAAAGCACCTATTTTTATAATTTTATCATATTAAGCGTTAAAAATAAGTATAACTTTGTATAAGGTTGTCTATTCCAAAAATATGTAGTTTTCAAAATATTGGCAATTTAACATTTTTCTATTGTAAAAATGCTATACCGCTTTTAAGTTTTCTTATTAGTTGGCCATGACGGCGAGGCGTGGCGAAAAGAAAACAACCGAACCCTACAAAATTGCTTTTATAGATCCAAAGTTCTTCAAGTTTTCTACAATCCTTTTAACAGCTGGTTGGTGTTGATTTTTGTTTCTTCGGATATCGGATCTCAAATGTATCGCATGTTCTTGAAATAACTCTATCACATTCTCCATAAATAATAAATAAGTTTAAATAATCTTCGTGCGTGCAATTTAATCGCCCCGGCATGATTATTATTAATTAATGTCAAATGGCAAGAAATAGTGACAATTCTGTAGAGTTCCATTGTTTATTTGTGCCACTCCTCGCCGTCATGGCCAACTGATAACAAAACTTAAAAGCCGTATAACATTCGTATAATAGAAAAATGTCGAATTGCTAATATGTTAGAAACTACAAATTTTTGGAATAGACAACCTTATACAAAGTTACCTTTATTTTTAATGCTGACTTTTGACGATTGAAATATAATTTTTATTCTTCCTTTTTGACCACTCTGTACTAATAATTTTCAAAATATCATAAAGAGACTACTAAAGTCCATCTTCATCTACAAGAAAACTAACCCAAATTAAATAATAAAGACTTCCTTATAAGAAAAATTTATAGATAAGTTTTGATGCAATAATATATAGGGTGTTCTATTTAAAATAAGTGAACATCTACTTTCGGTGTAACTTGAAGTGCCGCCATCTTGAAAATATTTTAGCCGGTTGTCCCCTATGTACGTTATTACACTATTAAATTTTCAGAAGTTCTGAGGGGATTGATATATTCTGACGCGGCGTTCAGAATATTGTAAGAGGTACACTCAAAAAGACCCCGAAAAAATATTTCTATGATCATTTTATTGAAATAAGGTTAAAAACTGAAAATTATGAAAAAATTGTTTGGTTATCGAACTTTGCACATATAACTTTTAATATAGTGAGATATAAGCTATTTCCAAGGATAGTTTGTAAAAATATTTCTACACTACGTTTGTTAGAAAGAGCTTAAAAAAATCGAAAGTCAGTTATTTAGGATTTTTTTTACTCAGAATTTTTGATCAATGTGAGTTTTTTTTGATTTCATTATATTGTTGAAGGTTCTTCCAAGAGGTTCTGAAGGTTTAAGGGGTTAAAAGCAAAAAGAAACCAATATTATCTGTCAAACTTTCAAGCATCTCTTATTTAAACGAAATTTCTTGTTCTCTTTTAACCGTCTTGTGGACATTTGTGGTACATAATTTTTAGGTTAACTCATTTTAAAGACCAATGACCTAAGGAAATAAGTAAATGTTCTACTTGCATTATAAATAATTTATACTCTTCAATTCCGGTGTTTGAAGCAAATTTAATTTTCTTCTTAAATAATTTTATCTTATTAGGTCAGATCAAAATAAATGAAGAACCAAAAGCTTCAAAAATCCAGACTCAAGAGGAAAAATAGTTCAAGGCTACAGAAATCTATTGAGGTGATAAAAAGCTTTGCTAAAACTAAATAATTTTATTCATATTTTTTTTATTAGTGTTACGGTTAAAAATTGATCTTAAATAATGAATATTTTCGTTTACATTTTTCTACATTAAATTGCAGGTTCAGATTATTAAAGTAATAAATAGATTTTTGTTTTGTACGTAAATTTACAGTAAACGATGTTTTCTAACTATAAAACTAATGATTACCTTTTGTTTTTCATTTATTAATATTGGTTTCATCTATATTCAGATCATTCCTTTTGTTTACATTTTGAAATTTTGATTGACATCGAAACTTAATATATTTCTGTAATTTGTAAATTTCGTTAGGTACCTCGAGACAATGTATCACCGATTGGGAAAAGCGTTTTCTTAATGATAGGATAAATATAAACAGTATTTTTTTTTTGTTTTCCTGTTGATTTTCTTTCTTTAGGAAATATTTATTTATTGTCACATATCAGCTGTTTGAGATAGCCAGGTCCACTGAATTGCATGAATAATTTTTATGGTTGCCTATATGACGACACCTCTGTTAAATATATCGAAATGTTAAATTCGAAATATTTGTTTTTAGTTTATTAATTGAATATTTTCCTTTTACTTTACTAATTAGAATTTGTGGTAATTAAAATATTTGAAATTAGACCCTCGAACTATTTCGAACTAATTGGATTTCATTTTTGAATATTTTGAATCCGTAAAGTACTTTGTTCATAGGATATTCATTTTGTAGGACGAGGCAGTTTAGATTATTAAGATATCGGTTGTCTCTGTCTGATTTTGTACTGGCCAATTTAAAATTGAAATAGAAGAATTTTTGTATATATTTTCCGGAAGTAGTTCAAATTGTATGATAAATTTCAAGGGTTCGAGATTATTGCTACGAGATTAAGGTTATTTTTTTTTGGATAGATTTTTGATGGACGTTTTTATTAAGTTTTTTTGATAACTTCCGTTGGAAGGAATATGCGAGTGATTGGAGAAAAATCGTTCTCTTTTGGCTATCTGACGCAAGAGCGAGAAGAAGTGGTCTAGTTTACTACTTTCCCAAGTTAAGGGATTTGGTCATAAATGGCCGATTAAAGTAACAAAACGGGGTGCAAACATTTTTCGGTGATTTGGTCGTTTCACCCTACAGCCAGTTTGGCGATTATTTTCTTTAGCCAGCCAGAAACAACGGCTTAACATTTTTCAGATGCCACCATTGTCTTGAGTTCGAGGTATGTACATATTTCTTTTGAAACAATCAGTTTTTGTGTTTAAGCAAAATTTAGCTAGGCTTTGCGTAGGCCTTTTGTACGACTGATTGAGTAGGAATTTTTATTTCTTTATTTTAGGGTCTTTTGGGATATCTACAATACGTCTTGGAATAACTACAGTATGTCTTAGAATAATTTCAGTGTCTTTGGATTTCTTCAGTCTTTCTTTTTTTTTTGGGTGGAATTTTATAATGTACAGTTTGGGTTATCGTGCTGCACTTCTGGGATTGTGAGCCTCTGAATAGGACAATCTCCATATTGAGCCAGGTCAACGTCCTTTCTGGTGAAGCCGACTACGTCAGAGGTCAAAGTATGTACAGTTTCTGATTGTTAAGCCTAATGGGTATTAAACCTGTATTTTTAATCGCTTAGTTATCTGAGCAGAGTTTCCTTTTCGATTACCTAGAGGGCTAACAAGTGAGGGATCCTTCTGTACATGATTTTGAACTTTTTCTAAATAATAGATTTTAAATATTTGGACTTTAGTATTTTTCTAATGATATTTATCTTTTGCTAAATTTACCATATCACTTAATCTTTACGGCGAACCAGTAAACTTTGTAAAGTGAAACGCAGTCGACTCCGTTGAGCTACAACCTCAAATTTAATGTTTTATTTTTTTGATACCCTACTATAATTGTGTTTTTTTTTATTATGGTTCCATTTTTAGAGTCCCAGAATGGCCAATTAACCATTTAATAATTGTTTAAAGTATTGAATATTATAATGATAAATTTATTGAAAATTTTAATTGCTTAACAATTGAATATTTTGGAAACTAGATATTTTGTTCAAAATTGTAACATACTTTTCAGAAAAATTTTGTTAAGATTTTAATCACTTGAGCGACAGTTATAAGTTGATTTCTATGATCTAATTTCTGTAATTATCTATCACTTTTTTGTGTTATTATCTATTGCTTATATTTCTGTTAACTATCACTTAAACACTCACTTTCTTCGACATTATCAATTTTCTAATTCTTTCTCTTTGCAGACATTTTTGAAGTTTTTTTTTTATATTGCTTATTTTTTTTTTATTACTGCAAAGTGGATAGTCTCCTGCATTGTTGGGCTTATGGAACTTCATAGTCTAGTTTAAAATAGAGAGTATTTTTATCTTCTATGACTAGGCTATGTCGATGTAAACCTTCCAAGTATAGTAATTGATTTGTTTACTTTTTGGATCGGTTTGCCGTTCACTGTGCAGGACACTGTCAAGTTTAACTTATCCTTTTGTTTTAATTTTCACATTTTCTACGTCATAGAAAGTCAATAACCTTCGACTAAGTCGTTAACAAAGTTTTTTATTTACTGCAATTTACCATTTGTAATCGCATTTCTATTAGATAGTCCCATTAGAGGAGCTTGCAAGAATTCACACTGGTGATAACTTTTTCCAGGGGTTGTACTTATTTTGTGAGAAGGGGTATAGCGTGAGGAATAAATGTATTGGCCTCTATTTAGTTGGTTTTATTTCCTATAATTTTAAATTAGGATAGTATTAAGTAATTAAACTCTGCGATTTATTTACCCGGATATGACATATTAAATATTTGTTCTTTTCCAAGTTTTCTCTACTACAATTGCTCGTAGTATAATCATTAGGGCAGATTTTAAAGTAAAATTTGGTGGCGCCTTTTTCCTGAATTAGACATTTATAAAACTTACATAGGCAATATATTAAAAATAGTGGAAAAATATAAAAATAACGAATCTACCCTGAGATGAGCTAGCGTATAGGTAGACTCCAATCAGCATTAGGAACAACATTAGGTAAGTCTGAACTGAAGTACCTTACAGGGTGTTACCAGGATCGTAAAATCTTAAGATTTCATTAGAGTGCAAAAATTCCTTTTTTTCATTAGTTAAATTAAAATAATTATTCACCTAAAAATAAGTTCTCTTTTTGCTAATCTTTAAAATCTCTATAAAATAAATCACAAAAAACTCAACCTAATATAAAATAATTTATTTGAATGCAAAAAAGAAATATCGATTTGAATTTAGTTCTCTCAGATACACATTTGTAAATCGGTAAAGGTACATTACTAAAACAGGTCTGTATGAATGATGGGCTTGGGAACTTCACATGGGATTTCGGACCGCGAGTTCGTCGCGCATTCCAACGAGTGTGGGTGGATAAAGGGGGGAGAAGGGGACGACGGGAGAGAGACCTGTGACCCGTTTCGGATGACCCCCAAAGCTGGTTCGTTTGTAGTTTGTAGAAATATGTCATTTAACAAAATAAGAAGAGTTTAAAGATTATTTTACGTCTTGTAGCTTATAAATATATTAATCCATTATTAGTGGGGATTCTTTGATCCCTATCTAGGTCAAAATTTCTTAAAAATCACAAGACGTAAGAAGCTAGACTTCAGCTTTTACCATAGAAGGGTATATTATGATCATAGGCGTGGGGAAACTAATTTAACATTTTTTTTTGATAATTTTTTATGATGCACCTTCTTCAAAAGCCAACATAATGAACTGAATAGAGCCCAGGCTGTTAATATACAACTTAAGAGAAAATTATTATTACTTAAAATTGAAGAGAACAAAATTCCTATTGTAATAAATAATTATATCCCTCTCATAATATTAATAATAATAGCCTCTTATTTCAGATCTAACGTTTTGGAAAAATGTTTTAAATTTAATAAAACAATAATAATATTTATTCATGCTTGCTCTATGCTAAGCTACTCTTATGGAATTGTGAAATGGCGCAGGACGGACATCCAAAACCTGCAAAGAAAAATAAGGACACTCCTAACAAAAGTACAAAAACATCACCCTCGGAGTGCTATTGAACGTACAATGCTTCCAAGACACCAAGGAGGAAGAGGATTGGTGGATATTGGTGAGCAGCTGGACCAACAAATAATAAACTTACGTTTATATTTCCACAGGTTAGCGGACTCTTCCACACTATATCGAGCAATATGAGAGGACGACGATTCAACGCCGCTACAGTTGAGGAAACAAGATATTACTTCTCACCACCAAACAGACCAAGAGAAGTTACAAACCTGGCTACGGAAGCCAGTTCATGAACGGCATCCAAATGAGGTCAATCAGGACAATGTCGACAACTCAGCGTCGAATTACTGGTTGATTTCAGGACAGATGTTTCCGGAAACGGAGGGCTTCTTGTTAGCTATCCAAGACCAGGTTATTCCGACGAAGAACTATCGGAAGTTCATCATTAGAGATCCCTCAATAGAAAATGACCAATGCAGAGATGGCTGTCGAACATCGGAGACAATTCAGCACATAACTGGAGGATGCCAAGCGTTTGCCGCAACCGAGTATAAGGAAAGACACGACTCAGCCGCCAGTATACTCCACCAAGAGTTAGCAGAAAAGTTAAACCTATTGCAGGTAGGGAAAGTGCCTTATTACAAGTACAATCCGGAGTCTATTCTTGAGAACAACCAGTTCAAGTTATATTTGGACCGAATGGTTCTGACGGATCAGACAGTGGCTCATAATAGACCAGACATTATACTAATAGATAATATTTCTAGGTGAACTACACTAATCGACATTGCTCTACCTAACAACAACAACAACCTAAGATCAAAATACAACAAGAAGATCGCCAAATACAGAGATCTGGAGATCCGAAGACAATGGGCAATGAACAGTGTCCAAACGATTCCCATAATACTGTCAACAACTGGAGTAATACCAAAGAACCTCCTGCAGAACATCAAGGGACTGGGCCTTAGTGAGCATCCGTATAAACCTATGCAGAAAGCAGTTCTCCTTGCAACCGCGAGAAACGGTCGAAAGTTCGTGGGAAATACTGCAGACAACGTCACCTAGGACCCGATAATATGGAAAGAGTTCCCACAGAGCTTCAAACTTTTGGTGTCTTTGTATGCCTGGTATGAGTGAATAATCCCTGGAGGGAGTGCGAAGCCGTTTGGCTTGTAAATCAAAATTTATTCAATATAAGATGTGATTATTAAAGGCTATTGGTGTTATTTTTAGATTTATTCAAGTACCACATAACCTATGAATGCTATAAGAAATATACACATAAAAAATCTTAGATATATTAAAAATAAGTTAAAAATTAAAATCTAAGTAGAGAAAATAGTGATCTATATAAAGATAAAATTTGAGAAATATAAAAAAGTTAGGTTTAGCTAGGAATCAATAGCAATGCAATTATCGACAAGACGCTCTACCTTAACAGTGTGTTCTTATTGAAAAAATAACCTGAAAAAATGTCCCTTTGTTTCCTCGTTGATTTTATATCAATTTATGAAAAAAAAATGTATTTCACCTAGAAATGACCTCTAAATATCATTAGATCCCCTTTAAAGATCAAAGTCAAGGTCACCAGATGCCCCATTTGATTTCCTTCAACTTCTGTCTAAAACATTTTTCTCTAAAATGCTTTGCTAAGAAAATAACCTGCTGACCCGGTACTTTTAGGATGCCCTGTATATTAAGATGTATATAAAGTATTAATGTAATGATCAGCGATATCTATAATGGATTATGTGCACGAGATGAATGCCTGTAAGTAGACTTCCACTTCCCTTCAAGGCGATTTCCATAAGAAAAACAAAAGTTAGTGCTTCTAAGTCGAAAATAAAAGACGATCGACAATTTTCGCGATAACCAAACTCTTTAACCTAAAAAAGTATCTCGATAATGTTATATTTTGACAGTTATAAAATAAATTGTTTACGTAGCAAAAAGAAAAAGCAAAATCGTCCATTTTTAGCTTTTTATGCAACTATCTCGAGAACGACAGGCTTTGAACAAATTCTGAAAAAGTATTTAGAATAGACATAAAATTTTAATTTAATCTTAACTTTAACTTCAATAATAACAATATTCCAATGGTGAGTATCATCAGTAAATACATAAATTTACGTAAATTTAAATATTGTCATACAAATATCTTACATTTAATCCATACATTATCATCTCATCTCCAAAATCTTTCCTCTTCTGCTTTTTTAAAGGGCCACCCCACATTATTTAAGCCCTAAATACTCAGCTATTTATCAACTATTCAGTGCATTGACAAGTTTTATATTTTATTTAGGTTTATTCTTTATACGGCCTTTTGTCGTTGAACAATCGGGGCTGCTATTCCATACCAATTGTCACGTTGAAAAACGGCAAATATATATATAAATAGTCCTTCAAGATTTTTATTGGGTTTTCAAATATTTCCAGGACCGGACTGATTTATTTCTTAATTTAATGCAGTATACTTTATTCTATTAGAAAACAATATTTGCCTATTTAGAGAAAAAACTGGTCGAGTGTCAAGTTTCGTAGCAGTTATTAGCATTGTAAGTTCAGGTTTTTCGATTTTTTAAGACTTAAAATCAGCTGTTAGGTACCAGGAAGCACAGTAAATTTTCACATTTATATCGAGAGATAGAATTCAATAAAACATCTCATGTTTGAATATAAGCAAATACAAAGCAACCAGGAAATATTAAACTGATAAATCAAATATAAAATGCTGAAAAATATTGGGCTAAGAAATACTGAAACCTACAATTAGTATAATGTCAGGCCTCATAGAAGTACAGGGTTAAACTCGTTGAAAACCCGCACTTCTTTATCACAGAGCTCCATACAATCTGCAACCCTTTTAACAGAATACTGTTTACCCAGCGCATCCACCAAAATTTGCATTAATAAATATGATGATACTTGTAAGCAATCTCAGACGCCTGTATCTCGTGAATGAGACTACAAAATGAAGGTATAACTTACGTATTTAACAGGATTTTTAAGAACCTATTTATTGGTACCCCATTCGAGCGGATTGACAAAAAAAACGAAATTAAGTTTTTTTATACCTCACAAACTAGTTGTTTTAACTTATCTATCATATTTTCGTTGTATATATTTAGTAAAAGCTATTATACTAATTTTTTTCGAATTAATAAAATTTTCCGTTGAAAAGTTAGAGGGGAAGGGAGATTGAAAAAATTACTGTGAAGGCATATATTACGCAAATGAAGCGAGTAGTAAACGAACAATTTTTTTTTCAATCCCTACTTTTCATACAAAGGGAGATATCCCAATTTTCTTCCCAATTTGGTTTTGGGTTAATGAAACGCATATGCATGTAAAATTTCATTGCAAAAGATTAAACACTGGCGAAGTTATAAGGCTGTAATATATTATTATGAAACTATAAAGGTTTCTACAGAACCCTAAAAATAACTATGAAAACGTACTAGAGCCGAACATGGGCTGCAACAAACAAAAAGATCTGAAGAAAATGGAGACAGATTTAACAAAAGTACAAGTGGCCAAAACCAAACACGAGCTGAAATATATGAAAGAAAGTAATAAAAATAAGAAAAATATAAAAATGTGGTTAAAGCTGAACAGGAGTTCCACTCTTATAAAACTCTGGAGGAAACTGATATAGTGCGGGTCAAAGATCACAGGATCCGTTATTTAGAAAACATTTTTGGTTTAGATGGCGTCATAATTAGAGGAAATTTCGATACTTCGGCATCTTTTGACTCGTAATCCACATTTAAAGAGATATATTGAGCCTTTGGTGTAAAAGCTGTTTGAGTTACTCTAATATTAAAAAAATTAATATACACCAAAATGTAGTTGTCGGATTTGCTTAGTATTTATTTTTTGTTGGTTGTATGACGTTTCGATTAGGTTGTACCTCAGTAATTCGATGCTATATAGCAGTGGTTGCTACGGATAAGGAACTTTAATACTGGATCTACCAAACATTATTATTTTGCATATATGAAACTTCCTCTTTTTCATCTTTGGTTTCACATAAGTAGTTGTAGCTTTATATCAAGGGTATCCAAACTTTTTAGTCTTAGGGCCACACTGACTCCTTCACCAAGTCTTAAGAGCCAAGACTTAGTTAGCTCAGTCTACCAATACACACTAGTTTTGAATTATGCGTAAATTTTCGTATTGGAACTAGCCGGCGCAGGACGCGGGGGTGAACTTCGCTCCGTTCGCAATTTCGGTTGATCAAGAGCTTCTTAACGTTCATAGCATTCACGGCACCACCACTGAAGAAGATATTTCTAAAGGAGTTGAGAATATTAAGAAAAACAACCTTCAGTGGAAAAACTTGAAACAGCGACAAAAACTTGTGTGAAAAAAATTAAAATGTCGTATCAAATAGCATGGAAAATTACAATGATTCAAAATCATAATTTGTACAAGCATTCATCAACAGTCTGTGCAGAAAATGTCAGAAGTTTTAAAGCCAGTCATGTCAGCTGTTAATTATATCAAGTTACATGCGCAGAATCATCGTCAATTCCGCGAATTAATCGAAGAAATTGGGGAAAATTACTTATCATATTATACTGCAGTACTGTGACGGAAAAGTTCTAGTGCGTTCTTTCGAACCCCAAGTAATAATCGAAATTTTGAGTAATAAAGCAACGAGTGCATATGAAAGTTATCATTTTATATAGATTAAGCTAACTATACAAATGACCTCGATTTAAAACTACAAGGAGAAAATCAACTTTTGCCTGGTTTATACACTCATATTAAGTCCTTTCCACAAAAAATTGTTTTGGTTCAATTTCACGCATTTTAATATCCTGTGTCAAAAATTCAATTAGAAAATGACATTTCGTGTCCGATATATTTCTCTATTAAAACTTTAGGTGTTCTTTTTCAGACTTTAATCCAGATTTTTTAAAATCCTTTTAACACCGATATAGAAAGCCGTGCCCCAGAACCTCAAATGGAAATCACTGATTTGCAGTATAGTGATATTTTTAAAGAAAAATATTTAAATTCCTTATTACTGGAATTTTATAGGGATCGTCCATTCATCAGTTTCATCAGCTGCATAAATTTGTTCATGGTTTTTTTTTCTGCTTTCGATACTACTTACCTGTGCGAATTATGTTAGAAAATTGTTAAATTCAAGAATACTTCTTTAGTTGCATACAAGGAGGGTCTCTTGGTACCTCCTGGGCTTGCCCAAAACCTATAAGGGCCACCTCCTCAGCTCATAGACTTTAATTGCCATAAAAAGTTGTATATTTTTACAAATAAAGAAAATAAAAAATAGAAGCAAGTAGGGAAAAAAAGATATTTTGCTCAAATTAAATGTTAAAGTCGCGAAGACACTGTCGTTTCTCCTTTAGAGGGCGACGGAGAATGAGGGTGGAGTTCCCCCATTCTTTCTTCTTCTTCTTATCTGTGGTAAAAACTAATCTCCAAAATGGAATATATGAGGGAGGACCCAAAAAAAAAACGGGAACTTGGTCATACCTTCTTTATTTCTTAATATTTTTACACCAAATTTTGATCACGTTCAAAGTATTTTCCACAGATTAAACGATTCTTCCATTGTTCAAAACAGTTTTTAAATTCACTTATAGGGATGAATTTAGGCCTTCCAGCAATTTTTGTTTTACCTCCTCCACAGTGGCAAAACACTCTCCTTTCAAGTCCCTTTTAAGTCTGGGGAACAAAAAGAAGTCACAGGGGGCTAGATTCAGTGAGTAAGAAAGGTGGATAATCGGTGTCATGCCTCTTTTGGTCAAAAACTGCTTTACGGAGAGGACAGTGTGGGCCGGCGCGTTGTCATGATCGAAGAACCAGTCATCTGTGCGCCAAAGATCTGCCATTTTCTTTCGGATACTCTGCCTCAATCTTTTTAAAACCTCCAAATAGAACTTCTGGTTGGGAGTTTGACCCGGGGAAACGAACTCCGCGTGCACAACACCTCTGCAATCGAAGAAACAAATAAGCATTGTCTTGATGTTTGACTTCACTTGGGGAGCTTTTTTGTGACGAGGAGAGTCAGCTGTCTTCCACTGTTTCGGGGTATCCATAGCACCACGATTAATCACCACTAATCACCTTTGAAAAAAATTCAGGGTCCTCTTCGAGCTGATTTTGAAGCTCAAAACATGTCTGAAGTCAACGCTCCCTTTGCTCGTCTGTGAGTAGGCGAGGAACAATTTTGGCTGCAACTCTTTTCATGTGCAAATCTTTGGATATAATCCTCTGAATTGAACTCCATGACATTCCAGACATCACACAGAGTTGATCAATGGTTCGGCGACGGTCTTCACGAACGAGAGCATTGATTTTGTTGACATTTTAGTCACTTCTTGACGTTGAGGGGCGTCCTGAACAGGGTTGGTCTTGAATTGACATTTTTCCATTCTTGAAACGTTAAAACCACTCGTAAATTCTGGTTTTACTTAGGGCAACATACCCATAAACAGTCTTAAGCATAACAATAGTTTTCGCGGCTGATTTCCCCAACAGGAAACAAAATTTCACAGCCGCGCGTTACTGTGGACCCTCACGTTTTCGGCGAAATGGAAAAAGTTGTTTTACTAAAAAAATTCCCACGGGTGAACCGATGCACTCACAGTGACACAACTTCACACACTGACTCAGGAGACGTGACTCTAATGGGTTCCCCCATTCTCCCTCCCCACCGCAGCCCGATTCCCGTTATTTTTGGGTCCTGCTCGTACAAAAAATATTTACAAATCCAAATTAACCAATGAGCATTTGAAGTCGCTGCTGACAATTTGCATTAGTAAACTAGTTTCAGCTCCACTGACGACACCATAAGGTAGTCGAAACGCATATAAAGAGGGAAACAGAGTTGTATTTGCAGAAAATAAACTGTAAATATTCTTTCTTTTTTCTGTTTAAAAGGAAAATACATATAAGCAACGACATTTAATGTTTCAGTGTATAGTTTCAGCACACTACTCGTATATATTAAAGGAAATAAAAAGTTTTTTATTGTTTTTAAACTGAAGCAAATACATTATTTCTTTAAAGATAATCGTGCAGACAACTAAGAATATGATTTTTTTTAAGGGAAAGTATGCCTAACAGAGATTTGCCAGAAAAAATCGTCCTTAAATAACACATCTTAATAAAAATTTTACCGGTTCCACTCCTGTTTAAAAACATCTTTAACCTTCCACAGTGACTTTATGACATCGAACAGAAAGATCAGCTTTTCGCTTTTAAGCGTTCCTTTTGTGAGAAATCCGGCGAAATATCTCGAGGACGATACATTTGGCCAGAGGTTAAATATTCCGGCCATAAAGTTGATTTATTGCCTTATTGTCATTTTTATTTATTTTTGATTTATTACTATTTATTGGTCCAATATATTTTCGTTGTGATTTGCCAGTTGGGCATGAAAATAGACGGAGCTACAGGTTGACTTTTGATTATTTTATTTTGGAATGTTGCATAAGATGTCAGTCATGTAAATTTAACACGTTGTCTTTGTGTTTTTTTATGCTTTCCAAGAAGAAGTACAAAATGTACCAATTGTTATTACAGCAGGCGTTTAATATAATCTCTAGGCTAATTAAGTTACCCTTAGGACATGAGTTAAATTCATTATATTACGTTTTATAAGATGTAGCAACAACAGGAGAATTCCCTATATATATTCCCCTATATTTGTAGGAACTAATTTAAAATTAGTTTTTTTAAAAATCAGTTATATGTTTCTAAATAAATACAAATACCTGGACAGTTTCGTGAAAGACTGTAAACAGTAGATTTAGGATAGTTGTAGGAAGTAGAGTTAAGTTGATTTTAATAATACCGCCGAGAAAAGTAAGTTAGGTAGTAAAAGGAGTTAATTAGTGAATCCCTAGAAATATTTCTGGCTTTAAGTAAAAATTTAAGGAGTTTTATTGTTATAAAAGTATTATTTTTTAATAAGATTATCAGTATTTATGCTGAAGGAAAAAGTGTTTCTTGTCAGTGAAGTTAGATATGATATTAACAACAAGCACCAATTAGACACAAACTACGTTTCAAAAATAATCATTTTATGAAGTTACCTTATACAGGGTCAAACATAAATAAACTTTGCATCACATGAGACCAAATTTAAGAGCCCTATTTGGATTCTGTAGAAAAACACACATTTAATATGGCGTTACTTTGAACAATATATATATATATATATATATATATATATATATATATATATATATATATATATATATATATATATATATATATAGGGGCGGATCCAACTTCACTCTTTGGGGGGAGGGCGGTGATATCACAAAAGTACAGTATGGCAAGCGAAAGCAAGTTGTCGACGGGGGGGAGACACCAGCAAGATTCCCATTTCTAGTGTAGAAGGCAGGATCGGGTCTATTTTTCTGAATTTGAAGCTCTTGAAGGGGGGGGGGGCGATCACAAGAAAAAACAAATTGCCGACAGGGGGGGGGATGCAAGCAGCATACACATTCATAGTATAAGAGACAGAATTGGGTCTATTTTCCTGAACTTAAAGCTCTTGGGAAAGGGAGGGGCGATCGCAAGCATACACATTCCTATACTCTATTCAAGAACTAGAGAAAGTAATAAAACTGTTATCGAATACTCCAACGTACCTGCTTCAGTGCCGCAGGTCAGTGAGGACTGCTGGAAATCTAATTATATTTAAATATTATAAGCTTTTATAAATTAACTGCAACAATAAAATTTCTGATAGTTCAATTTCATTTCTGTCAGTGAGCAAAGAATACCTTACAGTGTATCCTTAGTGATTTATCTTGTTTGTGCTTGTTATTATATATTATTTGAGATTAGTGAGATACCCAAAAGATATGGCTTCCCCATCTATATTTATTCCAAAATCGTTAAACCAGGACATTTTTTCCTTAACAATGTTTATAATGCCTTAAGATATCAGTATCTAGATAATAATGTTAAAAGTTCTGTTGAGATGTGTTCCAACATGACAGGAGTTGGAAAATCTACAATGTACCGAATACTGAAGAAGAAAAAGAGTGAAATTGTTAGTACCCCCAAGCCACATTCGATCACAGGCATACGAAAAACCTCGTTGAAATAAGAGATGTAAACTTCAATAAAAGAAGCATTTTATTAAGAGAAGCAGATCCCAACCGTCCATAAAATTCTAAAAATTAATGAAGATCGAGATTTACCTGAAATCAAAAAAACTGAGCTCTGGAAATTGCTCAGAGAACTTAATTTTTGCTGAGAAAAATCAGACAGGAAATCTGTTCTTATAGATCGTCCGGAAACTGTCCGTTGGAGAAGGAAATTACTATCTAAAGTAAAAAATAGAGTTGCTAGAAATAACACAACTTACAAAATTAGTAATTTAACTGAAATTTTGAAAGATTTTTTTGAATAAAGTTACTGCAGAAAATTAGGAAAATTTCATATAATAAAAGAATAAAGAACATGTGGATACTCGATCTCATGATCGGTGACATCGAGGAACTAATTATAATTAATTTGAGCGAAGATGGATTCACCGACTTTGATTACGAATTAGATACGTAATGTTGACCAGCGTAAATAATTTATTATTTAAATTTTCTCTAACATATAAAAATTAATTACATTTGAATCCCCTTTCAGTGTTTAATTGTAAATCTGCAGATGGTTTAAGAAATAAATAAACTGAAACGTCAAATGTCCTAAAAATGTTTTTAATTAATAATAAAATGACCGATAGCCCCAAAAAAAAAATTTAATATTATATGGACGAATTTATTTTTTTATATATGTTTAACTTCTTATATTTTTGACAATGGGTATTTTGTAAGTATTTAAATTATAATTTTTTTGAGAGAAAAAGGCTACGTTTTAGTCTGAATGTGCCTAAAACGGTTAAAAATAATAAAAATACAGTTGTGATTTGTGTTAAATATGTCGAAATTATCTATATTTTCTAATGTATGTGAATTATTAAGAAATCATAAGAAATAAAATAATATTATAAAAACTTTTTATTTTACCTTTATTACCGAAATGATATTCTATGCCATAACTACTTAGTGATAAAATAAACCACCTTCTCACGCCTATGACAAGGATTAAAATCCTTTTTAACACTTCACACATCCAAATATCTATTGTTATCCAACCCAAATAGTCCATTATTATAGACTGGTATTTTTATTATAAAATTTCTATTCCATTCCTATGAAAAATAAATGTGTCTTACAGATTTTGTCAAAGACATCGGACTAAAGAACATAGGTAGTTTCCGAAGAAAAAAAAGGGTAAAAAATGATTTCTTACTCTCTCTATTTCTTGAATAAACTATAGTATAAGAGGCAAAATCGGGTCTATTTTCCTGAACTCATAGTTCTGGTGGGGGGGGGGGCGATCGCCCCCACCGCCCCCCCCTTGGATCTTTGGAAACCTATGGATTACAGTGTGCGGAAACTATGAAAGCATTCTCTAAAACTTGCAGTAAACTGGCAAAGCTGAAGAACAGAAGAATCTTCCTTTTAAAAAATTTTAATTAGATTGTTTTCAAAACAAAAATCCACATACCCAAGAAATTTCAGAAAAATAAATATAGATGGTTTAAGAAAACAAAGATATAAAGAAATGCATAGGTGAAAAATGCAAACAACACCAAGCCGAACGTTCCTGGCAACAATAAGAGAAACCTATGGATTACAACGTGCGGAAACTATGAAAGCATTCTCTAAAACTTGCAGTAAACTGGCAAAGCTGAAGAACAAAAGAATCTTCCTTTTAAAAAATTTTAATTAGATTGTTTTCAAAACAAAAATCCACATACCCAAGAAATTTCAGAAAAATAAATATAGATGGTTTAAGAAAACAAAGATATAAAGAAATGCATAGGTGAAAAATGCAAACAACACCAAGCCGAACGTTCCTGGCAACAATAAGAGAAACCTATGGATTACAACGTGCGGAAACTATGAAAGCATTCTCTAAAACTTGCAGTAAACTGGCAAAGCTGAAGAACAAAAGAATCTTCCTTTTAAAAAATTTTAATTAGATTGTTTTCAAAACAAAAATCCACATACCCAAGAAATTTCAGAAAAATAAATATAGATGGTTTAAGAAAACAAAGATATAAAGAAATGCATAGGTGAAAAATGCAAACAACACCAAGCCGAACGTTCCTGGCAACAATAAGAGAAACCTATGGATTACAACGTGCGGAAACTATGAAAGCATTCTCTAAAACTTGCAGTAAACTGGCAAAGCTGAAGAACAAAAGAATCTTCCTTTTAAAAAATTTTAATTAGATTGTTTTCAAAACAAAAATCCACATACCCAAGAAATTTCAGAAAAATAAATATAGATGGTTTAAGAAAACAAAGATATAAAGAAATGCATAGGTGAAAAATGCAAACAACACCAAGCCGAACGTTCCTAGCCACAATAAGAGAAACCTATGGATTACAACGTGCGGAAACTATGAAAGCATTCTCTAAAACTTGCAGTAAACTGGCAAAGCTGAAGAACAAAAGAATCTTCCTTTTAAAAAATTTTAATTAGATTGTTTTCAAAACAAAAATCCACATACACAAGAAATTTCAGAAAAATAAATATAGATGGTTTAAGAAAACGAAGATATTATATATATATATATATATATATATATATATATATATATATATATATATATATATATATATATGAATGTGATTTCAGCACTACAACGGCATAATGTGGATATATCCACTTCTATTGCATCTCATACGGAGGAATCCGTGAAAGTCGCATAAACATATATACGTCATCCGGCGGGAGGTCTTCGAAACCGCATTCAATGTTGCATACTTCATTCTGATCTCTATTTTGCACAAACAGGTGCATGTCGTTATCCTGATGAGTCTAGTAGAGACGAAACATATGCCTTTACCATATCACTGGCGGGGAGGGTAAGTTTTCATCGTCTCGATGGTGATGGAATAGGATAAGTGGTGTTCTGTAGCAATTTATTCAAACTGTGTAACCTCTAACACAGAAAGGATATGATGGAACGAAGTTTGCATTTACTGTTCACATCTCTCTCTCTCTCTCTCTCTCTCTCTCTTTCTATATATATCTATATATATATATATATATCAAATTAAATTTAAAAAAAAAATCTCTCTGATGTTTAGGATCAGGTCAAATTTACACTTAATTTATAATTAAAAATTATTAAATACTGAAGGTTTTATAAAAAATGGATTTAAACAAATTTAGCAACAAATACAATTTGTAAAACTACGTTTTGGGATAGTCATTTTATAGAGCGATACAGAAAAATCGGTACTGTAAAAATCATTTATCCTATCTCGCTTTTAGAATACCTTCAAATCCAATTTATCAAACCTATCTGATAGAAATCTGACTTTTGGATTATCTCCTTTTTGTTACCATTTTTTTTTCTGAAATGGACCATAAGACCCCGAATATATCTGATCTGATCTAATAAAGATATATATCTCGTTTTATGTGAAGAATTAAAGAAGAATGGAAGGATTTCGTTTACAAAGAAGATTGATGTCAAAAGGTGTTTAGTAACAAACAAAAACGTGTTTAGGAGAAACCCAGAAAGGTAAAGATGTTACTTGATGACGAACAATGTTACACGTTCTCCAGCGAAATAAATTGGAAAATATTTGGGCTTTTATGTTTTTGTTTTATTATGAGATAGTATCGCGTCTTTGGACATATTATTACCATAATATATACATTTAAAAGAATATTTGTTAAAAGAATTTCTGTTTTTTTAATAATAAAGTTATAAGTTTATAAACATATTCTTTACTACAAAGAACATTTGAATTATTTTACCTGATTTAATAACCCACACAAATTTTTTTCATTGATCAAAAGCTACGAGATTATGTTCCTTTTGAACAAAAAGTGACCATTTCTCATACATTCAGTAATAACTTTTATTCTGGCAATTCAAAAAATTTTATTAAAGACTCTATTCAAAGAATAGAAATAAATTTCAAATATACTGCATGGTTAAAAGGTCGGGGCCCCTCGCGAAATCTCAATGGGCCCTTTTTTTAATTTAGAAATATAATTTAGTTCAAATGCTAAATAAAGTGTAATGCAGGTTATTTTTGACATTCATTAATCATAATATCGACGTTTAGAGGTCAAGCTTTCCATCCCACATACCCTACGCGTGACGACTTCGATAGAATGTGAGCATTTCTTATAAGTTCAATTATAAATTTTATTCTAGCTATTTACAAATGTTTATTTAAGACTTTATTCCAAGGAAAGAGATAGATATCAAACATACTGCTCCCCTAAAATCTTAATTTTACCATAACAATTTTTTCCATTGGCCAAAAGTGATAATTTTTGATATATTCTAATATAAATTTTATTGTGTCGATTCAAAATAGTTTATTTAAGAATACAAATAAATTTAAAATAAACTCTCTATCTAAAAATTTATTTTTACCATAATATTTTTATAATAATAATAATAATGTATATTAACGGACCAGCCATTTTACAAATAATTAAAATTACATGAAAAACAGTAAAATTACTTAAAATAATACAAATCAATGTGTACACCACCAACATTAATCACTATAATAAAAATAAAAATTAAAAGTAAAACTATATATAACCACTTAAGCCCTAACGCAATTTTGAAATACCGATGAGAATGCTAAAATAGATATTTTTTAACCTTTTCCTTAAAAGACCACAACCCATCAAAAAAGAAATCAATGTCGATCTCCCTAGCCACTTTGTTAGCATTAATGCAACATCTAGTGACAGCAGACGAAACACCATAATTTGTTCTATGGAACGGAACATGAAATAGATCACCCCACGCAGAACTCTCGGCGGAACATGCAAAGAGATTGCATTCAGTAATTCGGAACAATCAATATGGCAGTTTATACATCAATAAAGCTTCTTCTATCCTGTAAAGAGGGAAGTCTTAGGAGTTGCAATATCTCGTCATAAACAATATCCTCACTCAAAATACCCAACCTATAGCCTACAAACCTCAGAAATTTTCTCTGTACTTTTTCAATTTGATCAATATAAGTTTGGTAATATGGGGATCAAATGGGACAAGCATATTCGAGAATTGATCTTATATATGCGCAATACAACATTCTAAAACACTCGACATTAGAAAAATCAGTCAGTGATCTCTTAATGAAGCCTAACAGTTTCAAAGCTTTGTTAGTTACGTAATTAACGTGATAATTAAAATTCAAATCTTTATCAAAGAATACTCCAAGATCCTTTATGAAATTCATATGCTCCAAAAGACTGCCACCGATCATGTAGTCATATTGTATAAAATTTTTCTTCCTGTAGAAATTCATTACTTTACACTTATCCGTATTCAGCTCCATACCATTCATTCTGCACCATTCATTCAATCTCCTTAGATCCTCTTGCAATTCCTCGCAGTCACTTAACTTATTAATCACTCTATAAATTTTGAAATCATCAGCATATAATAAAAATTTAGAATCAGTAACAAAATTACCTATGTCATTAATATACAAATTAAAGAGGAGTGGAGCTAGATGGGAACCCTGTGGTACACCTGATGTGACCAAAACCTCCTCAGAAGTGTAACCCTTAATCTTTACTATTTGTCTTCGATTTGACAGATAACTTTGGAACCAACTTAACAGACTTCCAGAAATACCATACTGTTGTAATTTATTTACCAGTAGACTGTGGTTAACACGATCGAATGCCTTTGAGAAATCTGTGTATATTGAATCCACCTGACACACTCCCTCCAAAGCCCCTACTAGATATTGCTCATAGATAAGCAAGTTAGATACCGTCGAACGCCCCTCTACAAAACCATGAATATTTTTGTGCATTAGCCTGAAGTTATTAGATTGTGTTCTTCTTGAACAGAAAGTGAACATTTCTCATACCTTCAATTATTATATTGATTCTGGCTAGTCAAAAAAGCCTTCTTGAAAACTTGACCACAGCAATTTTTTAAACTAAGTAGGGTACTGGCTTTTACTTGATGGAAATCCATATTCAACGATGAATAAAAGACGAATATTTGTCAAATTTCCACTATTTAACTAAAAAACTTGACTGGTTTCGCTAACACTGTAGCTTCATCAGAAGTTCTATTTTAAATGACAAAATATTTGGTTACTTGAAAAACTTATACCTAGATTTATAATAATAAGTGCAATACCCTAATTTATATTTTATTACCTATTATTTATATTGGAATCCAAGTATTCCACCAAAAGAAACGCTCTCTTTAGTAGAAAATAAAAGTAAACTTGATCATAAAAAACGATATTTTAAACTTATTAGAGGCTTGCTTTAACCAAAACTATCTTGCGTTTAATGATAAAATCTACAAAAGCAAAGAAGGATTGATTATGGGTAGCCCTTTAAGCCCATTGTTAGCAGAGATTTTTATGGACAATATAGAAAAAATAATATTTAATAACCACATAAGCCAACATTTCTTGTACTGGTACAGATATGTGGATGACATATTAGTATGTTTCACAGGCACAGATCGACAACTTAATAAATCTTTAGATTTTATTAACTCAATCCACCAAAATATTCAATTTACTATGGAAAAAGAAGAAAACAACTCAATAAATTTTCTTGATCTAGTTATTACTAAAGTTTTAAATAAACACTCTTTTCGAATTTTTCACAAACCCACACATACGGATACAAACATACATAGAACTTCATATCACCCAGAACAACATAAATTAGCAGCTTACCATAGTTTTATTCATCGTTTTATTAGCATTCCCTTATCTGAAGAGAATTTTAATAAAGAATTAAATTGGTTTAAACAAGTTGCAGTTAACAATAGTTACTTACCATCAATGGTCAACTCAATTTTGATAAAAAAATTAAAAAAGAAAGCCACACAAGAAGTTTATCCTATAGCACAAGAAAACAAAAAACGCAACTTTACCGCTGTAACATATTTTGGTAAATCATCAATTAAAATTAAAAAGTATCTGAATAAAAAAGATATTGGGGTAGCCTTCAAAACAAATAATTCAATAGGAAAATGCTTAAAAAATTTTAAAACAAAAACAAATAAAAATAACAAGTCTGGGGTCTATAAACTTAAATGTGGAAGTTGCCCAAAAGTATATATAGGCCAAACAGGCAGATCGTTTAAAAAAAGGATTCAGGAACACAAAAATAATTTTTTACACAATAAAAACAGTTCATTTAATAGAACAAAATTATCAATTAGAGGATAATTTTGAAATTCTCCATGTTGAAAGAAAAGGTTATAAACTGAATTTCTTAGAAGCCATAGAAATAAATCGATTAAAGAACACAGGTAATCTATTAAATGACCAAACAGATATCAGCACCTTACCCCTGCTAAATATCTTTTAACAAAAACCAGTGTGGATTTCCCAATAATTTAAATAATAGGTAGTAAAATGTAAATTAGGTTATTGCACTTATTCATTATTGTAAATGTAGGTATAAGTTTTTCAAGTAACCAAATATTTTGTCATTTAAAATAGAACTTCTGATGAAGCTACAGTGTTAGCGAAACGCGTCAAATTTTTTAGTTAAATATAGTGGCAATTTGACAAATATTCGTCTATTATTCATCGTACAACAATTTTTTTCCTAAACAATGTCTATACCTATATCTACTAAGAAAAAAGTCATGGGCAAAAATTTGAAAAATAAAATTTTTATAATAAATAATGAACCGATTTCTAAAAGTGCGTAAAAAAATAAGTATAAATTTTTATATGAAATTGAAATTTTTGAAGTCGGCACTAAACTAATACCTGACAAAACAGGATTCGCATAAATAGATTTAAAATACTTTATTTGTAATTTCTTTCTTACCATAATTTGTATATATTAGTAGTTATTTATTTCATTTAGAAATAATTTGGCGCCGACTTCAAAAATTTCAATTTCATATAAAAATTTATAGTTATTTTTCACTTTTTAGCGCACTTTTAGAAGTCGATTCAATTTTTTTTATAAAAATTTTATTTTTCGATTTTTTGTTTCGAATTTATTAAAATATCCATAAATTATTTGAACTAAATACTAATCGAGATTAGTATACCTGGCAATGACTCCATGGTCGCAAAGAAGTACCCATTTTATCCAAAGTTGTAAATCACCCCAAAATGAACCACTAAAGAATCTTAGAGTTCTCGAAATACCAGTGAAATTGTGTCAAACAAATATTTGGTTTGTTATAGTGAGTAAATGCATCAATATCGATATTTTAAGAATTTGAGACGTAAATTTCTTAGCCCGATATATTTTATACTGCATATTGGGTTTGTATACGCCCTAAGAACACCGCAATATCAATTTTAGACACCTTTGATCAAATCGAAAAATGTAAAATTTTTAGTCCGAAATATTGGATTCGCCATATTGAATCCTGAAAAAATACTTTTAAATTCATAATTTACACCCTCAAGAACCCCCTATATCAATTTTGGAGAAAATCGGAAAATAAATAAAAAACCACATTAAGTTTTTCAAAAAATATTTTAAATACGTAATTAACATTAACAAAAATCACCCAATACAGATTTTAGATAAAATCGAGAGATGTAGAATTTTTAATCAGCCATCTTAGATCAGTCACATTCCATTTATAAAAAAAATTTCAGAATAGGGATGTGCGATCCCAAAAACTCCCCCATATCAATTTTGAAAAAAATCGAACTAAATTAATTTTTTATTCGCCATATTGGATACGCCATATTGAATTTTTTAAAAATATTATTAGATTCGTTTTATGCGACCCCGAAACTTCCCCATACCAATTTTGAAGAAAATCGGACAAAATTGATTTTTTCGTCTGCCATATTGGATTTGCATATTAAATTAAAAAAAAAATAGATTCGTTATGTGCAATTCCGAAAACTCCCTCGTACTAATTTTGGAGAAAATCGGACAAAATTGATTTTTTGTCCGCCATATTGAATTTTTTAAAAAATATTTTGTATTCGTTATGTGCGACCCCGAAAACTCCTCCACGCTAATTCTGGAGAAAATCGAACAAAATTAAAATTTTTTTGTCAGCCATCTTGGATTCGCCATATTGAATTTTTTTAAAAATAATTTCAGATTCGATGTGTACGACCCCGAAAATTCCACCATACCAATTTTGGAGAAAATCAGACAAATTTAATTTTTTTGGCCACCATATTGTCAGTGCCATCTTGAATTTTACTGCACCAATTTCAGCCAAAATAAATATATAACCACCACAGCAACTTCCTGAATATAACGTAAAAAAAATTGATTCAAATCGGTGAAGCCGTTCCGGAATAATCGCTGTACATATATATAAAAAAAATACATAGTCGACGAATTGAGAACCTCCTTCTTTTAGAAGTCGGTTAAAAAATTGCCAATTTTTGATTTTTTCCCCTTTGTTTTTTGCATTTATTTTGAAGAAAAAATAGTTTTTTTTGATCTTTGAATAACACATTTCAATAGGAAATGTAATTCCCTACAAAAAATCGTAATAATTGTATATAATGAAAATGCATAGTTTTTGTGTTATTTCTGAAAAACTGAAAAAGTGCAATTTTCACCTCATTCTCAAAAACGAGTCCCGGAATTTAGTAACACTTTATGATATTATCATATTTGAGTGCCAGAGGAACGTATTCAATCAACAAAATGCGGTTACTAATTTGTTCCTTACTACCGCGTTTTTTTTATTCTTAAAGTCAATACCCTATATATAATTTCCTTACATCTTTTATTCAATAGTAAATTAAAATAAGTGCAGTTCAACAAAGACATTCCCGTATCTATAAGCAAACTAGTGTAAACATACGGTATAAAAGAAATAAAGAAATAACCACACATACAAAGAAACTAGAGAAAATCAATCCATGCACTTTGAGTAACCTGATACATTGAGAAACTGCGGTTCAACTTCTCCTCCCTCGGTATCTTGATTCAAAACGGAACAAAAGGTCTCTATTTTTTTCATAAAAACACTGTATCGTACAGTAGTCCCTCTAATACCCTACAAAATGTCTACATCCGCTCCTCGATTGTCATTTTTTTCAGTGAACCAGGCCAATAAATAAAGATACCTTTCACATTTAGAAACACAGATCGTCAACTATCAACGAAGCCATGAGCAGATTGTCAAATGTTTATTATCGTCAAGGCCTACTCTTTTAAAGATTAGTGTCTAGTCCTATTGTCGGTTAGGGGTAGCGTAGCGGTATAATGGCGGATTAAAGTTTTGATATAAACATAATCGCTTTATTTTATAAATGAATAAAGATATAGCGTGTAACAATGGGGTGAAAATGGTTGGATGGATAGTGTAACATCTGCGTGATTGTCGGACGCCATTTTAGGTGTGAGTTTAGGATAAAGAGAGGGTGGTTTATTATTGTTAATGGGGTAATAAATGAATTAATTTGTTAAATTCGATACGTATAATGCAAGACTTTCTAGTTTATTTGATTCCATCACTCTTACACTACAATACTATACCCATAAACTAAAAAACAGTTGCTTGGAGAGTGCAAAGCATGGCTAACTTTAACGTTTATTACAACAGGCAGCCATTGTTCTAAAAACCAAAGTCGTGCACTCTGCGGAACGTAGCAAGCGCGGCCTGCAGGTTATTTATTTAATTAAAAAGAAACAAAAGAACGATTCACGTGCAGCAATAAAACAAATGAATTGCTCGCCGCGCGATTAATAATCTAGGCTTGCCACGATTTGTCTGAATTGTCTGCCCGTGTCATGGCTTGCCATGGATGACCGAACAAAATTAGATGGATGCTCGATTGTTTTTTTTTTTTCGTTTTAATTTTAGCCGGAGATGTCAAAATATTCAATTGGATGATCTATTTAAAAAAAAGCAATTATTTATTATGGCACTAAGATCTAAAATGATCTACCGCAAATCGCAATCAAAACAACTCACGTTCAATGATATGATGGTCGATACAAATATTTCCGTAAAATGCATTTTAAAAAGAATCACAAACGGCTTTATCGAACTTCTGATCTTTCGAGAAACAGACAGGTTTGTCCTTTTCAGATACGCTTTAAAAATGTAGTCTTTTTTGCTTGTAAATATCTTCTTGAAGTTATTTATTCCCTTTATAAGATTTTTACACTGGAAGAACTATTTTTTTATATTGGGTTTTAGACGAATGTTTTTCTTACACATTAGGCATTCCGGTTACATGTAATGCCTTAAACTTGCCCTTTTGTGGAGAACAGGCGCGGATCCAAGGGGGGGCGGTATGGGCGATCCCCCCCCCCCCAAGAGCCTTGAGTTCAGAGAAATATATCCGATTTTGCCTCTCATACTATAGTTTATTCAGGAATTAGAGAGAGTAATAAATCATTTTTTACCCTTTTTTTTCTTCGGAAACTACCTATGTTCTTTAGTCCGATGTCTTTGGCAAAATATGTTAGACACATTTATTTTTCATATGAATGGGTTAGAAATTTTATAATCAAAAATACCGGTCTACAATAATGGACTATTTGGGTTGGATAACAAGACATATTTGGATGTGTGAAGTGTTAAAAAGGATTTTAATCCTTGTCATAGACGTCAGAAGGAGGTTTATTTTAACACTAAGTATTTATGGCATAGAATATTATTTCGATAATAAACTTAAAATAAAAAGGTTTTATAATATTATTTTATTTCTTATGATTTCTTAATAATTCACATACATCAGAAAATATAGATAATTTTTACATATTTAACACAAATCATAATTGTATTTTTATTATTTTAAATTTTGGCATAGAAACCGTTTTAGTCACATTCAGATTAAAACGTAGCTTTTTCTCTAAAAAATTCTAAGTTATAATTTAAATACTTACAAAATATCTATTGTTAAAAATACAAGAAGTTAAACATATTTAAAAAAATAAATTCGTCCAAAATTTTTTGGGGCTAACGGTCATTTTATTATTAATTAAAAACATGTTTAGGACATTTGACGTTTCAGTTCATTTATTTCATAAACCATCAGCAGAATTACAATTATACACTAAAAAATTTATATAATTTATATAATAAATTGTGTTTACGCTGGCAAACATTACGTATCTAATTCGTAATCAAAGTCAGTGAAGCTATCTTCACTCAAATGAATTATAATTGGTTTCTTTAACTCACCGGTCGAGTTTCCACATTTTCTTTTATTCTTTTATTCTATGGATTTTTCCCAACTCTCTGCAGTAACTTTATTCAAAAAAAATCTTTCAAAAGTTCAGTTAAATTACTAATTTTGTAAGTTGTATTATTTCTACCAACTCTATCTTTTACTTGAGAGAGATATTTCCTTCTCCAACGGACATTTTTCGGACGATCTATGAGAACAAATTTCCTATCTGGGGTTTTCCAGCAAAAATTAGGTTCTCTGAGCAATTTCCAGAATTCAGTTCTTTTAATTTCAGGAAAATCGCGATTCATTGATTTTAGTTAGAATTTTGTCGACGGTTGGGATCTGCTTCACATAATAAAATGTATGTACAACTCCTTTTATTGCAATTTATATCTCTTCTTCCAACCAGGTTTTCCGTCTGCCTGTGATCGAATGTGGCTTGGGAGTACTAACAATTCCAGTCGTTTTTTTCTCCTTTATTATTCGATACATAGTAGACTTTCCAACTTCTGTCATGTTGGAATACATCTCAATAGAGCTTTTAACATTATTATCTAGATATTGATACCTTAAGGCATCATAAACATTCATCGTAATAAGTTTTTCGTTGAGGAAAAAATGCCCTGGTTTAACGATTTTGGAATAAATATAGAGGTGGAAACCATATCTCACTAATCTCAAATAATATATAAAAACAAGCACCAACAAGATAAATCACTAAGAACACCCTATAAGATGTATTTTGCTCACTGACAGAAATTAACTTGAATTATCATAAATTTTATTGTTGCAGTTAATTTATAAAAGTTTATCATATTTAAATATAATTAGATTTACGGCAGTCCTCAGTTACCGGCGGTACTGGAGCAGGTACTTTGAAGGTTTCGGTAACAGTTTTATTACTCTCTCTAGTTCTTGAATAGAGTATAGGAATGTGTATGCTTGCGATCGCCCCTCCTCTTCCCAAGAGTTTTGAGTTCAGGAAAATAGGTGGGTATACTGCTGGCTATCCCCCCCCCCCGTTGACAGCTTTGAGTTTAGGAAAATAGACCGGTTTCTGCCTCTTATACTAGGAATGTGTATGCTGCTCGCATCCTCCCCCCCCCCTGTCGGCATCTTGCTTTTTCTTGTGATCGCCCCCCCCTCTCCAAGAGCTTCAAATCCAGAAAAATATACCCGACCCTGCCTTTTACACACGAAATGGGAAGTTGGTAGTGTCTGTACTTTTGTGATATCACCGCTCCCCCAAAGAGAGAAGCTGGATCCGCCCCTGTGTGACATAGTAGAGAAACGTTTTTAAAACAGATTGGAACATAGTCCTTGTGTCAAATATCAACTTGATATGATACAAACTGTCTGCAAGATATTATAAATTTAACAAAATTGAACTTTGTCAGGCTGTAAATTGAAAAAAATTCATTTTTCGACTTTGTGTTTTACAACTTATAGTTGGCAGATCATGTTTTTCATAAATTGATCGGCAATTATATAATTATTACATTTGTGTATGCAGGTATATCCTACGTTTCCGTAGCAAGGCGAACTTGTAAAATTGTATCAATTACCACAGAAACCATCAATACAGACCGCTTAAATACACTTTTTTTCCTTACATTGTAAAATCGTAGGCGTGTACCCATAGGCATTATACAAGTAGCCAGAGGTATCAAGTTACGGGTGAAATTCAAGCTCACCTGGCTTCTTGTGCATTTTACAAACCGTAACCCCAAGTTAACGTATTTCTTGAAGATTGAATTGAAAGATAACAAGCTGAACTGGCATTGCGTGGGAGACTTAACATTTAATTTAGGTGCAATTCTTGATAAAGTGATTTTAATAAATGAAACGTTGAGGTCGAAAAGTCCCTTATTTCTAGTAGTTAGTGACAGTTATTTAAACATTTTAGTTTTTTTGTAAAGTTGTTTTGAAATAGCTAATTGTGTAAATTTTTAAACAATCAAAATTTCAGTAAGAAATAAAGAAATCTGTCTGCCGTATTTAAATAGTTTGTTATATATGTAATTCTCCTTTCAGGCAGAGAATATGAAAAATATAAGTACAAACAGTTTATTTCCTGCAAATATCGCTCTGGTCCTCTCTCCATACGCGTTTCGATCACCTCATGATCTCGTCAGTGGAGCTGTATCGGACCGAGAGCAACATTACCAGGAAATAACTGATATATGAACCATAAATTTCAAGGTATGTCGGCAGGATATTACACCTGCCGTCTACCAACTTCAATGTCAGACTGAAAAATATCGCCATCCTACTATCGTTTAATTTTTAATAAATCCTCTGACACAACCCACATCTTGCTCTTTATGAGACCCTAGAATGGTTGTGTCATTAGCAAAAATTGTGAAACGACCTTTTATGTCAAGTGATGCAAGGTCATTTATATAAAGAAAAAATAGGGGTAAGTACGGGACCTTGTGGAACCCCATGGCTAACCCGACATGCATCAGATAGAACAACCATCGACTCAACATGAACTTACTGAATAATACCCCATGATTCACACAATCAAACGCTTTGGAGAAACTGCAAAACACTGCAGCAGCAACATTCTTCACATTTAGACTCAAATAAAGGTCCTCCAGGAAGGAAAATATTGTATTATTCGTGCTTGCTCCCTCTTGAAAACCAAAACTGACCTGACTGGTAAAAATGAGCTGGGTCTGTAATCAGCTGGATCATTCAGTTCGTTTCCCTTAAACAGAGGGTTTACAATGGAAAGTTGCGGTTCGTAATGCTTGGAAAAAAACGTCAATTATTTTATCAAAGTTGATTTCTTTTGCGCATTTATTTGCTATGCTGACAATCGCCAGACTACTTAAACGTTCCTGATAAACACTGTTTCTTAAAAAATTCTTTATTAGATTCAGTTTTGAAAATGATCGCTCAGCAGGAGAGGAAGCTACAGGAAAAATTAAAAATACTAATAGTGCGGTACACACATTGGGAAAATTTGATGAGCTAGTGTGATTTTTGCAAAACATAAAATCTACCATAACTCTTTTAAATTTTCTCGAAAAGCTGAGTGAAAAATATCGGTGGCAAAATTATCGGATAAGGCATCATAGCATTTATTTCGCAATATTTCAGTCTGCTTGTGTAACTCAGTATCAGTAGTGCTGGTTAAAAATGAAGGATCAAAGAATTTAAATCTATCAACAACATTTTCGAAACCAGAGAGTCGATTTTTTAACTGATATGACGGAATATCCAAAATATTATTATATGTAACTTTTTTGAATTCTGCTGTGAATTTTGTGTCAGAGACAAGGTCGTTAAAAATTTTTTGGAATTTTTTTGTCGCTTTTCATGAAAAAGCTTTAATACCACAATCTGCTACTAAATCCGATGCTTCACATCAAATTTCATCGTATCTGTGACGCAGTTTACAAAATTTTTCGTAAGTATTTTTAACTAAATTGGAAGCCTGCACAATATTAGACTTTTTACTTTGAAGAACTACTCTGGAATTTATTGTAAGGCGCTAGTGAGGATTAACTAGAGCGAGCAGAGCAGAGTTGAAGGCTAGAGGCGGCACCAGCAAGCAAAATGCCAAGCTAGCCCCTATGTCGAAGAGTAGGGGTGGGTATTTTTAAAAAGCGCCACTGAATTTTGGCCGGGTAAACTCAGAAATTCCCCCACGTTGTTGCTTGGGCTTAGCGTTCAACTCAGCTCTCAAATCCCTGCACAAAATATTCAAAATAAAGACGTTGCGGGTCAAAAATACTAATACTACTCTTTACTGAAAATGATGTTCTGAAGTGTGCACTGTTGATATCCTTAAGGGTAGTTCTAGGCTTTCTTGTGCCCAGAGGGTGGATCTGGACTGTTTTTCGACCCAGAGTGTGGATATGGGTATTCTACTACCCTGAGGGTAGATATGGGTATTCTACTACCCAGAGGGTGGACCCCGATTTTCTGGAGTCAGACTAATTCCTGATAATAATGCTAAGAGACCGCGAAATCCCGTTTCCAGGTTGTACTTCGATAACTAACCAAAACGCTAAACTGTCCAGACAATAGTAAAATCACAATTTCGTTATCGAGGTACACAAAACGAAATTCCCCATCCAAATTTGGCAGGATGGCGGCAATAAAACGGGATGGAAATTCCTTGATTCTTAATTGCAATAATTCATAGGAAGAAGTAGGATTGACCGGTAAAATCTCGCCATTTAATACAAAGCCTGAAGGCTGCGCTCTTCGAGCTTCTTTTTCCCTCAACATAGGACGCGAGAGAAAAGGGATCTTAAACAAATAGCAATTCGATAAAAGAAACGACAGCTCAAAATAGTGGGCTTAAACAACATTGCTAACTAATAAGTCGTTGACATTTCCGACTCAAAATCAAATAGGACTTCAATGTTTATCCCTAAAATAAGAAATAAGAATTTTCCCTCCGACATTAGCAACACGGTATTAGTTACTCACCCAAATTTCCTCCCAACAATTACCACAGAAATAGCAACCGTACATGCAACGTCTTAAAAGAATGCAAATTTGCTTAAACGTCAGCTGGAAAGGTCACATAACCTCAACAAAAAGGTAAACAAACCCTTGAAAATACCGGTAAACTGTAACTAAAATAGATAAATGTAACAAATGTAACAATTTCATTTGAAATAATCGACACAAAAAATGATATCTAATAGAAAAAAAGGAAAATGACAATATCCTACTTAAATATAAACAATCTAAAACAGTGACGAAGAGTTGCCGACCTAAAAATTCAAGTTAGGAATAGGTTTTAATTAGGGCTGTATTTGTTATAGGCAAATTACTGAAAGATAAAGAAAATAATTAAGTTGGGAAGAAAATTTGCAAGCGAGTGAAATTTGGAATGGCTCGAAAAGCAATAGGACCCAAAAATGCAACGAATATTAGGCTGTTATAAGAAGGAGAAATGAGAAATGCTTAATGACAATGATATAGTGCTACCCAAAACGTGAATATTAGCAAAAAGAAGGTAAAATTCACCGAATTAACCATAGTAAATTTAAGATAAAATCTTAACCATGACAACTATGAAGAATGAAGAATTTTGGAAAACAATCCAATAAGAAAAAAAAAATCAAAATTTTCTCCCCTCACAAACGATTCTTTACATTCAATTACATTAATATCATTTTCATGAAAAATAATAATAGCGCAAAACAACACTCAACTGTATATAATATGTATATTCTAGCTTAGAATCGGATCTATTTTCCTGAACTCACAATTCTTGGGAGGGGGAGGGGTAGCGATCGCAAGAAAAAACAAGCTGTCGACGAGGGGGAAGATGCCAGCAGCATATACATTCCTAGAATAAGAGGCAGAACTGGGTCTATTTTCCTAAAATCAAGCTCTGGGGGAAGGGCGACCGACTTGGATCCGCGCATGATTCCTACCACCACGATAGCTACGTCAATGAGTAACTCATCATTTTTATACCCAATCAAAGACTAAGAAAACTACGAAAAATACTTTGTTTTGTACCAAGGTGCCTGCTTCTACCCTATTACAAGAATACGAATATTTGATCTTTAACCTTGAGAGAAAACTAACATTTATTTACACCTTCTTCGGGTAACCCAAGAAGCTAAAATACTACTCAATACGTAACACCACCGAAAAAAAACCTAATCATTGATTTGTTTATTAAGGAATCTCAGTAATCTTATACGTTTGTATACAAGAAAACATTAGTGTCATTTCAGTCTAGACCACCTATAGATAGACATCTCTGTTGTCTGTTGTCTCTTTTTATAGGGATATCCGATGTCGGCTGAATATTTTATTTTAGAGAAGGTTGTCCACCAACGCGAGATAATGATTTATAATTTATTAATTATTAATAGGTACATATAAGAATAATAATGGAGAGATATTGCAACGTCGCAGTCACAGTCCAAGGAAACCTATCCTATAAGATCCAGTTTTAAATTAATTATCACTTTATAGTTGTAAATTTTTTCTTAATTTTCCTCACTACTTAGGTAATATTATGTAAAGACAAAAAATCTAGATTATATCATTCTGATACGTTTGGTTTTTATTTTGTCTTGATATCTTTAAAATTAACAGAATTAGATACATTTGCGCCAAAAATTTTTTTTAGCCCAAAACGGATCCAAAGCCAATTAAACAAAAAAAAATTTGCTCTAGCGTTTTGTGCAGACTCTTTAGAGATACCCTGTATAAAAATTATGTATCTTGTAGCATTTAAATTTACCAGTTTGCATCAATGCTACATGTTTTTAGTAATATGACATAATTTGTATATTTTTACCTGATTAAATTTAATTATTTATCCTGTAATTTAAAATAGTAAACATGGAATTTGTTTTTTTGGTTCACAACTCTTTTGGTCTTGTAACTTATCACTCTTTCTTCTTAACAGAGTTTGTAAATTGCTGTAGTTGCACATTATTTGGTTTGAATTTAAAAATCGTAAAGTATTTTATTTTTAATAAATTCTCATTTGTTTACATTCTATTTCAGTATTAAAAATATATGGTTATAGTCGGTAATATAGTTCAGTTAGCATTTGTTGTGGATGTATACCCGATTCGTTGACACGAGCACAGCATATAGTGACCGATCATTTAAGGTTGAGTATACAGTATGGAATTTGTAGCGATTTTTTTGAACTTTGTTTTAATCATGATTAGTAACTTTGGACTGTTTGATCATAATTTTCTTTTTGATAATTTTCCATGGCTTGCCAATATTTGATGTATTACTTGGTAATCAGTGTAAGTTCGGAACTAGGTTGGAGTGCTCCGGGTTGAGAATAAGGTTGGCAAAAGTAACTACAAATATCCCTAAGATTTGTCACGTCTGGTTGCAAGAGAGATTCTCACTTTCGTTCCCTTTACTGTTAAACCGTCGAAGGCAGTAGACCAATCCTGCCATTAGCTTTGAAAGGGCAGACGGCCAAGTGTTTTTTTTTTAAAGTCCACTAATCAATGAGGTAAGATTTTGCCCCTTATCTTTACGAACATGTGGTAAAAATAACATTTTATTTCAGGGCTAACTGAAGCAAGTCTTTTTCATCTTTGGTTTCATCTCATTTCTTTTACTGTGATTTCCATTTTGATATTGCTGTTAAGGCTTTCTAATGGTTCCGGCCCTAGTTTTCCTGCCCGTGTTATCACGACGATTTTAACCCTTACCCTGCATTTGGTTTGTGAGTTGGAATTGGCCCCGTGAAGCTCCCATTCATCCACAACAACAACAACAGGAATCCTAGCAACAGCGCTGGATCAAATAAATAGAAGTGAGAGGTACCATAGCATAGACCAGGTAGGAGAAAACTTTAATTTAGAGAATTGGAGCTCTACATCAATTTTTTACATGCAAATAAAACAATATAAATATATTTTCATTTGACATAATAACATGTAAGAACTTTTTGATAACTTTCTTTATAAAACTTACTTTATTGACAATTAAAGGTTCTAGAACGTTTGCGGCCAAATTTTATATAACCTTTAAAAACGAGGTAACAACAATAGTTATCAAGAAAGAGTATAAAAAAATTGTAGGTACCATTCTGATTTATGCGCATAATAATTTTTTGGAATAAAATGGAATTGTTATTTTGTTTTAATTAAGTCGTTTCATTATGGAGCTATATACCAGCAGTCAATAAATTAAAATCAGTCCTCATACCTAAGTGTTTTCCTGTTTAATCACTAGGTAAGTAACACAGATAATGTAAAACAGGTGGCGCCTATTGGGTAATCAAAGCAGAGCACAACTATCTCTAAAAGAGATACGAACCTAGCCTCCGACATATTGAGCTGCCGTACGCATCCGTTGCCGTACCCTGAGGAGACGCTGCAATCTCATCAAGAAGTTGAACTTTAAATAGAGGAAAAACATTGATTTAATAGATTTTTAAATCCATTGGAATAATAATATATTAAATCCATTGGAATAATAATATAATAAGCTAAAACACGAACTTGTTATACCTCTCCATTATTACTAAACACCGAAAACCAATAAATATAGTATTTTTACCGTTTTACGAGCATTTTTCATAAAGTCCTTCAGCAATTTATACGCTCAAAGCAATTGGCCTTTAGCAGGCAAACAGCCATTTCAAAGTGTCATTAATTTACTTTCGAAGCATATTACAGATCTCTTATATAGTCTCTCCTTTCAGTTCCATATTATTTATTTACTTATTTATTTATTTCTGTTGATGAAAGAGCAATAAAAAAATTCCTAGCAGCGATAAACGTTCGCAGTAAATAAATTTACATTTTCTGTATGTACACTGAAATAACAAATAAATATTGTTTTGTATTTAATTAATTAAAATAAATAAAGTCAAATAGAAATTGATTCGATTGAAAAAAATACAGGTCACTCCCAGTTTGCGTGACAAGGTTCCTTGGGTAATTTTTACGATTGTTTTCTTCATTTTTATATACAATGTACAGCATATCCCATTAAGACTATCGAGTCTGTATCTCGGGAAATATTGGTCATTGAGCTTTGGGAAAAAAATATGGTTAAGTAAAGTATCCAAAATGGATTAAGGTAAAATATTTTATGCAGGGTTATTAACCCTATACGGCACATAATATTGCTGCCAAAAAGTTTTACTTTTAGAATATATAACGGTCTAATATAGTTACTTTTTTAAATTATTTTCATATTATACAGGATCTCCCAAAAGCTCTGAAAGTATCAAGTTGTGTTTTTTAAATGGAACCCGCTATATATTATTGCATTTTTGGATTTTGCGATCAAAATAAGTGCCTATTTTAATGAGGTTTATAGTACATAAACCTTAAGGGTTTTTAAATAATTTGAATTTTGACAAAATCTAACCTAATTTTTATGTTTCAAATACTTTTAGTATTTTAGTTATGTACTCGAAATTTATAGTGAAGCGTAACAATAAATCATATTTTATATCCTGATTATAATAAACTTGCTATATTATACAGGGTGTTCAAAAATTAAATCTAATCAAATAAGAACTTTAAGTGGTTATAACTTGATTAATTTAAATAGAACGCTATACTTTTTAACTTACCAGAAAATGTACCTTTTAAATACCTATCGAATGGTATAAAAGTGTTCTATAGCTAAGTCTTCGCGTTTTTACAGAATACGCCAAATAATTGTTTTCTGCACCATTTTGTGTTTTTTGAATAGATGTTCTAATGTATCTAGTTACCTATGGCATTTAGAAATGACACGTCATTTACAACTATAAGAATAATAATCAGGAATATCTTTACAAATGTTCAGAAACTCGAAACGCGATTTATAGTCGTCAAACACGCTATAACACATTGAGGATAGCACAAAACAGTATATTTATAGTCACTGCTACCTCTTAAGGTTAAGGTACTATAAACCTCATTGTATGTTGTCTACCAAATACCCTGCAAGGATTGTCCATCGAATTATATCGTCCAAACTAGTCAGTATCTGCAAAATCGTCTAAATGGACATAAATATGACAAAAAAAAATATTACAGCCCTAAAAAACACGAAATGAAACACAAGTACACTTTTGATTATGAAAATACAAAAATCTTGAAAACTGAAACCAACAAAGGAAAACGAGAATTTTATGAAATGATGGCAATAAAAAAGTTTCTAATGCCGTAAACTATAAAACAAATATTAATAATCTAAATCAAATTTATTTCAACATATTAAAATAAGGGACTTTCTAAAATAAATAAAACAATGAATAAAAATAATTCTCCGCAAGGCAGTTATAAGGTTAAAAATGTAGTGTCCATTTTTCTAGCTGGACTTTTAAAAATACTATTGAAAAGTTAATATACAAGAGAGTTCATTCATTCATTCATATCAGCCCGTTTTCATCCACTCCTGAATGTAGGCCTCTTCCATATTTTTCCATTTCTGTCGGTCCGTAGCGATCCCCATCCAGTTTTTTCCGGCAATTTTCTGGATGTCGTCACACCATCTCTTTTGGGGCCTGCCAACACTTCTCTTGTTCTCTCTTGGCCGCCATGCTGTTATCTTGTATGTCCATCTGTCTATGTCATGCCTTGCGATATGTCCAGCCCATCTCCATTTTAGCTGCGCTACTCGTTTGCTCACATCTGTTATTTTCGTTCTTCTTCTGATTTCTTCATTTGGAACTCTATCTCGTAAACTAATTCCCAGCATAGCCCTTTCCATTGCTCGTTGTGTAACCCGAAGCTTATCAATGGCTTTACATGTTAGGGAGGTTGTTTCAATGCCATACGTAAGAACTGGCAGGATGCACGACTCGTAGACTTTTCTTTTCAGACTTATGGGGGTGTTACTGGATTTAAGAATGAATCCGAGTTTGCCAAAAGCTGCCCAGCTGAGACTTATTCTTCTAGGAATTTCAGCCGATTGGTTTTCCTTCCCTATTTGTATTTTATGACCTAGATATATGTACTCTCTTACGTTTTCTATTATTTTATCTTCAACTTTAATTTGTATTTGTTCTAGACTCATTATTTTTGTTTTTGACAAGTTCATTTTGAGTCCTATCCTAGCTGATGCTTGATGAAGTTCTTGTATCATACATTGGAGTTGTTCTGGTGAATCACTGATTATAACAATATCATCAGCAAATCTTAAGTGGTTTAGTCGTGTTCCGTCTATGTTAATTCCCTTGTCATGCCAGTCCAAGCCCTTAAATACATCTTCAAGTTCCAACGTGAACAATTTTGGAGAGATTGTGTCCCCCTGACGTACGCCTCTTTTTATAGGTGTCCTCGAGGTTTTTATATCCTCGTCTATTGTAACTTGCATGTAAGCGTTTTCATATATATGCTGAATTAGAGCAGAGTATCTTGAATTAATCCGAGCATTGTCCAGTGCTTTGAGAACTGCCCATGATTCGATAGAATCGAACGCCTTCTGGTAATCAACGAAAGCCAAATGCAGAGGTATATTATATTCCGTGGTTTTTTCGATAAGCGTGTGTACTGTCTGTAAATGGTCTATTGTACTGAAGTTCCTGCGAAATCCGGCTTGTTCTAAAGGTTGGTATGCGTCCAACTTTGGCGTCAATCTGTTAGTTATTATTTTTGTAAGAAGTTTGTATAAGTGGGACAGTAAGCTAATTGGCCGATAATTTTCTATGTTATTTCTATACAAGAGAGTGTGTGATTATAATTAGATTGCGATGTAATGAAGATTTATTTAAAACAAAAATCTCTGTTCTTAATGGTAAGTTTTTAACCCGTTATTCCGTATATAATAATATTAAAAATGGACATTGTTGTAGAATCCGCCGAAAACTTCAGTTGAAAAACATTCGAAACGTCCTGAACTATAAAATATATATATATATATATATATATATATATATATATATATATATATATATATATATATATATATATATATATATACTAAGTATGACTACTTTATATATGTAGTTTCAATTATAAAAATGAACCATATTCCCAAGAAAATAACCAACTAAAAACATATTTAATGGTTCAAGAAAAATTAATTCCTATGTTATATATATATATATATATATATATATATATATATATATATATAGAAAGAGAGAGAGAGAGAGAGACCTTTATCGGCTACGAAAACACACTAGGGTCCTAGACTAAAGACAGACACACAACGAAATTTCATAAAGAACTAAAAACGCCAATTACTACTACGAAACCCAAACATAATGAGTATCCAACACATTTTTAACAAATTTTTTAAACGTTAATATCCCAGAGGTCATTATATTTACATACGGAACATGTACAAATTTATTTTTATTAGAATCAAAAATACCATTAGAATCTAAATACTGTCAAGCATAACTGCTAAAAAACACTACTAAATTAAATAACATTTTCTTCTCCGCATTAAATATTAAAAATAGCCATCTTTTCTTTAACGTGATGTATTCAAATCAACTGACTTGAATCGTTTTCAAATCAGTTAAAATTCCTGGATCATCTGGCGTGTATTTAAATAGTTTGTAAACTGACAGCTGCCAATCTTCTTTAGGCAATAAGCAATAACCGAACTGAAATTTGATCTAAACCAATATTATTTTAAATTGTATGCCTCAGATCGTTTTACTTTTTTATTTTTCTTAGTAAAATTGTGTTTATTAAGAATCTACAGCTGCAACTCGAATTGTTAAATTAAGAATTTGTTTATTTGTTATCATTTGATTTTAGATTATACTCTTCTAAGTTATGTTAAAGACCCTTAAATATTGCGAAAAATTTGGAATATTAACAGCTATCCGTCGTGGCTTCACCCTCGAAAATTTTAAGAAAGAAGGCCAATGATATCTTATTGATTCCCACTTTTACGTGTCTTTTCGTGCATACATTCCAAGGAAATATATCTTACTTTAATAGCCTCAGGACAAATAAATCAGATATAGCTAATTACCTCAAGCAATTTATCGATAATGCAATAAAATTAAAGTAATCCATTGTAGAATAAATATTTTAAAGGCCATTAATGAACGATAATAATGTATTTTGAATCATGAAAATCGGATCATTCTAGTGTGTATGTGAACTAATTAAAAACATGCTAATATAGTTTGATTGTTTTTGTCAATTAAGCTGCCCTTCAAATATAAGCTTTATGAAGAATTCTTTAGTATTTTATCAAATGAATAGGCAATTAAGCAAAAATAATCCCATTAGCGTCATTCGAAATTCATTATAGTCATTAATTAATTCACTTTTCAAATATTCACTTCATTATACATTATAATATTTTTTCAGATGACTTAAAAATCGCACAAATAAAGAACTACATCTGATCAATCAAAGTACACTCGAAATAGCTGATATTTTTGTGCTCAGCTACATAAGGAAAGAGAAAGGAAGAGGAGGGGGGATAGTGGAGAACAGTCTTGGGAGACTAACACTTTAACCCATAATGATTAATTAATTTTTGACGCTATTATTTTACATCATTTATCAAAAAAAAAAAATGCTGGGAGTTCGATCGAGAGCTTCATCAGATGTTCATAGACTTTAAACAGGCTTTCGAAAGAGTATGCCGGATGAGACTGTGGACGGCGATGCAAGAACTTGGCTTTCCTAAAAAACTAGTCAACTTGATACGAATGAGTATGGAAGGACTGCGATGTAAGGTAAAGTTGGGCAACAGTACGCGGAGACATTTGAGATTAACAATGGACTGAAGCAGGGAGATGCACTCTCACCACAACTCTTCAACGTAGCTTTAGAACACATAATCAGAAATGCAAGAATTGATACACCGACTTCCATATTCCATCGAGAAGGACCAAACTTACTGCTGGCATTTGCAGACGATGTAGATCTAATAGAAAACACACGAATAAAAATGAAGGAAACTTTTATCAGGTTCGAGAAGGAAGCAGAGAAGATGGGGCTACAAATAAATGAAAACAAAACTAAATATATGTACACGAGCCGCAATATTCGAAACAGAGACAGAATTGGACAGAACATCACCATCGACGACTACAACTTTGAGCGCGTCAGAGAATTTAAGTATCTTGGAACAACAATAACTGAAGATAATAACGGATCACAAGAAATAAATAATAGGATCCAAGCTGTGAACAGATGTAGCTACGCCCTTCGAGACCTGGTAAAATCGAAACAACTAACAAGACGAACAAAGATAAATCTATATAAAACAGTTATAAGACCAGTAGTGATGTACGGCAGCGAAACTTGGACAATAACAAAGGCAAACGAAGAGCGACTGCGAGTTTGGGAGAGAAAAATCCTAAGGAAAATCTTTGGCCCGTTACTGGATGGGGCAACGGGATAATATAGAATAAGAACAAACAAAGAGTTAGAAGAGTTATAAGCAGACGCCAACATAGTAAAAGAAATAAAGTCTAGAAGACTCCAGTGGACGGGCCACCTTATAAGACACTCTAACGAAAGAATAGTGAGACTGGTGTGGGAAGAAACCCCAACTGGAAAAAGACCATTTGGACGACCCCGGCTCCAGTGGCGGGATAATATAGCAGGAGACCTTAAAGCTATGGATGTAGAGAACTGGATGGAGCTAGCAAAGAACAGAAACGAATGGAGGCATATTGTCAAGTCGGCTAAAACCCACACGGGGTTGTAACGCCACGGAGTAAGTAAGTAAGTAATTTATCATATCATTGTGAAATAGATTTTGTACTGTTTTCAACAAATTGTCCCCAAATGCAAATTACGTTTGAAGAGACGTTATCGCATGTTGAATATTCAGATTTACCATTTAGAAATATATAAGAATCAGTTATTTCGGATGGATGTTGTTTACGTCGATTTCAGTAAGGCATTCGACAAGATTAGCCATAATATTTTGATTACTCGCCTGACCCATGTCGTTGATGATTATGTGTTCAACAAGTCACAGTACCTATTACTTCAAGGATTATGCTCTTAATAGGTTAAACTTAGGTAATGGAATTTTAAGTCCGAGATAAGCAAATTCAAAATAGGTCTTTATGATTTATCCCTTCTGTTCTGAAGAGTTCTGATGTTCTCTCTTTTCAATTTAAATGTTCCTCAAGAAAAAAATTCGTTCGAGTAAATTGATTTATATCCCATTTAGGAAAACCGATTATTCATAAAACTCTCCATTGCGTAAAACTACCAATAGTGCCAATTCATACGGTAAAGTCATAGAGATGTTCTAAGTTAAGAAAAGGTAACTTTTTGTCTTCTTAAAAAGAAATTATATAGAAACAGTGCATGGTTTTATACTTGATGACGAAAAGGGATATAACCCATTCGTAACATCATATAACCAAATGCAAATAATGACAATACAAGTCCATTACCAAATGTTTACATTTAATATTTTTTTTTGAAAATATATTCTGATATGTTACCGAAATATGGAGTTTTGAAATCAAAAAGATTAACACAGTATACAAATATTTCTGATTTTAATTAATTATTACTTTAGAAGAGTCTAAAAACTCTTTTTAAAATCAACTATCAATAGTAAAACGATCAACCAGGTTTTAAAAATATTTAACATGATCGTCATTCTTTTCTTTTTCAGCAAAATATTTCCATAGAAAATTACAGACTGGTTTTTATATTTTGGTAAGTAATAGAAGTATAAAAAATTACCTTTTTCATTAAACATATTTGTTAAAACTTATGTATGCCATACTTTCCAAGATTGTACATTATTTATAATCTGCATATTAAAGAATAATTAATATTTACATTATTTTCTCATATATAATGCACCAATATAAAATTATTTTCAGACAATACCATATTCAAGACAAAATTAACCAACTAGCTCTAATTTCCATGGCAACTAGTTCGGGTTTAAGAGTTATATTTTTTTTAGCGAATTTAGCTGTAAACCTTTCTACTGAATTTGACTGTACAATTTTATCGATAGAGTATATTAAATTCTAACTATGCCTATAAAATTAAAATTTCTGAACGTTAAAGCATTGGTTGAAAATAACTATGTCAATATTGTCCAATTTAGCATTCAATTAATTCTCCGTTCAGACAACACATCAAACTTTATAATACCACCTATCAAAATCAGCGATAACCGAGGGATAACACAGGGTTAGATCTTACAGGGGGTTTCTAGGACAACGCTGCCCCCTTCCCTCCGTGATGAGCATCCTTACACAATCGCGACATTCATCGGTGCGACGGCTTGGCCGCCATTTTGGCTGCTGCCTGACGGAGACATGTGACGATCGATGCGTTTAGGGGTCGTCGGAACGACCAGGATTAAGGGAGAGATGTACAGCGGCGGGGAGCAAGGAGGTTAATCGGAAAATATCATAGATTATTTGCAACTTCGTTTCAACTTTCAATAATCAAAAATTCAATCTGATTTATAAGGCACATATATATATATATATATATATATATATATATATATATATATATATATATATATATATATATATATATATTATGTCGGATATTCTGACAGATATGATATGTAATCGGAGGTTTTCGGGTGTCCCGTGTATGTGCTGAGTTCCTCTCAGGACTATAAGGCAGCTGACGTTCTGGTGAAATCTCATTCACCATTTTCAAAGCTCGCTGTACGGCGTCTACAAGAGTTCGCTCTTTATAAACATTTTTTTGACGTTTCAATTCATAAATCTTCAATAGAAGTGTTCTGTAGTTAATAAGGACACATTTGTTTTTGTATATCTCCAACTATTGCAAAGTATTTTTTTCAAAATAAGTGTAGAACAAAAAATTATTAAATTTAATAATAAAATTGTATTCCTATTAATTCCAGAATAATTCTGATGAAGGTTTATGGACCGAAATGTCAAAAAATATATAGAAAATAAAATAAAATATATTTAAAAAAAACACATGTATATATAATTTATTAAATAAAAAGGACTTAACTACCAAGAACTCAAAAAAATTGAGGATGTATATATATATATATATATATATATATATATATATATATATATATATATAAACAGAAAAAAATAAATCTTTGGCATAGCGGACCTGAAATGTGCCAAAGATTTTATTTTTTCTGTTTTTATATTACACGGACAAGAACTTTATTTATTTATTTTCTACTTATTTGGCTTAAAAACACACTAAACGGTGCTCTCATAGGAGGATCGTTTGGTGCGACACGTGGCTTTCGTTGCCAATCTAGCAGCAAGCCTAGTTGCTTTGTATCGAATAATGCGACCCCTATCCTTTGGGCAGCGCGTTTTGTGTATTCGATTTTACAGATTTCTATTTTTATTCACCGTCGCGCCATCACATGGCGGTTTTTACAAGTTTTGTCAATCTGTGTAGTTCTTGTGTTATCGAGTGAACCATCGAGATGTCGCCTTTGTCGTGCTATTTGCTGTTTTTAATCATAAATTCAGTTTTATAGGATACAGAGGCAACTTTGAAGCATAGAACTAACGCTTTTAAAAACCCACAAATGAATCCCTATTTAAAATTCTAAACATATTTTTTGTAGGACACTTTCAACCGGATTCACTAACATGGCTGAAATTTAACACCGCCCTAAATTGACTGCTGAGGTCTTAAACTGACAAAAGCAACAGTAAGTCAAGTAAATTTTAAACCCTTAAAATAAAAGCATTAAACATTTTCTTTTGTTAGTGAACCGGCAAAAATGAAGAACTTTATTTATTTCGGGATATAACTATTTCTCTTAAATATTTCAAGGCGTTTTCGCAAGGTTCTTATCTTTAATATACCTATATAAGCGTTTATTTGTTGACATATCTAATATAATTTATGACAGTATCATAAGCAAAATAAAACTGGCCGACTAGAACATTTAAATTTCATGCCAACTAGATCTTAAATCTTCTTAGTGAATCTAACTGTTTATGTTTCAATGTTGATACAAACTGTCAATTTAACCAGTCTTCTCACAGGACAGTCATCAGTGTGAATGTGAAAATCTCTGTTAATACCGCATTTTTAAGGTTATGTTCAACGAGATCGCATACATATTTGTTAAATCAATTTGAAAATGACTAAAGAAGTGAGAAACCTCCAAACTTAACTAATCCTGATGTTTGCACGAACGTGAAACCAATGGTTTTTAGGATCAGAGTGACCAAAGTAAGAATATTAAAATACATTAGTTATATAAAGAAATAAATATATATATATATATATATATATATATATATATATATATATATGTAGATAAGTTTTTGTCCGTGTAATTTAAAATAAAATAGAATAAAATATTGGCGAAGCGGACGTGAAAATTTGTCAATCTACATGATTCTCGTATTAAAAAGTGCGGAGCACTCCAAAATATGGAATAACTCCGGGTCCGACAGATGGCGACAGCGCTGTTTCGTCCTAATATGGGACTCGTCAGGCCACCGCAGTCGGTACAAACCATCACCTCGCCTTTGCATCGTATAAGCCATACTTATAATCAAAATACGGCAAATAAGACGACAAAGGCGACATCTCGATGGTCCACTTGATAATACAAGAACCATACAGATTAACAAAATTTGTAAGAGAACCGTCATATGGTGGCGCGACGGTGAATTAAAACAGAAATATGTAAAATCGAGTACACGAAACGCGCTGCCCAAAAGATAGGGGTCGGATTTTTCGGTACTGGCAAGCAAGCATACCGCTATTTAAGCAGCCAAAGCCACGTGCCGCACTTTTTAATACGAGAATCATGTAGATTGACAAATTTTCACGTCCGCTTCGCCAATATTTTATTCTATTTTATTTTAAATTACACGGACAAAAACTTATCTACATATTTATTTACTTGTTTGGCTTTGAAACACGCTAAACGATGCTCTCATGGTGGGATCGTTTGGTGCGGCACGTGGCTTTGGCTGCTTAAATAGCGGTATGCTTGCTTGCCAGTACCGAAAAATGCGACCCCTATCTTTTGGGCAGCGCGTTTCGTGTACTCGATTTTACATATTTCTGTTTTAATTCACCGTCGCGCCACCATATGACGGTTCTCTTACAAACTTTGTTAATCTGTATGGTTCTTGTATTATCAAGTGGACCATCGAGATGTCGCCTTTGTCGTCTTATTTGCCGTATTTTGATTATAAGTATGGCTTATACGATGCAAAGGCGGGGTGATGGTTTGTACCGACTGCGGTGGCCTGACGAGTCCCACATTAGGACGAAACAGCGCTGTCGCCATCTGTCGGACCCGGAGTTATTCCATATTTTGGAGTGCTCCGCACTTTTTAATACGAGAATCATGTAGATTGACAAATTTTCACGTCCGCTTCTCCAATATTTTATTCTATTTTATATTATATATATATATATATATATATATATATATATATATATATATATATATATATATATATATATATATATATATATATATATATATATATAACCCCTTTGTGACGAGTTAATCATGAATTTGTAAATCCATACGCTGAGCATTGTCGCCTCCGTTTCCAGGGCCGCTACTAATTCAATACTGATTCATTTGTCTTCATCCAGTTTGTTGTCGCCGATGCTAATTTATTTTGCATTCATCGCTTGCTGGACTACGAATTAGGCATCCGGGCAACCGGGGGAAAACAATTGATTGTTTGGTAATTCGCGATTGTTTTTCTTTCTTTAACTGTTTGTGCATTTATTTGGTTTCAGTTGAATCGATAAACGTTTGTTATGTTTTCGAACGGGTTGGTCGGTATATGAAACTGTTGTAATTAGTTGTTTTGCTTTTTGGGTATTTTTTTTGAGGAAATATTATGACTCTTTCCAATTTATCCTGGAGTATTTTATTAGCTTTCGGTCGAGGCTTCTTGGTTCCCTTTTTGTGATAGCTTAAAAGAGCATATGAGAAAATTTGCTTTAAAATTCTCTCTAGATAATAATGAAACTTGCGAAACGATATACTACTGGTGAAAAATAGAGCAATAAGGTGCTTATTTTCTTCAAACATACCCCTATAGAATTAGCATTACGTCATAACTAGGTTTGAACGCTGAATAACGTAATAATATTTTTATTTATATCTGAAAAAGTGTTAATAAACAGTAAATATTTAATTTCTTGGTACACACATACCTATTTTATGTTATCCTTTTCTAATTGTAATATTTAAACGAATATCATATGATAATCGGTACGTCCATTCTGAATACATGAAAGTATGAATATATGGTTGCCTAAATTACTATTATTGTTATTTTCAATTTCTAAACAATATCTAACAATATTAACCAATAAAAATAAGTTTTTAAATCCTCTTTTTGTTAATATTAATTGCAAACTTCGCATTTATAGTAATTTCTAAGACTTAAAAACACTGAAAAGAGTAACGACAAGCAATTAAACCGATAGAAAAGATAAGTAAACATATTTATGTCTGTCAAACATAAGCCTCTCCCCCACCGACCATAAACATCCTGCAAACAAATCTATTGTTATTTAAATCTATAGGGTATGATCGACGCTTATCTTCCTTTGAATTAAAAGAAAGTATAAGGTTAGTAATCTTAGTAATATTACATTTTACATTATTTCCTTAAAGATAAATTAATCTATGTTTACCTGTGAACGTAACATATTTGAGAGAAAAGTTTGTATACCTATAGACTTGTTGAGATGTCAAAAAAAAAATAGAATTTATATTTGAGAAGATAAAGTAAGAAAAGTTCGTGTTAATAAGCCTAAATTTGTTTAATTCCTTAGGCCAAACCCGAATTATACACGGTGGCCATAGTTCCTAGGTGCTTTAGAAAAACAATAACTTGTGTTATACCTGATTTTTATTTCTTTTCTTTTCAGATTTAGAAACTGGAAACTTGGGAGTTCAGTCATGGAGAGGTTCACTATTCAGCAGAGAATTAAAGTTGTTGAACTGTATTTTCAAAGTCAACGGTCAATTATTGCGACTCGAAGAGCATATCGAAGACATTTTCAAGTGAGAAATACTACAGGTGAAGTGATTATACGCAACCAAATTACATGTTTCCGGCAACACGGTTCAGTGGCTGACTTGGCCCTTTTACAGAACAGAATATTCAACGCGTATAAGCAAGCGTTGAAGGAGAACAACTAGACGTCGTTCTAGTAAACTGGGGTTGACCCGAACAACTGTCCGGCATAATTTGAGGCATCTAGGGTTATTTTCATATATAATTCAACTCCGACAGTAGTTATATCAACAGGATTACCTACTACGACCTCAGTACGCTTTTTGTTTTTAACAACATTGTAGAGATGAACCTAATTTTCTGAACCGGTTGATTTTGAGCGGTGAAGCCCCGTTTTCACCTGAACGGTGTCGTAAATAAGCAAAACTGTAGGATTTGGGCAATGGAAAATCCAAGGTTTATTCATGAAAGACAATTACGTCCTATAAAAGATACCGTTTGGTGTGGAGTGACAGCTCAGGGCATCATCGGACCCTATTTCTTTGAAACAGAAGACAGAACTTCTTTGACCGTAAATAGTGAACGGTAGAGGGTCATGCTGGAAAATGTTGTTCGTCCAGCCTTAGAAAATAGACCAAAGATGTGGTTTAAGCAAGATGGAGTCACGTCTCATACCATCAGGCTAATAATGCAGCTTCTAACAGAATTGTTTGGTGAATGAATAGTTTTAAGACGGTCGGATAATCCAAATCCACCACGTTCGCCTGTCTTGATACCCCCTGACTTTTTTCTGTGGGGTTATTTAAAGGTGAGAGTTTACACCAATAAACCTAGAACCGGCAAACAGCTAAAAAACAACATTCCAGCGAAAATAAGGCTTTTAACGCAAGACATTTTCATTTCTGTCATGGAACATATGAGAGAAAGAGCCAGAATGTGTGAGGCTGAAAAGGGAAAGCATATGATAGATGTTGTCTTTCATCATTAATAAAGAAGAAACTCCATTAAGTGTAAGTTTATGCTAAATTCGTTTCAAAATAAAAAGTAATTGGCTTTTAAAATCACGTAGGAACTTATGGCCCAACTCGTATTTGTTATAATTTAGGGAAAAAAAATTTTTCCTAAATATTATGCCTTTTAGCAACCATAAAAGTAAATAAATAATAACTTTTTGCGATTTTTTGGAGCCCTTTTACCATAAATATTTTTTTTCCAGAAAGGGTGCTATTAATAATTTTTGGAATATTGACAGCGTCTTCTCTTATTTAGCCATCCGGCACATTTTTGGATGGTGTTGTTTTACTTATGTCGGATAGTGTCTAAATGAAGTTTCTGGTTAGATTTCTAACAGTTTTTCTCTTTAGTAGGTACATTTGTAACTCCCTGTTTCTTTGATATTTTTACCTAGAAGTTTGTTTGTATAAAAATATTTTCCGTCAAAATTGTTTATTGTTTAAATTTACAGTTAAGTATTTTAGCTTTAGGCAAACAAAAAATAAATTAAAAACCATCTAAATTGTATAAAAATTTTTGTTTTTCATCATCATTTCTTAAAATATTGGATAATAATTATGCCACAACACCTGGGGGCACTTCAAATAGAAACTTCATTTAAATTGCATAGAAACTGTTCTATTATGATAATGTTATTTAAAACGTTGGTATTTCTTAAATATGACACAATATTTAAATGCTAATGCATTTCAAAGAATATTAGCCAGATTTGGCTGGTTGACGTGTTCGAGCTGTTCGAATATTTCATCCTACAGGTGCGACTACTATGGCGATAGTTGAAGTATCCCATTTTCCTGGTGGTGCATGCCATGGGATAGTGGCGAATGACTAACCAAGATATCTCACTTTCATCAAAAGATATCGATAAAAAGATCTTGGGACTTTTATTTTTATCATTCTCCGAAACCTGTTATTATAAATCTTTAAAAACAAGGATTCACATTTACAAGAAAACGTATCATCCGATTTAATTTACCCTAAAAGTTTTGAAAAATGTTTCGATACTTAGTTGTTACCTGTTTAATACGGGTGTCCGTATAGGGCGTAACCTAAAATAACCTAAGGCTTTCGGTAGTCCGATTTTTAAGCCTGGTTTAAACGCTATCCATCCTTTTTAGGCCATTTCGCCAGGGGTCTATAATTAGTCAATTTATCTTCGGGAAAGGTATAATTAAAATCATTGAGGGTATAATTTTAAATGAGATATTTGTTTTATGAAATAGGTCAATACGTCATTTTTAAATGTCTAAGCTTTACAGGGATATCGTTATGTGCTTAGGTTCTTAGAATATGATGACCGTCTATTAGGATATTGCGAAAATTAACGCGATTTGAATCCTGCAAATTTGTATTATGGGGTTTTCGGTGATGCTCTCTCCAGATGAAGTAACAGCGATCTTGTGCGACTTTTGGAATAATCGGAAGTCGCACCAGATCGCTGTTACTTTATCTGGAGAAAGTATCACCGAAAACCCCATTATACAAATTTGCAGGATTCAAATCGCATTTCTTTCCGATATATCCCAATAGACGGTTACCGTGAAACACACTGTATATTATTTTTTATTGCCTCACCATGGTAATCGTATAGCATGATAATGGTAATGATAAATAATAAGGCTTTTTTTTCTCAGTTGTTGATTTACAAATTTTTAAAAATTGTTATTAACAATATATATATATTACGAGTATTTTACCCGTCGCGGCTTCGCCCGCAAAATATTTGTTTTATTGTATAAATGAATGGATTATAGATTATAGAAAAAGTTACGCTCTTATATTCAGGGCTTAATTATGTTTAGAATAATAAAAACAATTATTCGACTGAATTAGTTGAGTGCTATGTAATACCGTCCCCAAAATCATGTAATTTTACACATTTTTTTATCGTTTTCACCCTTTCTAATGAAGATATTGCAAAATCCTTTCTTATTGTTAACTTATACCCTATCAAGAATATGTGTGCGAAATTTCAAGTTAATATCTTTAACCGTTTAGACTGGACTGTACGTGGATTGATCAGTCACACAGTCAGCGCTTCTTATATATATATATATATATATATATATATATATATATATATATATATATATATATATATATATATGTCTGTATGGCGTTCACGGATTCCTTTGTGTGAGATGCAATAGCAGTGGATATATCCACATTATGCCGTGGTAGTGCTGAAATCACATTCGGCAAACGTACAACTCTATGCAACTCCTTGTTCCATCATATCCTTCCATCCTTCCCGTGGTAGGTTGCACAGTTTGCTACAGAACACAATTTATCCTATTCCACCACCATTGAGATGAACCAACTGTTGAAGAACCTATTCTTCTTATTTTAGACAACCATGAAAGTCAGATTAGCCTGGCTTGCTACCTGATTTGTCGCCAGAATGGAATAATACTGTTAACTCTTCAACCACATACGTCACATCGTATGCAACTACTGGACTTAACATATTTTGGACCGCTCAAAACTGCATACAACAAAGAATGTGACTTATACATGGCTTCAAATATAGGCCGAAAAATTACACAGTATGAAGTTGTCGAGTTTTTACTAAAGCTTTCAATCGAATCAGCAATATAGAAAAAGCTGCAAATGGTTTTCGAGCAGCTGATATTTGGCCATTAGATACAACAAAATTTGACGAACATTTCTTTGATTCGACATCATCTGATGTGCAGAGAGCATCGACATCAAATATGCAAAGAGCAGTAACACCTGATGCCCAGATAGCACCGACACCATCTGTGCAACGAGCAGTAACACCTGATACCCAGATTGCACCGACACTATCTATGCAAAGAGCAGTGTCACCTAATGCACAAGTAGTTCCATTATCAGTTGTGCATCAGCGATCAGTAACACTTTTACCTGTGTTGGACAAATCAATTTTACTTCAAGATGTTGTTAATGTTCCCCAACTGCCACAACAGAAAAGTAGGCAATATTCCAGAAAGAAACATTCAATTATAATCACTAGTACCCCTATGAAAGACGCTTTAGAAGAAAAGGAACAAAGGGAGAAAAATAAAGAAGAGGCAGAAGAAAATGATAAGTCTGTACGAACCACTGAAAGAAAGAAAGGTATGAAGAATCTTAAAGCATTTGAAGGTGATATGAAGGTTAAAGATAGGAACGTACAGCGCAAGAAAAAGAAAGTCAACAAAAGTGCTACAAAGATTGATGAAGGGTATTATTGTCTTATTTGTAATGAAAAGTATGAAGAACCAATCACAGGAGATTGGATAATGTGCATCAAATGTAAATTGTGGGCCCACGAAAATTGCACGAGTGGTGCAAGCACATCAAGGGGATTTATCTGTGATTTCTGTGCCAATTAGACTATGTCCGTGATTACCCCATACACCATCCGTAATTACCCCTCAAGCTGTGGAGTAATCCCGGACACCAGAGGTTTTGTTTTTTGTTGAAATTTGATTTTATTTTTGAAAATTTATCTAAGTTAATTATGAGAACATAAGAATGATGAGTTTAAGTAAATATTAAGCAATAAATAAGCCTTGTAACTTCATTTGGTTTTATCGTATTTCAGTTCTCCCTTAAGTGTTCGCAATTACCCCCACCTTCCCCTACCTTTTATTAGATAATTATCTAAAGTACCTGAAAATTAAGTTTTAGATCTGACAACTGACACCTGCCAAATTTTTGGATCTACTAATTTAGTTGCGACTCCATCCCTAAGTTCATTAGATTTGTAAGCCTTCGTCGGTTATACAACGGACAAAAATTTCATTAAAATATACAAGTGCGCTCAAAAGCTACAGATCAAAATGCAAATGACTGGGTACGTTATGGGGCACCGTATACATTAGACACCCTGTATATCATAAATTTGTAATTATATTAGAAACAAATATTAAGAGTACTGTCTGCCTCCATTTCCTCCATTTTTCTCCCGCTACCATGTCTTACCTCCCACCTTTAACACTACTGGTGTTATCACTCTCAGCCTATGCTCATTGTTAAACTTCTCTATTCTTTATACAGCGTGTTTTAGAAAATTCTTGCCAGTTGGAAAACTTTTTAAATAACGATTTTAAAGAAATAATTACGTCTTCATAAAAACTTTTGCCTCCTAAGAAACTCAATTTCAGTTAGGAAAAATTGATGTAAAATATACAGGGTGGCTTAAAAAAGTATAAGTTATAATTCAGTAAAATTTGAAATACAAAAAACCTTATCTAAAAATGAATTTTAATAGTTATTTATGTAAACAACCCAGACAAATTTTCTAAACCAAATTATATAAATTATTCAAATTGGAAATAAAATCATAAACCATCTCAGATAATAACTTGAAAAGATATTGACATTTGAATATTTTCAATACGTATTTTGGTACATTTACCATTTTTAACAACCCACTTCTACCAAATATTTTCGTGTAAGACTTCACGCTTAAGCAAGCTTTAAAACCTCTTAAAAACGCGCCGTGCAACCGCAAAAGAACTCCCCTCGTACAGAAAACGTGTAATATATTTGAATAGCATCTTATTTCCGCATTGAAACTCCGGCATAATGAACGTATTATTCCGTATTATACAGAGTTGGCCGTGTTTGCCGACGATGTTCGTTTGTTCAGACAAAACACACTCGAAAGCACGGCCTACTGGCAAACATTTACCTGAAGAGATGAATGGGGAAGCTAAGCCCACTGGATTAGTCGGAGCTTAATGCTTTTTCATTCCTTCTGCGTCGTTTTCTATGCGAGTTAACTAGGAGAGATATTTGTTTGGTAGTTTTTACGCACCTTGTATAGGTATTTTGCTACTTTTGAGTGTCGGTGGGATTAATTTCGTGTTTTGTGAAGGTGAAGTAGAATTATGAAGTTCATTCATTGACAGAAAGTACTATATAAGTACAACTGAAAATTGGGATTTGCGTTTTATTGAAAAAAAGGTGTCGGCGGAATTTTAAAGGTGTAAAAGATACGTTATAAGCATTTATTAAATCTGTAAAATAGGGAGTGTTCATATCAGAATACAGGTTGAATGTACTATAGCTTCTATTCTAAAAAAATCTTTTTTTTTAATTTAAATGGTATATTTTGTAACAAGTATTGAATTGTGAACAAGTAATAATTCTAAATTTTAGAGCTATTTATTGCGCCCAAATATAATAATTACATAATAAAGAACAATCATAAAATAAAATTGAAAAAGCGCACAAAAAAGAATAAATGACAATACAAAATAATATAAATATTCAGAAAATAGAGACAGATATATATATATGTTTATGCGGCTTTCACGTATTCCTCCGTGTGAGATGTAATAGCAGTGAATATATCCACATTATGCTGTTGTAGTGCTGAAATCATATTCAGCAAACGTACAACTATATGCAGCTCCGTATATGAATGAAGTAAAATGCGAATAATAAATGCAAACTTCGTGTACGTTTGCTGAATGTGATTTCAGCACTACAACAGCATAATGTGGATATATCCACTGCTATTGCATCTCACACGGAGGAATACGTGAAAGCCGCATAAACATGTATACGCCATCCGGCGGGAGGTCGGCGAAGCCGCTTTCAGTATTTGCATGCTTCCTTCCGATCTGTCCTTTGCACAGCCAGGTGCATGTCGGTACCCTGATGAGTCTAGTAGAGACGAAACATGTACCTCTGCCGTATCACTGTGGCGGGGAGGGTAAGTTTTGATTTTCTTCTCGGTATGGTGGTACAGGTAGGCCATCTTCTCGATGGTGGTGGAATAGGATAAATTGTGTGCCTTAGCAATTTGTTCGAACTGTGCAACCTCTAACACGGAAAGGATATGGTTGGAACGAAGTTTGCATTTACTATTCGCATTTTACTTCATATATATATATATATATATATATATATATATATATATATATATATATATATATATATATATATATATATATATATATATATATATAATATATATATATATATATATATATATATATATATATATATATATACCGGGTGTCAACGAATCTATTAGACAAGTCATAATTTCTAGAGAGTCCGGTTTCACCGGAAATGGCCCCGGTTTTGAATTTTTAAATGGAACACTCTGTATATTTTAACATTTTTGGATTTCTGAGACAATTCTAGATCAGAATGTGACATTTTAAAAACTTTTTACGTCTACTTCATTTTTTTTAGAGCGACTTTTAAAATTGCATCTAGGTGGCCATGATCGGACGCAAACTAATCTAAGGGCCTTAGGTGATGTCAAAAAAATACAACCGCAAAGTTTTAGTTACTAGTATGAAAGACAGGAATAAGACAAGTTGACAAAATTACGTTTTCATTTCTAACTATTAATTTTCAAATGGCGACCCCTTTTTGACACCTACTTGTTGAAAAAAGCATTCTTTGACGAATCTAACGGTACTAATTTATTTGAGATTGGATTAGACATAAGAACAGAAATTAAATATTATTAAGCTAAATACTGGATAATTTATTTACTTATGACAAGTGCGCCATGGACAGCCATGATGCATAATAATTTGCAACTGTTTTTATCAAGTGCTATGTTTTCCAAAGAAGACTGCAATTTGTATGGATAGATTTATTTTTATAAAAAGCAAAAAATAGGAAAAAAGATTATTATTTATTTTTTAATGACATTCTTTCACCTGTATGAGTGTATATGAAATCGTTCCAAGCATCATTACATGACTATTTTAAAATCTGTTTTGTTTTTATTAATTTTAATTAAATTAAAAATATAAAAATGTAATTACTGTGATATATGTTTATTATATAAAAAATTCTGTAATTTTTGTAGATGTAAAATAAATATACCAAGCTCTTTTAAGAAGCTCGCTATGTAGAGCGAAACGTCAGAAAGAAAATTATTGTCCTTTGTTTCTCTAATGAAAAACCTATACCCAAGAAAATATTATATATATATATATATATATATATATATATATATATATATATATATATATATAATAAAATAGAATAAAATATTGGCGAAGCGGACGTGAAGATCTGTCAATCTACATGATTCTCGTGTTAAAAAGTGCGGAGCACTCCAAAATATGGAGAAACTCCTGGTCCGATAGATGGCAACAGCGCTGTTTCGTCCTAATATGGGACTCGTCAGGCCACCGCATTCGGTACAAACCATCATCTCGCCTTTGCATCTATAAAGCTGAGTTTAAAATTAAAAAACAGCAAACAAGACGACAAAGGCGACATCTTGATGGTCCACTTGATAACACAAGAACCACACAAATTAACAAAGTTTGTAAAAAACCGCCATATGGTGACGCGACGGTGAATTAAAACAGAAATATGTAAAATCGAGTACACGGAACGCGCTGCCCAAAGGATAGGGGTCACATTTTTCGGTACTGGCAACCAAAGCCTACTGCTAATTTCAGCAGCCAAAGCCACGTGTCGCACCAAACGATCCCACCATGGGTGCGTTCCACTAAGCACCCACAACGATCACGCTCATGATAGCAGTTTTTCCCGTTCCACTAGCTTGTGAGCATTCTAATCATAAACCCAAGTGGAATGGGATTGTGGACGTCTTAAGCGTTGAGTTAAATATTACAAATGGCGGATTTGAAAATAAATCAGTAGCTTGAAAAGGTTATGTTATAATTTTTAAGCTTTAATATTAATAATTTGTTATAATTATTGGTTAACTTGCTTTATATTAAAGAAAAATACTATTTAGTTTCTTATATTTTATTTTAGTGGAATGTTTAAGTAATTTACGTTGAAAAATAATCAAAATATCTTTTGTGGTGACAGTTGGATATTTAATGGTGGATCGTAATCATGTTCAGAAAGTACTTCATCTAGTCCAGATGAAGAATGGAATGCAGTTTTACAAAGTCGGGAAAAGCGAAAACTTAGGCCACGTATTATTGATTATGAGAATGTTATTAATCGTTATTCAGATAATGAATTCAAGTCATTTTAGGGTAAATTTTATATAATTACTACATTCTATAAATGTGCTTGTATATAATTACTACATTTTTTAAATGTATTTTTCAGTAACACCTTTTGTGGATTGGACTACACCATCTAATTCAGTGTATTTTGAATCTAAACTAAATTATACTTACTTTTTTCTCATATGTTACACTGTAACTTTGAAACTCTTACATTCAATTGTCTTTAAATTTAAAAAACCGCGCCAAAATTCTGAACGTCCACTTTGACCCACCTTTTCAGATGGGTCGTTGTGAGCTTGGCGTGAGCGAGAAGAATGACGTCATTAATGACGTTTTCGCCGCGACCGCGACGACCGTAGTCGTTATGTGGAACGACTGAAGGAATATTTTGAGCGTTGTGAGCGCCTAGTGGAATGCACCCCATGAGAGCACCGTTTAGCGTGTTTCAAAGCCAAACAAGTAAATAAATAAATGGGATCATTTGGTGCGATACGTGGCCTTGGCTGCTGAAATTAGCAGTAGGCTTTGGTTGCCAGTACCGAAAAATGCGACCCCTATTCTTTGGGCAGCGCGTTTCGTGTACTCGATTTTATATATTTCTGTTTTAATTCACCGTCGCGCCACCATATGGCGGTTTTTTAATTTTAAACTCAGCTTTATAAGATGCAAAGGCGAGATGATGGTTTGTACCGTACGCGGTGGCCTGACGAGTCCCATATTAGGACGAAACAGCGCTGTCGCCATATTTTGGAGTGCTCCGTACTTTTTAACACGAGAGTCGTGTAGATTGACAGATTTTCACGTCCGCTTCGCCAATATTTTATTCTATTTTATTTTAAATTACACGGACAAAAACTTATATATATATATATATATATATATATATATATATATATATATATATATATATATATATATATACATATATATATATATATATATATATATATATATATATATATATTAAGAAATCATTACACTAATTTGTTATACTTTTATCATCAGATGATAAACGCTGTCTGTTAACTGAAGGATAGATTTTTTATTACCGGCAGTTAAGTTTTCTCTAATAACACTACAAGTACCTGGGATTTTTTATTAGAATTCAAGATTTGAACATAATGAGATTGTTAAACTTAAATAGCTAGACAGATATAATGACGTAATTTTTGATAATGTTTATAATTTTTAGGTATTCTTTTCGCCCTTATTTAAACCATTCCGGAACATTTGCCCAAACCTGTACCGGGTGAGTCAACGATTGGATGAAGTAAGTTTGTGCCTTTTCGGTAAAATTTACGAAGAAACTATATTTATTGTTTGATACAGTTTATTTTTACGCAGATTATAAAAATATTTAGGACTCTACAGGGTGAGTGAATCGTATTTTCGTTTTAGCTTATAATTTTAAATCTTTTTTATTAAGGGTTTACTATAACAAAACTTTATAGTTTCTGAGATAATTAAGTTTAAAGAAAAAAAGTCACATTTTCAAGCATCAATTCAATCCTAAATAACGTTTTCAATTTTGTGACAAATATATCCAAATTTGGAATTTACCAAGGCCAAGGACAAGTTAACAAAATTTTTACCTAATATTTGCAATAAAAGCTACAGGGTGTTGAACACATCGGCTCAAATTTGAACAAGTTTAAATGAATAAATATCTTTTTTTTTAAATGGTACACCCTGTATATTTTCATGTTATTTAATAGAGTAATAAAAACCCTAAAAGTTTTGTTCAATATATCCTATACCTATTTATAATAGTTTTTGAGATATTTCAGTTTTTCTTATTTTCCATGCTTTTTTACAGAAATAGTCTTCATTATCATAGTAGCCATGGCAAAAACAATGTAAAAGAACATTTTTCTGTGTGTCAAATTTATAACCGCAATCGCTTCTTTTGGTTTTTATGTAGTGTAGTTTAGTTTTTTTTGCATTCATCTTATATTGTAAAATGAATTTTCCAAAGAATGAGTTAATAGATATGATTTATACAATAGGAGAGGCTCAAAAAAATTGCCTTCTTGCTCAAAGAATTTACAAAATGAAGTATCCTGATCGACGCCAGCCTAATACCCATACTTTTCAAAACTTAATGCAAAGATTTGATTCTTCTGGTACTGTTGATTATCCAAAACGTAAAGTGGTCAACAAACCAGTAACTAATGAAGAAAAAGAACTACAAGTATTGTTAAATGTTCAGGAAAATCCTTATATTGGTAACCGTCAGTTAGCAGCATTATGTGAAACATCACAATCCACCGCTAATCGTACTACCAAGAAATATAGGTATCATCCATATCACATGGAATTACACCAAGAATTGCATGGACAGGATTTTGAAAGTCGTGTAAACTTTTGTCGTACAATAAATGCGGAGATTCAATTAAATCCAAATTTATTATGCAAGGTAATGTTTAGTGATGAAGCTACTCTTAGAAGTAAAGGTGCCGTAAATAGACGCAACATGCATTATTATGCCACAGAAAACCCATTTTGGATTAGAGAGGTGCAACATCAAAACCATTGGTCATTAAATGTTTGGTGTGGTATTCATCATAATCGAATTATTGGACCCCACTTTTTTAATGAACCACTAAATGGCCATAGTTACCTGAACTTTCTACAAGAAGAACTACCCCAACTGGTTCAAGGTCTCGATAGGGATGAGCTCGACAGTATGTGGTTCCAGCACGATGGTGCGCCTCCGCATTACCATCGTGAAGTTCGTGCATTTTTGGACCAACGATATCTGCAAAAATGAATTGGTCGTGGGGGTTTCATTGAGTGGCCACCAAGGTCTTGCGACATCACCCCATTAGATTTCTTCCTATGGAGTTATATTAAAAATAAGGTGTATGTTAATCCACCAACAACAGTGGAAGATATGCGAAACAGGATTAGGGATACCTGTAGAACAATAACGCCACTAATTTTGTCCAGGGTCCGAGAAAATCTGCAAAAAAGACTAAATTTGTGCATTGCACAAGAGGGTCGTTTATTCGAACACTTATTAAAAAGAAATAATTAATCTCAGTATTTAATAGGAAATTTTTTTGTTTCAATTTAGTATAAAAGTAAATATGTATTTGCCTTGTCGTTATTGTTGTGTTAATTTTTTCACATTATGTTTAATTAAACTATTGCCGTTGTAATATAACGAATAATGTATTTCATCATATTTAACCACATTCTGTTTGTTTCTGTAGTTTCTTTTTATTATTTTACATGGCTACTATGATAATGAAGACTATTTCTGTAAAAAAGTATGGAAAAGAAGAAAAACTGAAATATCTCAAAAACTGTTATAAATAGGTATAGGATATATTGAACAAAACTTTTAGGGTTTTTATTACTCTATTAAATAACATGAAAATATACAGGGTGTACCATTTAAAAAAAAAGATATTTATTCATTTAAACTTGTTCAAATTTGAGCCGATGTGTTCAACACCCTGTAGCTTTTATTGCAAATATTAGGTAAAAATTATGTTAACTTGTCCTTGGCCTTGCTAAATTCCAAATTTGAATATATTTGTCACAAAATTGAAAACGTTATTTAGGATTGAATTGATGCTTGAAAATGTGACTTTTTTTCTTTAAACTTAATTATCTCAGAAACTATAAAGTTTTGTTATAGTAAACCCTTAATAAAAAAGATTTAAAATTATAAGCTAAATCGAAAATATGATTCGTATATAGGGTGTTCTATTTAAAAAAATACAACTTTATGCTGTCCTAGTTTTTTGGCTCACCCCGTAGAGTCCTAAATATTTTTAAAATCGGCGTAAAAATAAACTGTATCAAACAATAAATATAGTTTCTTTGTAAATTTCACCGAAAAGGCACAAACCTACTTCATCCAATCGTTGACTCACCCTGTATATTAACCATAAGATAACACTCAATTTACTTTCGTATTTAATGTTTCTAATTCATTAGCCACTACAGTACATTTTTAAAGCCCGTTTAAAAATTCATGAAACACTGTATAACAAATTATTTTACCTCTCACCGAAAAACTAATCGTTCTCTTACACGCAAATACATATAACCCCCGGTCCATTTTTTTCGACAAATTGAATCCATCAATTTCAAAGACGTATAACAGGTCTGATGATCGATTCCATATTTAAAGATGGCGTCCCCACACACACAGAATAGAGATCCTCGGGCCCTGATTATAATCACACCTGTATGATAAATGGTATGAAAATGATTCAGCGGTGTTTCGTTGGGTCGAGACACTTTTAAAGGTATATTTTCTGGTTGTTATAGGGGGGTTAGAGAAATAACAGTTTTTTAATTATTTTGACTGTTGTTGATTCTAGCAGATGTATGTAAAATTTTGAACTAATAGGGTTGGCATGTTATTACCTTTGTCTTAGTAAATTTGCCCATGCTTTATCTATATATATATATATATATATATATATATATATATATATATATATATATTCTTGATTCTTGAATTATATCATGCTTCCTTTATTTTGGCTTTTCTTGGGTTAAGGTTCTATATTTAATAAAAACACAAAACAATTGACGTTTCGCCCTTTATTCAAGGCATTTTCAAAATTTTTTCTTCCTAATAATATTTTTATATAATTAAAATACACCACATAAAAAACATATCTACAATTCTACAATTTCAAAAAACAAACAAGACACTTAAAAACAGTATTTAAATTTTTAAAATTTTTTAAAAATATTTAATTTTACCGGTACACAACTTGACATTTTGCTACTCTGTTACTAAATAAAATTCAAACTTTACATCGTCTACTGAGGATACATGGAATGCGAATGTGTTTTATTTTTTTTATATTTTTTATATTTTACAATGCATAAAAAAACAAATAAGATATATGTTTCGTTTTATGTTTGAGAGGATATTCAATTTTTGATTCTTATTTGACAGGATCGAATACTTAATATTTTTGTTTAAATTAGGCTTGTGTAAATGTGGCTCAAATTTCCCATATCTGTTCTGTCGTTAACAGTGTTTTTATCTTTTTTAATTTCAATCATTTCCTTTATCTGTAATTTTCGGTAATTCATATCTTTGTTTTTTTATTATGGTACTGTTATAATCAAAAGTATGTTTTTCGTCCTGTGTGTGTTTATTTAACGCTGTTGAGGCGTTTTTCATATATTTATGGCCATTTAATCTGTTCTTCAGCAATTGGCTCTTCATGCCTATATATTTTTTGGGACAATTTGTGCAAGGGATCGAATATATTACATTTGATTTATTCATGAAAGGAGTTTTACTTTTTAAATTTGTGAACAATGTATTTAATTTATTATGTGACCTGTGACATACGATAATATCATGCTTTTTTAAAATGTATTTTATTTTTTCTGACAGCTCACTAGTGTAAGGTAATGCTACATGTTTTTGCTGTTTATGTTCTATGTTTTTTGTTTTTACGTTATTATAAAACTTATATGTTCGTTTATCAATTATTTTGGTGATAGTCTTTTCGTTGAAATTAATATTTATTAGTGTCTTTTTTACTTTTTGCAGTATTTTTGCTCGGAATTCTGGAGACGTTAGGGAGATTGCACGATCAGATAGATATAACGCTATTTTTTTGAGTTTTTGAATGATTAGAGAAATAGTTTAGATATCTACCTGACCAAGTTGGTTTGGTGTACCATTCAGTTAAAATTTTGTTTTTTCTGCGTATAAGTGTCATATCTAGAAAATTTATTTTATTATTATTCTCTGTTTCGGACGTGAACTGTAATTTTTCATTGAAACTGTTAAACTCTTGGAGAATTTCATTTATTTTATTTTGTGGTACGGCTGCTATGCAATCATCACAAAACGTTTGAAAAATATTATATTAAAATTTAATTTTTCTAAAACTTTTTCCTCTAAATATTCCATTACTAACTGAGCAAGGGTAAATAAAATTGGTGATCCCATAGCACATCCATCGAGTTGTTTGTAAAAGGTATATTTGTACTGAAAGTAGTTTGTATTTAGAACGAGGTCAACAGCATCCATAAAATTATTTTTTGATAGCGATGTATGGTTTTTTAAAATTTCCCATTTTTCTGCTAAAATAGTGTGGACAAGTTGATTTGGTATGTTTGTATACAAAAATATAACATCTAGCGAAATGAGTCTGTAATTTTCAGGTAGGTTTATTGTATCAATAAATTTTTTAAAGGCGAATGAATCTTTAATAAAAAAATCGTTTTTGCCTGTAATATTTGAAATGCATTCTGATAAGAATTTTGATAAACTATAGAATGGCGATTGTATACAAGAAACAATAGATCTTAGTGGTATATTTTGTTTATGTAATTTAAACCAAAATGATGTATGATATATAAGTTAACAAAATATTATCTTGAGAAAGGTCAAGTATGACCGAAACCTCACACAAACTAAAACATATGCAATTTAATTAGTGAAACGAATTTTACCCCCAAGAAAACCAAAACTTGAAAATATACACAAATAAAAAATCCAAATAAATTATAAGCAAACGTATATATATATATATATATATATATATATATATATATATATATATATATATATATATATATATATGATTTTTTACCCTGAAGCTAACATAGCACACAAACAATCTTTAGAATTTATTTTTCCAAACACCAATTACTGGAATTTCAAAAAACCTTCCTGATTTCAGGAAAATCCTCACACACACACACAGATTTTATCGATCAAAATAGGGGTGCGGTATTATTTCGGTTCTCCCATTAACAGCATTAGATCGTTAGCAATATAGTGAATAACTTCATTTGGGGGTTCGGTAATTACTGTGTTTGTGTGTTGAGTGTTTTCAAACGTCATTATTTACCCTGATTTCAGCCTGATGATTTCATTATTTTCTCGTTATTTTGATAGGTCCGTAAATTTACCAATACTTAAATAGATTCATTTTCTCTGCTTGCTTTTTAACATAGTAAACAAATATATATATATAAAGCTTGTTAAAAAAATAATGATTCAGTACATTTTTAGATAGTAATACTTAGCTAATGACAGCCTTTTCATATAATAAATAGTGAAATATAATATAAAAAGTGAATCTATATATATATATATATATATATATATATATATATATATATATATATATATATATATATATATATATATATATATATATATATGTATATATATATACTTTTTTTATTTTGTCTTTTGGGTTTCGGTTCCTAAAAATCCAGACAACTGACATTTCGCCCTTTATTTAAAGCATTTTTTAAATTTTTGGTCTTTTTATTTTTTTACATTCATCTAAGAATATATTTACAATTTTAAAAAACAAACAAACACTTTAAAACACTATTTAAATTTTTTCAAATTTTCTAAAAAAGTATTTAATTTTACCAGTACACACCTTGACATTTTGTTTATTAATTAATAATGCAACTTTTACATTATCTGTTTAGGTACTGAGGATACATGGAATGCGAATGAGTTTTATTTTTTATATTTTACAATTCACCGAAAAAACCGATAAAATTTAAATTTATGTTTAAGAGGATATTCAATTTTTGATGTTTATTAACAGGATCGAATACTTAATATTTTTGTATAAAGTAGGCTAGTGTAAATGTGACTCAAATTTTCTATATCCGTTCTGTCGTTAACAGCGTTTTTATCTTTTTTAATTTCTATCATTTTCTTTATCTGCAATTTTTGGTAATTCATATCTCTGTTTTTATTTATGGTACTCTTATAATCAAAGGTATGTTTTTCGTCCTGTTTGTGTTTGTTTAATGCTGTTGAAGCATTTTTCGTATATTTATGGCCATTCAATCTGTTCTTTAATAATTGGCTCATCATGCCTGTATATATTTTGGAACAATTTGTGCAAGGAATCGAATATACTACATTTGGTTTATTCATGAGAGTAGTTTTACTTTTTAAATTAGTGAATAGTGTATTTAATTTAATATGAGACCTGTGGCTTACGATAATACAATGCTTTTTTAAAATATGTTTTATTTTTTCTGACAGTTCACTAGTGAACGATAATGCTACATATTTTGCTGTTTATGTTCTATGTTTCTTGTTATTAGGTTATTATAAAATTTATATGTGCATTTATTATTAATTTCGGTGATAGTTTTTTCGTGGAAATTATTATTTATTAATGTATTTTTGACTTTTTGCAGTGTTCTTGCTTAAAATAGTGTGGACAAATTGATTTGGTATGTTTGTATACTAAGGTATAACATCTAGCGAAATGAGCCTGTAATGTTCGGGTAGGTTTACTGTATCAACGAATTTTTTAAAGGCGAATGAATCTTTAATAAAAAAAAAATCGTTTTTTCCTGTAATATTTGAAATGCATTCCGATAAGGATTTTGATAAACGATAAAATGGCGGACATATACAAGAAACAATAGGTCTTAGTGGTATATCATGTTTATGTAATTTTGGTAAGACGTATATTTTTGGTGGAATAGCATTGCGAATTGTTAGCCTTTTTGCATCTTCTTCGGTTAATTCTTTTGCATTGAGTACTTTTTTTTATGAAGTTTTTTTTTGATATATTAGAATTTTTATTAAATAAAAACCTAAACTCAAGAAAAGACAAAATATAAAAAGAATATAATCTATGGTTCAAGAATCTGGAAAATATTATATATATATATATATATATATATATATATATATATATATATATATACATACAGTATTATCAGTAAAGTCCGCGTCATAAGGATTTTTTTTAATAGTTCTATTCGAAATTTGACTTTGGCGACAATTTCTGCTTCGATTGAGATGAAAATTGACTAAAAAAATAGTGTCACGTGATTAGCATTATCTGTCATCAAATTTTATTTTTTTTACAAAAAAAAATCAAAATTGGGGTTATACCTCAGAATATCAATTTTTTTTTTTAAATGATACACGCTTTATGTGTTGTCAAGACTTGCTGATACGAGGGGGGACCCAAAAAAAAAACGGGAATTTCGTCATAACTTCTTTATTTCTTAATATTTTTACACCAAATTTTGATCACCTCCAAAGTATTTTCCATTGATCACAATGCACGTCTCCAAATGATTCTTTCATTGCTCAAAATAGTTTTTAAATTCACTTATCTGGATGTCCTTTAGGCGTTCCAGCGTTTTTGGTTTTATCTCTTCCACAGTGGCAAAACGCTTTCCTTTCATGTCTCTTTTGAGTCTGGGGAACAAAAAGAAGTCACAGGGGGCTAGATCCGGTAAGTAGGAGGTGGACAATCGTGCCATCAAAAACTGCTTTACGGATAGGGCAGTGTGGGCCGGCGCATTGTCATGATGGAAAAACCAGTCATCTGTGCACCAAAGATCTGTTCTTTTCTTCCAGATACTCTCCCTCAATCTTTTCAAAACCTCCAAGTAGAACTTTTGATTGACAGTTTGACCCGGGGGAACAAACTCCGTGTGCACAACATCTCTGCAATCGAAGAAATAAATGAGCATTGTCTTGATGTTTAACTTCACTTGATGAGTTTTTTTGGGACGGAGAGAGTCCGCTGTCTTCCACTGGCTTGATTGCAACTTTGTTTCGGGGTCGTATCAACAGCATCACGATTCATCAACAGTAATCACCATGGAACAAAGTTCAGGAGCTGATTTTGAAGCTCAAAACATGGCTGAAGTTGACGCTCCCTTTGCTCGTCTGTGAGAAGGCGAGGGACAATTTTGGCTGCAACCCTTCTCAAGTGCAAATCTTTGGATATAATCTTTTGAATTGAACTCCATGACATTTCAGACTTCTCAGAGTTTATCAATGATTCAGCGATGGTCTTCACGAACGAGGGAATTGATTTTGTCGGGGTGGGTTTTCAATTGGCATTTCTTCATTTTTAAAACGTGAAAACCACTCGTAGACTCTGGTTTTACTTAGGGCAGCATCCCCATAAACAGTCTTAAGCATTACAATAGTTTTCACGGCCGATTTCCCCATCAGAAAACAAAATTTCCACAGCCGTGCGTTGCTTTCGACAATCTGCCATCATGTTGGGGAAAAAGTTGTTTTACTAAAAAAATTCTCACGAGCCAACCGATACACTCACAGCAACACAACTTCGCAGACTGACTCAGGAAGCGTGACCCTAATAAACAAATGGGTTCCCCCACACTTCCTCCCCACAACAGGCCAATTCCCGTTACTTTTTATATCATATTTAAAATTAATGATGCTTAAGACTTAGTTTCATATGAAATTTTACAAATACTTATGAGACATGAACTCATTTTCTACAGATAAGCTCAAAGTATTTTATGTAAAAAGGTACTAAACTATTATTTCTCGTAATAGCACACAGAAGAGATTCATTATATACACACATACAAGCATAAAAACAAATATTATCTGACTTCAGTAAACCTTATTTTAATAAACATTATTTCGAATCTGTGTTTTCTCACCCCTCCTCGAATTTTCAGCACGGCACCGGAATCAGCGGGATAAAAAGCATGAAAAGAGGGGTTAACCTAGAGACAACCAGCAGATGGACCCTGTATTTTATCCCTTCATGTTTATGAATGTAAATTAAGCGACCCTTCGGGAATAAAGCGATGCTCGGTTTGGTGTTTAAACACACTTTTTAGAGAAGAAAGGAGAATGTTTTTGCGTGCTTTGTTGACGCTGTTTTATTTGGTAAATATTGTACAAAGTGATTTGGAAGTATAAATGCCATAATAAATATTACTAAATACAGTTTTTTCCCTTATATAAGCATAGTCTAATGTCAATTAGATGTAGAAAAAGGTTTCAAAAACAATTTTAAAATTTTATTAACGGTATTTTATTACCTAACGAAACCAATCAGTAAATCGATCTAGGAATGAATGATAACAATTCAAAATTCTAATAATGTAACGATTCAACACCGCTACGGTGGAAGGAGAGGAAGCCAGGAAAATGTCGACTAATTAGTGAAGAACTACGAATTGACGTCTGGTCAAATTGGAGCCGCCATGTTGAATTTTTTATGTGTATGACCTCGAAAATACCCCATACCAATTTTGGAGAAAATCGGACAAAATTAATTTTTTTGGCCGCCATCTTGTCAGCGCCATCTTGGATTTTACTCTACCAATTTTATCCAAAAAAATATGGAACAATCGCAACAACTTCCTGAATATAACGTAAAAAATTTGTTCAAATCGGTGTACATACAAAAAAAAAACATAGTCGATGAATTGAAAATTGCCAATATTCGAAAAACCATAAATTTTTCGAATAGACAAGCATATTCAAAGTCACTTTTATTTTTAACGCTAAATAAGATAACAATATAACAATAGGGGACTTAAGTTTAAAAACACTGACTTTTAATAATTTTTTAAAGTTAATATTTAATGTTTTTGATCACCCTATATTTATTTATTATCAAAATATCAACACAGTACAGTAAAGTACCCAAAGAAATAATTAAGGCTTTCATATAGGAGAAATTGATAATTATATTTAGGCCTATAAAGGCCATTTATGAGATAAAATTTAAAATATGTCAAAAATAGTTAGACTTAGGTATAGGACATTATACATAATATATATATATATATATATATATATATATATATATATATATATATATATATATATATATATATATATATAAACAAAAATAAAATAAAATCTTGGCTTGGCAGACGTGAAATGTGTCAATCTGTATTATTCTCGTGTTAAAAAGTGCGGAGCATTCCAAAGTATGGAAAGATTCCTGGTCCGACAGATGGCGACAGCGCTGTTTCGTCCTAATATGGGACTCGTCAGGCCACCGCAGTCGGTAAAAACCATCATCTCGCCTCTGCATCCTATAAAGCTGAATTTAAATTAAAAACAGCAAACAGGACGATAAAGGCGACATCTCGATGGTTCACACGATAACACAAGAATCAACAGATTGACAAAATTTGTAAAAACCGCCATGTGGTGGCGCGACGGTGATTTAAAACAGAAACCTATAAAATCGAGTACACAAAACGCGCTGCCCAAAGGATAGGGGTCGCATTATTCGGTACAAGGCAACCAGGCTTGCTGCTATATTGGCAACGAAAGCCACGTGTCGCACCAAACGATCCTCCTATGAGAGCATCGTTTAGTGTCTTTAAAGCCAAACTGCGGTGGCCTGACGAGTCCCATATTAGGACGAAATAGCGCTGTCGCGATCTGTCGGACCCGGAGTCTTTCCATACTTTGGAACATTTCACGGCCGCTAAGCCAAGATTTTATTTTATTTTTGTTTTTATATTACACGGACAATAACTTATTTATTTATATATATATATATATATATATATATATATATATATATATATATATATAATATATATATATATATATATATATATATATATATATATATATATAAATATGTAGATAAGTTTTTGTCCGTGTAATTTAAAATAAAATAGAATAAAATATTGGCAAAGCGGACGTGAAAATTTGTCAATCTACATGATTCTCGTGTTAAAAAGTGCCGAGCACTCCAAAATATGGAACAACTCCGGGTCCGACAGATGGCGACAGCGCTGTTTCGTCCTAGGGTGCATTCCACTAGGCGCTCACAACGCTCAAAATATTCCTTCAGTCGTTCCACATAACGACTACGTCATTCTTCTCGCTCACGCCAAGCTCACAACGACCCATCTGAAAAGGTGGGTCAAAGTGGACGTTCAGAATTTTGGCGCGGTTTTTTAAATTTAAAGACAATTGAATGTAAGAGTTTCAAAATTACAGTGTAACATATGAGAAAAAAATAAGTATAATTTAGTTTAGATTCAAAATACACTGAATTAAATGGTGTAGTCCAATCCACAAAAGGTGTTACTGAAAAATACATTTAAAAAATGTAGTAATTATATACAAGCACATTTATAGAATGTAGTAATTATATAAAATTTACCCTAAAATGACTTGAATTCTTTATCTGAATAACGATTAATAACATTCTCATAATCAATAATACGTGGCCTAAGTTTTCGCTTGTCCCGACTTTGTAAAACTGCATTTCATTCTTCATCTGGACTAGATGAAGTACTTTCTGAAGCATGATTACGATCCACCATTAATTATCCAACTGTCACCACAAAAGATATTTTGATTATTTTTCAACGTAAATTACTTAAAGATTCGACTAAAATAAAATATAAGAAACTAAATAATATTTTTCTTTAATATAAAGCAAGTTAACCAATAATATATAAACTATTAATATTAAAGCTTAAAAATTATAACATAACCTTTTCAAGCTACTGATTTATTTTCAAATCCGCCATTTGTAATATTTAACTCAACGCTTAAGACGTCCACAATCCCATTCCACTTGGGTTTATGATTAGAATGCTCACAAGCTAGTGGAACGGTAAAAACTGCTATCATGAGCGTGATCGTTGCGGGTGCTTAGTGGAACGCACCCCTAATATGGGACTCGTCAGGCCACCGCAGTAGGTATAAGCCATCATCTCGCCTTTGCATCGTATAAAGCTGAATTTATAATCAAAACACAGCAAATAAGACGACAAAGGCGACACCCGATGGTCCACTTGATATACAAGAACCACACAGATTACCAAAGTTTGTAAAAGAACCGTCATATGGTCTGTAGATTGACAAATTTTCACGTCCGCTTCGCCAATATTTTATTCTATTTTATTTTAAATTACACGGACAAAAACTTATCTACATATTTATTTACTTGTTTGGCTTTGAAACACGCTAAACGATGCCCTCGTGGTGGGATCGTTTGGTGCGGCACGTGGTTTTGGCTGCTAAAATAAGCGGTAGACTTGCTTGCCAGTACCGAAAAATGCGACCCCTATCCTTTGGGCAGCGCGTTTCGTGTACTCGATTTTACATATTTCTGTTTTAATTCACCTTCGCGCCACCATATGACGGTTCTTTTACAAACTTTGTTAATTTGTGTGGTTCTTGTATTATCAAGTGAACCATCGAGATGTCGCCTTTGTCGTCTTATTTGCTGTGTTTTGATTATAAATTCAGCTTTATACGATGCAAAGGCGAGATGATGGTTTGTACCGACTGCGGTGGCCTGACGAGTCTCATATTAGGACGAAACAGCGCTGTCGCCATCTGTCGGACCCGGAGTTTTTTCCATATTTTGGAGTGCTCCGCATTTTTTAACACGAGAATCATGTAGATTGACAAATTTTCACGTCCGCTTCGCCAATATTTTATTCTATTTTATTTTATATATATATATATATTGCGTAAAATCTAAAAATGAAATAACATATGGGATGTTCCATTTAATATAAGCAAAAAGGCATCAATTTCTGGTTTAACTGAAAGTGCCATCATCTTGAAAATATTTCACACTATATTAATTTGTTTATTTCAATTTTCTAATACATGTATTGATGCTTAACTTTAATGCAGCCTGTAAAAATCAGTAGCACATTTTTATAGCTAAAAACTTTTAATACTTTATAATAAATAAATATTTAATTTTATTTTAAATATTAATATTTGACAGGTCCCCATCAATAAACGCAAAAACTTATCAATAATCAACTACCTAATTTTTTTCTGGCTTAATTAGGTTCGTTTCGGGATCGATAACTCAAAGACAAAAGTTATTAATAGATTTTTAAAATATTAAACCAAAAACAAATAAGACAATCAAACGGCAATAAAATACTTAAACGGCATCGTAAAAAATGAGAAACGTCAAACTACGCCATCAATTTGAATAATGAACGGACAAGGAAAAATAAATAAGCCATCTCTCTTCTTCTCGTATAATTTACCAATTTCTTTGGTCAATTTTTCTTTAGGATAAGTATAGCTAATATGGTTGAAAGATTATTAATTGGTAGCCATATTTTAAATATGGACGATGCCAGTTTGATGGGAAAAATATGGCTTAAGGTGCATACAGTCAGTTAAGATTTTTTTTTTCATTTGTAATTAATTGGATAGTATTAATGGTTTCCATTTTTCATATTTTCAGATTAAAAGAGATAGATATGTATTCTTAAAACTGTAACAGATCTAGTAATCAAGTAAATAATACTGGTTAAAAAATTTCGGTTTGTGTTCTCCCTCAAGAGATTTTTATTTCTGATACATATTCAGTCACTATACCTAAAGTCCATAATTCCTGTCAGTAACTCATTGCTCGCATATAGAATGCCCCAGGTTGTGAGTCGTTAGGAAAATCAATTCCAGTAGCGTGTGCATTTCAGAAAATAATAAATGATGAAATTTTTGAAAATATCAAAATATTTTTTCTAAGTTAAATTTATTTCCTCACATTTTTGTCATGCCTTCTATTTTTTCCTTAAGCTGAAACCTTGCATAGCCATCTTCACAAAGTGTGAAAGGTAGTGTAGCATTCTTACCGACTGAAACCCTCCGGACTAAAGGTCCTACCGATTTTCCTTGGTCTGCCTTTAGCAGTGGTTGCTGGCAGTCCAAGATTATTTAGTGAAGCCTCCGGTTTCTAGGCAATTAAGCTTTAAAAAATCTTTAATCTCCACTCAGAGTAGCGGCTCCAGGTGCCGATTGCATCCATTGCTTCACACTCTTCCTACATTGTGCTTACAATGTAGGGTTGTGATTTTAAGATGCATTTCCCTTCTGATTGATTTGTTTCGGACCAACCAGGGTGCATCTAGTGTCATGTTCAAGAGTGTGACATAGGTAATGTAGGTGACTTAGCTCCTATTGATTTATGAGCACAATTGCTGTCAAGATATATATCTGAGTCTGAGGAGCTACTAGCGTCACGGGTGATGATTAATGGTTCAATCACTGCCGAAACGTGAATGTCCCAGTCTCATATTCTTTGTTCTTCTTTTTTAACATGATAGACACACTTTTTCCAGTTATTGGAAGTCACGTTAGTAAATGCCTAGTCCAATAATATTCTGACATCTATTAATTTGACTATTTTGTTTTTCCATGCCACTTCACTCTTGATCTGCACCCATACTAATTCGATTGGATTAAGTACACAATGGAACAGTAGCAGTCTCAAGACTATTATATTTTTCCCGAGCCATTTCATTAATAGCATATTTGACATATTTTTGTTTATTTACTCACAGAATCCATCCATGAATCAATAAATCAATAAAATCTTCAAACAATGCCGAAATCCATTTGGGACACCTATATTCAAGTCTATTTGGGTGGATTAAGAGTTGGACTTAGGACGTAGCTTTGGCTACATTTGAGAAAAAAGTATTGTGACTTCAATGTTCAGTAACAAAAAGGTTTCTTTTATAGCTAGCCAGCTATCAACGAGCTAAATAATAATGAGTTTGAAAAATATATCTCCTCTATTAGGGGGGTTGGTTATATTGATCTGTTTTTTTAAAAACGAAATAAGGAGACAGGTTGACAGTAACAATGACAGAAAACATTTTGATGTGTTCAGTGTCTATCTCGCTAATTTATTTTAAACGAATTTTTACTCAGATTTATAAGAGAAAAATATTATGAAGTTTTTTTTAGAAAAAGGTGTTCGTTTGAAACTGTTCCCACGGGGTACATTGATACCACAACCAGGATAATTTAATTCATAATTTAAAACACACAGATATTGATTAAAATACTTTGATTAGATAAAAATAACAATTTTTATTATTCTACGTAAAATTTTTTAATATATTGCAATAATTTATTTTCGTATTTTTTAACAAAGCGAATAAAACTGGTGAGTGGACAGATTATTCTAAAACACATATAGCATTACAAAAAAAATAAGAAAAGCCAAAAAAATTCCTGGAGGAAGTCAAGAGGTTGAAAGTAATTATGAAGTATCACGCCTTCACAAGATTATGGCTAAAAATCCTTTTGATTTCTATATGGATACTGCAGAAATCAGATGGGACTTATACGTAGACGGGCAGGGATACCTTGGAGATACTCTTCCAGACGCATCTACCAGACTCTCACGTTATCCCTTACTCTACAATCAAAAAAAGATAAATCAAATGCAAATAAGATAATAACCCACAACAGGATACTGTGGACTATAGAATCGTTTCAAACCTACATGACACCGAGATCCGATGAGGTCATCCCAATGCTTCCAAAGCAGGGCAAAAAGCTTATCACTCCGGGGCCCTGCAGAATCCTAACAGTAAGCATAACTACAGGATACTTATCCTCGACTTTGAAAAGGTCAAAAATGATCTTTATATTGAAATCTGGGGGAGATTACTCTGAGGCGAAGTCTGGAACTAACTTATCAACTTTTTTGATGAAGCTGACAGAGAAACTTGTTGTGAGACACATTCGGAAAACCTCTCTAAAAGGGAGGTTACTGCACCCTAATTAACATGCCTACCAATCAGGAAAATCATGCTAGTCAGCTCTACATCTCTTAGTAAGGGGAATAGAGTAACTACCATGAGTAACAACGAAATAGTGCTAACGGTCTTCTTTGATATTGAAGGAGCATTCGACCATATCTCCTTCCGTTTCCATGACAATGTCCACCAGAAGAAATGACATTGAAGACACTTTATGGGTTAAGATACTAAACATGCTCCGAGGCAGACGATCACAATCAAATCTGTTGATGGAAACGATAGAGATGTTGGTAGCTAAAGGTTGTCCACGAGAAGAGGCTATATCCCTCTCCTGTGGAATCTGGTGGCCGACAAACTTCTGGTCAACCCCAACGACTAAGGCTATTATACATACTCATCATAGAGAAACATGGCAAAACATTATCGAAAGTCATGCAGAAGTCTATGACTATAGTAGAGGGGAGGCACATTGATGAGTACCTTAGGGTACTCATACCCTCCACTAAAAGAAGGAAGTTTATCGAACTGTAACTACCAACTCTTATTAATACACGATTGTAGATGCGTCAGAAAGTTAAGTACCTAGATATAATCCTGGATGCAAAGCTTGCAGAACATTATTTACAAAGATAAAATAGCCATCATGGTAGCAAAAAGGGCAATGGGCAAAACATGGAGATTAAAACCACCATTTCTACACTGATTGTATACTGCAGTGGTCAGGTCCATGATAACATGACAAAAATGACATATGTTTGGAAAATTCCGAGAACTCGTAACATCGTAAGAGCATGTCTTGTTTACATATCTTCGGGAGTCCATAAAGATGTGGAATTTTGGTGTAATGTGGCGTCGTAGTCCGGGTCTTCCCAGGAATATACAATTCATGTAGATGTAGGCTCATCAAGAGATGTATAGTTTCCTTTCCTTAGAACGTATTCCAATATTCAACAAAACATTAAGACAATGAAATATATCTATTACTTTGCAAAAAATGCCGTTGTCAGTGACCTTCAAACAAATACTAGGTTCATGGTTGTCGAGCCCGAAACGATAATTAAACGCATCTGCAATTCTGACATATGTTCGCGTGCATAATCGCTTACTGTGTTTTCTTACTTTGACTTATCTACAATTGTATCTATATGCCCCGCGTATCAATGTACCCCTTCTTTCCCTAACATTAAAAACAAATACGTAACTTGTTCTCAAGAAATCACTAATATACTTGGAAATTATGTCGCAGTTACCAAAATAACCTCATATTTTGGATCTAACATCTCGAAAAAATGTACTATTTGTAATAATAATGCATTTTTATAAATATATTTTGCAGATATAATATAAGACTTTCAAAACCTTTTGAATAAAAATTATACAGGATTTAAGTAAATTCCTGTTAAAAGCTTTTTGCCCACTAGATTGCTCAACGCGATTCATCTTTATTAGATTATTTTCCTAAACCTAAACTGTACGATATAGAATTTTGAGCATGTTAAAGTCAACCACTTGGTATATGAAATCTAAAAATGATTCTTTACGAATTAGAAAATCTTACCGTTACTTTCAGTTGAAAGTCTTAAAAAACTAAAATCCCAGGAACATGCAACCGGCAGGTACTCCTCAAATAAACTTTTGTGTACACATTAAGCTTTATCCTCTTTCATTTTTTTTGACAACAGATCATGATTCTTCCCAAAATTATTCCAACTCATTTACCAACAACAACCTAATTTTCGAAACAAAGTATCATTATCATATTTAACCAATGATCGCACTACCTGTCCACCTCAACTACCCAAAATTCTCAAAATTCAGTAATTTACATGACCAAAAATACTTTTTCTAAATGACTTTTAAACTTTGTGGGCGGAGAACCGAGAATCGGGCAAACATATTTTTAGTTGTATTATTGACACAAAGCTTTTCGAAGATTTAAAAGCTTTGAAACTAAAATTTTTACCTCTTCTGGGAAAGTCTCTATTGAATTTTGGTCTTTGAATTCTCAGAAGCGGTGTTAGAAAGTATTTGAAACGGTAATTATTGTTTAAGGTCTGTTTGTTTTGTAGTATGGGAGCCAAAGTACCGTTTTCAAAGTAAGTGTTAGTTTAAGTGGTAAAAAATATTTGCAATTTTGATTAAAATTCGCTACGACTCACAAGCTTTTAGTTTATTTTTATTAAAGAGGGACAAAAGTACCTTGTAGCTTTACTTTCGTTCAGCAGTCGATATGGCTAATTCCCGTGAAATTTAAGGTAATCTAGTTACTTATTTTACACTACAATTTATAAATAATCTTGAAAATATGTTATTAATTAGTGAAAAAAGCCATAAAAACCTTATAAATGATCAATATTTGAAAATTTCCTTTGACGTTCTTAATATTTTTTATGGTAGTTCAGGTAGTTAAGGTCATGTAAACGACTACTGTTATATAATAACCCATGGAAATTAGACAAAGAAGTACCCGTGTTTGGAAAAAAAATTAGATCTGCGATTTTATTGTTATACAGTGTTCATCTTGGCGTTCTTTAAAGATTGTAACTTCCTGCTAACAAAATGGCAGCTCAAAAATGACCACTTTTTTTAGGTTTTTCTAATTTATCTCGAAAATTAAAGATTGTATAAAAAAAAGTTTCATACAAAAGGTGTGGATAATTAAAAAACCTATTGATTTGTATAATTAAAGTTATAGGTGGCGCCACTAGTTAACGAGATATAGTTGTTTTTCGCAAAAATTATCATTTTTTTATATTTTAAAGAAAATTATCTTCGTTTACCAATTATCGACTTGAAATTTTAAAAAAATATAGACATTGTGCAACCAAAAAAGTGTGCTAAGCCCGTAATCTGTACATTGAATAGTTCCTGAGAAAATGGACTTCAAAGTTGAAAGTTTGACCTCCATTATTCACTTTTCTAATTAAGATATAGCGACCAGTCTTACACCGAATTGTTCAAAATAACGTATATTTTTCCGATATATTTTTTTAAAAATTTATTTTTAATTTGGAACGGAGATATTTTGAAAAAACAACTTTTTTCCTAGTGAACTTTTTTCTTAACATCTTCATAAGATTTAGATGAATCATTTCCAATTTCTGGAAAAGAAAAATGTTCTATTACGATGAAAAACACTTTTTTTTAATTCGAAACGTTACTGCTAACGAATATTAAGGATTAAAACTAAGGGAAGATATTTTTGAATACTCGTACTTCATCTGGAAATTTTTCGGTTTTGCAAAAACATTTCTGCAAAGTATATGGACCTCCACTATTATCTGACGCTGTTCAAATAACGCAATGACGACTTCCGAAGACCCGCAATATTTACAGCAACCCCCTTCCCTCAATTTCAGGCGTTCAAAAAACTACCTCTGCTAGAAATTAGAAAAGTGATAAGAGAGAAGAAAAAGGTAAGTGCTGCAATAAAAAATGAAAACAAGACCACAAGGAAACTAAAAGTAAAATTTGATGTGAAAAAAACTAAGAAGAGAGTTCTTCAAGACAAAGCTGTAAATAAGGACGGTAGTACGTCGAACTTGGAAATAGAAATGAGAACTGTGCGACGATGAAGATTCAGTATCTTCATGGTGATGAGGACTTGAATAATGAACGTATTATCTGTGGCGATTATGGACGAAACTCTCTGGTACAGGTGTGTGCTATGGTGCCTTTGAACTCAGTCTGAGTGCTCAGGATATATCTGCAACTTATGCCTTAACAATGCTTGACTAGTATGCCAAACCTAATTACTGGTATTACATACCACGAGGTTTCATACGGGTCAAATCTATTTTTTTTTTTAAATGTTGATCATGCCAAAATTTTGATACTTATTGATCTCAATGAAGGATACTTTATATTTAGTTATTAAAAAGTTTAATAAACAAATATTGATTAATAGCTAATTTGTGATTATTTTTGTATAAGTGACCGACAATACCCACTCTTACCCTATATAGTATAATTTTTTATGTAAAACTTATGGGAAAACATATTTTTTTTTTTATTAGAATGAAAGATACTGTAAGGTTTAAAAATGTATGCAATTTTAAAGGCATGAATACTACCATAGTTAGGGAGCACCCTCTATACGGCGGCCTCGAAATTACGGACTAGCTACCTGATTTTTATAATTGGGTACTCGAATTGCGGACCAAAAGAAGAAGACCCCTTTTTTTAAAAAAAAAAAACATAAATTGCGGACTAAGCTTCATTTTATATAACTGTGGTAAGGGTAATATATTTTTTATTTTAAATAAGAAACCAAGTTGTTACATAAATTAATTTTAAATCGGTTTATTAAACAACTAAACTAAAATATTATATACCTTTAATGTCTATCTAGACGCAACGATGACAGTACAACTTGATGACGAGCTAAAGATGAACCGCATCCCAATCAAAAGAGGAGTAAGACAGGGAGATACAATCTCGCCCAAATTATTTACAATGGCCCTGGAAGACTTGTTCAAATCATTAAATTGGGTAAAATAAAGGGATAAACATTAATGGTAGATTCCGAAATCATCTGAGATATGCAGATGATACACTCTTGATCGCATCCGACTGAGAAGAGCTGCAGTCAATGATAAACGACCTCCATGAAACATCGCTCCAACGAGGATTAAAGATGAATCTCAGAAAAACAAAAGTAATGTCAAACTCAGACGAACAACCAGTTATAACAGTAAATACAACCGAAATAGAACAGATGAATGAATATATATACTTAGGCCAGGCCATAAGAGCGAGTAAGGACAACCAGACAGCCGAAATAACACGAAGAACTCGATTGGGATGGACGGCGTTCGGAAAACTCTCCTAAGTTTTGAAAAATTAGAAAATTCCCTGTTGTATATTGCCGGTTCTAACATACGGAGCGCAGACGTGGACCTTTACAAAATCAAATTTGGACAGAATCCGCAAAACTCAAAGGGCTATGGAACGATACATGTTAGGAATATCACTCAGAGATAAAAAACGAAATGAGTGGATAAGAAGAAAAACCAACCCAGTTGACGCTATAGAAAGAGCAGCATCACTAAAATGGAAATGGGCAGGCCATAACGAAAGAGTAAAAGACAACCGTTGGAATTCAGAAATTGGAAAATGGCGCCCATATGAAGGGAAAAGATCCAGAGGCAGGCCACAGATAAGATGGAAGGATGAGATAGTCAGACATGCCGGCTTGATGTGGCAAAGATGAGCCCAGAATAGAGAGATTTGGAAACAAATAGGGGAGGCCTATATCCAGTTTTGGAAGGATGAGAACTAGGCTAAAGTGAAAAATGAATGGGGTAGTTCAAATTAGTTCTGTCTTCGTTCGTCTTTGGTCTGCAATTCAAGAGTTATATACATTTTTCCAGTAATTGAAATGTGGAAAATATGTAATTGATTAAAGTTCATTTCTTGTTTTAAAAATTTTTTATAATTATGTATTTAACAATACATTACTTTCTTGCAGACCTGATAATATATTTATGAACTTAACATAATATACAGCATTCAAACACTTAGAACTTTCATTGTCTTGTTAAACTTCTTTATATTTTCGCAATTATCACGCAACATTGCTATAATAAGTATATAACGATTCAGGAAAGTAAATAAGTGTCACTTTTCCGTGCGATAGATCACACGACTTTTAATTTGCGGGTTTTCATTCGCTTCACGCGAACATTTTTTAACATTTATCGTGTCTATAAATTTACATTTTTGCGATATTAAAGTCGACTTGGCATTTGTGATAGTTAAGCAACGAATACGGCGAGCTTCTATCAGTATATTTTATTTTTATTGATTAACTCGAAAAGGGTATCTGACTTGGAAACTTTAATTGTTGGTCGTTTTGTTAATTGGTGAGATTTTTAACTAACACTGTTCCCATTCATACAAGGTTATTAATTTATATATATATATATATATATATATATATATATATATATATATATATATATATATATATATATGTAGAGAGAGAGAGAGAGAGAGAGAGAGAGAAAGAGATAGATAGATAGATAGATAGATAGATAGATAGACAGATAAGTCTTTATTTATTGCAATAAGTATCACTTATATACTTATAAGGGCATGTAACAGTGTCAAAAAAAATATCATTACTGTAATAAACGTCAAAAAGAAAATTATAGTTCATTCTCAGCTGTAGATAAAAAAAAAAGAAAATGAAAAGGAAAATAACATCGACAACTATTATACAGTTTTCAATACTTTTTTTGAATAATTCTATCAAATTAATGTAGTAAAAACAAAACAATTAAAACTTAAGATAAAGGGCAATATTATAAATGAAAAAAATTTAAATAACAAGGAAACTTACACACATTTAAAATTTAATGATACAGCCAACAACAAAAATTCTGCTTCGAGACAATGCTGCCCCTATTACATTCATAAAACTCTTCCATTGTATAGAAGGCTTTTTTACACAAAAAGATTTTTAGAACACACTTTAATCTATTTCTCGGTAGTAAATGTACATTTTCAGGTTAAGAATAAAAAATTTTTATTATAGAAAACTCGACATTTTTCTGCAAATAACTAAAGTTATATTTATCAGGAAGCAGATTTGTTTTATTTCTAGTAATGTAGTTATATCCAGTAGATGCACCCTCAAAAAGAATCCTGTTATCAATAATAAACATCACCGAATGCCAAATGTACATACCTGTCAAAACATTGTTACTAATAAAGATATTTCTAGACTGCCTGGTTGTTTCACTGTAAAAATACACCGTAAACATCTTTTTTACAGAATCAAAACTCTATTAATATCACAGAAATTATATATATATATATATATATATATATATATATATATATACAGTGTGTCCCACGATGAAATGCCCTAATGGATTTCTGGGAAAATAGATTTTGGGAAATTTTTAAAATTTGGCAGTTTACCAAAGAATGCCACTAAGTGTGGGAATATTAGAGATGCTATGTTCTAGACTTGTTAAGTATATTCATAACATCACTTTAACTCATTGATAAATGTAAGGCTATCTCGACAAGATATTTGATCATTTGGTCAAATAAGCTTTCATACTATTCTAATCTAAATTTTTCATACTACAATATCACATTAAATTTATTAATATAACCACAAAATTTTCACAATTAACATAGTTTAGTTATGTAGCAGTAATTCTTATGTCTCCGACATATGACTATTCGAAAAGTTTTCTCAGTTTTAGTCTTGTAAAACTGAGTGGCACCCTCTATTATAATTAAAAATATAGTTTGAATTATCTATATTAGACCCAGGATCTTTCAGCGAATGTGAAGTTTCATGGTTAACAACAGCCGCTTAAAGTGATGCCTAAGGACGACCGTTGAACTTCGTGCAATTGTCTAGCTTCTAGTTCTTTCGCTCCTTATGACTGGGAAATAAACATTTTTAATATAAGAAAATATAAAAATAATCCAAGAATGTAGCTCCAATTTTCTTAACGAAATCTTTAATTTTGAAAAATAAACCTTTTTATCAAAAAATAAATCAAATTTTCTCTTCGGAATACACACTAGGCGCGGATCCAGGGGAGAGAGGCGTTTGTGCTATCGCCTCCCTCCCCAAGTTCTTCGAATTAAGAAAAATAGAAGCATCCCCTCCGTTGACAGGTCGCTTTTGCTTGCCATACTGTGCGATCGCACTCCCCTCCAAGAGCTTAGAATTCAGAAAAATAGACGCATACCCCCCATCGATAGCTGGCTTTTGCTTGCCATCCTGTGCGATCGCCCCTTCCTATCAAGACCTTCAAATTTAGAAAAATTGATTCGCCTACGCTTGTTACATTAGAAACGTGAATGTGGCTAGTCCCCCCCCCCCCCCCCGGTCGAGACCTCGCTTTCGCTTGCCATAATGTATTCTCGTGATATGGCCTCCCCCCCTGATATACACAGAAAAAAATAAAGCTTCTTTACACGATAAAATATGCGAAAAAAATAAAACCTAATCTTCGAATTCACTAACCATAGACATAAGAATAATTAATATAGACTGCGGATTCTATAAAAGAAAGCTGGCTCAAGCTTAAAAATAGACAAAGCGTTTTCGATTAGTAGTCCCTCTCTTTCTAATTTCGGTCAGGTGACAGGGATATCCAATGAAGTTTGAAGTATTTTGCTTAATTCCGCCATTAGAAAAATAAGTAGTACTCATCGAAAACGCTCTGTCCGTTATTTAGCGTGAGCCAACTTTATTCTATAGGATCGGCAATCTAGTAACTTTATATTAAATCTGTCACTAACATTGTCTCATCTTAAAACCGTTCTAAATTGACAGCAAAGAGTTTAAACTAACAAGAGCAAGTTTTAAACCCTAAAAAATGCAAGCATAAAAAATTATTTTCTTTTATTACTTTATTTTTGGGATGCGACTATTTCTATTATGTATTTCAAGGCTTTATCGCTAGATTCTTATTCTTAATATCCCTATATAAGCATTTGTTTGATGACATATGAAATATAAATTATGACAATATCATAAGCAAAACAAGATCGCTCACTAGAAGTTCTATTTTTCATTAGAACTAGATCGGGTTTAAGTCTTAAACCTTCATAGTGAATTTAGCTGTAAAATTTTTGTGATAAACTTTGGTTTAATATATCCAGAAAAACATAAAGGACTTTTTCTTATGACATTTGCTTATATTTGAAGTAATGAGGTTTTTGGATGTTTGAAATATTTAAATGACATTTGCGGATTGAAGCAAATGCCACATGTCAAATATTTTAGGTTATTTTTGTAAATTAATAATTATAAACTACAAAAATCTTTTTTGTCAAATCTAAAAGGACAAGAAATTTTTCCATGTGAATCATGTCAGCCCATTTAAAGATTTTTTATAGTATTTGTGTTTGATTTTTATGTAAAAGTTTATATAATTGTGTAATTGTTGACATTGATTTGATTGTACCAAAATATGTATATTTTGATGAGGTGTTTCGCATCTGTGTCAAAATTTACCTTATTGGCTTTCATTATATTTCAATCGTTTCGAAAAATTCTCTATTTCCTTTTGGAAATCTTTGTGTTATAGAAATCGAAAATATGGTTTATTTTCCTAAAATATAGTTCGTAGGGAAACTTTTATATTTTTTATCTTATTTATAGATTATGGTAAAATTATTTTTAAACTTCCGAAAAAAAGAACGCGAAATAATTACCTATAACAACTTTGTTTTATGAAAACCCATAATATAAACCAAGTAATGATTATTATGAGCCAGACTGGCTATTTATTAAGTAGTAATTTCCTGAGTAAACTTAAAACTGTATACTGTTTACAGTTATTTTTACGATCTGATGCAAGCAATTCATATTTTACCATAAAATTTAATTTATTTGGCAACAGTGGGCCTCCCAAAATTTTCGCATATCTGCAGATGTTTACTATTGCAAACATAACACAAGTCTGTTCAAAATGGTACCCAAATATTTATCATTTTACTATCACGTAGTCGTTACAAAAATATATATTAAAATATTTCAAAAAAAACGTCCATTTTCCCGATTTTCTCTAATAAATATTAAAATATTCACTCAAATCCCATAATGATCTAGTTACCATAAATAACAAAAGCCCAACGACTATTTTGACATACACAAGGGTGATCGACCTTGTACAGGGCGACAAAAGAGTAGCGTTCGCACATGGCACCCCCGATAAAAACGACAGTCGCCGCCAGCGGCTAAACTCAAGTAGGCTTGTTGATTGGCCTCTCGAGAACACTCGAACATCAACAACATCAGATTTTCAATAGGGGCTGATAGAAAAATAAGCAAACCGTGAAACATTGATGATCGAGAGGGTATGTCTGTCTTTTTTTGATGCATTATTAACGCGAGGAAGAAAATTGTTAATTGGAACGTTTAGATCGGGTATTTATAGCCCTTAAATAACTGTTCTGAGGGAATGAATGATGATGACAATGCGACAACAAGAGTTGAACCAAATACGATTTTATACGTCTCAGGGGGTTTTTCGAAGGTTAATCGGATCGCGTTCTTTGGTAGAGCTGGCAAATTAGGGTGGGAACTTTTTAATGTTATTATTTTTGAGATAATAGGAATTTTAGTAATAAAAATATTTTAGAAAATGGAATTAATACAAATCAGGTAATTCTGGGAAAGTATGAAATTTTATTAAGTTGTATTCTGAATACGGAAAAATAATTGTATATAGATAATGTAATATGGTGTGTTAGTCACCCTAGTATTACAACAGAAATGATATTTAACGAAATAATATAGTGATGTATAGACGATAGCGGATCTAGAAACTATAGGATTTTTTACTATTTTTTTCCTGGAAATTTAACATAGCACACGTAATTTTCCGCGACATAAACATCACCAACTCTAATCCTAACAATAGGCTGTAGCTTAGGCTGTATTATCACCGACCATGCAATTGCTGTTACAGTCAGTTACAACCTATAATACAATATACAAGGTGTCTCGAAATTCACGCAAGATTTGAATTTGCTGCCATTTGTGCCGTAAAGTGTTGGCAACAAAAAAAAAACAGAATATTTCAAAAATAATGAAGGTTTGGTGACCACAGTTCGCAAATTTCGTAAAAAATATGTATTATTGTATCAATGTCCTTGTGTTTAAAGTTGTTCCTTAATAAGGTCTCTTTAATTTTTCACACAACCTTATCTAAAAATCATTTTATGGAGGCTGTGGACCTTACTTTAAACATAAATTACTTTCATTATAATAATATATTTTACAAACAAGCAGGGGAGAGTTTGGTATATTGTACTGCCTGATAAATTGTACCACCTGAAAATTTTACATTTAGTGCAACTTTTTCTCTTTCCTGGCAACACGAAACTGAGCGCTTACAGCGCCCTCTGTTACTTCTCATTTTGTAATGTCGTCCGGCAAGTGCATTCATTTTTAGAGAAAAAAAAACTTTTTTGTAAGTGTTTCATATAAATTTTGACGTGTGTAGCTAAGGACATTACTCAGTGAAAATGTAAGTTACGATTTTGCTATATTTTTTATTGATTAGATCTATAATTACCGCTTAAACCATAAAGTTGCGAATGTATTATGTTTAGAGGTTATTTTGTGACAAATATTTATTTTTCAAATCTCTTTCGGTTCGGTAAGTTGTACCACCAACAGTTGTTTTATTTGTACTGGTACAATTTACCTAACTTGGTGCAATATTTATTATTTTGTATTTTTCCAGATGAATGATAACCAAAAAAAGTATTATAAATGGAAGGAGGAGGATTTGGAAAGGGAATTGTTAGCTCTGGAAAAGAAGGAGATGAGCTTGAACCGGATATCTGCAACTTATTCTATTTCAAAAGCAATTATTTTACGTCATGCCAGAAAGCGAAATAAGTTTGCCAATGATTTAAGTATCCATAAAGGGAGACCCACTACTTTTGATATGGAATTGGAAAATATACTAGTCAAACATATTCTTGACGAGTAAAAACCACAGGGAAATTAAAGAAGATACCTGGAACTACTACTAATAGTACATTAATAAATAAAGAAAAAGCACAAAATATTAAAAACGAAGAACGAAAAAGATTATTAAAACTCAGAAGAGAAACAGATCTTCTTCTACAAGCAGTGCAGATGTTGTTTTAGAAAAAGTTAGGAAGGCACAAGTGAATGTAAGAAAAACTAAAGCAATAAAAAAAGGACAAGCACAAAATAATAAAAATGTACTTAAAAAGAAAAACATAAGGAAAACTCAGAAAAGACAAAGATCTTCATCGACGAGCAGCGATGACTGAGGGGATGTAGTTCTAGAGCTGACAGATGACAATGATAACGATGATGACGAGGAAGATGTTTGTGCAATATGTGAGATTTACTACTTTGACAAAACTGGGCCAAACGTTGACTGGATACAGTGCGTTCGTTGTCATAGATGGGTTCACGAAACCTGTACATCGAATCCCGATATTTGCGATAATTGTTTAAACTAAAACAGGGTACAAGAAAATAAAGAATTTGATCTCAGTACATTAGTAGATAAATAATTGATGACTGACTAAATAATATTCTTAAGTAAAAGTGATTCATTCCATTTTCATATATCATTTAATTTTAGAAAGTATTTAAGTTTGATAAATGTTAAATTTTTTTTTAGACTTTAATACGTTTGTTTTTTTTTTTTGGCATATTATGACTGATTCTATTGAAGAAATATTTAATTTTTGTTAGCACTTTTTCATTAATAATAAAAATATAATCAATACATTTTGTGTATCATTAAAACCATTTTATTTTACTTTATTATAATGTTTAGAAGTCTCTTAAGTCTTAGTGGTACAATTTACCTAACCCGTGGTACAATTAAACCGATTGGTTGGGTAAATTGTTCCAAAGGAAAGCCTTTAGGAAAACGCATATTTTGTGAAATCCGTAAAGAGTATGGTGTTGATGTTGCGGTACATGTTAAATGAGATTCTAAACTATGTGCCTCATGATAAAGAACGTGTTTTAATTAATATCAAAAAAAGATATTTAGCAAAAAGTGAAAAATGGTACAATATATCCGACTAAATGACTGTGATATGGGCTCATCAATCTCATCCAACATTGCTCAGTTAGTTATGGAATATTTAAAATAAAGAGTTATCAAAGATCTTAAATTCAATATAATGTTCTTTAAAAGATATGTGGATGACTGTTTAATGGCTGTTCCCTGTAGTAAAACAAATGAAATCCTCAAGGCGTTTAACAGCTTTCACAACATATTGCAATTCACATCAGAAATAGAGATAGACGGTAAGATAAACTTTTTAGATATGACTTTTGTCCAAAGAAAAAATAAAATCTTAAGTGAGTAGTATACTAAATTCGCATGGTCAGGGATATACTTGAATTTCCACTCAAAACATCCAATGCCTCAGAAAAATGGTGTTATTATTGGTCTAGCAGATAGAGCCACCACTTTAACTTCCTCTGAATTTAGACCCCCTGTTTTAAGAAAAGTGAAACATACCTTATTAAGGAACAACTTTAAACACTGATAAAATAATAAAAGAGCAAATACACAAATTTTTTAATTCTAAAAATCCCCCCAACAATAATGGTACATCGAAATATATCGCTTTGCCTTATACAAACACACTTTCATATTTTTTACGAAATTTGCAAACTGTGGCCACCAAATTTTCATTATTTTTAAAATATTGTGTTATTTTTGTTGCCAACACTTTACGGCACAAATGGCAGCAAATTCAAACCTTTTGAGAATTTTGAGACACCTTGTATATTGTATTATAGGTTGTAACTGACTGTGACAGCAATTGCACGGTCGGTGATAATAAAGCCTAAGCTACTACAGCCTATTGTTAGGATTAGAGTATATTGCCGATGTTGGTGATGTTTATATCGCGGAAAATTACGTGTGCTGTGGTCATTGTGTTAGATTTCCAGGGAAAATAGTAAAAAAAAACCTATTGTCTCTAGATCGGCTATCGTCTATACATCACTATACTATTTCGTTTAATATAATTTCTATTGTAATACTAGAGTGACTAACACACCCTCTTAAAAGTTAATAGATGGGAATATTCTCTTGGAACATTTGTATGTTATCAATTTTAATAAAAAAAGGAACCAAAGATTCCATAAGTGATGATTTAAAAAATAATGTAATAAAAAAAGAATTGTACATTTTATCTTTCAGTATCGAAATGGTAATAGTAAGCTCAAGGTGCATACATACACATTTTTGTAAAAATTTAAACATTTTTAAAATCATATAAAATTTTTACTGTAAAATAAGTTTTTAATTTTTTTTTAAAATTGTCTTTTAACTTTTTCTGTTAATATGTAAGATTTAAGCAAAATTTATGTATTTTAAATTTTAGGTTATTTGACTAAGGAAAACGTTATTATTATTAAATTAAAGCAAATAAAAAAAATTTTGAAAATACTTTAAATGAAAGGCGAAACGTAAAAACACGTTGTTTTTTTAATATCCACGTGTGGACCCAACTCCAAGAATACAACAAAAAATATATTATGTATATGTATATATATATATATATATATATATATATATATATATATATATGAAGTAAAATGCGAAACAGTAAATGCAAACTTCCCTCCATCATATCCTTTCTGTGTTAGAGGTTGCACAGTTAGAATAAATTGTTATAAAACCCAATTCATCCTATTCCACCACCATCGAGATGGTGGCCTATCCGTACCACCATACCGAGAAGAATGTCAAAACTTACCCTCCCCGCCACAGTGATACGGCAGAGGTACATGTTTCGTCTCTACCAGACTCATCAGGGTACCGACATGCACCTGGCTGTGCAAAGGACAGATCGGAAGGAAGCATGCAAATACTGAACGTGGCTTCGCCGACCTCCCGCCGGAGGGTAAGTTTTGACTTTCTTCTCGGTATGGTGGTACGGATAGGCCACCATCTCGATGGTGGTGGAATAGGATGAATTGGGTTTTATAACAATTTATTCTAACTGCACAACCTCTAACACAGAAAGGATATGATGGAGGGAAGTTTGCATTTACTGTTTCGCATTTTACTTCATTTACATCCGGAGTTGCATATAGTTGTAAGTTTGCTGAATGTGATTTCAGCACTACAACAGCACAATGTGGATATATCCACTGCTATTGCATCTCACACGGGGGAATCCGTGAAACCCGCATAAACATATATATATATATATATATATATATATATATATATATATATATATATATATATATATATATATATATATATATATTTATATTTATTTTCTGATTCTTGAACCATAGATTATATCATTTTTCCTTTATTTTGTCTTTTATTAGGTTTAGGTTCTATATTTAACAAAAAATGCAAAACAATTGACGTTTCACCCTTTATTTAGGGCATTTTCAAAATTTTTTCTTTTTAAAAATATTTTTATATAATTAAAACATTCATACAAGAACGTATCTACAATTTAAAAAAAACAAACAAGCCACTTTAAAAATAGTATTTAAATTTTAAAAATTTTTAAAAATATTTAATTTTACCGGTACATACCTTGACATTTTGTTACTCTATTACTGAATAAAATTCAATCTTTACATCGTCTACTGAGGATACATGGAAAGCGAATGTGTTTTATTTTTTATATATTTTTTATATTTTACAATGCACAAAAAAACAAATAAGGTATACGTTTAGTTTTATGTTTAAGAGGATATTCAACTTTTGATTCTTATTTGACAGAATCGAATACTTAATATTTTTGTTTAAATTAGGCTTGTGCAAATGTGGCTCAAATTTCCCATATCTGTTCTATCGTTAACAGTGTTTTTATCTTTTTTAATTTCTATCATTTCCTTTATCTGTAATTTTTGGTAATTCATATCTTTGTTTTTATTATGGTACGGTTATAATTAAAAGTATGTTTTTCATCCTGTGTGTGTTTGTTTAACGCTGTTGAGGCGTTTTTCGTATATTTATGGCCATTTAATCTGTTCTTCAGCAATTGGCTCGTCATGTCTATATATTTTTTGGGACAATTTGTGCAAGGGATCGAATATATTCCATTTGATTTATTCATAAGAGGAATTTTACTTTTTAAATTTGTGAACAATGTATTTAATTTATTATGTGACTTGTGGCATACGATAATATCATGCTTTTTTAAAATGTATTTTATTTTTTCTGACAGCTCACTAGTGTAAAGTAATGTTACATATTTTTGCTGTTTATGTTCTATGTTTTTTGTCTTTACGTTATTATAAAACTTATATGTTCGTTTATCAATTATTTTGGTGATAGTCTTTTCGTTAAAGTTTTTATTTATTAGTGTCTTTTAGCTTTTTGCAGTATTTTTGGTGGTGGACAAGCCAATTGCTGAAGAACAGATTAAATGGCCATAAATATACGAAAAACGCCTCAACAGCGTTAAACAAACACACACAGGACGAAAAACATACTTTTGATTATAACAGTACCATAATAAAAAACAAAAATATGAATTACCAAAAATTATAGATAAAGGAAATGACTGAAATTAAAAAAGATAAAAACACAGTTAACGATAGAACAGACATTGGAAATTTAAGTAATCGATCCTGTCAAATAAGAATCAAAAATTGAATATCCTCTTAAATATAAAAGTAAAAGTATACCTTATTTGTTTTTTAGTGCATTGTAAAATATAAAAATTATATAAAAAATAAAACATATTCGCTTTCCATGTATCCTCAGTAGACGATGTAAAAATTGAATTTTATTTAGTAATAGAGTAACAAAATGTCAAGGTATGTACCGGTAAAATGAAATATTTTTAAAAATTTTAAAAATTTAAATACTATTTTTAAAGTGTCTTGTTTGTTTTTTAAAATTGTAGATATGTTCTTATGTGAATGTTTTAATTATATAAAAATATTTTTAGGAAGAAATGTAAATAAAAATAAAGGGCCAAACATCAATTGTTTTGCATTTTTTGTTAAATATAGAACCTAAACCCAAGAAAAGACAAAATAAAGGAAAAATTATATATATATATATATATATATATATATATATATATATAAATATATATATATATATATATATATATATATATATATATATATATATATATATATATATATACTATATGGCCGGTAAAGTCCGCATCATATGGGATTTTTTATTAATAACTTTATTCGAAATTTGACTTTGGCAACAATTTCTGCTTCGAGCGAGATGAATATTAACCAAAAAAAATAGTAATCACGTGATTAGCATTATCTGTCAAATTTTAATTTTTTTCCAAAAAAATTCAAATGTGGGGTTATTTCTCAAAGAAAAAAGTTATTAGAAAATGTTTTTCTAAATGCAGTTCTTAGCCCATATGCAAAATTTCAGCTGTAAAAGATAATTTATATTGTTTGTCCATTTTTTGTAAATTGCACCACTGTTGCAAGATCAGACTCAACACAACCTACATAAAACTTCTTAGTTTTGCCAATGCTTCATTCTAGACATATTTTGTTTAAAGTAGCGCCATGTTAAATGTGTGTTTTTCTACAAAATCCAAATAGGGCTATTAAAATTTGGTCACATGTGATACAAAGTTTATTTGTTTTTGACCCTGTATACGGTAACTTCATAAAATAACTATCTTTGAAAACGTAGTTTATGTCTAAAAGTAATACACATTAATATTAACAAAATAGTTTTAAATGGAATCGTTGGAACTAGACAAACTTTACGTAAAGTTAAAGAAAATTTATTTTCCACTTAATTCATAGTTTACTGATGACTCTGTATACTTGTTTGTCTTAATTATAATGTGTATTACTTTAAGACACAAACTAAGTTTACAAGAATAGTTATTTTATGAAGTTACTTTATACAGTGGTACAATTTACAAAAAATGGGCAAAAAATCTAAATTATCTTATATCGCTGAAAAAAAATTGCATTTAGAAAACTTTTTCTAATCACTTTTTTCGATATTGTGAGATATAACCCCATATATATATATATATATATATATATATATATATATATATATATATATATATATATATATATATACCGAAATTTATTGTTGAAGTTTACTGCCAAAGTATTGAATTTACAAAAAAAAAACACAAGATAATCAATCAAGAGGAATATTTTTTGTCTATAAAATTTTTTTCCTATCACCAATATTTTTTAATCTTTAGTTTCAACTATGAATGCAGTTACAATGACAATTTCTAAATCATTTTTATCCGATTTGTCATGAATGTGCAGCACTTATAATGTCGGACACATATTTTAATATGTTCTATGCTTCGTTTTAAACCAAGAAAAATACAAAATGAGATTTCTGGTAATCAGTTAGACGTTCGCGTGAAAATGACAATTTCCGATCATAGAACTAGAAAAATGGAAAATAAAAACATGTACAATGTTATTTTGACATATTACAGCTGATGGACTCGACGATTGGCGCATTATTTTTGTCAGACATATTTTTTTCGTGTAAATGCGTAATCGGGAATTCTAGCAAATAAAAACTTATCGGCATGGCATAATGATGCCACTTGTAAAATTGCAGAAGAGTGATAATCATTCAATAAAATGTGGTTGTCAGACTTGCATTGTCTTTATTTTTGTTTATTTTTACAACGTTTCGATTAGTTTGTACCTCTAATCGTTATCAAGTAAAAACTTGATGATGATTAGAGATCGAAACGTCGTAAAAGTAAACAAAAATAATGACAATGCAAGTCCGACAACCGCATTTTAGTCAATCAGTGACGATCATGTTAAAATAGGCGTTACGTCTTGTGGACTACAGATTTCGAATATTGTCGCAACATGATCTAGGTTTTTAGTGCTAAAAACATGGAAGAACACGTATCATTGTTAATAGAAATGTAAAATTAGCATTATAAATTACATGCTTTTTCTTACCTGTATGTGTCCGTTTATGAATTTTCAAATTTTCACTCCTAGCGAACACTTTACCACACCCGGGAAACGGACAATGAAATGGTTTTTCCCCCGTATGAACCCGAATATGGTTCACCAGTTTATACTTAGCTTTAAACGGTCTCCCATTTCTCGCGCAGTTTTGCCAAAAACACGCGTGGTTCGTAATTTCCGGACCCCCAACATGTTCGACACCCAAATGACCAACAATTTCCGCCATGGTAGTAAAATGTTTACCACAAATCTTCTTCGGAGGCGGTTGGTCTGGATCCACCCACAAACATTGCATCTCTTGTTTTATAGGTCTCATATATTTGAAAAAACCTCCGTGGATGTTTCCAGGGTGATGGGGCATCGCCATAGTGTGGTGATTTATGTATTGGTGATTAGGTTGGGCGTGGTATGCCGCGTGGTGATCAGTCCGTGAGTATAACATTTGGTGGTGAGGAGGTAAATGTAAATTATGATGCGGCGGCATCTCCGACGGATGGTGAAATAGCATCGAATCACTTGGTGCTGTTTGAGCCGTGGGAAAGTCATGATGATCTCTGCGAAGAAGAAAATCTCGTGCTGCATATCCAGGATGGGGATTTAAATGACCCATATGTCCGTAGTTTGTTTGGAAATGGTGGTTTTGTGGACCAGGACCCATTTCAGGAGCTGTCATTGCAGCTGCGGGGTTCTGATGAGGAGCGGGAATTGTGGCACCTCCTCCGTTGTGAGTCGGAGACATCTTTAGCCCGTAAGCACTGAGGTGATGATGCCCCGTGTCCATAAAGGCGTTAATCATTGTTGCTACACTGTATTAAAACTTCACTAAATGTTAAAAATTCACAGTAAATCACTTAAAATTGTCACTAAATCGCCGCTCATGTTATCTTTTGCGATCTCATTCAAGCTTCTGATAATATTTAATTAAAAATAAAGTATTCCGGCAGTCTCTTACTCTATAAATCGAGTTAAAACGTATATTTTATTAAACTTCCGCGTCTTTCCACAACGTCCTTTACAAAAATTTCACCCTAAAATTATTAAGGCTACCTACAACCCTTCAAAGAACTTATTTCGTGCTGTGTACGCAGCATGACTGAATTCGAGGTCCTGTCGACAAACGCATGCTGTGAAAACCGAGTGAAAGAAGGTAGTGCGAGTGCGTTATTGGAGGAGATTCGAATTCCCGGTATTGGCCGAGAGGAATATGAATGCCTATTGGTTGATTTCATTGGCTCAAGCTGGGCCAATGAGGGCGGGAGGTGTGCTGATAAAACACGTTTTACGTGGCGACTTGTTGATATTTTCTACTTGTTTTTTTTTTTTTGAAGAATGAAGAATCGGTCGGGAAGTTATTTGACTAATTGGGTAATTAGTAAGAGGAATGTAATTTGGTTCGGTAATGGGAAGAATTAAAATATCGAAAACGTCTCGGGTTTTCATATAGGATTTGATTTCTTAAATTAATTAATAAAAATGATGTAAAGTTGGGACAGAAAATGCTTCCAAAACTTCTATGGCTGACACATTTTTTTTTCAATTATACATAAAGGACACTTCTTTCAAGTAGGTATATAGATATAATTAACATACATACTGGTTACACAGTATGTCCGGAAAATTCGTGTAGACAGTTTGATGACAGCGTGTTGGCGTCAAAATAAGTCGATTCAAACCAATTTAGTTTTTTTTTTTTTTTAATTATTTGCATTGGTTGATCAGCCATGCAGCCAGTCACGAAGTGTTATTTTATTCAAAAATATATTGATATCAATAGTAAAAAACAAATTCTACACTAGGTTTTGAGATATTGAAAAAAAAATGATTTAACATGGGTGTTTAACAGGGACACACACTTCATGCCACTGGGGTCTAATTTTTACCTAATATTTGCAATAAAAGCTACAGGGTGTTGAACACATCGGCTCAAATTTGAACAAGTTTAAATGAATAAATATCTTTTTTTTTTTAAATGGTACACCCTGTATATTTTCATGTTATTTAATAGAGTAATAAAAACCCTAAAAGTTTTGTTCAATATATCCTATACCTATTTATAATAGTTTTTGAGATATTTCAGTTTTTCTTATTTTCCATACTTTTTTACAGAAATAGTCTTTATTATCATAGTAGCCATGGCAAAAACAATGTAAAAGAACATTTTTCTGTGTGTCAAATTTATAACCGCAATCGTTTCTTTTGGTTTTTATGTAGTGTACTTTGGTTTTTTTTTGCATTCATCTTATATCGTAAAATGAATTTTCCAAAGAATGAGTTAATAGATATAATTTATACAATAGGAGAGGCTCAAAAAAATTGCCTTCTTGCTCAAAGAATTTACAAAATGAAGTATCCTGATCGACGCCAGCCTAATACCCACACTTTTCAAAACTTAATGCAAAGATTTGATTCTTCTGGTACTGTTGATTATCCAAAACGTAAAGTGGTCAACAAACCAGTAACTAATGAAGAAAAAGAACTACAAGTATTGTTAAATGTTCAGGAAAATCCTTATATTGGTAGCCGTCAGTTAGCAGCAGTATGTGAAACATCACAATCCACCGCTAATCGTACTACCAAGAAATATAGGTATCATCCATATCACATGGAATTACACCAAGAATTGCATGGACAGGATTTTGAAAGTCGTGTAAACTTTTGTCGTACAATAAATGCGGAGATTCAATTAAATCCAAATTTATTATGCAAGGTAATGTTTAGTGATGAAGCTACTTTTAGAAGTAACGGTGCCGTAAATAGACGCAACATGCATTATTATGCCAGAGAAAACCCATTTTGGATTAGAGAGGTGCAACATCAAAACCACTGGTCATTAAATGTTTGGTGTGGTATTCATCATAATCGAATTATTGGACCCCACTTTTTTAATGAACCACTAAATGGCCATAGTTACCTGAACTTTCTACAAGAAGAACTACCCCAACTGCTTCAAGGTCTCGATAGGGATGAGCTCGACAGTATGTGGTTCCAGCACGATGGTGCGCCTCCGCATTACCATCGTGAAGTTCGTGCGTTTTTGGACCAACGATATTCGCAAAAATGGATTGGACGTGGGGGTTTCATTGAGTGGCCACCAAGGTCTTGCGACATCACCCCATTAGATTTCTTCCTATGGGGTTATATTAAAAATAAGGTGTATGTTAATCCACCAACAACAGTGGAAGATATGCGAAACAGGATTAGGAATGCCTGTAGAACAATAACGCCACTAATTTTGTCCAGGGTCCGAGAAAATCTGCAAAAAAGACTAAATTTGTGCATTGCACAAGAGGGTCGTTTATTCGAACACTTATTAAAAAGAAATAATTAATCTCAGTATTTAATAGGTAATTTTTTTGTTTCAATTTAGTAAAAAAAAAAATATGTATTTGCCTTTTGGTTATTGTTGTGTTAATTTTTTCACATTATGTTTAATTAAACTATTGCCGTTGTAATATAACGAATAATGTATTTCATCATATTTAACCACATTCTGTTTGTTTCTGTAGTTCCTTTTTATTATTTTACATGGCTACTATGATAATGAAGACTATTTCTGTAAAAAAGTATGGAAAATAAGAAAAACTAAAATATCTCAAAAACTATTATAAATAGGTATAGGATATATTGAACAAAACTTTTAGGGTTTTTATTACTCTATTAAATAACATGAAAATATACAGGGTGTACCATTTAAAAAAAAAAAAGATATTTATTCATTTAAACTTGTTCAAATTTGAGCCGATGTGTTCAACACCCTGTAGCTTTTATTGCAAATATTAGGTAAAAATTATGTTAACTTGTCCTTGACCTTGCTAAATTCCAAATTTGAATATATTTGTCACAAAATTGAAAACGTTATTTAGGATTGAATTGATGCTTGAAAATGTGACTTTTTTTCTTTAAACTTAATTATCTCAAAAACTATAAAGTTTTGTTATAGTAAACCCTTAATAAAAAAGATTTAAAATTATAAGCTAAATTGAAAATACGATTCGTATATAGGGTATTCTATTTCAAAAAATACAACTTTATGCTGTCCTAGTTTTTTGGCTCACCCTGTAGAGTCCTAAATATTTTTAAAATCTGCGTAAAAATAAACCGTATCAAACAATAAATATAGTTTCTTTGTTAATTTCACCGAAAAGGCACAAACCTACTTCATCCAATCGTTGACTCACCCTGTACACTGAAGGATACAATTAGGAGTGTGAGATAATAGTTTTAAATTTATTTTATGTAGGTAAAGCATAATTTCATTATATACTTCTATTCTTTTTAACGCTAGAAGACTAAGGACATTAAAAGACTCTCAACTTTACAATTGTTTAACAAAATTTCAAACAGTGAATTTATTTCATTCTGGTATTTTCTACACTGTAGAATTATATGATCCAGATCACATCTAATATGACAGACATCACAGTTTTCTGTCGGTAGGACATTAATTTTATCTAAATGAGTAGGATAACAGGCATGGCCAAATTTCATAAGAATGATAGTTGTTATGTAGCGTCTTGAGACTGTTATACCTTTATGCCAGTATTTATTTGGTATATCATCACATATGAGTGAATATCTTGTCGATGTGTTTCTACAAAAATTAGACCATCTTTCTTTCCATTTATGCTTTATTTTATGATTTAAACTATTATATGCCCCAGAAAGAGTAAATTTATTTTTAAGATGAATGCCATTTAAAATTCTATCTTTAGCCAAAATATCTACAATTTTATTATCCTCAAGTCCCGTATGAGCTTTTGTGCATATGAATGTGATATGTTTACTGCGTAGCATAGATCTTCGCAATAATTTTCTGATGTTCCAAATGAGCGAATTACTTTTATAGTCCCAGGATTTAACTTTATCCAAGGATATGAGGACAGACATTGAGTCAGACAAAATAACATAATGCTGAAATTCACTATCCAAAACAACCTTCATCGCTTCAGATATAGCTATAGCTTCACTGGAAAAAATGCAACAAATAGACGATAGAAGAGGTCAAATTTTTAAGAAAATATTGATTTTTCACAAATTTCTTGAAAACTGAATAGGTAAGAATTCGTAAAGAGTGAAATGCTACGAAAATGACGTTGTTTGAGAAAATTTTGATACATACCCCCTATTTCGAGCTCATAGAACACGATTCTGACCTCGATTTTCCATAATTTTTCAGCAATTTTGCGGAAAACAGAGAAAATCACTTTTCACTTTAGGTTCAAATTTTTTCACTAAATCGTTCAATAAATTCCACACTGATAGAAGCTTCTGTATTATAGAATAATTCAAAAATATGCACTTTTCTTTACCGAAAAATTATCACGACAAAAATCACAACAAATAAAAACAAAGCGGCCGCCAGCAATAAATAATAGTTTACATAGTTCAGCTGAAGATGGTGTACATGTTGAAATCGGCGATGTTGCCAGATTGCCAAAACGATTTTCCTGAAATTCATATATATTCTTTTCTTTCTATTTGAATTGGAAAGAAAAGGTCCCAAAAAGAATTTTCCCTTTCCTTTGATTATTGAAGTACTATTAATTACTCTTTTGTCTATGCCTTTCATGTGCGATTTTGACTCTAAATATTAAAGGTTTTAAGGATTATAGTTGCTTTTGTCTGTTTTCCTCCACATACCAATAATTTTAAGCGGATAATATGAATTGATCATATTGCTTATGTCCGTTAGCAGAAAGTGTTTTTTAATTAATAAATCTAGGTCAATTTAGGTTAGTTTAGGTTAATTTCAGTTTTTTAAACTAACAGAAACCAAGCTAAACCTGTAATTTCCCTACTTTTCACTCTTTACGAATATTTACCACTGAATATAACGGTTTTTTGTGTGTGGTTCAATACAAAGTATGATTCTCCGGGAAATTTATGGATCAATTCTGGAAAAATTACAATTAGGAAAAATCTGAAAATTCGACAGTGTATTAACGTGCATGGGCGACAGCCAGCTAAAATATTTTCAGGATGGTGGCATTTCCCGTTATACCGGAAGTAGATGTCAACTTTTTTTTTTTATACGTAAAACTCTAGACATATTTCATTTATAATGTTTTATACTTAGTCTCACCGTTCTAGAGATATTAAAATTTTTATGTCAAAAATGCCGTTTGCGGAACAAAACTTAACTATAAATTTTTCCTATAAGAAGGTCTTTATTATTTAATTTGGGTTAGTTTTCTTGTAGACGAAGATCGACTTTAGTAGTTTTTTTATGATATTTTGAAAATTATTAACATAGAGTGGTCAAAAAAGAAAAATAAACATTATATTTAAAAAATAGTTAAAAGTCAATTTTTTCAAATGAAAAGCACCTATTTTTATAATTTTATCATATTTAGAATTAAAAATAAGGGTAACTTTGTATAAGGTTGTCTATTCTAAAAATTTGTAGTTTTCACAATGTTGGCAATTCAACATTTTTCTATCGTAAAAATGCTATACGGCTTTTAAGTTTTGTTATTAGTTGACCATGACGCGAGGCGTGGAGAAAATAAAACAATTGAACCCAACATCACCAACTGTTAAAAGGATTATAGAAAACTTCAAGAACTTTGGATCCATAAAAGCAACAAGAAATAGAAATAAACCAGTTGTTAATAATGAAAATATTGAAACTACAATTTTAGGATATTTCGCCGCATCTCCGACAATATCTACAAAGCAAGTAGCATTAGAGTCTGGATTAACTCAAACATCAGTTTTTAGAATTTTATGGAAACAACATTTTCATCCCTATGTATATTCCATAGTACATTTAAAAGGCACTGATTTTCCACGAAAAATAGAGTTCTGTCAATTTATTTTACTTTGGTCACAAGAATGTGCTGGTTTTTTGGATAATATTATGCGATCGGACGAAGCCAAATTCACAAAAAATGGATTGTTTAATCGATGCAATTCCCACTATTGGAGCGACTCAAACGTACATCCATTTAGAGAATTAAATTTTCAAGAGTTTTGGAAATTTAAGGGGTTACATGGGTTTCAAATTTTCAAAAATAATATTTTTTATTGATCCATTGGAAAATACACCATTTTAGAAATATTCTCTGAAAATTACAAGTCAATCGGGATTAAACTTTTGGAAATAGAGCCTATTGAAGGTCCGCCCATCTCAGGGTCGCTCATTCGGTCCACGCGCAGTAGGTATAAAGACGCGGCTGTTCTTCCTTTCACTCTTGATGTGTTTGGCAACGTGCTGCAGCTACCGATAGCCTCGAAGGTTTCAAGCATGATTATGAAACTTTGGCAGGTGATGTCTTGGCAGCTATCAAGCCGATCTACCATCATAATGCTGCATACATGGCTGCATTTATTTTCAATGAAGGCATGTTATCTATTTTGATGTTTTTCCACAATATGGATGTGAAAGTCGGCCGGAATTGCCATGCATGTGATTGTATGATAGATGAGCATTGCATTTCCTTGGCCGACAAAAAAGCAGAGACTTGAGAAGCCCAAATTCGACTTAGAAGAGAACAAAAGGATGCTTTAGATATTGCAACTAACGCAGAAACTTTGCTGTATGGTTATGGGATTGGTGATACTATGTAAATAAAAAAAATTTTCTCGGGTTTTTTCTTACATGAAATTTTAAAAGCGTTTTTCTCAAAAGTGCATTTTTGAAGGCGGTGGACAAGATTTCTCGAAAACGCATACACCGATCTTCTTCAAGTTTTACATGGTTTTTCTAAAAGTGATTCTCTAAGGAGTGAACGAAAGATTTTACAAAGGAATAAAATTTGTATTTTTGGCAGAGCTTTTTGGCATCAATTTTAACGAAATTTTGAATTTTTTTTTTTGCAATTCTGCCAAAAATGCAATTTTCAATTTTTCGCAAAATCCTTCATCTACTCCCTAGCTATACTCATGTACTAACAGGAAATATTTGGTTTTTTGATTTCAGATAAAGCTATCTCGAGTTATCATGTCCACCGCAAAGTCCCTTTTTTTCGAAGCGTCTCCGAAAATCAGGTCGCACTGGCTCATTTCTCATGATTTTTAGATAAAATTGTTACTGAAAGCAGTTTAATAGTTGCTTTTTCACCTGTAAAAAGTTTGGCCATAATAAATATTTTCTTATATAAAAAAAAATTCGTAAAAATTCGCTTTTTAATGTATATTGTGCTATAAGAAATGACGGCGTCGTGACCCTACAATTCTACCAAGATAATCTGAATGGTAAGTCAGCCATTTTTGAAGACTTCTAGATACAAAATACGTTTTTTTAACTTATTGGTGAGCGCTACTTCAACATCTTGAGAAATTTGGAAGTGAACTATTTAGATAACTTGCCCCTGGCTGATCATAGAAATTTATTTTATCAACATGATGGTGCGCTTCCACATAATAGTCATTTAGTTAACAATCATCTGCAAAACTTGTTTTATGATCAATGGACAGCCAAGGATGGGCCACATCTTTGGACACCTCGCTCCCCCGACATTTTCAGTACTTGATTTTCTTATTTGGGGAATAATTGAAAATAAAGTATACAACACCGTATTAACCACTATGGAAGATTGCATGCAGCGCGTCAGAATAGCATTTGAAGAACTTAATCCTCAGTCAGTAAGAAGAGCCACCCATGAAGAGTTCCTGCTTAGGTGTGAAAAATGTTCGGAAGTTCAAGGGCGTCAATTTGAACATTTACTCAAATAAGTTTTGTAACTTTATTTGTTTATTTCTATATATTTTAGCTTTTATAGATCTAAAGTTCTTAAAGTGTTGGTTTCTCTTTCTTCGGATATCGGGTCGCGAATGTATCTCATGTTCTTGAAATAACTCTATCACATTCTCCATAAATAATAAATAAGTTTAAATAATCTTCGTGCCTGTAATTTAATCGCCCTGTCAAATGGCAAGAAATAGTGACAATTCTGTAGGGTTCGATTGTTTTACTTTCGCCACACCCCGCCTTGACAGCCAACTAATAACAAAACTTGAAAGCCTTATAGCATTTTTACAATAGAAAAATATTGAATTGCCAATATTTTTGAAAACTACAAATTTTTGGAATAGACAACTTTATACAAAGTTACCCTTATTTTTAATGCTTAATATGATAAAATTATAAAAATAGGTGCTTTCTATTTGAAAAAATTGACTTTTGACGATTTTTTAAATATAATTTTTATTGTTGTTTTTTGACCACTCTTTATAAAATAATTTTCAAAATATCATAAAAGTCGATCTTTGTCTACAAGAAAACTAACCCAAATTAAATAATAAAAACTTCCTTATATTAAAAATTTATAGTTAATTTTTGGTCCGCAAACGTCATTTTTGACAAAAAAATTTAAATATGTCCCAAACGGTCAGACTTAAGTATAGAATAATATACATGAAATATGTCTAAAATTTTACGTAGAAATCGAAAATGCAATAATATATAGATTGTTACATTTAAAATAAGCAAGTTGATATCTACTTTCGGTATAATCGGAAGTGCCGCCATCTTGAAAATATTTTATCGGCTGTCCTCCATACACATTAGTAGACTGTCAAATTTTCAGGATCTTCCTAGTATAAGTTCCAGACTGTATGGCATTTCCTAGTATGGCACTTTCTTTACCTGCAGTAGCTTGAATTTCTCTGCCAACTCTTGAAGGAAAATCTTCGAAGTTGAATCGTGTCTTTCCTTATATTCCGATACAGTAACTGCTTGGCATCCCCCTCTTATGTGCTAGATTGTCTCTGTTGGCACTTAATTGCTTACCAATATCTACCTATCCTCTTTCTCCGTGATATCTTGGTAGCATTGTTCGTTCAACAACACTACGACGATTGTTGCGTGCATTTTTTGAGAGTATTTAGTATTTAAAATCATATTCCAATTATTATTTTTGTAAAAAGTTCTCAAATTTCACTAATTACTACTTCATGAATCACCGAATAAGATACAAACATACTTCAAGTTGTACATAGTATAAAACAGTATTATTTTTACCTATTCAGGAACTGATAATTGTTATTTCAATCATTCCTAGAATTTTTCATTTGTCTTCTGAAAATTCCCCGTATTGTCTCCATCATTTTAAACTTTTGAAACATATTTATAGCCCAAATCAGTCGAGATTTTTATTTTTGGAATGCAGAACAATGGTATGTCTTAAAGGCTGTTACTTTAACGCCTTTTCAATACAACCTTGATGCCCAGAGTAAAAAGGAGTCATAAAATCTTCAGCACTAAAGAGACTATTTATACTTAGGTTTAAAATTTATAACCATAAAATTCAAATTAAAAATTTTGGTCGAATTCGAGCCAACGTACTGCATTGAATAAAACATTTTTAATCTTGAAATTATTTCAAACATCATTATTTTATTGTTTGCGTAACTTTCATTTTTTTGCCATTTTAATTAGTTTCTTGAATTCTTTTGTATCGACAGACTAGCAAAACAATTAGAAAAAATATCAAGGAAAATAAAAGAAGGAAACAAGAAACAAAGATAGAAAGAGTAATTCAACAAAACAAGAACATGAAATGCCTGAAACTAGAATTAGGAAAAATACAGATAAATAGCGTAGAAAACAATGAAGCGACATAGAACAAATTATACAGATAATGCAAGAATAGTACACAAATCTTTATAATACAAAGGAAAAACCACCACAAGAAATTCTTAATCGATTAGACACTAAAATAAAAAACATCAACTCTGAAATTCAACGCGAAATCAGTAAAAATGAGATTAAAAAGACCCTGAAAGAAATGCAAAATAACAAATCGCCAGGTATAGATGAAGTCGCAGCAGAAATGGTGAAGAGTGGTGGAAAAACAACAAAAAACGTTTTGTACATTCTTCTGAACAAAATATTTAGTACAAAACAGATACCAACCAGTTGGAACGAAGCAATGACCCTTTTACTATTTAAAAAAGGAGATCGAAAGAATTTGAAAAACTACAGATTAATAACGCTACTTAATATCACTATCACTACATAGTATAAAACAAAGTCGCTTTCTCTGTCCCTATGTCCCTTTGTATGCTTAAATCTTTAAAACTACGCACCGGATTTTGATGCGGTTTTTTTCAATAGATAGAGTGATTCAAGAGGAAGGTTTATATGTATAATAACATCCATTAAATAGTGGAGAAATACTGTTATTTTTGAGGTTTCTAATGTGATGTCGTTAATTATCATATTTTTTTCCGCTTACATTGCAAACGCAGGCTGAACCCTACGAGATTTATCAAAATAATGTACTAATTATTTGTACACATTGAAAAGGTCTAGAGAAAACTCCGCGATGGTATATGTCTATCTCTCATGGATATCCCACAATAACATTTTTTTTGTCATTTACTTTTTACGACAAATAATGGCAAATTTTGAAGCGATTTTAACCAATACAGCATTAATCCTTATCCAATTAAATAGCTTAAATACATTGTTGATTTAATATAGATCTATATGGTCCTTTACAGCACAAGATTTAAATGAATATTTTCGAAGATATTACAGATTTAAAATTGCAGGAAGTAGCGCTTGCGGCGGTAGTGGCCGACCGGGGCGGCGGCAGCGTGCCTATAAATAGCGCGTCGGAGGCCGATGCAATAATTGTTGTAAAAATAAAATAAATAGTCACAGTTTTTCTGTAGTGTATTTAGTATCAGCATTGCACCCGTGCGAAGCCGGGGCGGGTCGCTAGTCATGTATAAACTGCTAACTAAAATATTAACAAATAGACTGAACTCCAAATTTGATGGCTGCCAAACACGAGAACAGACTGGATTAAGGAAGACACATATGCGACCACCTACTGATAATAAAAATTCTAGTTGAAAAGGCCAACGAATATCAGGTTCCTCTATATATAGCAGTCATAGATTTTGAAAAGGCCTTTGACAGCGTTCAATATTGGGCGTTAAGAACTAGTTGCAAAATAGCAGGATCAACCATAGATACACAGATTTAATAACAAACATATATAACAATGCAAAGATCACTATCAAAATAAGGGAAGAACACAGCACTAAATCAATAAAAGTAGAACGAGGTGTCAGACAAGGAAATACAGTGTCACCGAAACTATTCAACCAAGCTCTAGATGTCTTTAAAAAATTACAATGGGACAATTGTGGGATCAACATAAACGGAGAACTATTGAATCACCTAAGATACGCGGATGATATAGCTCTGATAACAGATGCAGATGAATTGCAAAAATAAGATTAAAAATTAACTATGACAAAACGAAAGTAATGATAAATCAAACTGAAGAAATGGTTATAACGGCCGCACAAAAGAAATTAGAGGAAGTGTCAGAGTATATATACAGGGTGATTCAAAAATCGATCACGAAACTTAAGAGGGTGATTCTACTTGATAAAATAAGGGTAGAGCTTCATATAATTTTTTTTCAAAATGTCATTCGTTTTCGAGTTACAAGCCGTCCAAGTTCAAGTTTTTATTTTTTGTTTTTTGAATTACTCGCTTACAGGAAAACCGATTTGACTAATATTTGAAAGATAGGCTAAGTCTTCTGCGCTTCATCATTTTAGTAACAATTCACATTGATTGTTTGCCGCTAGAGGGCACTTTACCTTCATTGAAAATTGTTTTTTTGTCATAATTTTTTAGTGTTGACAGCTACAGTAGTTTTTGGCATAATTTCTGAAAGACTGATGCCAGGCCTTTAAAAAAGGTGCTCTTTATTTACATCGCTAAACCCAACGGTTTAGACGTAAATCACCCTTAAAAATTAAGTGGTAAATTTACTTTTCTCATTTCATTACCACCAGCTACCAGGTAAATAGCTATCAAAGTATACTAGAGCTGTCAGTTTAACATCAAATAAATTCGCTTTTTAAACTATTTAATTTATAATCTTAAAATAACTAATAATGGCTAATCAGTAAATATTCATATTATGGATTATTGCGATATACATTTAATTGATAAAAATTAATGAAACAGTACTAAACAAACTAAAAAAGATTCTCAAAATGTCCCCCATTTTCTTCAATACATTTCCTAACACTCTTCAAAAAATGTCGCCTAACTCGATGAAAAATTTCTGGTGTTTCTTTAATAATTTGGCACTTTTCGATTATCCTGAAGCGAAGATCCTCGACGTTGATTACTGGAATATCGTACACCAATTGTTTCAAATGACCCCAAAAGAAAAAATCCATAGGATTAAGGTCTGGCGACCTCGCTGCCCATGCCAATGGTCCACTTCGTCCTATCCATCGCTCAGGATACGTTGCATTCAAATACTGTCGGACACGTATACTAAAGTGGGGCGGAGCTCCGTCTTGGAGGATCCACATGTTGGCCCTTACTTCCAATGGCACATCTTCCAAATACAATGGGAGACGATTTTGGATAAAATCTAAGTATACGTCACCAGTTAATGGGCCATCAAAGAAATGAGGACCAATAAGGTAATCTCCTATTATCCCTGCCCACACATTTAGTGAAAATCTACGCTGATGTTTCGTTTCTACCACATTGTTTGGGTTCTCGTAAGCATATGTGTGGATGTTGTGTAGATTTGTTATGCCATCACGAGTGAAACCAGCTTCATCAGTGAATAATATGACGCCAATTAATCGATTATCGTGTTCATACTTAGCTAGGATCTGATTGCACATTTCCAACCGTCTCGGCCGATCATCGTCATAAAGAGCCTGCACCTTTTTTGAATGAAACGGGTAGAGTTGTTCTTCTCTTAGTATCCTCCATGAACTAGCCTGACAGAGCCGCACTTCATTCCCAATTTTTCTAGTACTAATACCTGGATTATCTTCAATAATTTCAAGCACTCTTTCTTCTTGTTGCACGTTTCTAGCAGTTCTAGGTCTTCCCCTATTTCCATTATAACTTTTAAAGGAACCACATTCCGCAAGCCTCCTGTGCACACTGGAAAATGTTTGAGCATGAGGGATATTTCTTTCCGGATAACTCTCCATATAATATCTTCTTGCCAACTCTGCATTACCATTTGCTTTTCCATAACAAAAATGGATATCACAATATTCGATATTTGAATATTGGTGATTAGCCATTATTAGTTATTTTAAGATTATAAATTAAATAGTTTAAAAAGCGAATTTATTTGATGTTAAACTGACAGCTCTAGTATACTTTGATAGCTATTTACCTGGTAGCTGGTGGTAATGAAATGAGAAAAGTAAATTTACCTACTTAATTTTTAAGGGTGATTTACGTCTAAACCGTTGGGTTTAGCGATGTAAATAAAGAGCACCTTTTTTAAAGGCCTGGCATCAGTCTTTCAGAAATTATGCCAAAAACTACTGTAGCTGTCAACACTAAAAAATTATGACAAAAAAAACAATTTTCAATGTAGGTAAAGTGCCCTCTAGCGGCAAACAATCAATGTGAATTATTACTAAAATGATGAAGCGCAGAAGACTTAGCCTATCTTTCAAATATTAGTCAAATCGGTTTTCCTGTAAGCGAGTAATTCAAAAAACAAAAAATAAAAACTTGAACTTGGACGGCTTGTAACTCGAAAACGAATGACATTTTGAAAAAAAATTATATGAAACTCTACCCATATTTTGTCAAGTAGAATCACCCCCTTAAGTTTCGTGATCGATTTTTGAATCACCCTGTATTTAGGTCAAATAACAAAACTAAATAAAGACAATCAAACTAAAGAAATAAAAAGAAGAAGGAGACTATCCTGGATATCATTTGGTAAACATTCATACATCCTAAAAAACAAGAAATACCGCAGTATCTAAGAACTAGAGTGTTCAATCAATTCAATACTACCTGTCTTAACATATGGATTGCAAACATGGACATTTACCAAAAAGAATATGAATAGAATTGCCAAAACACAAAGAACAATAGAGAGACAAATGCGAGGTATCAGACTTATAGATAAAAAGAAGAACGGATACGAGACAAAACAAAAGTAAGCGATGTCCCGACACAAGTAGCCAAGCATAAATGGAAATTAGCAGGTCATATTTTAAGACAGAAGGACAATAGATGGAACAAAATAATCAATACAAACGATGAAAAAGAAGACCGCAAATGAGATCGATAGACGACTTAAAAAAGCAAGCCGGACAAAGAAAGGTACAAGATAGAGAACAATAGAGGGGAGGCCTATGTTCAAAGATGGATGATTGAGGCTCATTAGATAGATAGATAGATAGATAGATAGATATGGCATTGCTTGTAGCGAGTCTTTTTTTAACCTTATGTCTCGGGACTTTTTTTTACGTATGTTAATATTAAAGGACTACATTCATTGAGATAGCTTTGTCAGTCCGCATCAGTGAAGAGTAGAGGATTTCGAAGAATTTAATAAGCTGGTGTAATAAGAACCAAGCATACAAAATTTTTTATCAATCGGTCATTTGCACTTTTAGTAATAATTACACAAAATTTATCATCACATGTATCACACTCACGCTCACACATACAAATACAATTTTATAAGAAAAAAACTACCGCAAACTTTCATTTAAATTAAAATTTATTTGGAAATATTGCAGATAAAGAAACAATTGTAGTGTCGATACATTTATTAATTTTTAGGTCTTTGTTTCAAAAGAGACAACACTTATATTATCAATTATCCGTCTATCGTAACTTTGTTTTTTGGAAACTGTTTAACATAGAAAGATGAAATTTGGGTGCTTACGACTTGGTATATAGCAATGCAAATATTTTTTGGTGAATCTTCGAGAGGCCAAGTTTGGCACCTTCGAACATACCCCTGTAGAAGTAGCATAACGTCAGAACTAGGGCCCGGTTGTTTGAACGCTGAATAACGTAATAATATTTTTATTTATATTTGAAAAAGTGTTGATAAACAGTAGATATTTAATTTCTTGGTACAGACATACCGATTTTATGTTATGTTTCTAATTGCATTATTTAAACGAGTATCATCGGTACCTCAATTCTGAAAACAAAGTATGAATATGTGGTTGCTTAAATTATTATTATTGTTATTTTCAATATGTAAACAATATCTAACAATATTTACCGATAAAAATAAGTTTTTAAATCCTCTTTTTATTAATATTAATTGTAAACACCGCATTTACAGTAATTTCTAACACTTAAAAATACCGAAAAAGTCACGACAAGCAATTAAACTGAAAGATATGATAAGTAAATATGTTTATGTCTGTCAAACATCAAAAAAGCCTCTCCCCACCGACCATAAATAGCCTTCAAACCAATCTATTATTGTTTAAATCTAGGGTATGATCGAAGGCCCTAACAAATTATAACTTGAAATAAATCAAAAGTATTTCTTTTTTATTTCTGACACATTAGATGGTGTTCAAAATATTATTAAAAATATTCTTCAAAAGCCAATTATCACTTATATTTTTTCAAATTTTCAAGAGAATGGTGGTACTAAAAGAAAATCATAATGACAATTGTTAAACTCATAATTTTCAAGGAATTTAAGGGATTTTTATTACATCTTTTTACAATTTACATTTGTAAACGCCCTGCTTATTTTTTAATAAATCACTTCTTTGTTTAAAGTATTATAGATTTATCCAACTTATTTAACTATACTTATATTTGATCCTAAATTTAAACAATAAAGGGAGAAACAGGAAATACAGAATCAATAAAGATTTAAATTAGACTAAGATTAACTTTTAATATTAAGGGATGAACCAAAGGGTTTATATAACTATAGCTGATTCTAATAGGCTTAGGCATTTTATTGAGTCATGCAATTCAGGGGTTAATTATCCCTAAGTTCTGTGGGGTAAAGTTAAAATTCATAATACTAGTTTACAGTACATCTGTTGCCGAAGAAATTTTAGCTGTTGTTGACTACATATGATATGCTAATTTCAAATATATGAGTAGAATTGTTTTATCAGCTCTAGTTTCTGAGTTTCAGCTATGTAGGTATAAAACAGAAAAAAAAACATGTATATTTACTAAGAAAAAATTTATTAAAAATCAAGTTAATCATTGAGTTTTAATAAACTTCGTTTTAAAGGTCTTCTCTGATGTGTAGACTTAGGAAAATGACGTGTCAGAGACCAACAATAGGCAGACATCATGTTCGTATCCCAGAAACCCTGATAGCGCTCTTCCATGACGCGTAAGTCCTGATTTATACGCTCTCCCTGCTCTCCGCTCATATCTCCTAAATTTTCCGGAAACCTATCTAGGTGGCTATGGAGGAAGTAGAGTTTTATGCTCATATTGCACCCCAAATTTTTTTAAATGTAACAGAAAGTCTTCTACAAGTTCAATATAACCTTCTGATTTTTTATTTCCGAGAAAATTCTGCATCACAGAGACGAAAGTTGTCCAAGCCCTTAGTTCTAACTCAGTCATAGAATTTCTAAATTGAGTATTTTTCGTAAGTTGTCTAATTTGGGAGCCATAAAAAATACTGGCTTTAATCTTTTCCATAGTGAGCTGAGGAAATTTTTGGCAAATGTAAGAAAAGCAATCCCCGTCTTTATCTAATGATTTAACAAACTGTTTCATGATGCCCAGTTTTATATGTAATGGTGGAAGGATAATTTTGTCACGAGCTACTAGTGAATTTTGGACTATATTTTGCTTTCCAGGCTTCATATTTTTAATCAAGGGCCAGTTTCGTCTTACCCAATGTTCTTGTTTAGCTCTACTGTCCCAAAGACATATAAAACAGGGAAACTTAGTGTAACCACTTTGTTGACCGAGTAGAATGTTCATCATTTTTTAATCAACACAAATTTGTCACATATGGTCATTGTATTGTATTTTATTTAAGACTAGCGATATGTTACAATATTCTTCCTTAAACTTTGTACTGTGGACAATAGGTACCCCAGCGTATTTATTTCCATTATGTAATAGAATACATTTTAAGATACGTTTTGAGCTGTCAATGAATAATCGTGAGTCGTTTGGTTCGTATTGTTTCAAGCCAATTTTTATCAACAAGTTTTTAATGTCTGAACAAAAGGTAATACCGTTTTCTTCGGAAAAATAACTCCGTAATTCTTTTCTCTTTCACGATAAAAAGTTATTTTAGTATTTGAGGAAATTAAATTTTTTTCTTTCAGTCTTGATGCCAACAATTCTGAAGCTTGTTTAGAAAAATTTAAATCTCTTCCAAGATCATCTAATTCATTTTGGGAAAAGCATTTTTGCTCATTTGATATACCTTCAAAATCAGCATCATTTTGTGATGAGTTTGGTCCTTCCTTGTCTTGTTCTAAGGGTTCAGATATATTTTTAGGCACTGAAAAGTCAAGTGAATGGTGCACTGGACGCTGAACACAACTAGTACTTGGGTACTGCCATTTAGCTCGAATTTTAATGTTTAGACCGTTTACGTTCACGCTACAAAAGTAACAGTCTTCGAGATGATTTTATGGTTCTCGCCAAATAGTCGGTGTTTCACATTTAAAGGCACTTCTTTTATCACTTTTCAATAATCTTAAATATTCCACACACGATTTACAAACACAATTAGGTGCCCAAGACTTTTCATTTTTATCTAAGAGCATCCCTGATATAACTTTTCTACAATTGTTAAACACATATTCTCCGCATATATAGCAAAAATGATTTGGATTGTTTAAACAACGTCTCCTTGAACTACTCATGACGCAACAACTTCAGATACTAATCTTAACACAATAAAATACGCATGTTATCGATAAATAAATACGCATAAATGATAATAATCAAAAAAAAAAAAGGTAACTCGAGCTGCATAAAAATTTTTGAGGTTAGATTTGACAAAAACAGGTCATAAGTGAATATTATTAACTATAAAATTCACGACAATAGACAAAAAGTAAAATTTTGTAAACTAGTGTAATAGAGGTATAATTATTAAGGAAATTGCAGTTATTATACAGAATGTTTCATAATTATTTGTTATAATGGTTTAAAGGAGCATACCGAGTGTAAATATTTTGAATAAATGAGCTTTTCCTCACCTTTGCGCCATCTACAATGAAACGACTTGATGCTCTGTGTTTTGCTGGTTATCAAATATAAAATTACGTCCTCTGAGGTACTTTGCAATCTTTTTGAAAAAAAAAGAAGTCAGATGGAACAAAATTTGGACTATATGGTGAGAATTTTGTTTTTCTGTTTTTAGAAATATAAATATATCTTTTTTAATTAGATAATTAGAATTAACATATATGTTTAATAAAAAATTGATTCCAATAAATCTAAAGGGTTTTCCAATAAGAGGTGTTATTTTGATATTCAAAGAAAAATGCCATTTTTTAAGATAAATGATCGGATATTTATTACATTATAAAGAGGAAGGTATGCCGTTAATGAAGGAAAATAACATCAGCCAAATGACCACCACGACCATGCCTACAGGACCATATCCTTTTCATGAAATTTTCCATAACCAAATCGCAAAGTGGCTGCCCTATGTCCTCGATAGCCTCACGAATTCCATCTTTGAGGTCTTGAATCGGCGCTGGGCTGTTGGCGTAGACCTTGTCTTTCACGTGGCCCCAAAGGAAGAAATCGCAAGGTGTCACATCACAAGATCTCGGTGGCCAATTGTGATCACCTCTTCGAGAGATAACACGGCCCGGAAACTTTTCCCGTAAAAGATCAATGGTTTCGTTGCTTGTGTGGCACGTAGCACCGTCTTGTTGAAAGTAAACGTGGTCCAGATAAATACCATCCAATTTCGGCCATAAAAAATCATTAATCATCTCTCGATAGCGCAATCCATTCACCGTAACTGTTGCTCCAGCCTCATTTTCGAAAAAGTAAGGTCCAATGACCCCGCCGGACCATAAACCGCACCAAACAGTCACACGTTCAGGATAGAGAGGCTTTTCAACAATAACTCTTGGGTTTTCCGAGCCCCAGATGCGACAATTTTGTTTGTTGACGAAGCCACCGAGGTGGAAATGGGCCTCATCACTGAAGATGATTTTTCGATGGAATTCCGGATCATTTTCATGCATTTCAAGAACCCAATCAGCAAAGGCAAGACGTTGTTGATGATCGGCCGGCTTGAGTTCTTGCGTTAACTGAACTTTATAAGCCTTAAGACCCAAATCTTTATGCAAAATACGGTGTAATGACGTTTGTGGAATCCCTAATTCCAAAGAACGACGAGGAATGGACAAACCTGGGTTTTCTTCAACACTTTCGGCTACAGCAGCAATATTCTCGGCTGTTCTTGAGCGACGTGCACGGGTTTTCTTCTTCACATAACTAACTTGTCCCAACAGCTCGAATTTTTTCACCAATTTCTTTATTGCGCTCCGACAAGGTGCTTCATGACGACCCAAAAATGTTCGAGTTTTACGAACCGTCTCTGCCAAATTTTCACCATTTTTATAGTGAATTTTAATAATTTCAATGCGTTGTTGAAGCGTGTATCGTTCCATCTTTATTTATGGCGTAGTTTCTACTTGTCAAACGTCAAAAACTTACAGCTTCAAAAGTGACATCTGCCGAAATAGCGGGCTTTTCAAAATGACACCTCTTATTGGAAAACCCTTTATATAGAAAACTAGGATTTGTAATGATTAAATCGAACCCAATATTAAATTATTAGTCGCGTAAAAAGTTCTCTACGCAATCATAAAATTGAAAGGAACACTTTCCAAAATATACTTTCTTTCAACGAAATGTATAATTGGTCTTAATTTAACAATAGTCTATTTGTTTGTTAGGAAAACAAAATAATAAGATCAGCGATAAAAGCAAATAAACCAAGTCTATTTAAACTAATGAAGAAAGCGGATGATACGCCAATAATAGCTTGTTAAATCATAATAGGGCAATTTGCACCAATGGTCAAAACATGAGATTAAATCGAATCCGAAGAGATATCATACAAGCAAAACAAGATATTATTAAAATGATTAAAGATGGATATATCGCTAGGCTTTCAAGTCGTTATGTATATTTTAAATCAATAAATCTTATACAAGTAATGTAAAATTTCCACAGCCCTTTCTCTCTTTAGGATCCTTCAAAAGAAAAAGACAAAAATTTCATTCTAACAGACGTTTGTACTGTTTAAGATAAGAGTCCGGCATCAAGTTCTACGGGTAATATCCTACCGATATTTTACGAGATGGGGATTTTAAGTAGACAGTTGTTTTCTGTGCATTTTGCTCTCGGTTTGTTACAGCTCCACTGATGAGACCATTAGCTGTTCGAAACTAGTACGGAGAGAGAACCAGAGTGGAATTCGCAAAAAATATGCTGTCTGTCCTCTTTCTGCACGGTCGTAAGAAGAATAAAATAACTTTTGCAAATACATAGAGAGTGAAGGTATTTATTTTTAATAATTTACTACCGCTCCGGGGTATATTCATATCTTCGTTTGTAGTACTGTTTTCGATAACACGATAGACAGTTGTTTACTGTGCATTTTGCTCTCGGTTCATTACAGCTCCACTCATAAGACCATTAGGTGGTCGAAACTAATATCGAGAGAGAATCAGAGTGGAATTCGCAGAGAATATACAGTCTGTCCCCTTTCTTAACGGTGATAAGGAGAATAAAATAACTTTTATATATATATATATATATATATATATATATATATATATATATATATATATATATATATATATATATATATGTATATATATATATATATATATATATATATATATATATATATATATATATATATATAAACAATATTTTGTTGCAGTTATTGGGGATCCAGTCTATTTAAATTTGTAAGCCTGGTAAGGAAAACCATTTTTTACTTCTGTCGAGTTTTCGAGAATTTATTTATCTCTTCTTCAGGACATCTCTACAATTATAAATTAAACAGTTAGAGTATTAACCTAACCTATAAATATTAAGTAACTCACCAATGTGGTTTGAATATGAAACAAGTTAATATTTGAAAAACAGGGGAAGAAACCCAGCATTAGTACTTTTTAATTATATTTAGAGGCATATTTTGATATAATTGTAAAAATTCGTTGAAATTCTAGAAATCACGGAACAGCCAAACGTCTTACTTGACTATTTCACCATTTTGTGGTGATAAATGTCATGTGTCAACCGAGAAGTGATGCGGGTGGCCTAAGTAGTTGAGGAAATTGCGGATCCGTAAACAGTGGCTTAGTCAAGTATGAGATTTAGTAAAAAAATGCTGTATTCACTATATTCTTGTGCTATTGAGACTTTCAAATTTACCAGCATCTTTGCTATGAAACCTACGAATATTATGAATAAACGTTTTACTACTTTGTAAAAGTATTTACTATAAAAGATCAGGTTAGACTGCCTCGGAGATAAACACAAACAGTAAAAACGCAATTTTGTTTCTATTTGTTGACCGTGTAGATATTAATTAGTTTTTACCTTTTTGGGTTTCGGTCATACTATTACTTTATAAGAAATTAACGCATGTTTTTTTCCTGACGTTTCAGTTTATTTTATTGATTAAACCATCTTCAGAGAATTACTGTAAATATGAAAAGGAATATGTAAATTGTTGTTATATAAACTGAAAAGTTTAATTTCTTACTTGATGTTAACACGTGGTTCACTTGATTAATTTACATTTAACTATTTTATTATTTTAATACAAATATAATTAAAAACTTCTTTTTTAATATAAATGTAAATATAGAAAAGTGATATTATTTTTTGAATGCATTTTTTACACATCTGGTTGGTTTTGCTTTTGACAGAGTACTACTAAAGAGTTTGAAAGTTTCTGGACCATCTGCAATTTTATTGCCCTATTAGATTGGTATACAAATTACTCAGGCCATTTGTGTCCGTTCTGAAATTCATTATACAGGCTGTTCTTTTAATATGGATCATTTCTTGTAAATGATATTTGTTTGGTCGTCTTTAGGGATATCGGGTTTAAGTTTTGTATAAAGGTTTTTGAAATTATTCGTAGGTTTTTCAGCTATTTGGATATCATATGGTTTTAGCACTTTTTTAATGGAATTAGTAATTTCTGGTATATACGGCAATGATACGTATTTTTGGGTTGGTGGAACATTGCTTTTTGTTAGTTGATTGTTGTTATATAGTTTTTCTACTCGGATTCTTATTATGGGTTCAACAAATTTCTTTGGATAATTGTTTTTTGCTAAAGTGTCTAACTTTTACATTTACATTTTGCGGTCTAAATTGTGGATGGGAAAATTTGATAGCTTTATCGGTTAGAGCTCTGTCAACACTCTTTATGTATTTTCTAGGTGCTGCAGAATTGTAATTTAGGTATCTCCCTGACAATACCGGTTTTGTGTACCATTTTGTCTTTATTTTACCATTGTCATCATAATGAATAGTAATGTCGAGGAAATTAATGGCTTTATTATTTTCTTTTTCTAATGTAAATTTTATTTTATTATGATAACTATTGAATTTATTGAGGGTGTACTGAACTTTGTCTTCCGGTATGCATAATATATAGTCGTCGACATATCTTTTAAAGAAAAGAGATTTGTAATTTAGTTGTTTAATTATATTTTCTTCTAGAAGTTCCATGACGAGGTTTGCTATTGTTACAGATATTGGTGAACCCAAGGCAACACCGTAAATTTGTGAAAAGAAGGAATCTTGAAAGCGAAATAAGGTTTACGTCATACATAATTTGGTAGCTTCAATAAAATCATTTTTCGTTAATGGTGTGAAGTTTTTGGAAAAAAATAAAAAACTTCACACCATTAACGAAAAATGATTTTATTGAAGCTACCAAATTATGTTTAACGCAAACCTTTTTTCGCTTTCAAGATTCCTCCTTTTCACAAATTTATGGTGTTGCCATGGGCTCACCAATATCTGCAACAATAGCAAACCTCGTCATGGAACATCGATTTTAACAACGTGGAGATTTTAGACAAAGAAATTAATTACAAAAAAAGAACAATTAAAGCAATGATCCATATTAGAAGAACACCCTGTACAATGAATTTCAGAACGGACACAAATGACCTGAGTAGTGTGTATACCAATCTAATAGGGTAATAAAATTACAGATGGTCCAGAAACTTTCAAACTCTTTAGTAGTACTCTGTCAAAAGCAAAACAAACCAGATGTGTAAAAAATGCATTCAAAAAATAATATCAGTTTTCTATATTTATATTTATATTAAAAAAGAAGTTTTTGATTTTATTTGTATTAAAATAATAAAATAGTCAAATGTAAGTTAATCAAGTGAATCACCTGTTAACATTAGGTAAGAAATTAAAATTTTCAGTTTATATAACAACAATTTGCATATTCCTTTTCATATTTACAGTAATTCTCTTCTTCTTTAGGTGCCGTCTTCGTTCCGAAGGTTGGCGATCATCAGAACTATACGTATTTTCGAGACTGCTGACCTAAATAGCTGGTTATTGCTGCAATTATACCATTCTCTTAGATTTTTTAACCAAGAGTTTCATCTTCTTCCTACAGATCTCTTTCCCATAATTTTTCCCTGCATAATAGTTCTCAGTAGTTGATATCTTTCTCCTCTCGTAAGGTGTCCCAGGTATTGTAATTTTCGTTTTTTAATTGTAAGTACGACCTCCTTTTCTTTATTCATTCTCCTCAGTACTTCTATCAGCGTTTGTGATTTTCTCCATCCATGATATTCTCAACATTCTGCGGTACATCCACAATTCAAAGGCTTCCAACTTGTTAATATCGATCTTTTTAAGCGTCCATGCCTCCATTCCATAAAACAAAACTGACAGTACGTAACATCTTGCCAGACGAACCTTTAATTCAAGACTCAGGTCTCTGCCACAGAACACTCTCTTCATTTTCGTGAATACGGCTCTTGCTTTCTCTATCCGGATTTTGATTTCTTCAGAGCTATCGTTGTTTTCATTGATGACGGTGCCTAAATAGTTGTATTTTCTGACGTGTTCTATATTTTGACCCTGTATGCGTATATCTGGGACATTTTGGGTTGATTTGGATATTAACATGCATTTTGTTTTTCTTATGTTTAGTAACAGTCCATATTCTTCACTGACTGTTGCTACTCTATTGACTAAGGTCTTGAGATCCTCGAGTATTTCTGCGATAAGTGCTGTGTCATCGGCGTATCTGAGGTTGTTTATTAAAATTCCATTTACTTTAATACCAACGAATTGGTCAATAAATGCTCTATTCATTATGTCCTCAGAGTAAAGATTGAACAAGGTCGGTGAAAGTATACACCCTTGTCTCACTCCTCTTTTTATTTCGACTTCTTCAGTCGTCTCATGCTCCACTCGCACTACTGCTTTCAGATTGTAATAAATATTCGATATAATTCTGATGTGTCTTTTATCGAGGTTCTTTTCCGTTAATAGACTGATAAGGTGATCATGTCTCACTTTGTCAAAGGCCTTATTGTAATTCTCTGAAGATGGTTTAATCAATAAAATAAACCGAAACGTCAGGAAAAAAAAAACATGTGTTAATTTCTTATAAAGTAATAGTATAACCGAAACCCAAAAAAGTAAAAACTAATTAAAAACGTGCCAAATCACACACTAGTTTCGAACAGTTGATTTAAATGAGTCAAATCAAGTTTCGTATTTAATTATTTTTTATCGTATTTTTTATTTCAATGATAAATGGCTTGCAAACTATTTATTTTTAAATTAAATTATTTTTTATTAATGCTGCGGAATGGATCTCCTCAATAATACACGAAGTCAAAAACCACTGGCGCTCTACTTCCTCTCCCAACGTTCCCGAAAAGTACAAAATAGAGTAAGAGCACTCTGCTCACCCCCGCTGGCGGTCCATTTGCGGGCAATAATTGAAGGCCAATTGCAGCCCCACCGAGAGAACGGGTCCATTAGACCTCTTCTCTAATTAATTGTGTTATTGTTGCTCGCAAAAAGGAAGAAGGCATTAGATACCATCTCCGGTTGTGGGCCAGACTCATTTTTATTAATTAGAGCTGATTGTGCTCAATTTGTTTTTATTTATTCGCATGATCAGAGTAGGGTAAAAAACAACTGCAGGAGTGGGTAATTTCACTGAACTATCTTGTTAGCTTTATGGTAAAGTAGCACACGGTATAGTACAGAAAAGTTCTGAAAGAAATAATCGAGTTTTGTACTAAGAGTAACACAATTCCAAAGCTTATGGTAAGGTTAAGTCGATAGTGGTTTAGTACATTCATTCAAGACGTTTTATTCTTATGGGAGGATTGGAAGCGCATTTTGTTACTTTTGGTGAATGCGGAGGATGAGAAAATACCTCAGTATTAAAACCAAGTCATTCGTAAAAACTAGTTGTAGTCATAAGTAGTAAAATGGCCATATTATTAATTAAAATCATTTTTAGGACATTTGACGTTTCAGTTTATTTATTTCTTAAACCATCTGCAGAATTACAATCACTAAAAAAGGATTCAAATGTAGTTAATTTTTATATGTTACAGTTAAAATTAGACCTACTTATTTTTATTTCTATTGTGCTGACATCTTAATTTAATTTACTTTATTAAATGGAAATCCGATAGCCCCAAAAAAATAAAATAAACATGTTAATTCTACCCGCTAAAGAAAAAGACACAAATACAATAATAAAAAATTAAGGCTAATTGGAATTAAATATATATAAAATAAAATAATAATATATAAAAAAATAAAAAATATATATAAACAACATTAAACAATAAAATACAACAAAAACAAAAATTTAAATAATAAATTGTGTTTACACTGGTAAACATTACGTATATAATTCGTAATCAAAGACAGGGAAGCTATCTTCACTCAAATTAATTATAATTGGTTCCCCTATCTCACCGATCATGAGATCGAGTTTCCACATTTTCTTTTATTCTTTTATTATAGGGATTTTTCCCAATTTCATGCAGTAACTTTATTCAAAAAAATCTTTCAAAAGTTCAGTTATATTACTAATTTTGTAAGTTGTGTTATTTCTAGCAACTTCACCTTTTACTTGAAAGAGATATTTCCTTCTCCAACGGACAGTTTCCGGACGATCTATAAGAACAGATTTTCAATCTGGTTTTTTCCAGCAAAAATTAAGTTCTCTAAGCAATTTCCAGAGTTCAGTTCTTGTAATTTCAGGTAAATCACGATCTTCATTGATTTTAATTAATATTTTGTCGACGGTTGGGATCTGCTTCTCATATTAAAATGTATGTACAACTCATTTTATTGCAGTTTTCATCTCTTCTTCCAACGAGGTTTTTCGTCTGCCTGTGATCGAATGTGGCTTGGGAGTACTAACAATTCCAGTCGTTTTTTTCTCCTTCCCTATTCGGTACAGTAGATTTTCCAACTCCTGTCATGTTGGAACACATCTCAACAGAGCTTTCAACATTATTTTCTAAATATTGATATCTTAAGGCACCATAAACATTCATCGTAATAAGTTTTTCGTTCGAGAGAAAAATGCCTTAGTTTAACGATTTTGAAATAAATATAGAGTTGGAAGCCATATCTTTTGGGTATCTCACTAATCTCAAATAATATATAAAAACAAATGCAAACAAGATAAATCACTAAGGACACACTGTAAGGTGTACTTTGATCACTGACAGAAACTAAGCTGAACTATCAGAAATTTTATTGTTGCAGTAAATTTATAAAAGATTATAATATTTAAATATAATTAGATTTACGGCAGTCCTCAGTTACCTGCGGCACTAGAGCAGGTACGTTGGAGGTTTCGGTAATAGTTTTATTACTCTCTCTAGTTCTTGAATAGAATATAGGAATGTGTATGCTTGCGATTGCCCCCCCTCCCAAGATCTTTAAATTCAGGAAAATAGAACCGATTCTGTCTTTTATATTAGGAATATATATGCTGCTGGCATCCCTCCTTGTCGGCAACTTGTTATTTCTTGTGATCGCCACCCCCATCTCCAAGAGCTTCAAAAAACAATAGACCCGACTCAACCTGTGACACTAAAAATGGGAATGTTGCTGGTGTCTCCCCCCCCCCCTCCCATCGACAACTTGTTTTTGCTCGCTATACTGTACAGGGTGAGTCAACGATTGGATGAAGTAAGTTTGTGCCTTTTCGGTGAAATTAACAAAGAAACTATATTTATTGTTTGATACAGTTTATTTTTACGCAGATTTTAAAAATATTTAGGACTCTACAGGGTGAGCCAAAAAAATAGGACAGCATAAAGTTGTATTTTTTTAAATAGAACACCCTATAAACGAATCGTATTTTCGATTTAGCTTATAATTTTAAATCTTTTTTATTAAGGGTTTACTATAACAAAACTTTATAGTTTCTGAGATAATTAAGTTTAAAAAAAAAAGTCACATTTTCAAGCATCAATTCAATCTTAAATAACGTTTTCAATTTTGTGACAAATATATTCAAATTTGGAATTTAGCAAGGCCAAGGACAAGTTAATATAATTTTTACCTAATATTTGCAATAAAAGCTACACATCGGCTCAAATTTGAACAAGTTTAAATGCATAAATATCTTTTTTTTTAAATGGTACACCCTGTATAATTTCATGTTATTTAATAGAGTAATAAAAACCCTAAAAGTTTTGTTCAATATATCCTATACCTATTTATAATAGTTTTTGAGATATTTCAGTTTTTCTTATTTTCCATACTTTTTTACAGAACTAGTCTTCATTATCATAGTAGCCATGGCAAAAACAATGTAAAAGAACATTTTTCTGTGTGTCAAATTTATAACCGCAATCGCTTCTTTTGGTTTTTATGTAGTGTAGTTTGGTTTTTTTTGCATTCATCTTATATTGTAAAATGAATTTTCCAAAGAATGAGTTAATAGATATGATTTATACAATAGGAGAGGCTCAAAAAAATTGCCTTCTTGCTCAAAGAATTTACAAAATGAAGTATCCTGATCGACGCCAGCCTAATACCCATACTTTCAAAACTTAATGCAAAGATTTGATTCTTCTGATACTGATTATCCAAAACGTAAAGTGGTCAACAAACCAGTAACTAATGAAGAAAAAGAACTACAAGTATTGTTAAATGTTCAGGAAAATCCTTATATTGGTAGCCGTCAGTTAGCAGCATTATGTGAAACATTACAATCCACCGCTAATCGTACTACCAAGAAATATAGGTATCATCCATATCACATGGAATTACACCAAGAATTGCATGGACAGGATTTTGAAAGTCGTGTAAACTTTTGTCGTACAATAAATGCGGAGATTCAATTAAATCCAAATTTATTATGCAAGGTAATGTTTAGTGATGAAGCTACTTTTAGAAGTAACGGTGCCGTAAATAGACGCAACATGCATTATTATGCCACAGAAAACCCATTTTGGATTAGAAAGGTGCAACATCAAAACCACTGGTTATTAAATGTTTGGTGTGATATTCATCATAATCGAATTATTGGACCCCACTTTTTTAATGAACCACTAAATGGCCATAGTTACCTGAACTTTCTACAAGAAGAACTACCCCAACTGCTTCAAGGTCTCGATAGGGATGAGCCCGACAGTATGTGGTTCCAGCACGATGGTGCGCCTCCGCATTACCATCGTGAAGTTCGTGCGTTTTTGGACCAACGATATCCGCAAAAATGGATTGGACGTGGGGGTTTCATTGAGTGGCCACCAAGGTCTTGCGACATCGCCCCATTAGATTTCTTCCTATGGGGTTATATTAAAAATAAGGTGTATGTTAATCCACCAACAACAGTGGAAGATATGCGAAACGGGAATAGGGATACCTGTAGAACAATAACGCCACTAATTTTGTCCAGGGTCCGAGAAAATCTGCAAAAAAGACTAAATTTGTGCATTGCACAAGAGGGTCGTTTATTCGAACACTTATTAAAAAGAAATAATTAATCTCAGTATTTAATAGGTAATTTTTTTGTTTCAATTTAGTATAAAAGTAAATATGTATTTGCCTTGTCGTTATTGTTGTGTTAATTTTTTCACATTATGTTTAATTAAACTATTGCCGTTGTAATATAACGAATAATGTATTTCATCATATTTAACCACATTCTGTTTGTTTCTGTAGTTTTTACATGGCTACTATGATAATGAAGACTATTTCTGTAAAAAAGTATGGAAAATAAGAAAAACTGAAATATCTCAAAAACTATTATAAATAGGTATAGGATATATTGAACAAAACTTTTAGGGTTTTTATTACTCTATTAAATAACATGAAAATATACAGGGTGTACCATTTAAAAAAAAGATATTTATTCATTTAAACTTGTTTAAATTTGAGCCGATGTGTTCAACACCCTGTTGCTTTTATTGCAAATATTAGGTAAAAATTATGTTAACTTGTCCTTGGCCTTGCTAAATTCCAAATTTGAATATATTTGTCACAAAATTGAAAACGTTATTTAGGATTGAATTGATGCTTGAAAATGTGACTTTTTTTCTTTAAACTTAATTATCTCAGAAACTATAAAGTTTTGTTATAGTAAACCCTTAATAAAAAAGATTTAAAATTATAAGCTAAATCGAAAATACGATTCGTTTATAGGGTGTTCTATTTAAAAAAATACAACTTTATGCTGTCCTAGTTTTTTGGCTCACCCTGTAGAGTCCTAAATATTTTTAAAATCTGCGTAAAAATCAACTGTATCAAACAATAAATATAGTTTCTTTGTTAATTTCACCGAAAAGGCACAAACCTACTTCATCCAATCGTTGACTCACCCTGTACTTTTGTGATATCACCGCCCCTCCCCCCCCCCCCAAAGAGAGAGGCTTGATCCGCACCTGAGTGAGATAGTGCGAGAAAAAATACATATGTGGATTTTAAAGAACCAGGGATTTTTTATGTAAAAAAAATATTATTTTCTGTTACAGGGAGAAAACTCATATTACGGATAAATAAATAACAAAGAAATTATATTTCAGTATTACATCAAGCGATCTGAATAATATAACGGCCATTTTACCCTTCCTTAAGACCCGAACAATCATATTCAAAAAATGCCTTCGAGCAAAATATCTCCGAACATGCAATTACAGAAGAATATCTCCCCAAGAAGCCAACTATAGAATCGAAAAAATTCCGTCACATCGACAAAAGATCTACGAGAAATCAAAGCACAAGTCCGATAGGAATTACAATGCATGTTACCCCTCATCGCGCCCGTTATTCTAAGCATAATTACAGGGCAGCAAGTCAAATCGCACGTGTAACTTCCGGTTAAACTGCGAGATAATTATCCTGGAGTAGAATAATCGCAATCTTAGATTCGTGGGAATGAAAAATTTCATGTCGCGATTGTAAATGTCTTTATATAGTTGACTTTTGACAATGGTTTGTAGTGTATTGTATATTTTGTAATAATGAAGTTGAGGTACAATGGAAAGACCTTACGTTTATTTAACTATTAGTATTGTTTGGTATGTTGAAAAGGTTCAAATATTGTCTGATTTGGCTTTTTGAGACTTGCAACCGTCAAGTGGGTCTCTTGTTAATGATTAACGTATTTTTGGGATGAGAGGGACGACGACTAGTAAAGATAATTCACGAAATAGATATTTACGATAAAAGAATAGAGTGGAATGATAATTATTTACTATAATATAGATTTTAGAAGGCTAAGGCTTAGGTACGCGGGAAGCCCTCTTTACACTTAATGTACTGATTCAAAGGTGCCTGGATGTCAACCAAGATTTGTACATATGTTTCATCGACTATAACAAAGCATTCGATAGAGTCCGCCACGATCAGTTAATTAATATTCTCAAGACAAAACAGTTAGACTATAACGACCTTAGAATCATATTAAACTTATACTATAAACAAAGAGCAAAGGTACGCATCGAAGAACATCACTCAGAGGAAATGGAAATCAAACGCGGAGTGAGGCAAGGATGTGTATTATCACCACTCCTCTTTAATGCATACTCAGAAGAAATCCTGAAAAAAGCTCTGGAAGGAGAAAGTGCTGGAATAAGAGTAAACGGAGTACCGATTAATAACATTAGATATGCGGACGACACGGTCATAATTGCAGAAAATATGGAAGACCTTCAGAGACTGGCAAACAGAATAGCGGAATGTGGACATGAGTATGGACTAACAATGAATGTCAAAAAGACGAAATTTATGAGAATATCAAGAACACAAAGAAACAACGAAAATCTGACAATTAATGGAACCAACGTCGAACAAGTAGAAAAATACACATATCTGGGTACAATGATTAACTCCACAAACGATTATATCCAGGAAATCAAGACACGGATAGAAAAGGAAAGAACAAGCTTCAATAAAATGAGAAGAGTTCTCTGCACAAGAGACTTAAAGTTGGAATTGAGGATTAGGTTGGCGAGGTGCTACATTTTCTCGATTTTGTTTTATGGAATAGAATCCTGGACCCTGAATGCGACATCGATTAAAAGATTGGAGTCATTTGAAATGTGGGTATATAGAAGAATCCTAAAAATATCATGGGTAGACCACGTCACAAATAACGAAGTTATGAGAAGAATGAATAAAGAGATGGAAGTCCTGAATACAATTAAGGTTAGAAAACTGCAATACCTTGGGCACATTACACGTGGGGAGAGATACGCCCTGCTTCAGCTGATTATACAGGGAAAAATACAGGGAAAGAGAAACGTGGGAAGAAGGAGAATATCATGGCTGCGTAATTTGAGAGAATGGTATGGATGTACATCGAACGAACTGTTCAGAGCAGCCGCCTCTAAAGTACGAATAGCTATGATGATTGCCAACCTCCGTCGCGGAGATGGCACTTGAAGAAGAAGAAGATTTTATTAAACCAAATGTGTATATGAGAAATGCTTGTTTTCTACTGTCAATTAGTAATTACACTGATCAACTAAATTCAACTTTGTTTCTAAAAATTATTTAGAATGGTTGTATGTTATGCAGTGTTTCGTACTGGTTTCCAATTTGCGTAGCATTTAAGGGAGATAAAGGTATTGAAATACAAAATTAAAAAATTCATACTGTTGTGTTAAACACAACAGTTTTATTTAATTTACTTCTAGATCAAAATATTGATTTTAACGGTTTTCTAGTGTATTTTACTTAAGTAACGAATATGCTTTCAAATAAGTGAACATACGCCAGGGGCGGATCCAGCCTCTCTTATTTGGGGGGCGGTAATATCACAAAAGGACAGTATGGCAAGCGAAAGCAAGTTTTCGACGGAGGGAGAGGGGGACACCAGCAACATTGCTAGTGTAAAAGGCAGGGTCGAGTCTAGAATTTGAAGCTCTTGGAGATGGGAGTGGGCGATCACAAGAAAAAACAAGTTGCCAACAGGGGGGAAGGATGCGAGCAGCATACACATTGCTAATATAAGAGGCAGAATCGGGTCTATTTTCTTGAACTCAAAGCTCTTGGGGGGGGGGGGGTAGGAGCTATCGCAAGAAAAACAAGTTGTCAACGGGGGGGGGGGGAGTGCCAGCAGCATACACATTCCTAATATAAAAGGCAGAATCGGTTCTATTTTCCTGAACTCATAGCTCTTGGAAAGGGGAGGGACGATCCCAAGCATAGACATTCCTATACTCTATTCAAGAACTAGAGAGAGTAATAAATCTGTTACCTCAACCCCCAACGTACCTGCTCCAGTGCCGCAGGTATCTGAGGTCTGCCGTAAATCTAATTATATTTAAATAATAAATACTTTTACAAATTTATTGCAACAATAAAATTTCTGATAGTTCAATTCAATTTCTGTCAGTAAGCAAAATACATCTCTTTTATATATTATTTGAAATTAGTGAGATACCCAAAAGATATGGCTTCCACCTCTATATTTATTCCAAAATCGTTAAACCAGGGCATTTTTTGCCTCAACGAAAAACTTATTACGATGAATATTTATGATGCCTTAAGATATCAACATCTAAATAATAATGTTGAAAGCTCTGTTTAGATGTGTTCCAACATGACAGGAGTTGGAAAATCTACTATGTATCGAATACTGGAGGAGAAAAAAACTACTTGAATTGTTAGTACTCCCAAGGCTACATTCGATCATAGACGGACGAAAAACCTCGTTGGAAGAAGAGATGAAAACTGCAAAAAAAGGAGTTGTACATATATTTTATTATGAAAAGCAGATCCCAATCGTCGACAAAATTCTAACTAAAATCAATGAAGATCGCGATTTACCTGAAATTAAAAGAACTCAACTCTGGAACTTGCTCAGAGAACTTAATTTTTGCTGGCAAAAACCAGAGAGAAAATCTATTCTTATAGATCATCCGGAAACTGTCCGTTAGAGAAAGAAATATCTCTCTCAAGTAAAAGTAGAGTTGCTAGAAATAACACAGCTTATGAAATTAGTAATTTAACTAAACTTTTGAAAGATTTTTTAGAATAAAGTTACAGCGGAAAATTGGGAAAAATCCATATAATTAAAGAATAAAACAAAATGTGGAAACTCGATCTCATAATCGGTGAGGTTGAGAAACCAATTATAATTAATTTGAGCGAAGATAGCTTCACTGACTTTGATTAGGAATTAGATACTTAATGTTTACCAATATGAATACAATTTATTATTTAAATTTCTGTTTCTGTTGTATTTTATTTTTTAATGTTGTTTATATATATTTTTATTTTTTATATATTTTTATTTTGGTGTGGTCCCACTGTTTAATTTCATACATATTTAAATCCAATTAGCCGTAAGTTTTATATTATTTTATTATTGTAATTGTGTCTTTTTCTTACGCGTGTAGAATGAACATGATTTCGATATAATAAAGTAAATTAAATTAAGATATCAGTACAATAGAAATAAAAATAAGTAGGTCTAATTTTAACTGTAACATATTAAACTAATTACATTTGAATCCCTTTTTACTCACTCTATTCTCGCATAGAAGGAATATTCGGTTCTGTATAATTCGTAGAAGTATCTTAAGTGTGTGGCTCATTAAACTAATCAGCCTAAAGTCGCTGCATTTGGTGAGTCTACTTTTCTTTGGTAATATTACAAACAGCGATTCTAACCAATCATCTGGTATTATTCCTTCGTTGTAGATTTTATTGAAGAAAGTGGTTAAGTAGGAAATATTCTCCTTATCTAGAAGTTTAAGCAACTCAGCAGGGATTTAATCTGGTCCAGGTGCCTTATTATTTTTGGCTTGCTGTATTGCTTTCAATATACTGGGGCCCCTGTCTATTTCGCTGCTGCATATAGTATGTGTATGTGCAGCGTTTTTTCGCGTAGCATCGTCAAAAAGGTCACCGACGTATCTCTCCCATTCTCTGCACTGTTGTTCGTGATTACAGATTCTTCTGTCGGCGTCCTTGAGTAAATGAGCATTTTTTTGGTTTTCTGATTACGGAGGTATATTTAAGTTTCCTGTGGAGATTGAAATTGTCGTGTTTTTTTTTTGGAGGTTCTCTATTTCTTTACAGGAATTTTCGAACCAGAGTTCTTTGGCTTGCTTAATTTTTCTTTTTATGAGTTTATTGACTTCACTGTATTTGTCAGTATCTCTATTTTTATATTTCCGTCGTACCTCCATAAGGTCAAGAATTTACTGTATCATCCACTCATTTTTTGCCATTCTTTTAGGTGTTTTCAGAGACTCTTTCACTTCTTTTAAAATCGAGTTTTGTATATCGTACCAACATTCGTTAATGGTTCTGTTTTCGTTTGGTATTTTCGATATTTTGTGTATTTCGTTATTTATTTGCTGCGATATGTGTTCACGTGTTTGAAGATTTCTGAGGGGGTTGAGGCACATCCTGTTTCGTTTAGATCACTTTGTTAATTTCTTTAATTTAATTTGTATTTTGGAGCAAAGTAAATTATGGTTTGAGTTTATATCAGCGCTGGGGTAAGTTTTTACATCTTTAACATTGTTACGAAATCGGTGGTTTATTAGAATGTAGTCTATCTGGTTCCGTACTATTCTGCCATGTTGTCCGTCTTGAGGAGATTTCCACGTGTACAGACGTCTTTCTGGAAGTTGAAGCCAGGTATTTGCAATGACAAAGGGAGCTTCTTGGCAGAATTCGATTAGACGTTCACCTCTTTGGTTTCTCTCTCCCAAGCCTAAAAAACAGCTACAATTAGCTATTTAACAAAATTATTGTCGACCAAGGATATGATTTTAAGCATTTTAGTTTTGTTTCATCTTTTTTTTTTTTTGAAAATATGAAACTTAAGCAATGAGTAGAACTAAGGAATCCTAGAAGTGAAGCAAAAGTTAATATTTTCATTGAATGAACGAACAGCAATGATCATACTAAATGCAATCAAGAACCATTCCTATAAATATTCAAATAATAAAGAAGTCAGAAATTTACTTAACAAAGTCGCTAGCAATATTTTCAAAATTTGCTACAAAAGGAAACAAATCTCGCACCTTTTCAGTTATTTATAAGTCTAGTTGGCCTTCTATGGAACTGCTTTTATATAATGCATCTATCACAATCTCGTAAATATAAAGTACCACTACACATTTGCTATAGTAATACTTTAACCTTTAATCTAATAAAATTGGACTCGTTGGAAGGAAACCAACATTATAATTTTAGTGACTAAGTTTATATCGGTTTAAATTAATCCGTTCGGAGTTTAATTTTGTTAGGATTAAAATGAAAAGTTAAGTGTGTAGATGTTGAAAAAAATATTAATTTTTAATAAGTGCTACTAAAAACATTTTTTTTTCGTATTTTTATTATCTTTAAGAGTTAGTTCTTTACTGATATCATAAAGAGATAAATTGTGTTTATTTTTTTGCCTGTTTACTGGATTTGGAGATAATCTTGGGAACTAACGAAACTTTTTAACCGACTTCTAAAAGGAGGTTCTCAATTCGTCGAGTATGTATGTTTCTTTTATATATGTACACTGATTACTCCAGAACGACGGCACCGATTTGAATGAAATTTTTTACGTTATGTTCAGGAAGCTGCTGCGGTGGTCCCATTTTTTTTGGGACAAAATTGGTGCGGCCAAAAAAATTAATTTTGACGAATTTTCTCCAAAATTGGTATAGGAAAATTTTCGGGGTTGTCCCCAATGAATCTAAAATTATTTTTAAAAAATTTAATATGGCGGATCCAATATGGCGGACAAGAAAATTTAATTTTGGCCGATTTTCTCCAAAATTAGTATTAGGGAGTTTTTGGAGTTGCACATGACGAATCTAAAATCATTTTTTAAAAATTTAATATGGCGGATCCAATATGCCGGACGAAAACATCAGTTTTGTTCGACTTTCTCTAAAATTGGTACGGGGAAGTTTTCGGGGTCGCACATGACGAATCTACAATTATTTTTAAAAAACTCAATATGGTGGATCCAATATAGCGGACAAAAACATAAATTTTGTTCGATTTTCTCTAAAATTGGTATGAGGGAGTTTTCGGGGTCGTACATAACGAATCTGAAATTATTTTTAAAAAATTCAATATGACGTATCTAATATGGGGGATAAAAAATAAATTTTGTCCGATTTTTTCCAAAATTGATATGGGAGAGTTTTTGGAATCGCACATTATGAATCTGACATTATTTAAAAAAAAAGAATTAAATATGGCAGATTAAAGGTTCTACATCTCTCGATTTTGTCTAAAATCAGTTTTGGGGGCGTTAATTACGAATTTAAAATATTTTTTGAAGAACTCAATCCGGCGGATTCAACATGGCATCCTAAAAATTTTACATTTTTTCCAAAATTGATATAGAGGATTTTTGAGGGTGTAAGTTACGAATTTAATAGTATTTCTTTCAGGATTCAGTAGGGTTGACTAAAAATTTTACATTTTTCGATTTTGTTCAAATGTGGGACTAAATCGTTTTTAAGGATCTAAATAGCGAATATAAAATTATTTTAAGAAAATCTAATATGTCAGAGGCAACATGATGGTCTAGAAATTTTGAATTTCTGGATTTTATCTTAAATTGGTACTAGGGGGCTCTGAAGGATTTAGATTTATATTACATTAAGACGTTAAAATTATTTTTTTGAAATTCAATATGACAGATCCAATATAGTGAGTTGAAAATTTTTCCTTATTCGCATTTTATCAGATTTGGTATTGTTTTTGGGGTCGTGTATTACGAATATGAAGTTAGTTTTTTACAATATTAGGTTGACAAGGGAGTGAGAGAGTGAAAATTTTAAGTTTCCAATTTTGCCTAAAATTGATATTGCGGTGTTCTTGGAGCGTATACAAACTCAATATGCCCTATAAAATATATCGAGCTAAGAAATTTACGTCTCAATTTCTTTAAACATCAATATTGGAAGGTTTTGGGGCCTATATTACTAATCTAAAATTAATTTAAAATTTAAGATAGTGGATTTACGATGATAGACCAAATATTTGTTTGATACAATTTCACCGATTTTTGTAGAACTCTAAGAATCAAAGAATTTTTAGTGGTTCATTTTAGGGTGATTACAACTTTGGATAAAATGGTTACTTTTTGCCACCTTGGAGTCATTACGAGGTACACTAATCTCAATTAATACTTAGTTCAAATAATTTACGGATATCATAATGAATTCAAAACTAAAAATCGAAAAATAGAATTTTTATAAAAAAAATTAAACCGACTTCTAAAAGTGCGTTAAAAAGTGAAAAATAACTATAAATTTCTAAATGAAATTGAAATTTTTGAAGTCGGCGCCAAGTTATTTCTAAATGAAACAAATAACTACTAATATATACAAATTATGGTAAGAAAGCAATTACAAATAAAGTATTGTTAATCTGTTTATGAATCCCATTTTGCCATGCCCTTATTGCTTTTTTTTCTAAGTGATACTTATTGGAATAAATAGACTTATCTAGCTCGATTAGAACATCCCATAATTTTCTAGCCTTAAACTTATTGGACAGTAGGCAAGCGAAAAACACTGCTAGATAAGAAAATCAAAAAGCACAAAAAAATTATAAATAAATAAAAAATGGTTCAAACCTTATCAAATGAGAGCTAGTTCAAAATGAAACTATTTTAATGAACTTAGATGAAATTAATCTTAATTTTTGTGAAATAAACATACTCAATTTATAAGTACTACAGGTAAAATATTAATTCACATTAAATATACCTATTCTCCTCACAATTTAAAGTTTACATTCTCTGAACTAGGCAGCATAAATCTAATTTCAGAATGGGAACCGTGTAACTTTGTATTTACATAATCAGAACATTTGTTATAATGTCTGACTTGAATTAATAGAAATTGTTATACAGGGTAAGGAAAATCTACTTTACTGAAAGCTCCTAGCACACCGAGCAACAAATTAGAATATTTTCTATGTTCATGAATAATAGTAAATTTAAAAGAGCATGAATAACTGTTTTCCTTAGTATGTATCTCGGAATCACGCGTTGAATAAGAAAATTAGTTCAATTTTTTTTCAAACTTTAATTTTACGTAAGAAAATGTAGAATTTAAAAACAAGTATATGAATTATTTTGTCTTTTGTAATTGATATCTGAAGCTTTTCTTCCCAAGATCCTAAAATAATCTGCTACATAGCCAAGGTTCCACTTTCCTTTATACCACAATATCCCTTCATAGAAGCTCTCTCCTTATTCATCGCTATTCCCCATATTTTACAGACAACAACTAAAATGATAGTTCAGAATTTAAGAGAGTTTTATCATTTTCCGCTCTCTTCCCGGTATTTAGTTGAAAATTACGTATATCTTTCAAAAGAGATTTCATATGGTTGTCTTTTTAATAATAATCATATAATTATTTTATAAAACTCGTAAGACAGGTGCTGCGGACTAACTTAAGCAGTAAAAATCTATTTCAGTTACTCAACACATATACATACCCTGCCCTCAGCTTCTAGTTTAGAAAGGACCACGTGGAAAGTCTGCAGAGAAAAATCATGTCACTCTTGACAAAGTCACACAAATATCAACTTCATAGTATACTAAACGGACATTGCGACCAAGAAACCACGGAGGAAAAGGTTTGGTGGCAACTGGACCAATAAATAACAAATTTTTATTTATATTTCGACAGATTGCCAAATTCTTCTGTACTAAAATGAGCAATATGCGAAACAGATGAGTTAACACTTCACCCAGGGCGGAGCTTCCATAGAGCTTAAATCTTTTGATATTTGAGTATATCTGGAAAGAGTGAATTTTTCTTGAAGGTCAGTCAATATAGCAGCTGAACCTCTGTTTTGTCTCCGACTTATCTTCAATTAATCGTCGCTGCCCGGTTGCAATACATTATAATGCAGCTAACAAATTCTGTGAGGTACTCTGTTTTTGTTTTTTTTTTTTTTTTAATTTAAAATAAATGATTTTGTTAGTTTAAGTGCGATTTTAAAAAACTTATTTTTGTTTGATCATAAATTCTATTGTATTTAAAATTTTATAGATATTTTCTTCCAGATATATAATTGTGCTTCATAATAATGTGGTTACTATTTTCTTGAAAATCAATATCCTCTAAAACTTATAAAAAATGAGAGTTGGAAAACTAAAAGAATTTAGACAACACAAGAGATACTAAAAAAACATCGATTTAGAAATTAGGACGGTTGAAGATACCAGTACGCATCAGACAATGCTGGGCGAATAAGTATATCTACAACTAATAAATTCATTGGCAAATAAAACAGTTCCTTCGTGTTTTTTCTTTTTTTCTTCTTCTTTTTCTGCTTTGTCTTCTTTTCCTCCTCCTCCTCCTACTTCTTCTTTTTTTTATTTTTCTTCGATGTAGTCCTTATATCCTTAGAGTGTAGGGTTGTGTTCTACACTTCTTGATTCTCTAATCCGTCTAAATTTTGATTCCTCTGGTCCTATATCAGGTTCTTCATTTCGTTTCTTGGAATTCTTTTATCTTATCTAAACTGTTTTTGGTATGGTATATCTCTCTTTCTTTGGTATACTTTCCCATTTACATTACTTTCCTCACAACTCTATCTTGATCCATTCCCAATATATGCCCATATTAACTCAGCTGTCTGTCTTCCACTTTCTGTAATTTCTTTCTTTTATTTAAGTTTCTAACGAAATCCCATTTGGTCTTATCATTTTTATCTCCTTTTTTGGGATCAGGTTGTCTAAGGAGAAACTAGAATTTCCGTTCCCATTGCCGAGATCATCTTTTTGTCTGTTCTGTTTTCCTTTATTCTTGCTACTGGTTTTTTATTCTTTTACCCGTGGATAATATATCTGAAAAATTTCAACGGTTTATCACCATCTGTTTCTTCCTTTAATGGGGATTTTTCAATTGCTGTTCCTTGTTTGCTTTTTACTTTTTCCTGTTTCTCTGGTTCTCAATATTTGTTCAAAAATATAGGCTTCCCAATTTAACTACAGTTTGTTGTGTTATACTTACTCTTAGACCTTCATCTCTTAGAGCTTTCATATGTTTTGATATTTTTATTTCCCGTTGTATCTCTTCCCTCACATATATATATATATATATATATATATATATATATATATATGTTAATGCGGATTTCACGGATTCCTCCGTGTGAGATGCAATAGCAGTGGATATATCCACATTATGCCGTTGTAGTGCTGAAATCACATTCAGCAAACATACAACTATATGCAGCTCCGCGTATGAATGAAGTAAAATGCGAACAGTAAATGCAAACTTCTCTCCATCATATCCTTTCTGTGTTAGAGGTTGCACAGTTAGAATAAATTGTTATAAAACGCAATTCATCCTATTCCACCACCATCGAGATGATGGCCTACCTGTACCACCATACCGAGAAGAAAGTCAAAACTTACCCTCCCCGCCACAGTGATACGGCAGAGGTACATGTTTCGTCTCTACTAGACTCATCAGGGTACCGACATGCACCTGACTGTGCAAAGGACAGATCGGAAGGAAGCATGCACATACTGAACGCGGCTTCTCCGACCTCCCGCCGGATGGCGTATATATGTTAATGCGGATTTCACGGATTCCTCCGTGTGAGATGCAATAGCAGTGGATGATGATGACTTTCTTCTCGGTATGGTGGTACAGGTAGGCCATCATCTCGATGGTGGTGGAATAGGATGAATTGCGTTTTATAACAATTTATTCTAACTGTGCAACCTCTAACACAGAAAGGATATGATGGAGAGAAGTTTGCATTTACTGTTCGCATTTTACTTCATATATATATATATATATATATATATATATATATATATATATATATATATATATATATATATATTGTATAGGTAAATACCTTTTTTCTCAGAATTATCAATTTGAGGAAGTTAAAATAAAAAATTAAATGTATAGGTAAAATTTTCTTAGATGTAGTCCAATTTTATTTATCAATATTATATGATAAATAATAACCAAAAGTAAGTTTAAGTATATCAAAATGCCAGAAAAAGTCCAAAATTTATATAAATCAAAATTTATTATCATCAAATAGAATATTTATTTCATCATATCAATAAAATAACAAAATTTTATCATATATTCACAATTAGGAATCCATTTTGATTTTGGGTTTCAAAGCTTAAAATTTCAATTGGTGTTCACGTAAGATGGCTGACCAATCAGAAAAAAATTAAAACAAAATTTTGTACTACGTGATTACTTACTATAAAAAGCTAATTTTTTTTTTCAAGGAGTACAGATCCATCATATGTACGGTTAACATCATCAGTCTGGTTCGTAAATTTAACATAACCTCAATATTCGGTTGATAATTTGAAAATAAAAGTAGTAGTGATTACTCATCTGACATAGTGTAAAATTCGCTAGGCTTTTTGATTAACGGGACCATAAGCTAAAATTTTTTCAATTGTTATTTATAAATAAGGCAGTGCAGAATAATCTGTATTTTCAAAAAAGTAAAAAAGAAGAAACAAAGAGCTTTGGAAATAAAATTTTTTTTTTTTGGAAATTGGAAGTCCATTTTAGAAGAAGTAAAAAGGAGTCAATAAATAAGCAGCTGTGGAAAATATTTAAATAATTGGGAAAGTAGAAAGGAGTTATAAATTTTTGTTTTATTAAAAGACAGGAACGAGGAAATATAAAACGTGGATATTAAAAAAATTGCTGAAGATTTAAAAAAGGTATTTATCTATTGTGTAAGATATTGAAATTTTTGACTTGTCTGATAATAATTTAATAAATAGAATTATTCTAACCTTATTGTGAAAAATCATAGTTAATAATAATGTAATTTAATAAAATAGTTTTATACTAACCTTATTACAAATAGTTGCAGTTAATAATAAAAATAAATTGTTTAATTTGCACTGCATCAAAAACACTTTTAATAATAATAACGGCACTCACTAAAATATTTTTAGCTTGTTTAAATAAAATCATAGATTTCAAGACTCCACGCATTTGTAACTGTTTAGATATTTATGCCATATTGCCAGATTTTAACATTTCAAAATCCCATAAAAAAGAATACGGTGCACATTGAATAATTTTTATAATTTAATTACGTTACTATAAGGTGTTTTGTAAAATTTTACATAGAAAAACTGCATCCACTCACCTTTTTTTTATATATCTCTGAATAAAGTTTGTATTTGTGTTTTTGAATCATTGGTTTGACCTTTTCTGACAATTATTATATTTTCATCTGAACTCACCTAAGAGAGAGAAATTTAACATCAACGTTTCAAATGTCAAATCACTAAAAAACAGAGTACATTCAGAAATACAGCACATGTATAATTGAGTTATATTTATTGAAAAAAATAAAAATAAAAATTTGGTACAAATTGATTATACTTAGATATAGTTATTTCTGCCTGGCGCCCAATATATATATATATATATATATATATATATATATATATATATATATATATATATATATATATGAATAGTTTGGTTATTCCGGGTTTCAATCCGTTCATTCAAAAAATCGTTGTCATGTTTATACGGCTTTCACGGATTCGTCCGTGTGAGATGCATTAGCAGTGGTTATATCCATATTATGCTGTTGTAGTGCTGAAATCACATTCAGCAAACGTACAACTATATGCAACTCCGTATGTAAGTGAAGTAAAATGCGAAACAGTGCATGCAAACTTCGCTCCATCATATCCTTTCTGTGTTAAAGGTTGAACAGTTAGAATAAGCTGTAATAAAACACAATTCATCCTATTCCACCACCATCGAGATGGTGGCCTACCTGTACCACCATACCAAGAAGAAAGTCAAAACTTACCCTCCCCGCCACAGTGATACGGCAGAGATACATGTTTCGTCTCTCACTAGACTCATCAGGGTACCGACATGCACCTTATTCTAACTGTGCAACCTCTAACACAGAAAGGATATGATGGAGCGAAGTTTGCATTCACTGTTTCGCATTTTACTTCACTTACATACGGAGTTGCATATAGTTGTACGTTTGCCTAATGTGATTTCAGCACTACAACAGCATAATGTGGATATAACCACTGCTAATGCATCTCACACGGACGAATCCGTGAAAGCCGTATAAACATATATAAGCCATCCGACGAGAGGTAGGCGAAGCCGCGTTCAGTGTTGCATGCTTTTTTCCGATCTGTCCTTTACACAGCCAGGTGCATGTCGGTACCCTGATGAGTCTAGTGAGAGACGAAACATGTATCTCTGCCGTATCACTGTGGCGGGGAGGGTAAGTTTTGACTTTCTTCTCGGTATGGTGGTACAGGTAGGCCACCATCTCGATGGTGGTGGAATAGAATGAATTGTGTTTTATTACAGTTTATTCTAACTGTGCAACCTCTAACACAGAAAGGATATGATGGAGCGAAGTTTGCATTCACTGTTTTGCATTTTACTTCACATATATATATATATATATATATATATATATATATATATATATATATATATATATATATATATATATGTTCCCTTAAGTTTACTTGTTTTTTTTCTAGATTTCCATTTTTTTATTTTATTATTTTAATTTCATCAGAATATGCCTGTTTTTATTTTCAGTTTTGTGACCAATTCTTCTAATTTTAGGTATGTCTTTTATTATATTTATCTTTATATCCATTTTATGCATCAGATTTTGAAATTTTGTAATGAGTTGTCCGTCTTTTTCATCGTTGACTTACTCTATCCCTATTATTGCAATTTTCTTTCTCCTTATTTCTCCAACTTTAACTTAGTCCTTTCCTTCTTGAGTTATTTTAATTCTTTATGAATATTATCCAGTGTATTTCCTATTCTATTATTACTGCTTTTCATTTTGTTTAATTTTGTCACAATTTCCTCAAGCATCCGTTCTATCTTTCTCTTATTTGGTTCCTTTAAACTTTCTTTCCTTTCTCTGTTATCTGTTTGAGCCATAAAATCTTGTGTCTCTCGTGTTTTGTGCATCATTTAATATTAGAGGTTTACTCAGTTCAACCCCTGCTAAAATACGATGAATGTATTATTTCCTTACAGTTCCTAATTTTTTTATTACAAAAAATAATTCATCAAGAACTTGTTACTTAATGTAAAATATTGAATTCAAAAATTTGTCTTCGATAGGACCCAAATTATGTTTTTCAATATTTATAAAGAGGAACATGTCTTAACCACAAATAAACATTATTTATCATTGTAAATAATAACATCTATAAAATATATTATACCTGAATGTTGTAATACTAAATCATCTGGTAAACTTCAACATGTACCATCAGCCAAAAGGCCAAAATAACATTCTAAAAAATAATTTTAGAAGGGGTTAGGACTGAGGAACCAAAAATAAATCACCAGATGCAAGCTCACTTCTAGTTTACGATTTTTCTCGACGGGTGTCCCACCGGGGACCCAATCAGGTTTACAAATACGGGTATTAATCTTCTTTGTTTATATTTAGAAAATTTCTAATAAAACTAATGTGTTTCTGGGGCTTGGAACTTATTAATGTTAATTTGAAGGGAGTGTTAGGGTTTCTCTACCAACTGTACATTTAAAATTCATGAGCGAATAATTATTTACCCAAAAAAGCAATAAGAACTGTAGGGTACAATATAATTAATTTTATTTATAGTCCAATAAATATTAGTACAAATTTGTATCTCTCGTTTTCAGTTACTTATCCTTAGTTACATCAAGGTTTTTCATATCCGGACAATATACACACATATAAGTTGCATTTATAATACTGCAGGTACAATGGTTTGACTCTTAGAGTAAAATCTTACCCTATAATAATTCACTATCGCAGTACATGACAGTTCACTCATAGACGCCGTACAGTCAGCTTCGAGAATGGTGAATGATATTTCACCGAAACGTCAGTTGCCTTACAGTCCTGAGAGGGATTCAGCACATACACGGGATGCCCGAAAACCTTCGATTACATATATACATATATATATATTTATATATATATATATATATATATATATATATATATATATATATAAATATGTAATGGATGACCTACTCAATTCTTGTATCCCTGAATTGGGCTTCCAACCACCCTTCATAAAGAAATTTGTGGATGACATTATTACAGCAGTACCACAAAATAATATAGAAGAGACCTTACGAATCTTTAATTCATATAGTCCACACATTCAATTTACAGTAGAATGTGAAACTAATAATAGTGTACCTTTTCTTGACGTTAAATTAATAAGAACTGCTAACAACAAAATAATGGTGGACTGGTACACTAAGCCAACTTATTCAGGACGTTACATGAATTTCCACTCCTACCATAATACTAAAACTAAAATAAATCTGGTAATTAATTTAAAGAAAAGAATTACATGAATTTGTCATCCTACTCTCATGCAAAAAAATATAAACAGATTATATATAATACTAAAGGAAAATGGCTATCCTCGGTGGTTCTTAAATAAGTTTTTACACAACATCCCTATCACACAACAACAACACAGCTCTCCACACCCCACACAACACAGATCTATTCCACTAAATTTTAATGTATCACCGGAGATATCTGCCTTCATAACACCAACACATTCACACATAGATAGTAGCACCAATCAAAATACCACTAACTTTTCTCCTGAAATTTCAGCTTTCTTAGAGGAAAACCAACCCACATATTATTTTTCATTACCTTATATCAACCAAATCACACAAAAATTAAATAAAATCCTTTCTAAGCATAATAATATAAAAATATGTGATTAACATATATTAACAGTTGGCCAAACCTTCTCCAGACTGAATGACACGGATAGTAACCCTGACAAATCAGGGGTGGTATACCGTTTAAAATGTATAGACTGTAACAAACATTACATAGGTCAAACATCAACTGTTTTAAAAGATAGAATCACCAGACACTGGAGTGATTGTAGATTGCAAAAGAGGACATGCACCTTATCGGAACATGTAATCGATGAGGATCACAGGTTTTATTTTGTCAGTGTTGAGGTGATCAACAAAGAACAAAGTAATAAAAAAAGGCATTTTCTTGAAATAGTAGAAATTTATTTGGATGATAACTGCATCAATAAAAGAAAAGATATTGAAAATCTTAGTGTAATCTACTCTCATCTCTTGTCCACTTTAAATAATAGTAATACTAGACAACGAGCCTCCCAGCCTCTTGACTTCACAGTTTCTCCATAATCTTCCACAAATTACGTAAGTGCATATTTGTTACTAACCTATAACAACTATATTGCCAATAGATATTTTACAATTTTGAATGTTTTGAAGGCGAAAGGTTGGGAGACGGTTTTCTAACCTTCTTTGTTCTACATAATAATGTTCATTAATCATTTCTTAATACTTTCCTACAATTATATCAATTTTTAAATGTAACAATACTTTATAAAAAATAATCACAATTACTCATTAATAATCATAAATCTCATCAATAGTATATATATAAAATAATAATTTTATTAAATATACAACTTGAAAATTAAAATCAAAATAACAGTTCCTGTAAAACATAATGATTCCACATTCAAAATTGCCGCTAAAATAAAATTAGACATTTCTGACATATCCCTTCCACCAAAAAAAGTGTGTTTCAAGGATTTTCTTATCAGATTAACTTACTCTCAGTACAACCAAAATAACCCATAAAATAGATTTAAATATTAGTGTTTAAAAAATTAAATAAAACCATGTAATAGTAAAATATGATAATTATGCAAAAATCAACGGTTTCTGCATGAATTTTCCGATTCATTTTCCACGAGCCATAAATGGACTCAATTTGCACGTAAGTCTTTGAATTTAGAATCATTTTCTTTTTATTATTAAATATCATAAATTGTAAAATTTAAAATTATGATCAACAGAACTGTTCTATATTGTAGCCCTGAAGAAGGAAATAATATACTTCCGAAAGCTTGGCGTTTGTAAAAAACAGAGTTTCATTCAGCACTAGGACCGCTATCCCAAGAATTTGAGTTTTCCTTTCTAACTAGTCGGTCAAGAACTACTCTTCCCCTTATTATATATATATATATATATATATATATATATATATATATATATATATATATATATAGACGCGGATCTAGGGGGGGGGAGGGGGCGATCGCCCATCCCATTTTTATGCTGCATTTAGTTTTAGTTTACAATTATTTAGAAGCGGTTTCCACAATTCTCTTATATCTAACGATGGTTTACTTAAACAACTCGGGTTCCGATGTATAACCGCGGCTTCTTTGAATTTCCGTTTTCTCCAATGTTGTTCTCGGTGTAGTATTTTAGCTTCAGACCATTTTATATGGTATCCATGAGTCCAGGCATGGTTGGCGGCAAGATTTCTCTGTTTCTCCTCGAGATGTTCATTTGTGGTATTCTTTGATCCTTACGTCAAGAGGTCTCTTTGTTTCGCCAACGTAGGAATTGCCACATTCACATGGTATCTGATATACACAGTTCTTCATGTCCCTTTGAGTTGTTGGTTTGACCCTAGTGAGCCGACTTCTCAGAGATTTAGTGGAATTGAAAACAACTTGATTTTATATCGTTTTCCTATCCTTCTAACTTTTTCTGAAATGCCCTTAACATAGGGGATGTTCAATACTGGTTTTCGTTCTTCATTCTTTGGAGTTGCAGAGAGTTAAGGCTCTATCTACGAGATTTCTTATAATTCCTTGTTACATTCCTGAGAGGATCCGGACTCAGTTGACGCCACACCATAGCAAAACTCCACATCTTTATAGACTCCCGAAAATACATAACCAAAACAAGTTGTCAACGGGGGAGGGGGGTGCCAGCAGCACACATTCCTAATATAAAAGACAGAGTCGGTTCTATTTTCTCTGGCCAAATTTCTTCTTCTAATCCTGAGACCATTACAAGGAAATACATCGTCCTGTGTTAAAAACTCGCAACATTTCGTAGAAATTTTACGTGAAATAGAAGTAGAACCGGAAGACCATCTTATTAGCTTTGACGTGGAAAGCCTATACACCAACGTTCCAGTTAAAGAGTCACTAAAAATCATAAAAAAGAAACTTGAAGAAGACCAAACCTCTTCTTTTCCACCGCACGCCATTATGGACTTGTTGGAAAGTTGTTTGACTAATTCCTATTTTCAAGAAGAGGAAAAATTCTACATCCAGAATGATGGACTACCGATGGGATCTTCACTCTCACCGGTGGTCGCAAATATTTTCAAGGAATGGTTCGAGACGTTTGCAATTGAATCCACAACTAAAAAACCAAGAGTGACGTGAAATTTTTACTCCATAGATGTCGTTCGACTGGCGATATTTTTCAGTCTGACATCGAAGTTGATAGATGGCAGGTGCACTATTCTGCCTACATACCTTGAAATTTATGGTTCATAGATCAGTTATTTCCTACTAATGTTGCTCTCGGTCCGATACAGCTCCACTGACGAGATCGAGGTGATCGAGGGGATCGAAACGCGTGTGGAGAGAGGACCAGAGCGATATTTGTAGGAAATAAACTGTTTGTATATTATTGTGAAACCTAACATCTCACCATTATTTGCCGACCAAACTTGGCTAAATAGGAATCCAAGTTTTGTAGAAAGCATGACAAACTGGATGTCTGGGAAAGATACCGGTGGATCCCACTGATGAGTCCACCACCGGTATCGGGACGAAACACCCATGCATTTTCGGTGGTCGAAAATTAGATCGCTAGTCATATGTCCTTTCCGTCAGAGGCACGACTATTTGCGACAATATATATTTTTCATATTCTCTGCCTGAAAGGAGAATTTACATATATAACAAACTATTTGAATACGGCGGAAAGATTTCTTTATTTGTTACTGAAATTTTGATTTTTTAGAAATTTTATTGTTGCAGTAAATTTATAAAAGCTTATAATATTTAAATATAATTAGAATTACGGCTGTCCTCAGTTATCTGCCGCACTGGAGCAGGTACATTAAAGGTTTCGGTAACAGTTTTAATACTCTCTCTAGTTCTTGAATAGAGTATAGGAATGTGTATGCTTGCCATCGCCTCTCCCCTTTCCAAGCGCTTTGAGTTCAGAAAAATAGAACCAATTCTGTCTTTTATATTAGGAATGTGTGCTGCTGGCACCCCCTCTTCCGTTAACAACTTATTTTTCTTGCGATAGCCCTCTCCCAAGAGCTTTGAGCTCAGGAAAATGGACCTGATTATGCCTCGTATACTAAGAATGTGTATGCTGCTCGCATCCTCCCCCCTGTCAGCAACTTGTTTTTTCTTGTGATCGCCCCCCCTGTTCCCCTGTTCAAAAGCTTCAAATTCAGAAAAATAGACATGACCCTGGCTTTTACACTAGAAATGGGAATGCTGCTGGTGTCTCTCCCCCCCTGTCGACAACTTGCTTTCGCTTGCCATACTGTACTTTTGTGATATCACCGCCCCCCCCCCCCCAAGAGAGAGGCTGAATCCGCCCCTATATATATATATATATATATATATATATATATATATATATATATATATATATATATATATATATATATATATATATATATATATATATATCAAAATTGCTAGCAGAAGAAACAGCAGAATACTAACAAACAGTACAAGGTGATTCCGGCGTACACGTAAGCACCATAGCATCTCCACTAAGGATAGATTGCAAAGAAGTCAAGCAAATATGTCAAACATTAAAACACCGAAAATCACCAGGTCCCGGAAATATTCCGCCTGAGCTACTTAAATACGGCACAGAAAAGTTATACAGACAATTGACAAACCTCTACCAAAAATGTATAAACGGAGAAAAGATACCCGAAGAGTGGAAAACATCCTATATTATCACTATACATAAAAAAGGAAGTAAAGACGTCTGTGATAACTATCGAGGAATTGCGGTTCTCTGCACAATCTCGAGAGTGTATGGGAAACTAATCAAAAAGAGGATTGAGAGCGAATACTCAGATATGGAGGCCGAAGAACAGGCTGGATTTAGAGCAGGTAGATCTACTGTTAACCATCTCTTTACAATAACCCAGCTCATTGAGAAAAAATCAGCACGGAACCAAGAAATACACCTGCTCTACGTGTATCTCAAAAAAGTCTATGACAGCGTACCACAACAAAAACTCTGGAAAGCCCTAGAAAAAACAAATATAAATATAATACTTATCAAGGCTGTCCAAGAGCTTTATTCAAATAATACAAGCAAAATAAAGAAAGGGCATAATATTTTAAAAGGATTCACGGTTAGCAAAGGGCTCAAGCAGGGATGTTGTTTGTCTCCAACCTTGTTTAAAATCTACTTGGAACAAGCGTTAAAAACATGAAAAAGAAAGTGCGAAACTATGGGCATTCCACTAAACGATTCCATACTATACACATTGTGTTTCGCAGACGACCAAATAGTTCTGGTACAAGACTACGAAGATCTAGAATACATGGCTCGTAAGCTAATAGAAGAATATCAAAAGTGGGGGCTAGAAGTTAAGATCAAAAAAACGGAATACATGTGTATTGGGGGACAGCAACAAAACTTGATTCTGGAACAACAGCAGCAGAAAATAAATCACTGTGACAAATACAAGGATCTCATAATGCATATAACCAACGACGGCAAACTTGACGAAGAAATCACGCATAGAAACAACCAGGGACGACAAGCTATTGGACAGTTGAACAGCATATTGTGGGATAAAACAATATCCAAAGAAAACAAACACAAAATATTTAATAGTATTTTTAAAAGCATTGTCACCTATGGAAGTGAAGTATGGCCATTGAAAGAAAGAACTCTAAGAACACTGGAAGCTACAGAAATGGATTATTGGGGAAAAGCGGCTGGAAAATCCAGAATGGACAGAGTCAGAAATGAAAGAAACCAAGAAATTATGGGCGTTAAGCACAAGATAACTGAAGATATTAAAATCAACCAACTTAGATGGTACGGACATGTTCAACGAATGGACGACACTAGACTTCCAAAAAAAGTTTTAAATTGGGCACCACAGGGACGAAGAAAGAGAGGTAGACCCAGACTAAGTTGGAGAGAAGGAGTGGATAAAGATATAAGAACAAGAGGAATGAATGAAAACCTATGGACAAACCGAGATCAATGGAGACTGGAAATCAGAAGACGGCGTAGAACGTTACAAACTGATATATATATATATATATATATATATATATATATATATATATATATATATATATATATATATATATATATATATATATATATGAATAGTTTGGTTATTCCGGGTTTCAATTCGTTCGTTCAAAAAATCGTTTTCACGACGTTTCGCCAAAATCTCATTTGGCATTTTCAAGTGCGGTTCGTCTCGTTACTCGCTGAGAACTGCGAGTAACGAGACGAACCGCACTTGAAAATGCCAAATGAGATTTTGGCGAAACGTCGTGAAAACGATTTTTTGAACGAACGGATTGAAACCCGGAATAACCAAACTATTCATTCTACCATCCGTGAAAATCTACGATATAACATATATATATATATATATATATATATATATATATATATATATATATATATATATATATATATATATATAGATTAAATTTTTATGTAAGGAACAATGACAATTTTTAAATTGTTTATATTCCAGTGCGATTTACTCATACGAAACAAGCGGCATTTAAAAAAGGATATAATACGTGTGACTACTTGCCAAAATACTTATTAAAAAATCTACAGATTGTAATCTCCCAATTAACATGCAACCTTTGAAACTATAAATCTTTACTTTCAAGAATCGATTTTTTTATAGTAAATCCAAGATTAAAGTTTTAATGATGGAAAAATTATTGTCCTAATTTTCTATAAACTTTTTACGAAATGATTTCACGAGTCATTAAGTGTCCCATAACATTAATCACGAGAGACAAAAAGGTATCTCCGCATCTCTACATAACCATTTGTTAACTCTCAAAGGGACAATCAGCCGAAATCCCAAAACCCCAGCAATTTTTTAATTTAAATTCAAATTTGCTGTCACCTTTCGAATGACTTATAATGATTCCTACAGAATCTCGTGTAAAAAAATCCCTAACCGTAGTCGGTAACTGCAGACAATAGATAGAGATAATTCTAAAAAGCTGGCAAAACATCAATTTTCGGTTGTGTCCTCTTAAGTCGATCTGATAAAGCTCTATAGGGTTTCTTTTAGATCTTTCTTGGGCGTGTCATTTAAGATATGGCGGGTTATGGAAATTATCGTTGTGTCCTATAGGATGCTGAGGTTTAGGAACATGGTTGGACTGGCCCTTCATTTGATCGAATGTATATGAGTGTACTTTCAGAGCAAGTCGTGAGTCTTTAAGTTCGAAAACTAAAATCGAAAAAAGAATAATTGAACAAAGAAAACACCAGGAGCCATCAATATCTTAAAAAAAGAGAGAAAATATCAGATTGACAATGTGTTAGATGACATGAAGAGAGTGGCAGAGACGATTGGAGAGAGCACAGAAGAGGAAAAGACCTATGCTCAATACTGAGCACAATAAAGGATCTAAAAAAGAATAAACTACCGTATTTAAGATATCCATAAAAACTGACCAAATTGATTTGGACAATATTAATGTCGTTGGTCCTGTTTCGAAAACTTGTCATCGGCAACAGTATCATCGGCTGCTGATGCCGATGCTGCTTCTGATGCTACTGCTGTAGCTGCTGATGCTCCCAGGCGCGGATTCAAAGGGGGGGGCGATCGCCCAACTTTTTACTTACAAAATACCCATTATCAAAAATACAAGAAGTTAGACATATATAAAAAAATTAATTCGTCCATATAATATTAAAATTTTTTGAGGCTATCGGTCATTTTATTATTAATTAAAAACATTTTTAGAACATTTGATTGACGATTCAGTTTATTTATTTTTTAAACCATCTGCAGAATTACAATTAAACACTAAAATGGGACTCAAATGTAATTAATTTTATATATGTTAAAGAAAATTTAAATAATAAATTGTGTTTACGCTGGTAAACATTACGTATCTAATTCGTAATCAAAGTCAGTGAAGCTATCTTCGCTCAAATTAATTATAATTGGTTTCTCTATCTCACTGATCATGAGACCGCCTTTCCACATTTTCTTTTATTCTTTTATTATATGGATTTTTCCCAATTTTCTGCAGTAACTTTATTCAAAAAAATCTTTCAGAAGTTCAGTTAAATTACTAATTTTGTAAGTTGTGTTATTTCTAGCAACTCTAACTTTTATTTGAGAGAGATATTTCCTTCTCCAACGGACATTTTCCGGACGATCTATAAGAACAGATTTGCTATCTGGTTTTTCCCAGCAAAAATTAAGTTCTCTGAGCAATTTCGAGTGCTCAGTTTTTTTAATTTAAGGTAAATTCCGATCTTCATTGATTTTAGTTATAGTCTTGTCGAAGATTGGGATCTGCTTCTCATAATAAAATGTATGTACAACTCCTTTTATTGCAGTTTACATCTCTTCTTCCAACGAGGTTTTGAATACTAACAATTCCAATCGTTTTTTTCTCCTTCAGTATTCCGTACGTGGTGGATTTTCCAACTCCTGTCATGTTGGAACACATTTCAACAGAGCTTTTAACATTATTATCTAGATATTCATATCTTAAGGCATCATAAACATTCATCGTAATAATTTTTTCTTTGAGGAAAAAATACCTTGGTTTAACAATTTCAGAATAGATATAGATGTGGAAGCCATATCTTTTGGGTATCTCACAAATCTCAAATAATATATAAAAACAAGAACAAACAAGATAAATCACTAAGGACACACTGTAAGGTGTACTTTGGTCACTGACAGAAATTAAATTGAACTATCAGAAATTTCTCTCTAGTTCTTGAATAGAGTATAGGAATGCATATGCTTGCGATCGCCCCCCCCCCCCAAGAGCTTGGGCGTTCAGGAAAATAGACCTGATTCTTCCTCTCATACTAGAAATGTGTATGCTACTCGCATCCTCCCTCCCTGTCGAGAATTTCTTTTTTCGTGTGATCATCCTCACACATCTCCAAGAGCTTCAAATTCAGAAAAATAGACCCGACCCTGCCGTTTACCCTAGAAATGGAAATGTTGCTGGTGCTTCCCCCCCCCCCTTCGACAACTTGCTTTCGCTTGCCATACTGTACTTTTATGAGATCACCGCCCCCCTCCTCCAAAGAAAGAGGCTGGATCCGCCCCTGGATGCTGCTGATAATGCTGCTGCTGATGTTTCTGATGCTGTTGCTGCTGCTGACGCTACTGCTAATGCTGCTGCTTCTGACTATTGATGCTGTTGCTGCTGCTACTGATACCGCTGCTGCTGATGCTACTACTGACGCTACTGCTAATGCTGCTGCTGCTGTTGCTACTGTTGCTGTCGCTGCTGCTACTGATACTGCTGATGCTGCTGCCGCTGATGCTAGTGCTGCTGCGGCTGCTGATGTCATCGATTACAGCAAAGGAGGCAATCGTCATCTCCTTCACATTATCTCAAATGAAAAGAGTGCAATTTTCAATTTTTCATGTTCGGTATTCTAATTTTTAAGGTAGTAATCTTGGTTAACTTTTTGCTAGATTTGCCAATTCAAATCTTTGATTGTCAACCTATACCATCCTAATGAGTTATGAAGTAAAATTTAAGAAATTGTCAAAGTAGACCCAACAATCATTTGTTTCTTTTTAAGTTCTGCCCTGGTTAAATTTTCAAAATTGTCACTACCTGATGATTGTGCTGTAAATTTATGGAAACCCATCATTTAAAGAAAGACGTGTTTTTAAACATTAATTTTGATTTTCGGTCTTTTTTGATGCGTTCGATAAAGATCTGTGAGTTAATATCATTCCTTCGGACAATTTGCTTTGGAAAATAAAATACATAAGTATATGGTTATTTTATGTTAATTAAGATACCACCAAAAACATAAACAGAAAAAATCGCAATTTAATTTTAAGAATTATCCGATTAGTACCTGAATTTTAGCATATTTTATCAGTTCTTTGCAAAATCACTGTTTTTAATATTGTCAGGCCGACAAGAAAATAATTTCGGGGTTGTAATGCGCCATGACACTTATTTTTTTATACAAAGAATAAACTTTAATCAATTTTATTTTCTATTTTGTTCAATGACCTGACCTGTCGGTTTTTCAGCAGCTTCATAGTCATAAAGCATTCATAGAAATTTTAGTCCTTATTAGCAAAACACGGAACCAAACTTCGAATTAAATAGTAATCAGATGGTGGCAGGTCAGGGTTTTATGGGGTATACAACATCAGTTCCCAGGCAAGCTCAAATAATTTACAATAGGTTACTAAAGATGAGTAAGACTTTGCATTATTATTGCGGAACAACACAATTCTTTTTTATTTGCCACTTCTGGCCATTTTCCTTTGAGTGTTTCATCCATTATTTATTAGTTATTGACAATAAACCGCTTTAAATGTGGTTTGAGCTAGCTCATCACGCTTGGATTAATATTTTTTTAATGATGTTACTGTAGATGACCTATTTTTCATCACCGGTGACGAGTCGTTTCAAAAAAGGATCGGTTTCATTGCATATCACTTTCAAACCATGTGGAATCCAACTATCGAGCTTCTTGGCGCATCCAAGATATTTTAAATGATTTTCAATTGTTATGTGCGATGCATTTAACCTCTTCAGTTATGACTGATTTGGTCATCATCAATTTCAGTATATGACTAGAACCCTGATCATCTTTAAGTGAAAAATCTCCACAGCGAAATTTTTTAAACAAATTCTGACCTGTAAGCTCTGTTATGCAATTAATACCATAAACTTCCCATATTTCTTTACGAGCTCCATCAGCGTTATTTCCTTTATGGAAATAAAGAAGTAAAATATGCATAAAATGTCCGTTTCTGCACTTCATGTTAAAATTGACCCTAGATTAACAGCTACAAACAAAATTACTTACAAATTCCTTTTAAAATAACTTAAATGTGACTAATATCAAATGCCAAAAGAAAAAATCATAAAACTGACAGAAGTTCTTTAAAACAGTTACAACTCTCTCTACAAGTAACAACTTTGAAATAAATAAAATTAATCTGTTGGTTGTAGTAATGCACTTTCTACCATGTATTGTCAAGATATACAAAATCTATATGGACTGTAAATTTCTGCGCATAAAATTAGCTGCACTTCAATCTTTAGCTTTAGAATGTAATACGATTGTATTAGGTGATTTCTTGAAAGTTTCTTAAAGGAAACTTCTAAGTTCATGAAATGTCTATACATGTTTAATTGCATGAAGGTATGAAACCCTTGAGTCGTACGGCTCATCTAACAAATGACTGGTCAACATTTCATGTAAAATAACCTTTTAGTATTGAAACAATAATTGGAAAATAAAAGATCATCCTCTTCAGAAACATAAACATTCGGATTTAAAAGCGCCTTTGTTTGTATATCCCCGCTGGTCAATGTCTCGAAAGGAGCCAGTTAAATTTTATGGTTCCCGAGATATGTCCATTCATAACACACATAAAACCATATTCAAAACTTGAATATATAAATATTTATTTTAGTAATTTGTATTGGGCTTCTTCGAGGGAATTTTATTTTTTATGTCTGTGTGTCGTTGTGTAATTAAAGGATAAGTTATGGCTTTCGTTCGGGTATTGTGTAATAAAAACGAATACTCGAGGAATCGGTGATTAGAATTAAACTTTTAGGATTCTTGGCGTCATTTTTGGAAATGATAAATTAATTTTAACGTTTCTGTTGATGGCATTAAATGAAAGTAAATTTGTTTTGAATGAATTCACTTTTTAATCCGTAAATTTATTAACTGAAGTCGGTGTATCCGCAGGAAGGAATGTTTTATTTCATTATTACAGATTTGAAAGCAGTTTTGGTGTCTACTTTTAAGGAATCCAAAAATAAATTCTCTTTTTAACAATACTATAATGACTTGTCTAAAAATAAAAAAAAAAGTTTTATTTAACAATTTATTTGCAGATTAATTATTTACTTGCACATTTTTGAACTCATTGACGAATATGAAATTTATAAAAACGCCTAGAAACTATACAAAGACACTGTTAACTAACGCAGAAGGAAATGAAACACAGATAAAACTATTTAAATAATATAAAAATGATACAGAAATAAAGTCATTTAAAAATACCAATCCAACCAGAATTAATTTTCAGTTAACTTCCAATTATGTTAAGAATGCAGTAATAATGAAAATAAATGGAATTAATAGCAGCGAAAAAGAATATTGAACAAAGCAAGGAGAAGAAAACAGATTAAATATCGAAAATAGGTTAAAACAAATAAGGTTTTAAAAGAAGGAAATCAAATCCTTCGATAAGAAAGTAAAAACCATTGAAAATGAATGCCAAAATAAAAGTATGTTTATCAAGGATGGAAAAGAAAGAATAATAAGTGAGATAGAAAAGATTATGATGTATTTTGATGAGCTGTTAAATAGGAATGACAATATAGAAAAAGAAAATCCAATACGAGATATAGTAGAAAATTAAACAATTAAACAGAAATAGAAGCACTGACAAAAGAAGAAATCGTGGAAAACGATTTAGAATTTGAGTGACAATAAAAGTCCCGGAGCATCTGAAATAACAACGGAAATGATAAAAGATAATTGCTAGAATTTACAGTTACACGAACTAATAAAAAAAATGGGGAAAAGAACGATTATGGAAGAATTGAACAAAAGCAGAAATTTGTTTTATGTTAAGGAAGAAGCTAGACTACTGTGTGAAAATTATTCATCGGCAAATTTAAAATTTCTACAGAATGCCTGCAAACTATACAAAGACACTCTTAACTAATGCAGGAAGAAATAGAAAACAAATAATAACTATTTAAATAATATAAAAACAGACAGAAATAAATTCATTTAAAAATGCCATTTCACTTAATTTCTAAATTTTGTTAGGAGGCAGAAATAATGAAAATAGAAGCAATTATTTACAGGGAAAAAGAATAATGAATAAAATAAGTAGAAGAAAAAAAAACAAAATAATGAAAAGAGATTAAAATAATTAAAGTTTCAAATCAGAAAATTAAATCATTCTGATGGACATAAAAAACATAGAAAAAACATAGAAAAAAAATGCCACAATAAAAACATGCTTATCAAGGATAGAAAAGAAAGACTAATAAAAGAAATAGAAGAAATCATTATAAGATGAAGTATTCATTCTGATGACTTATTAAACGGGAATGATAACCCAGAAAAATAAAATCCAGTCAGGATAGAGTAGAAAATTAAACAGAAATAGAAGCACCGACAAAAGAAGAAATCGTTAAAAAAGATTTTAATTTTAAACAATAAAAGTTCTGGACTACGTGAAACAACAGCGGAAATGATGAAAGAGAATGGATAGCATTTATATGTATAGATATAGATATAAATATGGGGAAAAGAGTGATTAGAGAAGGATTGGAAGAAAGCAAAAAATTTTTGTCTATATTTAAGAAAGGAAGTAGACTATTGAGTGAAAATTGCTACTGAAAACGTATTACAAAAGACTAACTGAATACATAAGTAGCAGAATTAACGAATATACAAAAAATGATAGTATTCACCAAGCCAGGCTTCACACATAACATATCAATAACACTAGATTTCTGTTCTATACCAAATCAAACCAGCAGCTATGCATATAAAAATGTCTTATAAGTATTTTTCGTGGACTTTAAATAGGTATATGATAAAACTGACCGAAAGTGAATGTACAGTGAAATAAGAGAGTTAGAAGTGTCATACAAGCCGATTAACCTTACCAGAATATTTTAGAAGGAACACAGGATGTAATAAAATGAAAAAAAAAAACAAAAAGAAAATACTTAGAAAGTTGAAACAAAAAAAATTCAAGAATAGTCATCAATGTATTGTCTTTGCTGATGATTTAATAATAAAAAGCAAAAAAAACTAAAAAAGGTATAAGAAGAATAATGGAAGAAACGAAATATATGGGGGACATATCACAACAAGTTTGGGCAGGCTTAAAAGTAGTAGTAAGAGGAAACGAGGAGTATAAATTTGAAAGGATGCAAAAATTTACCTACTATGGAGTCAAAATCACAAAAGATGGTAAAAACATCAAGAAATAAAAGCCAGAATTTGTCACAGGACATGGGAAGAAGGAATTGATGACAACGTTAATAAAATTTAAGGTAAAACAAAGAAAGGAATCTATAGGACTGTATTAGAGCAATAGTCATATCGGATGTAGAAGAAATGGAGCATTGGGAAAGTAGAATGTAATATAGTGGTGTAAATACAGAGAACGGATGGAGAAGAATAACAAATAAGGAGACAGAAACTATTTGGCAAAAGATGGATGGATAGCTTAAGGGATGGTTTGAAACAGCTAAATATAACTGAGTGGAAAAACAAAGCAGTAGAAAAGAGAACGTGAAAATGAATTATGAAAGAAGTGAAATATAAGTATAAGGACTAACACTTAATGTTGAAATAAAATGTAAATAGCTATAAACTATAATATGGTATATTTATACCCACGAATTTCACATATAAAACTGGACTAATCATGCATAATACCTCCCTTATAATAAAAATGACGCCATAATGCTCCGTGTCATTACGTGCAATTAATTGCTTTGGCAACAATGAATTCCCTAAGTTTTTATTATATTGTTGAAAGTGTATTTTTGACATTGACTGAATACTTTTCATTTTGACAATAATTTATTTTTGATTTTGCTGTTTTATGGATTTTATCACATTTTAGGTAACGTTTTACTGAAAATTTCAAATAGGAACGTGAATTTTAAGTTTTTTTTTTGGTATTTTTAAAAATGTGATTCTTGATCATAAGACGTGCAAATACCTCATCTGGTAAATTGGAATTTATTAAATTGGTAAGTTATAAAGCATCCAATAATAATTATATAAAATTTTACCTTAGAATCAAATTGTAAATCTAAGGGTAACAATTTTAATCTTATGGATATGATGTATGATAATTTTAAAGTGCTATCAATATTTTAGTTTTCTAAAGAAAAGAATCTTCAATTCAAGGGCTGAAGCAAGTTGGTCATGATCATAATTCTTTTATACAAGAAGATGAGCAAAAAGTTTGTGCTGTGCTTCTTACAGATAAACTGTATGAAAAAAACTATGAAGCACTGTTTGATGTAAAATTCTTGAAGCAACTAAACTTGGACTTCATAACATACACTGGCTATACAAAAAAAAGTCCTGAATTAGGTGTGCATTAACCAACAACAATATCGTTTTACCATAAAGTTAATGTTCCACTGACATATAAAGCTGAATATCGAAACTGGTATTGTGTTAAAATTTAAAATGATTATATGTTTAAAAACCAATATGCCATATTAAAATAGAAATAAATGATTGCATATAATATGAAATTTTTCAATACTATTAAGCATGTTTGGAAATTACATAAATTTTACTTTCATGTATTTGTTTTGTTTAAAAATAAAATAATAACCTTTTGTTTGAATATGTTATTAATTAATAAAACAAAAATTCTTGATTTTTAGCTCAGATAGGAAATTTGTGTTATGAAAATCTTTTGTCAAAGTAATGAGAAGCTGCGATTGATTACCATTTCAAAAATTCAACTCTAGGAAAGGTCAATTCCAGATCCTCAAACAGTTAAATAAATGGAAAGTTTGACCTAGTGTAAAAATTAAAAGTTGCTAGTAAATCTTTATATATATATTTAGATTAAAGATGATTATATTAATGTAAGAATTATCTTGTATTTACAAGCTTTTTTATATTTAATGTGTCTTAATAAATATTATTTTGTTTACAATTAAAAATAAACTGCTTTAACACTATCCTCTATAGAGTTTATTTTTTTTATTATTAAAATAGTTAATTACATAATGTTACTTTACTTCGTTTAAATTAAAGCTCTGTTATTGTGAAGGAAATGTCAACATTATTATGAATGTTGTTAACCCTATATAAGTTCCCTAAAAGCATCGAGGAGAAAATAATTTTAACAAAGACCTAATCAAAGCTATTTTTAAATGATGAAACTCTCTTACTTTGCAATAGATTATGTGGACATTTCGATACCTTACATTAAACAATATACTATATTAATTCATGATATAAAATTTTTAAAAATAAATGTCTTAATACTTTTTTTCGTTAACTTCTAATACTCTATGTCCGAATAAGGATGTAGATTATACTAGTTATTTACAAAAATACCCACTGATTTCCACAATCTTTTCTAAAACAGATAGTTCAAAAAAAAATTAGTCTCGATTTGTTTTTGGCGCATATTTCACATTTTAGCTATTTTGCTAAATAACAGTTTTATTGTAAAAAATAAAATATGTAAACAGTCATAGAAAAAGCATTTGCATTTATTTATAAGAACTGACATTTCATGCTTGTTATCTAAAAATAATAAAATTGTTACATATTTACGCTGTTCCAAAGAAGTTTAAAAAATTTGTTTTATTGGAGTTGCTTTAAACAGAAAAATTATAATTTTGAGGAAACTAAAAGTAGAAATTCAAGTTAAATATTGTTTTACAGAAACAATTATCCTGGTCTTTTTTATTGAATATACTCAATTTACCTGTCAAGTAAAACAAGGAAGAGCGATTTATTGTTTTAGATATAGTATAGAAAGAGATAGTTATTGTCTAAACCTGTTAGTTAGAATAATAGAATTGACATTCATACACGACACATTCACGCCAATGTAAGAAACTAGCAGGGAATTCAATGTTGCCATGCAAATCATTGCACGAAATGGCGACCAATAAGGGGAGAGGGTCAAAATTATTTTCATGAGCAGTCCAGTTTTATATGTCATGTTCGTGATTATACCTAAGCCTTTATGCTTTGCAAGGCCCAACAAATAATAATTTATTTTTTATTCTTTACTGAAAATTATGTTAGTCTATTTGTTTTCTTTTTAATAATTTATTTAAGTACATTTTCCATATTTGCTGCAAATGCTGGAAGTTCTAAATAAATAAAATATAAAATTTTAATTCAGATTGACTTTACACCAGAACCGATTCAAAAGGAAAAAAAAGATATAATTTCATATAAATTTATAACCAGGATGAATCATAAAATATTTTATTTGATACAATATTACCAGTGTTTTAATGCTGTTCCCCGTTTCTATGACATTGTAAAAATAAAGTAAGGATAAACAGTGAGCTCCCGCTGCTCAATTAAACTACTTCAGAAAACGTTTATTTTTACCGTGTAAGGTCATAAAATTTGTTAGGTTTTGACGTTATGTCCACGTTTTATAATGTTATAATAGGAATTTTTAATATCTCGCTTGGGACATAAAAACTGTCAAGCCTCTAGAGAAGAACTCTCGATTGTACTGTTGTGTATTTATAAATAATTTCTTCCTCCTTGGAAATTTGGTGTCGCGAAGGGATATCGAATTTTAAATATAATGACAAATTAGGTGAATTTTGTTGTTAAAAATTAAGGAAACGTTTAATTGATGTACATTTTCGTTTTACTAACCGACTTCTAAAAGAAGGAGGTTCTCAAATCGTCGACTATGTATTCTTTTTAACCGACTTCTAAAAGAAAGAGGTTCTCAATTCGCCGACTATGTATTCTTTTTAACCGACTTCTAAAAGAAGGAGGTTCTCAATTCGTCGAGCATGTATGTTTTTTTATGTATATGTACACCGATTACTCCGGAACAGCGGCACCGATGTGTATGAAATGTTTTACGTTATGTTCAGGAAGTTGCCGCGGTGGTCGCATATTTTTTTGGACGAAATTGGTTAAGTAATATCCAAGATGACGCTGATAATATGTGGGCCAAAAAAATTAATTTTGTTTGATTTTCTCCAAAATTGGTATGAGAGAGTTTTCGGGGTTGTATAAAACGAATCTGAAATTATTTTTAAAAAACTCAATATGGCGGATCCAGTGTGGTAGCTTAAAGATTCTACATCTCCCGATTTTGTATAATATCAGTATTGGGATATTTTTGTTAGTGTTAATTATGAATTTAAAATATTCTTTGAAAAACTCAATCTGGCAGATTCGATATGGTGTCCTAAAAATTTTACATTTTTTGATTTTCTCCCAAACTGATATAGGGGGGGTTCTTGAGGGTGTAAATTATGAATTTAAAAGTATTTTTTCAGGATTCAATATGGCAAATCCAAGATAGCGGACTAAAAATTTTACATTTTTCAATTTTATTCAAAGGTGGGACTGAATCGTTTTTGAGGACGTAAATAGCGAATATAAGTCTAGGAATTTTAAATTTCCGGATTTTATCCAAAATTGGTATTTTTGAAGGGTTTAGATTTAGATTAACTTAAGACTTAAAATAATTGTTTTCAAAATTCAAGATAGCGGATGCAATATGGTGGGTTGAAAATTTTACCTTATTCGCATTTTTTCAGATTTGGTATTAGAGGGTTTTCGGGGTCGTGTATTACGAATATGAAGTTAAATTTTACAACTATTAGGTTGATAAGATACAATATGAAGGACAGAAAATTTTCCAAATTCCGATTTCGTCTAAAATTGATTTTATGGGGTTCTTAACGCGTATACAAACTCAATATGCAGTATAAAATATATTGAGCTAAGAACTTTACATCCCAGATTCTTTAAACATCTATATTGGAAGGTTTTGGTGCCTATATTACCAATCTAAAATTAATTTGAAATTTAAGATAGTTGATTTTCTATGACAGACTAAATATTTGTTTGACACAATTTTACTGGTATTTGGAAAACTCCAAGAACCAAAGAATTTTAGGGTGATTTACAACTTTGGATAAAATGGGTACTTTTTTGCTACCTTGGAGTCATTGCGAGGTACACTAATCTCGATTAGTACTTAGTTCAAATAATTTATGGATATCATAATGAATTCAAAACTAAAAATCGAAAAATAAAATTTTAATAAAAAAAATTGGACCTACTCCTAAAAAGTAAAAAATAACTATAAATGTTTATATGAAATTGAAATTTTTGAAGTCGACGCCAAATTAATACCTGACAAAATGTGATTCGCATAAGCAGATTAAAAATTCTTTATTAATAATTGCTTTCTTACCATAATTTGTATATATTAGTAGTTATTTATTTCATTTAAAAATAGTTTAGGGCCGACTTCAAAAATTTCAATTTCATATAAAAATTTATAGTTATTTTTCACTTTTTAGCGCACTTTTAGAAGTCGGTTCAATATTTTTTATAAAAATTTTATTTAAACACAATTTAAGTAAATGTAAATTGTTTCTTTAAATGTTGGAAAGCATTTTCTTTTATGCATAAACCTTGAACAAATATCTTCAAAAGACCTAATTTTATCTAAAATGGCAATAAATATACCCATGGACAAAATTTTTATGATTTCTTAAAACTCAATGATATAAAAAAATAAAAAATCTATCTATTTATCCGCCATCCTTGGCACTACAACGGCATAATGTGGATATATCCACTGCTATTGCATCTCACACGGAGGAATCCGTGAAAGCCGCATAAACATATATACGCCATCCGGCGGGAGGTCGGCGAAGCCGCGTTCAGTATTTGCATGCTTCCTTCCGATCTGTCCTTTGCACAGCCAGGTGCATGTTGGTACCCTGATGAGTCTAGTAGAGACGAAACATGTACCTCTGCCGTATCACTGTGGCGGGGAGGATAAGTTTTGACTTTCTTCTCGGTATGACGGTACAGGTAGGCCGTCATCTCGATGGTGGTGGAATAGGATGAATTGCGTTTTATAACAATTTATTCTAACTGTGCAACCTCTAATACAGAAAGGATAGAGTGGAGAGAGGTTTGCATTTACTATTCGTATTTTACTTCATATATATATATATATATATATATATATATATATATATATATATATATATATATATATATATATATTTGTTTGATGGGTTTTCCTGGGATTATGGTCCGTTAAAAATGAAATAAAAATGTAATGGTGGTGTGTATTTTCTGTATATTACTTTTTTAAAAACATTAACGTTTCGGTAATTTTTTTACCTTCGTCAGAATGTGTGTAGCTTGAACAATGATTCAGGAACAACACTGCATTCACATGTATACACTTATTTAAAAATTATACCAGTACCATCTTAACTTCAAGATGACACATGTGGTCATCTTGAACCCTGTGAATCCCTCCGAAATTAAATTCTCAATAGAACATAATTTTTAAATAAATGTAAACATGTGAGTGCAGTGTTATTCCTGAATCATTGTTCAAGGTGCACACATTCTGACGAAGGTAAAAAATTACCGAAACATTAATGTTTCTAAAAAATGTAATTTACAGAAAATACAACACCACTATTACATTTTAATTTCATTTTTAACGAACCATAGTCCCAGGAAAAGCAACAAACAAAAAATATTTTACTATAGGTCCAAGAAATAAATAAGAAATACCTCATATATATATATATATATATATATATATATATATATATATATATATATATATTGTTGTAGAAACGGACATATCAGTATATATATATATATATATATATATACACGCACTGGTGTTTTTCCGGTTTTCAACTATCTTAAAAAATCATTTTCTATAAAACCCACAGAAAAGTGGAACATACTATCCTATCTATCGACTTTGATAATCGAATATCTACGAGAACTTTATATAAAATGACCATTTTGTTTGAAGTTATAATCCTACTTAGTTAATAACAAAATTCAAGTATTTTATGTTGTGACGTTACAACTAATTTATAAAATATTTACGATTTAATGACGTCATGAATTTGAGGTAAAATGGGCTTAATTTTATAGAAGAATTCTGTCATAAAAGTTTTTGTTTTTATGCGGAGGCATTTAATAAATTTATATACGTTGTAAATATATGCATAAAATACGAGTAGTTAGTTAGTAGTGCATGTTGCTCGGAATACATATGTTATCGTTTTATGATCGACATTTCGTTTTATGTAAATCAAATATACAGGGTGTTTTATTATAGCAGGTCGGAAAGAAAATAATTTCGGTTTTGTAGTGTGAAATAAAACAATCAATTTTAACCGACTTCTAAAAGAAGGAGGTGCTCAATTGGTCAACTATGTATCTTTTTTATATATGTACACCGATTACTCTAGAACGGCTACACCGATTTGCATGAAATTTTTTACGTTATGTTCAGGAAGTTGCCGCGGTGGTCCCATATTTTTTTGGATGAAATTGGTACAGTAATATCCAAGATGACGTTGACAATATGGCAGTCAAAAAAATTAATTTTGTTCGATTTTCTCCAAAATTGGTTTGGTGGAATTTTCGGGGTTGTACACACCGAATCTGAAATTATTTTTAAAAAATCCGATATGGCGGTTCTAATATGGCGGACAAAAAAAATTGAATTTTGTACGATTTTCTCCAAAATTGGTGTGAGAAAATTTTCGGGGTCGCAAATCACGAATCCGAAATATTTTTAAAAAATTCAAGATGGCGGATCCAATATAGCGGACAACAGATCAATTTTTGGCCGATTTTCTCCAAAATTGTTACGGGTGAGTTTTCGGGGTAACACACAACGAATCTAAAATTATTTTTAAAAAATTTAATATGGCCGATGCAATATGGTGGAGGAAAAAGTCTATTTTGCTCGATTTTTTCGTTTCCCCAAATAATGTTGTCCTGGTTATCTTTAATTTTTCAAAATTCTTCTTCAGCATTATAAACATTTACTGTCTCATGTTGTGATACCTCTAATTCCGAGTCAGAAGAAATTTAGGTTTTGCCACCTGCGTTATTAATAATCAGTTCCTCTTCAAAGTCACCATTATTTTCTAAATTCAACGATTTTGTTAAATCAATAATTCTACAACTACAAATTTGATTTTGAAAGTTGAATATTTTGAAGTTAACGGAATGTATTAACCTAACTCCACCTGTATATTTTTGATAAGATAATTAATTTACAGTATGCAATGTAAGTATCACAATTTTGACGATTTTCGTAAATTCATACCAATTTGTTCCTTCCATTATCCAAGTCCGACAATTACCTCTCTCCCTTCCGTATACGCATTTAAAATAAATGACCGTCTATTTTTTCTCATTTTTTTCTCTCCATGCAAGCATTGACAATGGCGCCTGTGCATTTACAGTAATGGCTTCCAGAAATTACAACATTAATCTTAGTCCGAACACTGTCAGGTAAAATATCGGCCGAACAATTTTGTTTTATTAAATTATACGACCCGGTCCATTTTTTATTTTTGTCCGTGTCTGTCTGCATTCGAATATTTTTTGAAGGGGAAAATAAGATGCATTAAATTATGTTTATTCTTGATTCTTTTATCTTATATATATATATATATATATATATATATATATATATATATATATATATATATATATATATATATTCTTGATTCTTGCACCATAGATTATATCATTTTTCTTTATTTTGTCTTTTAGTAACAGAACAGCAAAATGTCAAGGAGAAAAGAATTTTGAAAATGCCTTGAATAAAGGGCGAAACGTCAATCGTTTTGTGTATTTATTAAATATAGAACCTAAACCCAAAAAACAACAAAATAAAGAAAATTCATATATATATATATATATATATATATATATATATATATATATATATATATATATATATATATATATATATATATATATATATATATATATACAGGGTGATTCAAAAATCGATCACGAAACTTAAGGGGGTGATTCTACTTGACAAAATAAGGGTAGAGCTTCATATAATTTTTTTTCAAAATGTCATTCGTTTTCGAGTTACAAGCCGTCCAAGTTCAAGTTTTTATTTTTTGTTTTTTGAATTACTCGCTTACAGGAAAACCGATTTGACTAATATTTGAAAGATAAGCTAAGTCTTCTGCGCTTCATCATTTTAGTAACAATTCACATTGATTGTTTGCCGCTAGAGGGCACTTTACCTACATTGAAAATTGTTTTTTTGTCATAATTTTTTAGTGTTGACAGCTACAGTAGTTTTTGGCATAATTTCTGAAAGACTGATGCCAGGCCTTTAAAAAAGGTGCTCTTTATTTACATCGCTAAACCCAACGGTTTAGACGTAAATCACCCTTAAAAATTAAGTGGTAAATTTACTTTTCTCATTTCATTACCACCAGCTACCAGGTAAATAGCTATCAAAGTATACTAGAGCTGTCAGTTTAACATCAAATAAATTCGCTTTTTAAACTATTTAATTTATAATCTTAAAATAACTAATAATGGCTAATCAGTAAATATTCATATTATGGATTATTGCGATATACATTTAACTGATAAAAATTAATGAAACAGTACTAAACAAACTAAAAAAGATTCTCAAAATGTCCCCCATTTTCTTCCATACATTTCCTAACACTCTTCAAAAAATGTCGCCTAACTCGATGAAAAATTTCTGGTGTTTCTTTAATAATTTGGCACTTTTCGATTATCCTGAAGCGAAGATCCTCGACGTTGATTACTGGAATATCGTACACCAATTGTTTCAAATGACCCCAAAAGAAAAAATCCATAGGATTAAGGTCTGGTGACCTCGCTGCCCATGCCAATGGTCCACTTCGTCCTATTCATCGCTCAGGATACGTTGCATTCAAATACTGTCGGACACGTATACTAAAGTGGGGCGGAGCTCCGTCTTGGAGGATCCACATGTTGGCCCTTACTTCCAATGGCACATCTTCCAGATACAATGGGAGACGATTTTGGATAAAATCTAAGTATACGTCACCAGTTAATGGGCCATCAAAGAAATGAGGACCAATAAGGTAATCTCCTATTATCCCTGCCCACACATTTAGTGAAAATCTACGCTGATGTTTCGTTTCTACCACATTGTTTGGGTTCTCGTAAGCATATGTGTGGATGTTGTGTAGATTTGTTATGCCATCACGAGTGAAACCAGCTTCGTCAGTGAATAATATGACGCCAATTAATCGATTATCGTGTTCATACTTAGCTAGGATCTGATTGCACATTTCCAACCGTCTCGGCCGATCATCGTCATAAAGAGCCTGCACCTTTTTTGAATGAAACGGGTAGAGTTGTTCTTCTCTTAGTATCCTCCATGAACTAGCCTGACAGAGCCGCACTTCATTCCCAATTTTTCTAGTACTAATACCTGGATTATCTTCAATAATTTCAAGCACTCTTTCTTCTTGTTGCACGTTTCTAGCAGTTCTAGGTCTTCCCCTATTTCCATTATAACTTTTAAAGGAACCACATTCCGCAAGCCTCCTGTGCACACTGGAAAATGTTTGAGCATGAGGGATATTTCTTTCCGGATAACTCTCCATATAATATCTTCTTGCCAACTCTGCATTACCATTTGCTTTTCCATAACAAAAATGGATATCACAATATTCGATATTTGAATATTGGTGATTAGCCATTATTAGTTATTTTAAGATTATAAATTAAATAGTTTAAAAAGCGAATTTATTTGATGTTAAACTGACAGCTCTAGTATACTTTGATAGCTATTTACCTGGTAGCTGGTGGTAATGAAATGAGAAAAGTAAATTTACCACTTAATTTTTAAGGGTGATTTACGTCTAAACCGTTGGGTTTAGCGATGTAAATAAAGAGCACCTTTTTTAAAGGCCTGGCATCAGTCTTTCAGAAATTATGCCAAAAACTACTGTAGCTGTCAACACTAAAAAATTATGACAAAAAAACAATTTTCAATGTAGGTAAAGTGCCCTCTAGCGGCAAACAATCAATGTGAATTGTTACTAAAATGATGAAGCGCAGAAGACTTAGCCTATCTTTCAAATATTAGTCAAATCGGTTTTCCTGTAAGCGAGTAATTCAAAAAACAAAAAATAAAAACTTGAACTTGGACGGCTTGTAACTCGAAAACGAATGACATTTTGAAAAAAAATTATATGAAGTTCTACCCTTATTTTGTCAAGTAGAATCACCCCCTTAAGTTTCGTGATCGATTTTTGAATCACCCTGTATATATATATTTAGTAATAATTTTGCGCTGACTTTCAAAATTTTGATTACATATACAACTTTATAATTATTTTTGATTCTCAAGCACTTTTTCCAAAATAATTATAAATTTGTATAAGTAATCGAAATAATATTTATTTAATTGTCGTGTAATATAGTGTTTAACATAGCCTAATTAACTGAAAAGTTGTAGTTAGCATTATGTAAAAATAAAATTTGTTACTTATTTAAATAAAACTTTCAAATATCTTACAAATTGTTATTTTTCAAATTATGTTGATAAACACGATTGTTATACTTAACTTCTTAAAACTAAGATACTCAGCTGTTATGGATATACAGACATAAGTATTTATGTTAAATTCATAATCAGAACCAGACGTAGAAAAATATTTTTAAATAGCACGCTCATACTATTGAGATATGAACATAATCTTCTGTAATAATTTTGTATATACATATACATACAGCTGAAATAGAAGACCATTGCCCGACATATGAAGAAGTAACCCAAGCAATTAAAAAACTTAAAAATAATAAAGCCCCAGGCAGCGATGGTATACCCGCAGAGTGTCTGAAGCACGAAGGGGAAGCACTATACAGATCTATATACAAGCTAATTCAAGGTATTTGGCAGGAAGAAACAATGCCAGACGAATGGAAAGAAGGTGTTATCGTACCAATTCACAAAAAAGGTAACAAAAAGCAATGTAACAACTACCGAGGAATAACGCTCCTTAATATTACTTACAAAATCCTTGCAAACATTCTGTTAGAAAGAACCAAATCGTACACAGAAGAAATCATTGGAGAGTATCAATGCGGATTCAGACCTGGCCGATCTACTGTTGACCAAATATTCACTATAAAACAAATAATGGAAAAATGCTGGGAGTTCGATAGAGAGCTTCATCAGATGTTCATAGACTTTAAACAGGCTTTCGATAGAGTATGCCGGATGAGACTGTGGACCGCGATGCAAGAACTTGGCTTTCCTAAAAAACTAGTCAACTTGATACGGATGAGTATGGAAGGACTACAATGTAAGGTGAGAGTTGGGCAACAGTATTCGGAGACATTTGAGATTAACAATGGACTGAAGCAGGGAGATGCACTTTCACCACAATTATTCAACGTAGCTTTAGAACACATAATCAGAAATGCAAGAATTGATACACCGACTTCCATATTCCATCGAGAAGGACCAAACTTACTGCTGGCATTTGCAGACAATATAGATCTAATAGAAAACACAAGAATAAAAATGAAGGAAACTTTTATCAGGTTCGAGAAGGAAGCAGAGAAGATGGGGCTACAAATAATTGAAAACAAAACTAAATATATGTACACGAGCCGCAATATTCGAAACAGAGACAGAATTGGATAGAACATCACCATCGACGACTACAACTTTGAGCGCGTCAGAGAATTTAAGTATCTTGGAACAACAATAACTGAAGATAATAACGGATCACAAGAAATAAACAATAGGATCCAAGCTGGGAACAGATGTAGCTACGCCCTTCGAGACCTGATAAAATCGAAACAACTAACAAGACGAACAAAGATAAATCTATATAAAACAGTTATAAGACCAGTAGTGATGTACGGCAGCGAAACTTGGACAATAACAAAGGCAAACGAAGAGCGACTGCGAGTTTGGGAGAGAAAGATCTTTGGCCCGTTACTGGATGGGGCAACGGGACAATATAGAATAAGAACAAACAAAGAGTTGGAAGAGTTATACGCAGACGCCAACATAGTAAAAGAAATAAAGTCTAGAAGACTCCAGTGGACGGGCCACCTCATAAGACACTCTAACGAAAGAATAGTGAGACTGGTGTGGGAAGAAACCCCAACTGGAAAAAGACCACTTGGACGACCCCGGCTCCGGTGGCGGGATAATATAGTAGGAGACCTTAAAGCTATGGATGTAGAGAACTGGATGGAGCTAGCAAAGGACAGAAACGAATGGAGGCATATTGTCAAGTTGGCTAAAACCCACACGGGGTTGTAACGCCACGGAGTAAGTAAGTAAGTAAGTAAGTAATAATTTTGTATGTCTGTAGTTTAAAATTTACTTGAAATTTGCAAGATTCGAAGGATATTTTAATTAAAAATTCTTCTTCTTCTTCTAGGTAGAACCAAGTTCTGTTATCCACTCAATGCCTCATCGATCCTCGTTTGAGGTCGAAATCCAGCTGTCTCTCCATCTTTTGGGGGGCCGTCCAGGCGGCCGTTTGGTGTTTGGTTTCTCTCTCATCACGGTTTTTGCTAGTCTGTCATCTTCCATTCGTTCCACGTGATCTCTCCACTACCTACGACGGTTTCGAACCCACTTCACAACATCCCCCACTCCGCTGTCCTCGCGTATTTTTGCGTTTCTTATTCTATCTCTTAAACTTGTTCCCGTGATCATTCTCAGCGTTTTCATTTCTGTGGTTCTCATAATTCTCATAATTAAATAAAAATTCTTATAATTAATTAAAAATTCGAAAACACCAAAAATACCGAGCTACCACCTAATTAACATTTCAACTGTTTTTTTTATTCCTCTTTTAACAACCAAAAATACAATAAAATTTTTTAATCTATTTATTTTTACGACAGATCAATAGTATCGCAGACATTCAGAGATTATAATCAGTTGACATGAATTGGATTAGTTTATCACACAATACTGTTATTTTATCTCTTTCTACTATCCGTTTCGTTTAACTACTTATGTCAGTTAGAGTGGGTCCACACGACGAGAAAAGTCTGGGCGTAATTGTAGCGTAATAAGACATATGTCAAATTTCAAGCATTGTGATTTGTTATATTTAAAAAAAGACAAAGACCAAAGATTTCCCGCCTATATCCACCTTTTCCAAGGTCATTACGCAAAATGTTCAACTTTTCAGCGGACTGCTTTAAATGTGGTGAAAACTACTTATTTTTAATATTTTGTATGAACATAACCATGTTTTTTTTGCGAGATTTGAGATAAAGGAAATTTATGAACTATGTTAAATTATTTTAATTTAATCAAAAAAAAAAAACAATTTTTGTTCATTTTTTTATTAATTTTGTAACACTCGTAACAATACAGTTGTTCGTTAAAAAAATTAAAGATTATAAAATAAAGGCCGTTATTTAATACAATATGTATTTAACGACAATCCCTGATATCAAGACGCTAGTCCACAGACATGCCCTTAGCTATGGTTATCAGATCAAATAATGAGATTTTCTGACAATATACCTGACTTTTCAGTAAATATCCGGACATTTTGTCTGAATGTTGTATGTAGTATGTTAAGACAGTGAGATTTTCAAAATTATTGCAGTCGAAACACCGAGTGTTCTCATTAATGGGAGCGTAGTGGACTAAGGAGAGAAATAGGCTGTCTATATTATTATAAGTTTTACTTTTCGCTGCCACCAATCTTATAACTTTGCTAGTTCTGCTTTTGGTTTATCACTGGTTTCAATAAATTCAAATAAATCTTCTTATATTACTTTTAATATTTTATTAAAATATTCACTAAATCAGGAGGTAACAATTTTTCTTCTTTCTTACTAATTTAATGTCACTATTGTAGTTTTTTAATTTTAGTTCCCCACGTCTCTATGTTCGTGTCCAAGTCATATTCTACTAACAAATATCACTTAAAACTATTTATTTACATGATTACTGAAATGAAAAAGTGTGTATTTATAGAACAATAAAACAATATGAACAAAGCTAATGGTTTCTGTAAAAAGTAAAGTTTTAGAGTTTCGGAGATTAAGGCATGCTTTTGTTTGAGCCGATTAGAATATAAATTAACTTAAGATATAACTTTTTCTTAAGAGAGTATTAAATATTAGGCTATAATTATATTTATATATAGTAATTTAATAATTAATAATTTGTAGTAATAGTTGGTTTACAACAATATCTCCTGTTAAGATTCTACTTTTGACACAATTTAATTAAAAGAACATATTATCTGAAGAATGTCATGAAATGGTTATAAAAGACCAGCAATTGCCAAATTGCTAATCCAGGAATAAAAAGTACGAAATTAAATGTATTAATAAACTAAATTAAAAATTCATTCATTTTGTTAATGGGTAATTAATTTATTTTTTTTACTAGAATCATTAATAAATATTTTTTTATTACTTATATTTTCCTTTCGTGTGGACTCACCCCTAGAGATACTCGATTATATTTAGCCCGTATAATTTTCCTATGGTGACAGCATATTCACTGTTGTTATAAGTGAACTTTCCCCAAAGTGGCGGATAGCATGGTCCAGATATTTTCAGTTTATTACACAATCAGTACAGTTACTTTATATATATATATATATATATATATATATATATATATATATATATATATATATATATATATATATATATATGTGTGTGTGTGTATGTGAGCTAATCAAGGAAGTTGGAAGGGGTAAAAGGAAGGAGAATACCCTAAATTAAATTTGGTTCCTCATGTAACTCTGTACTCCCCTCAATGTGGCTATGCTGCACTTGCGCAGTAGGGCAAGGGACAGGACTGGATTTGAGAAACCTCTTATTATGTTATTATATTGAAAAATTACAATTTAAAGTTCAGGTTATAAAACGACTAATGAAATAAACACTGCCTTAAAAGAAATTTAAACATAATCACTACATAGTATAAAACAAAGTCGCTTTCTCTGTCCCTATGTCCCTTTGTATGCTTAAATCTTTAAAACTACGCACCGGACTTTGATGCGGTTTTTTTCAATAGATAGAGTGATTCAAGAGGAAGGTTTATATGTATAATAATATCCAATAAATAGTGGAGAAATACTGTTATTTTTGAGGTTTCTAATGTGATGTCGTGAATTATCATATTTTTTTCCGCTTACATTGCAAACGCAGGCTGAACCCTACGAGATTTATCAAAATAATGTAGTAATTATTTGTACACATTGAAAAGGTCTACAGAAAACTCCGCGATGGTATATATCTATCTCTCATGGATATCCCACAATAACATTTTTTTGTCATTTACTTTTTACGACAAATAATGGCAAATTTTGAAGCGATTTTAACCAATACAGCATTAATCCTTATCCAATTAAATAGCTTAAATACATTGTTGATTTAATATAGATCTATATGGTCCTTTACAGCACAAGATTTAAATGAATATTTTCGAAGATATTACAGATTTAAAATTGCGGGAAGTAGCGCTTGCGGCGGTACTGGCCGACCGGGGCGGCGGCAGCGTGCCTATAAATAGCGCGTCGGAGGCCGATGTAATAATTGTAAAAATAAAATAAATAGTCACAGTTTTTCTGTAGTGTATTTAGTAGCAGCATTGCACCCGTGCGAAGCCGGGGCGGGTCGCTAGTTTATAATGATTTTGGATTCTCAAGCACTTTTTCAAAAATAGTTATAAATTTGTATATGTAATCGAAATAATATTTATTTCATTGTCGTGTAATATAGTGTATTATATGTAGCATTATGTAAAAACAAAATTTGTTACTTATTTAAATAAAACTTTCAAATATCTTACAAATTATTATTTCTCAAGTTATGTTGATAAACACGATTGTTATACTTAACTTCTTAAAACTAAGATACTCAGCTGTTATGGATATGCAGACATAAGTATTTATGTTAAATTCATAATCAGAACCAGACGTAGAAAAATATTTTTAAATAGCACGCTCATACTATTGAGATGTGAACATAATCTCCTGTAATAATTTTGTATATCTGTAGTCTAAAATTTACTTGAAATTTGCGAGATTCTAAGGATATTTTAATTAAAAATTCTTCTTCTCCTTCTTCTTCTAGGTAGAACCAAGTTCTGTTATCTACTCAATGCCTCATCGATCCTCGTTTGAGGTCGAAATCCAGCTGTCTCTCCATCTTTTAGGGGGCCGTCCAGGCGGTCGTTTGGTGTTTGGTTTCTCTCTCATCACGGTTTTTGCTAGTCTGTCATCTTCCATTCGTTCCACGTGATCTCTCCACTGCCTACGACGGTTTCGAACCCACTTCACAACATCCCCCACTCCGCTGTCCTCGCGTATTTTTGCGTTTCTTATTCTATCTCTTAAACTTGTTCCCGTGATCATTCTCAGCGTTTTCATTTCTGTGGTTCTTATAATTCTCATAATTAAATAAAAATTCTCATAATTAATTAAAAATTCGAAAACAAAAAAAATAACGATCTACCACCTAATTAACATTTCAACTGTTTTTTTATTCCTCTTTTAACAACCAAAAATACAACAAAAATTTTTAATCTATTTATTTTTACGACAGATCAATAGTATCGCAGACATTCAGAGATTATAATCAGATGACATGAATTGGATTAGTTTATCACACAATACTGTTATTTTATCTCTTTCTACTATCCGTTTCGTTTAACTACTTATGTCAGTTAGAGTGGGTCCACACGACGAGAAAAGTCTGGGCGTAATTGTAGCGTAATAAGACATATGTCAAATTTCAAGCATTGTGATTTGTTAAATTTAAAAAAAGACAAAGACCAAAGATTTCCCGCCCAAATCCACCTTTTCCAAGGTCATTACGCAAAATAATATTTAACTTTTCAGCGGACTGCTTTAAGTATGGTGAAAACTGCTTATTTTTAATATTTTGTATGAACATAACCATGTTTTTTTTTTGCGAGATTTGAGATAAAAGATATTTATGAACTATGTTAAATTATTTTAATTTAATCGAAAAAAAAACAATTCTTGTTCATTTTATTATTAATTTTATAACAATTGTAATAATACAGTTGTTCGTTATACAAATTAAAGATTATGAAATAAAGGCCGTTATATAATACAATTTCTATTCAACGACAATCACTGATATCGAGACGCTAATCCACAGACGTGCCCTTAGCTATGGTTACCAGATCAAATAATGAGATTTCCCGACAATATACCTGACTTTTCAGTAAATATCCGGACATTTTGTCTGAATGTTGTATGTGGTATGTTAAGGCAGTAAGATTTTCAAAATATTTGCAATCAAAACACCAAATGCGAATATCGAGCGAATGTTCTCATTAATGGGAGCGTAGTGGACTAAGAAGAAAAATAGGCCATCAATATTGTTATAAGTTTTGCTTTTCATTGCCACCAGTGTTATAACTTTGCTAGTTGCACAAAACGGCATACATATGCTATAGACAAAATGACATAGTATGTCATTTTGTCCATACCCATTTAACAATAAAAACTAAAATTTATCTGGCTTTAGTACCTACCTACTGAAATCCCGATTTTGTTTTCAGCAACGACATCATGTCGTGTAATTACGTCCAAAAAACCAATATGACAATTGGAATGAAGACTCGATAAAAAAAAAGCTATAGAAGTTGTCAAAAGTAAAAAAAAAGAGGGTTGGTTTTTGGCAGCCAAGGCTTTTGGTGTCCCACATGCCTTATAAACAAATAAAATATTAAAACCTAACTTTAAAGATCTTGGAAGATATAAATCAACATTTTCTCCTGAAATTGAAAGGCAGCCTTTAATAGACCACAGGTATCTAATAAAATCTACAATGTTGATGAATCTGGACTCTCAACAGTCCAGAAACCTCGGAAAATTCCTGCAACCACTGGGAGAAAACAAGTGGGGTGCATCACGGGCATTGAACGGGGATCGAATGTTATTATTGTATGTTGTATAAATGCTTGTGGGTCATATATTCCCCAAACATTGATTTTTTCACGAAAAAATATGAAAAATGAGCTCCTCGACGAAGCTCCTCCCGGCAGGCTGGGAATAGCTCAAGAGTCTGCTTGAATGAAGTCTGAAGTTTTCTTAAAATGGCTTCAGTATTTCCATAGCTATGTAAGCACTGAAAATAAGGTTATTTTTGTTGTTGATGGGACTGTTAGTCACAAGGGAATAGATGCCTTAAATTACGCGAGAGAGAACGGTATAGAAATTGTTTGCTTACCACCGCACTGCACACATCGACTGCAGCTATTTATTGATTGTTTTTATAGTTTTTACATATTTTCACCAGGAAATAACAACATGGTTACGATCACACCCAGGTAAAATAGTGACACATCTGCAAAACGGTGATTTATTTAACAAAGCATATGAGAAGGCGGCTAACGTTCAAAATGCATGTGATGGCTTCAAAAACACTGGTCTTTGGTCTGTAAACCCGAATATCTTTCCTAATTATATGATTGCTCCAGCAGACACTACAAATATAGAACTAGCACCCAACAATCCTCAGACGTTTCCAGTTGAAGATAAAGATTTGTCTACCTCTACAGCAAATAATCTAATCACACCATCAATTAATAATGCTGCCAATAATGAAAATTCAATGATAAACGTTCTAAATGTTCCTGCTGACGTCACTCAGCTACCGTCTATTCATCCCCACAATCGTTGTATTTTCCATTAGATGTTCTATTCTCTGAATCGAAAGGAAAATTGGTCAGTGGAAGCCAAAGAATAGAAAATTACACCTTATACTCATTTCTACCCCAAATATTGAGGATATCAAACAAAAAATAGCTCCAAAAAAACCCCCAGAAAGAAGAAGAAAGGTTGTTACAAAGACAATCTTTAAGACGGACAGCAGCGACAATGAATGTAGTCTAGTTAATGACAACGCACAGGAAAATGAAGATGACTGTGCTGGTATTTACTGTAATGATCTTTATTCACGTTCCAAGCTTGGTGAAGGTTGGTTGAGGTACGTGCATTGTTCCCGCTGGGCTCGTGTTCAGAGAACTAAGCGTTTTATTTATTCTCTTTGTGTATGAATTTATGAAAAATTATAGTATGTCATTATATCCATTACCTTTGTGCCATTTTGTCCATACGGTGTGGACCAAATGGATTTTCGTTGATCTCTATTAACGATTTAATAGCTTTTAATTAATGAAATGTTTTGTTGATTTTTTTTGCTAATTTTACAGAAAAATAAATAACATTGTTTGTTATTTGATTTAATTGCTCTTACACTAATAAATAAAAAATTATTAGGCTAGAACAAAACAGTATGCCATTTTGTACGTACCTCCCCTACTCGATTATATTTAGCCCGTATAATTTTCCTATGGTGACAGCGTATTCACTGTTGTTATAAGCAAACTTTCCCCAAAATGGCGAATTGCATGGTCCAGACATTTTCAATTTCTTACACAGTACAGTTACTTTATATGTGCGTTGTTATTCTTATCGTATAAAATTATCCGTGGCGTTCTCTGTTGTATGTGAGCAAATTGACAGAGGATGTGGCGTCTCACCAACCGCGGCAACTCTCTCGCACTTACCCTACATCACACATGGAGTAGGTATATCTTTCTATTATGATTTGTCAAATATCAATTTTGGTACGAAACAGAAAAAAAAATCATGATTATGACTTGTCTAAGTTGAGATTATAGTTTAAAAGTGACACTCTATGGACAGTTGAAATGTTTAAATTTGAATATACATCGATTTAATTGTATTTAAGAACTGTAAATCTACTAATAACAGCTAATTCTTACATCTATGCGATAATTCGTGACAATAAGCATCTTTTTTATGCCTTTTTACCACCGTAGAAAATTTACTTACTGTCCAATGGTCCCTCTAAAAAGTACTTATGTGAACTCACGTTACTTACAATAAAAAATAAATCAGGAACAATTTGATTTTTTTTAAAACTTCTGTGAATTTCTACATTTTTACTAATGATAATTTAGACTTCTGATTTAAAAGGTACTTCCGTTACTTCTACTAATTATTAACATTGTAATGAGTGCTTTGAACTACCAAAATTTTATTCACACACATAATTTATCAATAAAGCAGAGGTAATATTTCAAGGAAATTAATTCTAATGATATTTTATATAAAATAAAATAATTTTCCGAACCGGCCAAAGCAATAATTTAATTTATCATCAAAGCAAAGTGAATGAATGATTTATCTTTGGGTGCACGCGAGGCGTTCCGGAGGCGTTCCAGACGCGCCCACGTGCAGCCAGCGGAGCAGTAATTACGCCCCCACTTGCCGGAGAACACTGGTAAAGCCACGGTAAAACAGGCAAAAGAGCAAGAGAAAATAACACCAGGACACGCAACGCAAGAAGAAGAGTGTGAAAGAGATGCGTGCTTAACTTGTTAATATGAACAGAAGGAGTTTGTTTCAAACTTTGTTGTTGTCAGTTTTGAAAAAAAATATTGCGTCATAAAATTATCACTGCAAACTTAATATTTATGATTATTCAGCTAAATTTAGTAGGATAATATTTTATTGGCGTTTACTAAAGACAAAGATTTCCATTAATTCTTGTTCTTGTTAAGGTTAATGATTTTTAACCAATGGTAGTGTTAACAACCACCAAAGTTTACCTCAGGAATTCAAAGCTCTAAAAAATATACCGTATACACAATAATGTGGGATATCAATATCCAAATAACAATATTATTGAACTATAGAAATATGTAATTGTACAAATTTTAACTCTCTCTCTCTCTCTCTCTCTCTCTCTCTCTCTATATATATATATATATATATATATATATATATATATATATATATATATATATATATATATATATGAAGTAAAATGCGAACAATAATTGCAAATTTCATTCCATCATATCCTTTCCGTGTTAGAGGTTGCATAGTTTGAATAAATTGCTACAGAACACAATTTATCCTATTCCTCCACCATCGAGATGATGGCGTACCTGTACCACCATATCGAGAAGAAAGTCAAAACTTACCCTACCCGCTACAGCAGGCGCGGATCCAAGGGGGGGGGGGCGGTGGGGGCGATCGCCCCCCCCCCCCCCAAGAGCTTTGAGGTCAGGAAAATAGACCCGATTTTGCCACTTATGCTATAGTTTATTCAAGAACTAGAGAGAGTAATAAATCATTTTTTACCCTTTTTTTTTCTTCGCAAACTACCTTTGTTCTTTAGTCCGATTTCTTTGGCAAAATCTGTTAGACATATATTATTCATAGAAATGGATTAGAAATTTTAGAATCAAAAATACTGGTCTATAATAATGGACTATTTGGTTGGATAACAATAGATATTTGGATGTGTGAAGTGTTAAAAAGGATTTTAATCCTTGTCATAGGCGTCGGAAGGAGGTTTATTTTATCACTAAGTATTTCTGGCAGAGAATATTATTTCGGCAATAAACCTGAAATAAAAAGTTTTTATAATTTTATTTAATTTCTTATGATTTCTTAATAATTCACATACATTAGAAAATATAGAACATTTTGACATATTTCACACAAATCACAACAGTATTTTTATTAATTTTAATTGTGGCATAGAAATCGTTTTATGCACATTCCGACTAAAATGTAGCCTTTTTCTCTCAAAAAATTCTAAGTTATAATTTAAATACTTACAAAATATCCATTGTCAAAAATACAAGAAGTTAAACATATATAAAAAAAATAAATTCGTCCATATAATATTAAAATTTTTTTGGGGCTATCGGTCTTTTTATTATTAATTAAGAACATTTTTAGGATATTTGACGGTTCAGTTTATTTATTTCTGAAACCATCTGCAGAACTAAAATTAAACACTAAAAAGGGATTGAAATGTAATTTATTTTTATAAGTTACAGAAAATTTAAATAATAAATTGTGTTAACGCTGGTAAACATTACGTATCTAATTCGTAATCAAAGTCAGTGAACCTATCTTCGCTCAAATTAATTATAATTGGATCTTCTATTTCACCGATCATGAGATCGAGTTTTCACATTTTCTTTTATGCTTTTATTATATGGATTGTTCCCAATTTTCTGCACTAACTTTATTCAAAAAATCTTTCAAAAGTTCAGTTAAATTACTAATTTTGTAAGTTGTAATATTTCTAGCAACTCTACCTTTTACTTGAGAGAGATATTTCTTTCTCCAACGGTCATTTTCCAGACGATCTATAAGAACAGATTTCCAGAGCTCAGTTCTTTAATTTCAAGTAAATCCCGATCTTCATTGATTTTACTTAGAATTTTGTCGACGGTTGGGATCTGCTTCTCATAATAAAATGTGTGTACAACTTCTATTATTGCAGTTTACATCTCTTCTTCCAACGAGGTTTTTCGTCTGCCCCTGATCGAATGTAGCTTGGGAGTACTAACAATTCCAGTCGTTTTTTTTCCTTCAGTACTGGGCACATAGTACATTTTCCAACTCCAGTCATGTTGGAACAAAACTCAACAGAGTTTTTAACATTATTATCTAGATATTGATATCTTAAGGCATCATAAACATTCGTCGTAATAAGTTTTTCGTTGAGGAAAAAATGCACTGGTTTTAACGATTTTGGAAGCCATATCTTTTGGGTATCTCACTATTCTCAAATAATATGTAAAAACAAGCACAGACAAGATAAATTTCTAAGGACATACTGTAAGGTGTACTTTGGTCACTGACAGAAATTAAATTGAACTACCAGAAATTTTATTGTAGCAGTAAATTTATAAAAGTTTATTATGTTTAAATATAATTAAATATAATTAGATTTACGGCAGTCCTCAGATACCTGCGGCACTGGAGCAGGTACGTTGGAGGTGTCGATAACAGTTTTATTACTCTCTCTAGTTCTTGAATAGAGTATAGGAATGTGTATGCTTTCGATCGCCCCTCCCCTTCCCAAAAGCTTTGAGTTCAGGAAAATACAACCGATTTTGCATTTTATATTAGGAATGTGTATGCTGCTGGCAGTCCCGTTGACAACTTGTTTTTCTTGCGATAGCCCCCCCCCCCCCCAAGAGCTTTGAATTCAGGAAAATAGACTCGATTCTTCCTCTTATACTAGGAATGTGTATGCTGCTTGCATCCTCCCTCCCTGTCGGCAATTTGTTTTTTCTTGTGGTCGCCCCCCCCCCTCTTCAACAGCTTCAAATTCCTGAAAAATAGACCCGACCCTGCCTTTTATACTAGAAATGAGAATGTTGCTGATGTCTCCCCCCCCCCCCCCGGTCGACAACTTGCTTTCGCTTGCGATACTGCACTTTTGTGATATCACCGCCCCCCCCCAAGGGGAGGGGCTGGATCCGCCCCTGCGCTACAGTGATACGGCAGAGATACTCATCTACTAGATTCATCAGGGTACCGACTTGTACCTGGTTGTGCAAAGGACAAATGTATATATATATATATATATATATATATATATATATATATATATATATATATATATATACTTTTATTTTATTATTCATTTACCATCCTAAAAAATATTTTTTTATATAATTAAAAAAATTCATATAAGAACATGTCTACAATTTAAAAAACAAACAACACTTTAAACAACTATTCCAATTTTTAAAATATATTTAATTTTACCAGTACGCACCCTGAACATTTTGTTTATTAATTATTAATGGAGTGCGAATTTTACGTTGTCTATTCAGGTACTGAGGATACATGGAGTGCGAATGTATTTTATATTTTATAATACACCAAAAAAAAACGGAAAGAACCATACATTTCATTTTATATTTAAGAGGATATTCAATTTTTGATGTTTATTAACAGGATCGAATACTTAATATTTTTGTTTAAATTAGGCTAGAGTAAATATGGCTTAAATTTCCTATATCCGTTCTATCGGTAACAGTGTTTTTATCTTTTTTAATTTCATTTCCTTTATCTGTAATTTTTGGTAATCCATATCTTTATTCTTAATTATGGTACTGTTATAATGGAAGGTATGTTTTTCCTCCTGTGTGTGTTTTTTTAACGCTGGTGAGACGTTTTTCGTAAATTTATGGCCATTCAATCTGTCCTCTAGTAATTGGCTCGTCCTGCCTATATATTTTTTGGGACAATTTGTGCAAGGGATCGAATATACTACATACTAGTGTAAGGTAATACTACATATTTTTTCTGTTTATGCTCTATATTTCTGGTTATTAGGTTATTATAAAATTTCGTTTTTAAATTATTTCGGTAATAGTGTTTTCGTTGAAATTATTATTAATTACTGTCTTTTTCACTTTTTGTAGTATTCTTGGTCGAATTCTAGAGACGTTAGAGAGATAGTACGATCAGACAGACCAATTTTAACACTATTTTTTTGAGTTTTTGAGTGATTAGAGGAACAGTTTAGATATCTACCCAACCAAGTTGGTTTGGTGTACCATTCAGTCAAAATTTATTTTGGACATGAATTGTAATTTTTCATTGAAACTGTTAAACTCTTGGAGAATTATATGGATTTTTATCCTGTGGCACGGCTGCTATGCAGTCATCGACAAACCGTTTGAAAAATATTATATTAAAATTTAGTTTTTCTAGAACTTTCTCCTCTAAATATTCCATTACTAACTGAGCAATGGTAGATGAAATTGGTGATCCCATAGCACATCCATCAAGTTGTTTGTCAAAGGTATTTCCGTATTGAAAGTAATTTGTATTTAGAACGAAATCAACAGAATACATAAAATTATTTTTTTGATGCATTGTAAAATATAAAAATAAATTCGCATTCCATGTATCTCAATAACTGAATAGACGGCGTAAAAGTCCATTATTACTTAATAAACAAAATGTTCAGGGTGCGTACTGATAAAATTAAGTATATTTTAAAAATTGGAATAGTGTTTTAAAGTGTTGTTTGTTTTTTTTTAAATTGTAGACATGTTCTTATATGAATTTTTTTAATCGTATAAATAATATTTTTTAAGATGGTATATGAAAAAAAACTTTTTAAAAATGCGAAACGTCAAATTGTTTAGATTTTTTGTTAGATAAAGAACCTAAACCCAAGAAAAGACAAAATTTTAAAAAAGGATATAGTCAATGATTCAAGAATCTGGAATATATATATATATATATATATATATATATATATATATATATATATATATATATATATATAATTTTTCTTAATTTTGTATTTTCTTGGGTTTAGGTTCTATAATTAATAAAACACAAAACGATTGACGTTTCGCCCTTTATTCAAGTCATTTTCAAAATTTTTTCCTTGACATTTTGCTGTTCTGTTTCTAAAATTTTAGAAACAGAACAGCAAAATGTCAAGGAAAAAATTTTGAAAATGCCTTGAATAAAGAGCGAAACGTCAATCGTTTTGTGTTTTATTAATTATAGAACCTAAACCCAAGAAAATACAAAATTAAGAAAAATGATATAATCTATGGTTCAAGAATCAAGAAAATAAACATATATATATATATATATATATATATGTGTGTGTGTGTGTGTGCGTGTGTGTGTATGCGGATTTCACGGATTCCTCCGTGTGAGTTGCAATAGCAGTGGATATATCCACATTATGCCGTTGTAGTGCTGAAATCACATTCAGCAAACGTACAACTATATGCAGCTCCGCGTATGAATGAAGTAAAATGCGAACAGTAAATGCAAACTTCTCTCCATCATATCCTTTCTGTGTGGCGGGGAGGGTAAGTTTTGACTTTCTTCTCGGTATGGTGGTACAGGTAGGCCATCATCTCGATGGTGGTGGAATAGGATAAATTGCGTTTTATAACAATTTGTTCTAACTGTGCAACCTCTAACACAGAAAGGATATGATGGAGAGAAGTTTGCATTTACTGTTCGCATTTTACTTCATATATATATATATATATATATATATATATATATATATATATATATATATGTTTATACGGCTTTCACGGATTCGTCCGTGTGAAATGCATTAGCAGTGGTTATATCCACATGATGCTGTTGTAGTGCTGAAATCACATTCAGCAGACGTACAACTATATGCAACTCCGTATGTAAGTGAAGTAAAATGCGAAACAGTGAATGCAAACTTCGCTCCATCATATCCTTTCTGTGTTAGAGGTTGCACAGTTAGAATAAACTGTAATAAAACACAATTCATCCTATTCCACCACCATCGAGATGGTGGCCTACCTGTACCACCATACTGAGAAGAAAGTCAAAGCTTACCCTCCCCGCCACAGTGATACGGCAGAGATACATGTTTCGTCTCTCACTAGACTCATCAGGGTACCGACATGCACCTGGATGTGCAAAGGACAGATTGGAAGGAAGCATGCAACACTGAACGCGGATTCGCCGACCTCTCGTCGGATGGCTTATATATGTTTATACGGCTTTTCTATATATATATATATATATATATATATATATATATATATATATATAGAACCTAAACCCAAGAAAAGACAAAACAAAGAAAAATGATATAATCTATGGTTCAAGAATCAAGAAAATAAATATATATATATATATATATATATATATATATATATATATATATATTTATTATCGGCTCTAAGTTTTTCTTTATATCCTTCAATACAGCTAAGTCAATAAATAAAACCCATCTTTTACCAATTAATAAAATTTCATGCCCTTAATAATTTCCTGCATATGTCCGAAATCAAATTTCTATAAGTCATCGTCTAAAAGAACATCCTGTGTTAATTCTGTAAAAAATTATATGGAACATTAATAATAAAAAAGGGAAAACAGCAGGATACTTCGAGCTAGTGAAAAACTTTTATTTTTATAACGAAATATGGCCAAGCATTAAGAATTTTAATTAATAATCAAGCTCAGTGGTTTTAGAAATGGAGGGAGAAAATATTTTTTAGGCCAGATTTCAGTGTTCTTAACTTTTAAAGAGATATTAATTTTTTTTCTCAATATAATTCCTACCTAAAAGTAAAACGGAAATTTTTTGCTTTTTGTTTGTTTCACTAATTTTATTCTAAAGTGTTTCGACTATTTTATGATCTATTTTTATTAATTTTTTTTTTGTTTATAATGCTATTTTTTCTATTTTTATATACTTCTAATTTTTCCTTCTGCCGATAACTTCCGAACATGGACACGAATTATGCCGACTTTATAACAAATTAAAAATTGACCAACTTCTTCACTACATAGTATAAAACAAAGTCGCTTTCTCTGTCCCTATGTCCCTTTGTATTCTTAAATCTTTAAAACTACGCACCGGATTTTGATGCGATTCTTTTCAATAGATAGAGTGATTCAAGAGGAAGGTTTATATGTATAATAACATCCATTAAATAGTGGAGAAATACTGTTATTTTTGAGGTTTCTAATGTGATGTCGTTAATTATCATATTTTTTTCCGCTTACATTGCAAACGCAGGCTGAACCCTACGAGATTTATCAAAATAATGTACTAATTATTTGTACCCATTGAAAAGGTCTACAGAAAACTCCGCGATGGTATATGTCTATCTCTCATGGATATCCCACAATAACATTTTTTTGTCATTTACTTTTTACGACAAATAATGGCAAATTTTGAAGCGATTTTAACCAATACAGCATTAATCCTTATCCAATTAAATAGCTTAAATACATTGTTGATTTAATATAGATCTATATGGTCCTTTACAGCACAAGATTTAAATGAATATTTTCGAAGATATTACAGATTTAAAATTGCGGGAAGTAGCGCTTGCGGCGGTACTGGCCGACCGGGGCGGCGGCAGCGTGCCTATAAATAGCGCGTCGGAGGCCGATGTAATAATTGTTGTAAAAATAAAATAAATAGTCACAGTTTTTCTGTAGTGTATTTAGTATCAGCATTGCACCCGTGCGAAGCCGGGGCGGGTCGCTAGTACTTGATAATTGATAACTATTAAGTTTTAGTTGGGACTATGAATAGATGTAAGTAAAGTGTATGGTCTAACCTGCAAGGGGAAGATGATGATGGAAATTCTTAGTGGTAGTTGATAATTTTAGGAAGTATGAACGACCAATTCAGTTGCTTGATTTTATTGCACTAATCTTATGTTTTAAAATGAGTTGTTCGAATAATAAATTAATAGACATGATTTATATACACTGCGCATCTTTTGCAGTGGATAATTAATTACAAAGCAAAAACAAAATACCAGCAAGAAATTTCATCAATTTTTTATTATCAATATAAACATCGATGGGTATGCAAATTCATGTTAAAACACAAAAAAATATTTATTAATAATTAAGTTATTAACAGAAAAAACAAAAGACAGACTGTCTGAGGCATTGTGTGATATAACAAGATTTAAAATACTTCACGGTATCACTGTGGTCCATGTGGTGTCACTAATCTTAGCTAAAAGTAATGTGTGGAAATTTTAAAATTCACTAGGAGTTTTGATAGTTTGAAAAAAAATTGGAATATGATCGGTTTTGTTATTTGTGATAAGCAAAAATGCATATGGAGATAAACAAGTCTTTAATAAGTAAAACAAGACCTTTAACAGAATTTTAAATATATTTTGTGGCAATATCATCGGCATTCGGATATGGCACGCCAAGAAGAAGATTAAGTTAGTATAAAGTCAGGTCATTTGCGTCTGTTCTGAAATTCATTGTAGAGGGTGTTTTTTTGATGTAGATCATTTCTTTAATTGTTCTTTTGTTGTAGTTGACTTGTGTGTCGAAAATCTCAATGTCGTTAAAGTCGATATAATGTATGTTGTCTATTGTATGTTTGGCCAAGGTTTTGTTATCATTATTGTGATGTCTAATACCGTATTTGTAGTTTTGTATTCTGTTTTTAAATACTGTTTTGTTTAACCCACATATGTTTAGTTACAATCTAAACAATTGACCTTGTAAATGACATTTGGTTGTTCGTGTTTAGGGACGGCTTTTAAACTTATTCGATGGTTTTTCAGCCATTTGGATATCATATAGTTTTAGTATTTTTTTAATGGGGTTAATAATTTCTGAAATATAAGGCAAATATACGTATTTTCGGGACGATAAAACGTTGCGTTTTATTGGTTTATTGTTGTTATAGAATTTTTATTTTCGGCTTTTTTATTATGGATTCAATACATTTTTTTTAGATTATTGTATTTTGCTAAAGCGTCTTCAACTTTTTTTATATTTTGCGGTCTTAATTGTGGATGGGAGTACTTGATAGCTCTATTGGTTAGTGCTTTTTGTATTTTTTAGGTGCTGCAGAATTGTAATTTAAGTATCTCCCTCACCATTCCGGTTTTGTGTACCAGTTTGTTTTTATTTTACCATTTTGATCATAATGAATAGTAATGTTAAGCCAATTAATTACTTTATTATTTTCTTTTTCTAATTAGAAGTGTAGTAATATACCACGTGGAAAATTTGAGTTGCAGTATTCCATATAAAAGCCTGCACGCGAACTCCGTAATGATATAGAAAAGAAATTTATTTGCTATTTCTTTCTATTATGGAAAATCATTCAAAACTTACTCTATAAGCACATTCGGCAACGGTCGGGGATATCCGAACAAGCAATCGTGCTATAGAAATAGAAACAGTCTTTGGCTTGTTGCTGTTATTCTATCTCTCTCAAAGAAATTTAAATGCTGTATAAGTTTGTCTCATTTTTTTTCCTGATTTACGTGTGTTTGAATTTGTGGTTATGTCGAATGTGAGATATGTTTGTTTCTAAGAATGAAATGAAGTTCATAAATGTGTTTTTATATTTTATTTAGCTAAAAGTATAGATTTACACGTTATATAAGGAAAAAAATATCAAAATAGCAATAATTATTTTTATTTCTGTTTATTTATTAACGTTAAGAATCAGAACAATAATAAATTATTAGGGCTTAATTAAGAAAAAATAAATAAATATATACATATTATAAATACAATTGAAAAAGTCCTTAATTCTGTTTTACTGGGCTGCACAAACTTCTGACAGGGTTGTGTCAAATGTCTGTTGAGCCCACAAAATATCCCTCTACTCTTCAGTATTTTGTACGAAATACATAAATATCGGATCCATATTTTCTAATAGGTAATTTATTAAATAAAAAAGTCAAGTTGAGTTAAATACTTTAAAATATAATATTCAAGATTTCACAATAAAAATTTTTAGTCAATTAACCTAAAAAATTACAAAGTACATTTTTTTAGTATCTTTTTTTAATTATAAACTCGCTAGAAAAGATAAATGTTTTTAGAAATAGTAGTTTGTAGTTATTTCTACTCGAACTCGCCCGAAGTTTTAAGGAAAATATTCAAGAGAATAGGTTACGTTGATAGAAAGAGATTATCTTTCTTCTTTATTTCTTTTCTGTTTCTAAAGGGTGTTTTTTTATAGAGGTATAGAACTTTAAGTTGGCAAAACTTTTTTAACTGACGGCCATTTTGTCAGCTGTCAAGTGATTTATGTTTAGTTTGGTTTGGCATTTCAACATGTATAGACTGACGCCTGAACAACGCTTCCAAATTGTGCAAATTTATTTTGAAAATCATGGTTCTGTTCGAAATACGTATCGCGCACTACGTCCATTTTACGGTCAACATAATCGTCCATCAGAGCAATTAATTCGATTAACTATAGAACGTTTTCGCACCACGTTTACTCTAAATGATAATACGCATCCACAGAGACGTCGTACAGTGCGTACAAAAGAAGTCATTGCAGCTGTAGAGCGTAGAGTAGAGGAAGACCCGAATCAGTCTATCCGCCATCGTGCACAGGAATTGGATATGTGTCCATTCACTTTATGGAAATTTTGCGGAAAGATCTTGGTTTGCGTGCTTACAAAATCCAACTCGTGCAAGAATTGAAGCCACACGATCACCTAGCAAGGCATAGATTCGGTGAATGGGCCCAAAACAAGATTGCCGTTGATCCCGATTTTCATAAGCGAATTTTGTTTAGCGATGAAGCTCACTTTTGTTTGAATGGATACGTCAATAAACAAAACTGCCGTATTTGGAGTGATGATAATCCTCAAGTGTATGTTGAGACACCGTTACATCCAGAAAAATTGACTGTTTGGTATGCTTTATGGGCTGGTAGAATCATTGGTCCGTACTTCTTTAAAAACAATGCTGGTCAGAACGTTACAGTCAATGGTGACCATGATAACTGACTTTTTCGTTCATCAATTGAACAACCATGATGTGCAGGAGCTGTGGTTTCAACAAGACGGCGCAACATATCACACAGCTCGTGCCACAATTGATTTATTGAAGGAAACGTTTGGTAACCGCATAGTTTTACGTTTCGGATTCGTGAATTGGCCTCCAAGATCGTGCGACTTAACGCCGCTAGACTATTTTCTGTGGGGATATGTGAAGTCGCTAGTCTACGCCGATAAGCCCGAAACGGAGTTCGCGTGCTGATCATTTCTTTATCACAAACCTGTATGTATGTGTGTATATTGTAGGGTGAGTAAGTTGTCGGTCTTTTTTTGTGAACCAATTTTTTATTTATGAATTTGGCGCTGTATTTCTGCTTCTTCTTCGGATGCATATCCATTAATGGATGTTTGCGATCACATGTTCCCTTGCTTCTCTATCTCCGGCGGTGTGGATCAGTGTTTGTGCATCACGTAACCCTGTCCATTGTCTTATGTTCCGAAGCCAAGACATTTTCTTCCTCTCCATTCCCCTTCTGCCCTCATATTTTTCATTTCGCATATGTCCCAGATAGGCTGTTTTTCTTGACTACTTAGAATAGTTCACGCTCTCTTCCTACACGCCCCAAAACTTCCTCATTTGTCTTCTTTTCCGTCCATGAGATTTTAAGAATTCTGCGATACAGCCCCATCTTGAAGGCTTCCAGTGTATTGATATTACTCGTATTTAGGGTCCAACCCTCCACGCTATAAAGAAGCACTGACCATACGTAGCATTTCATAAACCTCACCCTCAAGTCAATATCGAATTCTGAGCAGGTAAGCACATTTTTAAGCTTCAGGAAAGTCTGTCGGGCTTGCTCAACACGGCTTTTTATTTCTCTGTCCGATGTCCAATCCTCACAAAACCATGCTCCCAGATATTTGAACTTGTCCACACTTTCAATGGGTTCTGCACCAAATGTTATTCCGGAATTTGTAAATGCATCCAAGTTTCTGGAGATGATCATAAACTTTGTTTTCCTAGTATTGATGTTCAGACACATAGATGCACTGTGTTGTCCAATCATATTTACTACTTGTAGATCATTTATGTTTTCGGCTATCAAGACCGTGTCATCGGCATACCGAATGTTGTTGATCTATACACCATTCACTCTAATGCCCTTTTTAACATCTTCTAAGGTCTCTCGGAAAATTGTCTCTGAATATAAATTGAATAGGAGCGGAGATAGTACGCACCCCTATCTCGCTCCCCTCTCAATTTGTACAGTATTGGACATACCATACGCATTCTGGTTCCAATACAAATTTTGGATGCATCGGATGTCCTTTTTATCGATGTCGAGCCTCTCGAGGAGTTGTATTAACTTTTAATGTTGAACACGATCGAAAGCCTTCTCATAATCTATGAAACATACGCACACATCTTTTCTTTGGTCATAACAATTTTGTACCACTACCTGTGTTGCGACTATCGCCTCCCTTGTACCTAATCCCGTCTAAATCCAAACTGGGAGTCGCTCACGTCTCTTTCACATTTCTTGTATATTCTTTGGTGTATTATTTTTAAGAAAAGCTTTAATGTATGACACATTAGACTGATAAGTCTGTGATCTTCGCATATTTTTGCATTGGGTTTCTTTGGTAACGGGATAAAAGTAGAACGTAGCCATTGTTTGGGGTAGAGACCCGTATTGTAGATGATGTTAAAAACTTTATGCAATGCCGCAACACCTCTGTCATCTAGGAGTTTGAGTATTTCTGACGGGATTTGGTCTGGTCCAGCTGCTTTGTTGTATTTTAAGTTATGGAGCTTTTTCGATCTCTTCTTTTGTAATTGATCATATCAGTCTCTCTTGGTGGTTTGTTGTCTTGAAAAAGTTCTCCGATGTATTCCTTCCAGATGTCAATTTTTTCTTTGCTTTCGAGGACTATCTTGTTGTTCTGGTCTACCATTAAACTTGGTTTCCATCCTCTATATAATCCAGCAGTTTCTTTCAGCTGTATTTCAAAGTATAAAAATTTAGGAAGTGATTTTTCATTAAGCAGCTCTTTTTTAGCAGGTTTCATTTTTCGAAAAAGTTTTGCTTCATTACAAACAAATTTAAAAATATCTCTTCCCATTACACCCCCTTAACAATGCAAAAATGTCCCAAACGTCAAAATTACTTAACTTCTAACCCTCAACAAATTACATCTCAGTTCGAAATTCAAGGAGAAAGCCCTGATTTTCTAAATCGTTCTTTGAAAAATCAAACATTTGACGTATATTCTATAGAACCATTTTAAAACTCGAATACAATTCTTTATTGGTCATATATCTATTTCTTTTGTTAAAATTTGGGGGTGACACTTTTGAAAGCATTCAGGAATATTCAAAACTGGGGTTGTTTATACCACTAAACCTTTTTTGATTTCATGGGTGGTCATTTTCTCGATTTATAACCGGCCTGACACTGGCTAATTTTATTTTATTGCATCGTCATTGTCATGGTTACGAAGTTAATGAATTTGTAAAATTTTCTAAGGGCTTTATAGAAGTTATAAAAACCTTTTAATGATTTATGGTTGTTTTATGAAAGAAATGAGGATATTTATACGGGATTTTTAATTTATTATAGCAGATAACAATGCTATAGATTGTTACATAACTGTATTATTTTTGGTTTTTATATTATACAAAAACACCTTTTGTTGGTGTTACTTAGCTATATTTATTTATTAATAGTAGTAAATAAAAAAAAATAGATAAAATCACATAAGAACTAAAAAGTTTTTTAGGTTTTCTTACGTTTATTTGAAAAATAACATTGGCGTAGATGTGCGAAAGTGTAAATTAAAAGCAGGCGCGGATCCAAGGGGGGGGGGCGGTGGGGGCGATCGCTCCCCCAAGGGCTTTGAGTTTAGGAAAATGGACCCAATTTTTCCTCTTATATTACAGTTTATTTAAGAACTAGAGAGAATAATAAATCATTTTTTATCCTTTTTGTCTTCGCAAACTACCTGTGTTCTTGAGTCCGGTGTCTTTAGCAAAATCTATTAGACACATATATTTTTCATAGGAATAAGAATTTTATAATCAAAAATACCGGTCTATAATAATGGACTAAAACGTAGCCTTATTCTCTCAAAAAATTCGAAGTTATAATTTAAATACTTACAAAATATCCATTGTCAAAGATACATAAAGTTAAACATACATAAAAAAATAAATTCGTCCATATAATATTAAAATATTTTTGGGGCTTACGGTCATTTTATTATTAATTAAAAACATTTTTAGGGTATTTGACGTTTCAGTTTATTTATTTCTTAAACCATCTGCAAAATTACAATTAAACCCTAAAAAGGGATTCAAATGTAATTAATTTTTATATGTTATAGTTAAAATTAGACCTACTTATTTTTATTTCTATTGTACTGGTATCTTAATTTAATTTACTTTATTATATGGAAATACGATAGCCCCAAAAAAATAAGATAAACATGTTAATTCTACACGCTTAAGAAAAAGACACAAATACAATAATAAAATAATAAAAAACTTACGGCTAATTAGAATTAAATATATATAAAATTTAAGAGTGGGACACACTCAAAGAAAAATATATTAAAAAATAATAAAACATGTAAACAACATTAAACAATAAAATACAACAAAACCAAAAATTTAAATAATAAATTGTATTTACACTAGTAAACATTACGTATCTAATTCCTAATCAAAGTCAGTGAAACTATCTTCGTTCAAATTAATTATAATTGGTTCCTCTATCTCACCGACCATGAGATCGAGTTCTCACATTTTGTTTTATTCCTTTATTATTGGATTTTTCCAATTTTCCGCAATAACTTTATTCAAAAAAATCTTTCAAAAGTTTAGTTAAATTACTAATTTTGTTAATTGTATTATTTCTAGCAATTCTACCTTTTACTTCCTTACTTCCCAGCAAAAATTAAGTTCTCTGAGCAATTTCCAGAGACCAGTTCTTTTAATTTCAGGTAAATCGCGATCTTCATTGATTTTAGTTAGAATTTTGTAGACGGTTGGGATCTGCTTCTCATAGTAAAATGTATATACAACCCCTTTAATTGCAGTTCTCATCTCTTCTTCCAACGAGGTTCTTCGTCTGCCTGTGATCGAATGTGGCTTGCGAGTACTAACAATTCCAGTCGTTTTTTCTCCTTCAGTATTCGGTACATACTAGATTTTCCTAGAACTTCTGTCATGTTGAAACCCATCTCAACAGAGCTTTTAACATTATTATCTAGATATTGATATCTTAAAGCATCATAAACATTCATCGTAATAAATTTTTGGTTGAGGAAAAAATGCCCTGGTTTAACGATTTTGGAATAAATATAGAGGTGAAAGCCATATCTTTTGGGTATCTCACTAATCTCAAATAATATATAAAAACAAGCGCAAACAAGATAAATCACTAAGAAAAAACTCCAAGGTGTACTTTACCTCACTGACAGAAATTAAATTAAACTATCAGAAATTTTATGTTGCAGTAAATTTATAAAATATATTTAAATATAATGAAATATAATTAGATTTACGGCAGTTCTCAGTTACCTGCGGCACTGGAGCAGGCACGTTGGAGGTTTTGGTAACAGTTTTATTACTCTCTCTAGTTCTTGAATAGAGTATAGGAATGGGTATGCTTGCGATCCCCCCACCTCCGAAGAGCTTTGAGTTCAGGAAAATAGAACCCATTCTGCCTTTTATATTAGGAATGAGTAGGCTGCTTGCACTCCCCCCCCCCCCCCGTTGACAACTTGTTCTTCTTGCCATAATATACTTTTGTGATATCACCCCCCCCCAAAGAGAAAGGCTGGATCCGCCCCTGATTAAAAGTGTAAAGTAAAAAGTCCGTGTCTAAAATATAAGCCAGTGAAGACGCACAAAAGTCGCTCATTAAAAATATTTACTTATTTTTTTTATTACAGACCCAATAACTGTCACACACTCAGACATTACTTTAGTACATTCATTTTGCAAGATCTTTAAAATCGATTAATTTACATTACCAGAAGTTTGGTTAAGAAATAAAAACTTTTAACTCCGCAAAATCATTTGAGATGTTCACCGTGTACATTATATTAGATGAATCCTTTGTACAGAGTGTCTCTAAAAGCTCTTTAAAAAAGACCTAAGGCGCCGAACCGAACTTAACTGGGAAGAATATAAAACTGCTCACAGAGAAACCTATAGAAGAAACACTACGAGAGCAGAGAAAGATCCCCTCAACATACCGTCTTTGCAAAATACTGTCTAGAGATCCTAGTGCCTGAATTGAAGCACTGGCTCTTCCTGAAGGAGGTCATATCAGATAATATTAGGGCGAATTTGAAGAACAACGGAAATTCCCCTTAGTATATCATAACTACTTTGGTTAAAACGATAGTGACATATGAAAAGGTAAATTGGTCAATGGAATTCTTTGCCCGCTTCAAATCACCGGGTAAGGATGGTATATTTCCAGCCTTACTACTCCGATTTTATAATAAGGTAAAATTATTCCGCTCGTGTTTGAACCTGGGGTACATGCCGATGGCATGGAGGAAAATAAGAGTAGTCTTCATTCCCAAGGCAGAAAGGACAGACCGCACAAGTCCTAAGTCTTTCCGCCCTATCTGCTAGACCACTTTCTTATTAAAGACACTGGAAAGGCTAGCGGATCGATACATCAAGAAGGAGTAATGGTGCATTGTCCCTTGCATCCTTTACGCTTTGCCTATCAGGCAGATAAATCCACAGACATCGTGCTACATCGATCTTCCACAAGAGTTGAAAACGCGCTGTCGAATGGTCGATTCGCCGATACCTTTATCGATATCGAAGGGGTGTTTGACAATATATCTCACGATTCGACATGTAATGCTCTAGAAAGATGAGGCTCTCAAATCGACAGTAATCTCATAGATCAGAGCAATGTTGACTGTCAAAAAGAGACTGCACACCGGGAGGAGATTAATCACTTTTATTATAGAGCCTTATGGTGGACAGCCGGCTGAGTGAACTAAATGCTGGTTTGTATACACAGGCCTCTGCCGAAAATCTGGTCATTTTGTGCCCTAGTCGCAAACATGGCAACTCCCCATAATTACATTCTTGGAAAGGATCCGTTAATACCGTTAATATCTGGGAGTAATTCTAAACTCATGTCTGATACTTGAACCAAGAAGGTCATACGTGCTTTCTGGACTTGTTAATGAGCCTTTAGGGTCGAGCCATTGCGTTCCGGATGAGTCCCATACTAGGACGAAAAAGTGCTCTCATCACTTTTCGGACCCGAAGCTTTTCCATTATCTTGGAGATCTCTGCACTTTTTAACATGGAAGTGATATTTATCAACGGTCTTTGTGTCCGCATAGCCGGGAATTTCCTATTTTATTTTACTACAATTACACGGACGAGAATATATATATATATATATATATATATATATATATATATATATATATATATATATATATATATATATATATATATACTTTCAGAATATATTTCTCCAGTTTTTTCAAAGAAGGTAGCGAGAGCGATCAAGACCAATTTAAACGTAAGAAATGTTCAAGGATTTGATCTTATCACAGGTGAACTTTTGAAATAAGTGCTTAGTCAAGATATAGCCATGCTTACTTACCTTTTGACTCTTAGATTTAGACTGAAATATATCCCATTCCTAAACCTGGAACTTTAGAATAATATTTCTACTCCCGACCAACTAACCTGGACTAACCTGAACTAACCTAAACCAACTTTTCTAGAAATTATTTCTCAAAAGGCTGAGAATTTTAAGTGGTGATAATGAATTGATCCCAGATCATCGGTTTGGTTTGAGACAGATTACTCCATCACAGACCAATTACATCGAATCACTGACGTAAAAAAATGGTTTTAAAAGCCAAGAGTTCGTCAGTATTTGAAAGGACAGTTTAGTCAATAAACTAAACTTTCAAAATAGTCAATTACCTTCACTGACGATAATGTATATTGTAAAGATTGTGCGAGAAAATTATTGTTAGGACTAATAAATGTAAATTAAACCGAATTAGCTGAAATCCACTTATATCAATTTTACTACTAAAAAAGTCATTAGTCCACATTTCTTTAACATTAATAACACCGTTGTCTCAATACAAAATTTTGCGAAGTACCTAGATATGATACTGGTTGCAGAATCAAGACAGAAGTTTTACAAAAAAAATATTTTAATTTATATTAAATATAAAATTCTAGGTTATCAAAAGAGTGTAAAATTCTTATTTATAACTAGATCTTCAAACTCATCTGGTTGTTCAAAAGAGTTAAGGATTTTGTGAAGAAATAAATAAATCTATTTTCTGTCTTATAGGCAACCACCTGGTTGTGTTGTATATAGCTCTGGGATTGTACCAGAGAGTTCAACATAAAAACCATTAAGCATTCCTAAACCTACCTAAGCATTAGGGATCTTCATATCTCACTTTTTCAAGACAAAATTAGTGGATGTGCAAAGAATCATGAAACCAAACTTCATTGACAGAATAATGTGAACGTTCTTCGACCACTGGACAGCCAACATCTTATTTTCAGGCGGAGGATCACCAAATTGATCGAGCATATGTGTGTTTTGTGTAGGCATCAAAAGCAAAGCACACTAAGTAAGTAAGAGTGTTTCACGTGTACCAGTAAGCTTTTAGCTTAAGGTGTCATTGAATGTACTTAAGTTTCCTTACTTTTTAGTCGGGCATTATTGATCAATATTAACCATTGAAACACTACATTTAAAATCATAGTCAGTCTTATCCATTTGATTATAAAGTGTCTTATTTAAGAACGTGAACGCAGGATTCAGTTTTTTTAGAATTTAGAAAAACACCTGTAATTGCACAGAGCCCTTTCGTTAATTAATATTCGGGCAAAAGTAATCTCGAGCAAAATTAAAAGTTCCTTTTTACAAGAAGTTATTGCAACAACAAAAGCAGTTTCAGTTTTCTTTCTTTCGTAATAAAGTTTTTAATTAAACTCTTAATTACGACTTCCTGGCCCGGTATAAATAAGTAGCAAAATTAATTAATTTATGTCACGGCTGCGGGGAGTGAGACAATACCGCCATGCTTCTCTAATTAAGTTATAAGATTCTTGTTTTAATTATAAATACTGTTTTTTGTTTTCGGGGCTACGGGGGGCGTGTAGCATGAACAGTGCCGTACGCGAATAACCCGTATCTTTTCTTTGAGGCTATAAGACAGAAATAATCAACATCAACATTTTTGTTTAATAAATGTTAGGACGCAATAACCTGAACTATCGAATAAATCGCTGAATCTGAGCTACAACTTGAGATTCAAGAACAATCAAATGATAACACACAAAAGGATATAGCGAAACTATTGCAGAAACTATCTTCTGAAATGAGTGAGACAGTGCAGCATAATAAAATCATCTCATTATAGAGGCCACCACTACTCTCAACTCATCTAAAAACTCGGTAATGTATTAGACATCATAAACAACAACATTTTACCAGTTGATATTTTAAAGATTCACATGCTGAAGCATTTATATATGCTGATCTACTTTATCGCAACTGCATCAAATGGAACTCTAAGGATCATCAGGAAATAATAAACAGATTACTCAAGCATAGCACCTAGGACCACGCAGTTGGAGAAGAGACTTAATAAAAAAACCGAAAATTATCAGAAAGACATTGGGTAGCTGTCAAGGTAGATTGAAAGTACAGAGACAAGGAAGTTCAGTGACAAACAGAAATTATATTGTCTTCACAAGATGACCCCTTGAACAACATTAGTTTCCAATGCCTCTATATTCCCAAACAAAAACTCTTTATAACTACAGAACGGTTAAAAAGATATAAAGGCATCGGCTAGTAACGAGGCAATACTAATACAATACTTTTACTACTACTCCTGCTACTACTGTCAGTTTACAACGTCTATCTACTTTGACCGATTCCCAGGCTCCGCTCTCGCCTGTTTTTCCTGAAGAATGAGCTCATTCATAGTCTTTTTAATTCCTGCTTACCAAGTCTGTTTCAGTGTCCTTCGTTTTCTTCAAATGAAAAAGCTACCAGCCCTGACAAAATCAACGTCGAAATACATAAATTGATCGCAGAAAATGAGAACAAAAGCCTAGACTTGATAACATTACTATTCAATACCGGCAAAATAACACCAGACGGGCTAAAGTCAACATTCATAACAATACCAAAAAATCTCACTCCTCACAATGCGATGATCACCGAATAATAAGTCTGATGTCTCATATCCTTTAAACGTTTCTCAGAATCATCCATACAGGAATTTACAATAAGTGCGAATATCAGATGGATGATGCTCAGTTCGGATTTCGTAACGAACTAGGAACAAAAGATGCTCTTTTTCCCCTAAATGTACTGATACAGCGATGCAGAGATATGAATGTGGATGTATGCGCATGTTTTATAGACTACCGAAGGGCGTTCGACTGCGTTATCCATCAAAAGATGATGAAAATTCTGATAACAACCAGGGTCGATGAACAAGATCTACGCATTATTTCAAAATTTTATTGGCACCAAACGGTAACAGCCGAGATGGAGCAAACAACATCGGAAGATATTCTGATTGAAGGATTGAACAAGCGAGGAAAACACTCATGAGAATGAAAGTACTTTTTACAAGATCAGATCTTAGTCTAGAAAGAGATCAGATGTTACGTTTTCTCTGCCTAACTATATGGGTGCGAAATTTGGACAATGGACCCACAAAGAGATTCAAAATAGAGGGTAAAGTGCAGAGTAAAAGATCAGTAGGAAGACGCCAAAATTCATGGCTAAAACATCTGAGGAGATGATTCGACCGCTCATCTACAGAAATATTTCATGCTGCAATTTCCAAAACTACAATTGCCATTTGGATCGCCAACCTTTGCAAAAAGGAGAGGGCGCAATAAGAAGAAGTTTACTTCAATGCTGTAGTATCCAATCGAGAATTTTTTTAGTAGCCTTTCATTTCCTTTTCTCTGTACAGGGTGAGTCAACGATTGGATGAAGTAGGTTTGTGCCTTTTCGGTGAAATTAACAAAGAAACTATATTTATTGTTTGATACAGTTTATTTTTACGCAGATTTTAAAAATATTTAGGACTCTACAGGGTGAGCCAAAAAACTAGGACAGCATAAAGTTGTATTTTTTTAAATAGAACACCCTATATACGAACCGTATTTTCGATTTAGCTTATAATTTTTAATCTTTTTTATTAAGGGTTTACTATAACAAAACTTTATGGTTTCTGAGATAATAAAGTTTAAAGAAAAAAAGTCACATTTTCAAGCATCAATTCAATCCTAAATAACATTTTCAATTTTGTGGCAAATATATTCAAATTTGGAATTTAGCAAGGCCAAGGACAAGTTAACATAATTTTTACCTAATATTTGCAATAAAAGCTACAGGGTGTTGAACACATCGGCTCAAATTTGAACAAGTTTAAATGAATAAATATCTTTTTTTTTTAATGGTACACCCTGTATATTTTCATGTTATTTAATAGAGTAATAAAAACCCTAAAAGTTTTGTTCAATATATCCTATACCTATTTATAATAGTTTTTGAGATATTTCAGTTTTTCTTATTTTCCATACTTTTTTACAGAAATAGTCTTCATTATCACAGTAGCCATGTAAAATAATAAAAAGAAACTACAGAAACAAACAGAATGTGGTTAAATATGATGAAATACATTATTCGTTACATTACAACGGCAATAGTTTAATTAAACATAATGTGAAAGAATTAACACAACAATAACGACAAGGCAAATACATATTTACTTTTATACTAAATTGAAACAAAAAAATTACCAATTAAATACTGAGATTAATTATTTCTTTTTAATAAGTGTTCGAATAAACGATCCTCTTGTGCAATGCACAAATTTAGTCTTTTTTGCAGATTTTCTCGGACCCTGGACAAAATTAGTGGCGTTATTGTTCTACAGGTATCCCTAATCCTGTTTCGCATATCTTCCACTGTTGTTGGTGGATTAACATACACCTTATTTTTAATATAACCCCATAGGAAGAAATCTAATGGGGTGATGTCGCAAGACCTTGATGGCCACTCAATGGAACCCCCACGTCTAATCCATTTTTGCGGATATCGTTGGTCCAAAAACGCACGAACTTCACGATGGTAATGCGGAGGCGCACCATCGTGCTGGAACCACATCTGTCGAGCTCATCCCTATCGAGACCGTGAAGCAGTTGGGGTAGTTCTTCTTGTAGAAAGTTCAGGTAACTATGGCCATTTAGTGGTTCATTAAAAAAGTGGGGTCCAATAATTCGATTATGATGAATACCACACCAAACATTTAATGACCAGTGGTTTTGATGTTGCATCTCTGTAATCCAAAATGGGTTTTCTGTGGCATAATAATGCATGTTGCGTCTATTTACGGCACCGTTACTTCTAAAAGTAGCTTCATCACTAAACATTACTTTGCATAATAAATTTGGATTTAATTGAATCTCCGCATTTATTGTACGACAAAAGTTTACACGACTTTCAAAATCCTGTCCAGGCAATTCTTGGTGTAATTCCATGTGATATGGATGATACCTATATTTCTTGGTAGTACGATTAGCGGTGGATTGTGATGTTTCACATAATGCTGCTAACTGACGGCTACCAATATAAGGATTTTCCTGAACATTTAACAATACTTGTAGTTCTTTTTCTTCATTAGTTACTGGTTTGTTGACCACTTTACGTTTTGGATAATCAACAGTACCAGAAGAATCAAATCTTTGCATTAAGTTTTGAAAAGTATGGGTATTAGGCTGGCGTCGATCAGGATACTTCATTTTGTAAATTCTTTGAGCAAGAAGGCAATTTTTTTGAGCCTCTCCTATGGTATAAATCATATCTATTAACTAATTCTTTGGAAAATTCATTTTACAATATAAGATGAATCCAAAAAAAAACAAACTACACTACATAAAAACCAAAAGAAGCGATTTCGGTTATAAATTTGACACACAGAAAAATGTTCTTTTACATTGTTTTTGCCATGGCTACTATGATAATGAAGACTATTTCTGTAAAAAAGTATGGAAAATATGAAAAACTGAAATATCTCAAAAACTATTATAAATAGGTATAGGATATATTGAACAAAACTTTTAGGGTTTTTATTACTCTATTAAATAACATGAAAATATACAGGGTGTACCATTAAAAAAAAAGATATTTATTCATTTAAACTTGTTCAAATTTGAGCCGATGTGTTCAACACCCTGTAGCTTTTATTGCAAATATTAGGTAAAAATTATGTTAACTTGTCCTTGGCCTTGCTAAATTCCAAATTTGAATATATTTGTCACAAAATTGAAACCGTTATTTAGGATTGAATTGATACTTGAAAATGTGACTTTTTTTCTTTAAACTTAATTATCTCAGAAACTATAAAGTTTTGTTATAGTAAACCCTTAATAAAAAAGATTTAAAATTATAAGCTAAATCGAAAATACAATTCGTATATAGGGTGTTCTATTTAAAAAAATACAACTTTATGCTGTCCTAGTTTTTTGGCTCACCCTGTAGAGTCCTAAATATTTTTAAAATCTGCGTAAAAATAAACTGTATCAAACAATAAATATAGTTTCTTTTTTAATTTCACCGAAAAGGCACAAACCTACTTCATCCAATCGTTGACTCACCCTGTACTTGTTTATATCAGTTAGTTCGCTTTTGATTGTTTTACTTTCTGCTTATTTCCTTGTTTCACAGTTCCACAAATCCAAAGCTATGTTAACAATAAAATAATGATTTCAAAGAAATACCAAGAAATAACTGAAATCACTTCTTCAAAAAAAAAGTTTAGCAATTAAATAAATTTACAACTATTAAATTAATTGCGATATCAAACAGCATCAATTTTAATTTTTACTTTTTAACGAAATTATCTGAATTGGTTAAGTTTAAAAAAAAGTATTATTTTTTAAAGAAGCGAGCCATATAAACTTAACAACAGAATATATTGTGATTACAACGAAATAATTAATAATAAACCCACAATAGAATCAAAAAAACTAATGACAAAATACGCAGAGACATCCAACAGCGATTCAGGTGCACGATATCACCGCTTCTCCACTTTTTATTAATTACTATCTTATTTTGCCGGTACCTCCTTTGAAAGTAGATCCGAATCGGACTTATTCACGCCCCCCGCGAGGTCTCACTTTTATTTAATAATAGAATCCACTGTTGTAAGGAGTTAATGATTTGCACATTTATTCTTAATGTTATTACGACTGAGTAGTCAATTTTATTCGGATGAAATTACTCCTTGGTCAACTCTTTTGTTGAAATTTAATTGGCCGATCGTTTGAAAAGGGACCGACTGTAATCAGCTTTTTCGATGGATTCTCTATTTTTATTTTTAGTTGATACACATGTTTTTTGATACGATATTCACGTCTTTAACCCCTTAATTCGTTAACACTAGTTCCAGTTCGTAAACAAAATAAAATTTTTATTAAAAAAATTGAATTGAACCGACTTCTAAAAGTGCGCTAAAAAGTAAAAAATAACTATACATGTTTATATGAAAATGAACTTTTTGAAGTTGGCGCCATACTAATACCTGACAAAATGTAATTCCCAAAAACAGATTAAAAATACTTTATTTGTAATTACTTTCTTATCATAATTTGTACAGGGTGAGTCAACGATTGGATGAAGTAGGTTTGTGCCTAGGCCAAGGACAAGTTAACATAATTTTTACCTAATATTTGCAATAAAAGCTACAGGGTGTTGAACACATCGACTCAAATTTGAACAAGTTTAAATGAATAAATATCTTTTTTTTAAATGGTACACCCTGTATATTTTCATGTTATTTAATAGAGTAATAAAAACCCTAAAAGTTTTGTTCAATATATCCTATACCTATTTATAATAGTTTTTGAGATATTTCAGTTTTTCTTATTTTCCATACTTTTTTACAGAAATAGTCTTCATTATCATTTTTTACAGAAATAGTCTTCATTATCATAGTAGCCATGGTAAAAGAACATTTTTCTGTGTGTCAAATTTATAACCGCAATCGCTTCTTTTGGTTTTTGTGTAGTGTAGTTTGGTTTTTTTTTGCATTCATCTTATATTGTAAAATGAATTTTCCAAAGAATGAGTTAATAGATATGATTTATACAATAGGAGAGGCTCAAAAAAATTGCCTTCTTGTTCAAAGAATTTACAAAATGAAGTATCCTGATCGACGCCAGCCTAATACCCATACTTTTCAAAACTTAATGCAAAGATTTGATTCTTCTGGTACTGTTGATTATCCAAAACGTAAAGTGGTCAACAAACCAGTAACTAATGACAAAAAAGAACTACAAGTATTGTTAAATGTTCAGGAAAATCCTTATATTGGTAGCCGTCAGTTAGCAGCATTATGTGAAACATCACAATCCACCGCTAATCGTACTACCAAGAAATATAGGTATCATCCATATCACATGGAATTACACCAAGAATTGCATGGACAGGATTTTGAAAGTCGTGTAAACTTTTGTCGTACAATAAATGCGGAGATTCAATTAAATCCAAATTTATTATGCAAGGTAATGTTTAGTGATGAAGCTACTTTTAGAAGTAACGGTGCCATAAATAGACGCAACATGCATTGTTATGCCACGGAAAACCCATTTTCGATTAGAGAGGTGCAACATCAAAACCACTGGTCATTAAATGTTTGGTGTGGTATTCATCATAATCGAATTATTGGACCCTACTTTTTTAATGAACCACTAAATGGCCATAGTTACCTGAACTTTCTACAAGAAGAACTACCCCAACTGCTTCAAGGTCTCGATAGGGATGAGCTCGACAGTATGTGGTTCCAGCACGATGGTGCGCCTCCGCATTACCATCGTGAAGTTCGTGCGTTTTTGGACCAACGATATCCGCAAAAATGGATTGGACGTGGGGGTTTCACTGAGTGGCCACCAAGGTATTGCGACATCACCCCATTAGATTTCTTCTTATGGGGTTATATTAAAAATAAGGTGTATGTTAATCCACCAACAACAGTGGAAGATATGCGAAACAGGATTAGGGATACCTGTAGAAAAATAACGCCACTAATTTTGTCCAGGGTCCGAGAAAATCTGCAAAAAAGACTAAATTTGTGCATTGCACAAGAGGGTCGTTTATTCGAACACTTATTAAAAAGAAATAATTAATCTCAGTATTTAATAGGTAATTTTTTTGTTTCAATTTAGTATAAAAGTAAATATGTATTTGCCTTGTCGTTATTGTTGTGTTAATTTTGTCACATTATGTTTAATTAAACTATTGCCGTTGTAATATAACGAATAATGTATTTCATCATATTTAACCACATTCTGTTTATTTCTGTAGTTTCTTTTTATTATTTTACATGGCTACTATGATAATGAAGACTATTTCGTAAAAAAGTATGGAAAATAAGAAAAACTGAAATATCTCAAAAACTATTATAAATAGGTATAGGATATATTGAACAAAACTTTTAGGGTTTTTATTACTCTATTAAATAACATGAAAATATACAGGGTGTACCATTTAAAAAAAAGATATTTATTCATTTAAACTTGTTCAAATTTGAGCCGATGTGTTCAACACCCTGTAGCTTTTATTGCAAATATTAGGTAAAAATTATGTTACCTTGTCCTTGGCCTTGCTAAATTCCAAATTTGAATATATTTGTCACAAAATTGAAAACGTTATTTAGGATTGAATTGATGCTTGAAAATGTGACTTTTTTCTTTAAACTTAATCATCTCAGAAACTATAAAGTTTTGTTATAGTAAACCCTTAATAAAAAAGATTTAAAATTATAAGCTAAATCGAAAATACGATTCGTATATAGGGTGTTCTATTTAAAAAAATACAACTTTATGCTGTCCTAGTTTTTTGGCTCACCCTGTAGAGTCCTAAATATTTTTAAAATCTGCGTGAAAATAAACTGTATCAAACAATAAATATAGTTTCTTTGTTAATTTCACCGAAAAGGCACAAACCTACTTCATCCAATCGTTGACTCACCCTGTATATATTAGCAGTTATTTATTTCATTTAGAAATAATTTAGCGCCGACTTCAAAAATGCCAATTTTATGTCAAAATTTATAATTTTTTATCGCATTTTAGCGCACTTTTAAAAGTCGGTTCAATTTTTTTTATAAAAAAATTTATTTTTCGATTTTTAGTTTTAAATTCATTATTATATCCATAAATTATTTGAACAAAGTACTAATCGAAATTAGTGTACCTCGCAATGAATCCAAGGTGGCAAAAAAGTACCCATTTTATCCATAATTGTAAATTACTCTAAAAATTCTTTAATTCTTAGAGTTCTCCAAATACCAGTGAAATTCTGTCAAACGAATGTTCAGTCTGTCGTAGTAAATCCACTGTCTTAAATTTCAAATTAATTTTAGATTGGTAATTTAGGCCCAAAACCCTCCTGAGACGTAAATTTCTTAGCTCGATATATTTTATACTGCATATTGAGTTTGTATACGCCCCAAGAACCCCACAATATCAATTTTAGACAAAATCGGAAAATGTAAAATTTTCAATCCCTCATATTGTACTTATCAATCTAATAGTTGTAAAAAATTAACTTCATATTCGTAATACACGACCCCGAAAACTCGCTAATACCAAATCTGAAAAAATGCGAATAAGGTAAAATTTTCAACCCACCATATTGGATGCGCCGTATTGAATTTCAAAAAAATAATTCTAACGTCTTAATCTAATCTAAATCTAAACCCTTCGAAGCCCCCTAGTACCTATTTTGGATAAAATCCGGAAATTTAAAATGTCTAAATCGTCATATTGCATCTAATATATTAGATTTTCTTAAAATAATTTTATATTCGCTGTTTACATCCCCAAAAACGATTCAATCCGACCTTTGAACAAGATCGAAAAAGGTAAAATTTTTAGTCCGCTATATTGGATTCGCCATATTGAATCCTAACAAAATACTTTAAATTCATAATTTACACTGTCAAGAAACCCCTATATCAGTTTTGGAAAAAATCGAAAAATATAAAATTTTTAGGACGCCATATTAAATCTGTCAGATTGAGTTTTTCACAAAATATTTTAAATTCGTAATTAACACTAACAAAAATCCCCCAATACTGATTTTAGACAAAATCGCGAGATGTATAATATTTAATCCGCCATCTTAGACCCGCCATATTTATTTTTTTTAATAATATCAATTTTGAAAAAAAAATAACAAAATTAATTTTTTATCCGCCATATTAAATTTAAAAAAAAAATAATTTTAGATTCGTTATGTGCGACCTCAAAAACTCCCCCATACCAATTTTGGAAGAAATCGGACAAGATTGATTTTTCGTCCGCCATATTGAATTCGCCATATTGAATTTTTTAAAAATATTTTTAGATTCGTTATGTGCGACCCCGAAATCTCCCCCGTCTTAATTTTGGAGAAAATCGGACAAATTGATTTTTTTTGTCCGCCATATTGGGGCAACCATATTAAAATTTTTAAAAATAGTTTGGATTCGTTATGTGCGACCCCGAAAACTCTCCCCATATCAATTTTGGAGAAAATCGGATAAAATTAATTTTTTTTTGTCCACCACATTGGATTCGCCATGCTGAATTTTTTAAAAATAATTTCAGATTCGTTGTGTACGACTCCAAAAATTCCCCAATATAATTTTTGAAGCAAATCGGACAAAATTAATTTTTTGGTCGCCATATTGTCAGTGCCATCTTGGATTTTACTGCACCAATTACGTTCAAAAAATATGGGACCACCGCAGCAACTTCCTGAGCCTAACGTAAAAAATTGCATTCAAATTGGTGCAGCCGTTCCGGAGAAATAGGTGTAAATACATAAAAAAAAAACATATATACATACGCGACGAATTGAGAACCTCCTTCTTTTAGAATTCGGTTAAAAATACGAACTATTGTATAGAGAAATCTAAATACATGTCTGTTTTCATTTTTATTGAGCACATTTCTGATATATTTTATAAATATTACATCCCTCTGAGAGATAAATTTCAACTTCATTTTGTGTTGTCAAGTGGAAGATCGTCTCGTGACACCTCCCTTTATAAGAAAGAAATTCAAATCACATTTTAATTTTACTATATTTAAAGTCGTAGTAGTGAACGATCAAAAATGCAATTTTTTATGGTTATAATTTAAATTTTAGTAATGATTTCTTTAGATCATCAATAATGGTAGGTTTAGTCATGAAAGCTTTTGTCCTCGATGATCCTATAAAAAAAACTAGGAATCAAGATCTGGTAATCTTGATGGCCACTCAATCACCTCTCTTCTTTCAATCCATCTATTGAGAAAAGTCTTAAATAAGGACGAACATAGAAAAGTGGTGAAGAGTCAATTAGGAATTTTAAATATCATATATTCTAATATACCTTTAAAATAATAAATTTGAATTATATTTTTAATTTAAATTATTTTTATTGTAGTTATCTTAAAACTAAAATCTGCTGCGGATATATTTTTTAAAAAGACTTGTGTTTCATTTGGAGGAATATTTTCACCTCTTGGTAAGGTGTGATAATCATAAAAACACCTTAAAAATATACTCAATTAAAAATCTACACTGGTTATTTTTTTGAAAAATAATTTGCATTTTTGTTTCCGAATTTATTGCGGTTTAAATATCTATTCTGTATGTACTAATTATTAACTAAATTGATGAGACCATTAATTACTTCTGGGAATTAATGTGATTAGGAAGCGAAAGTAAATAAATTATATTGTATGTTTCTCGTATTACCAAATTAATCTTTATATCTAACATTCTCTGACATTCTAGTCATAAAATTCGTATGTTTATTTTTATGTATTCTTTATGATTCAAATTTTTTCAAATCCTGAACTGAATTATTACATATACCGGCTACTGAAGATGAGTGTCATCAATCTTATCTTTATCATCCCATTTTTTTTGCTCAATTTGTAGCCAGACCTTTTCGGAATTCGTGTAGATAAATATAAATGTTTTGCGATTCTTACTTAACTTCTGATTAGTGACTTCTCCGTTAGGGTTTGTCAAGAATTAACATGATGATTTTAGTGTGTTTTCTATAACAGCAATTCCAAAAAATCGTTGTGAAGGTATTCTAAATAAATTTAATGCCTACCACCAAAAATTACAATTCACTATAGAAAAAGAAGAAAAAAATAAAATCAATTTACCAACTTTAGACCTTACAATTTACCACCAAAATAACGCCATCAAAACTCAATGGTATACAAAAGCAACATGGTCCTCTAGATATCTACATTATAATTCCCAACATCCTCGATCCCAAAAAAAAATCGGTGGTGATAGGAATTGCAGACCGAGCCATAAAATGATCCGATCCAGAATACGGAAACGAAGCAATTCAAAAAGAAAAGGAAGCTTTATTATTGAACAGTTATCCCCCTAAAATTATAAACAATATCTTCAAAAAAAGAATACACAAATTTTACAATAACAACAACCAAAACCCTCAACAGCAAAAAATAAAACAACAAAACCAATATGTTTCCATACCATATATACCACAACTCTCAGAAAAACTTCAAAATGTCCTCAAAAATCATAATATTATTTTTAATCATTAAGGACACAGTCTATTAAAAAACAATTTTATAGTAACTTAAAATCCAAAATACTTAATTACAAAAAAACACACGTAGTATATGAGATCCCATGTAAAAATTGTGACGGAGTTTACATCGGCCAGACCAGTCAATCTTAAAAACAGGATTAATGGACACAAATACGACAAACATAAGACCGCATTGACAAACCACATTACAGAAAAACAACACACTTTTGATTTTAAAATGTAAAAATTCTCAAAACAGAAAGCAATACAAAAAAAACGTGAATTTTACGAAATGATCGCAATTCAAAAAAAATAAGAAATCTATAAATAAGAAAACTGAAACAAAACACCTAGGCAAAATATATTAAAAAATCCTAAAATAACTCCCCAAAAAAATTAAATATAAACAAAATTAATCAAAAATAAATCACCCCAAAAATAAGAAAAAATAATAGTCAGACAAGGACCCTTAAGGTGGAAAAAATCCAAACCCTTGACCACCGGAACCCATAAAATAAAAATCAGTTTAAATAAAGATGCGACACAAAAAGCAAGGTTTTTGTTGTATCATGTCAAAAAGTGAACCATGTGTTAACAATATAAGGTATATTTTAAATTAACTTATTAATTTTATGTTATAATATAACAAACACATCTGTGTGAAAAAAAAAATGCATTCAAAAAATAATAGTTTTCTATATTTATATTTATACTAAAAAAGAAGTTTTTAATTATGTTGTATTAAAGTAATAAAATAGTTAAATGCAAGTTATTCAAGTGAACCACCTGTTAACATTAGGTAAGAAAGTAAAATTTTCAGTTTATATAACATAAATTTACATATTCCTTTTCATATCTACAGTAATTCTCTGAAGATGGTTTAATCAATAAAATAAACCGAAACGTCAGAAAAAATCATGTGCTAATTTTTTATAAAGTAATAATATGACCGAAACCCAAAAAAGTAAAAACTAATATATATATATATATATATATATATATATATATATATATATATATATATATATATATATATATGGGTCTTTCACGGATTCCTCCGCATGAGATGCAATAGCAGTGGATATATCGACATTATGCCGTTATAGTGCTGAAATCACATCCGGCAGGAGGTCGGCGAAGCCGCGTTCAGTATTTGCATGCTTCCTTCCGATCTTTCTTTTGCACAGCCAGGTGCATGTCGGTACCCTGATGAGTCTAGTAGAGATAAAACATATACCTCTGATGTATCACTGTGGCGGGGTTTTGACTTTCTTCTCGGTATGGTGGTACAGGTACAGGTAGGCCATCATCTCGTTGATGGTGGAATAGGATAAATTGTGTTTTGTTCAAACTGTGCAACCTCAAACACGAAAAGGCTATGGTTGGAACGAAGTTTGCATTTACTCATCGCATTTTACTTCATATATATATATATATATATATATATATATATATATATATATATATATATATATATATATATATATATATAGCCTCTCTGGCCGGCAGTGTGCTGCAGCCAGCAGTATACTTGTCGCTACTGTACTGCGTAGACAGTACAGCCAGCAACGCCAGCTATCCGCTGACCTTTAACCATATCCTTTCTTTACCTTTTAAACATCCCTCGGCCCTGATCCACTTACCCTCAATTCTACCTACATAATTCCTTAGGAACCACTTCTTTCAGCTTTCCGACTGGACCCGGCAACGAATAGATCCAGGGTTTCCCTGAACCAATCGTATATATATATATATATATATATATATATATATATATATATATATATATATATATAACATGAGCAAGTAAATACCAACATTATAACCTAAATCTTTTCCAAAGAACAAATTGAGACCGGACGTAATAAAAAGTCAAATTCATCAAGAGAAACCAGAAAATTTAACCAAAACATCTTGCAAACTTGACTAACAAATCACCCGACAGTTGTCACATGACCGTAATTATGGCTATCCTGATGGCTCTATCCACAGGACACTCGCAAACGATATTGGATATTTAGAGTTTTCACGATCAGCAACAAATATGGTCTGTAAATATCTGAACCATTTTGGTGCTAAATTCACACTATTATGTTATTAATATTTATCACAAGAATAAAACAAAATGTGGAAACTCGATCTCATGATCACTGAGATAGAGGAACTATTTATAATTAATTTGAGTGAAGATAACTTCACCGACTTTGATTAGGAATTAGATACGTAATGTTTACCAGTGTAAACACAATATTTTATTTAAATTTTTGTTTTTGTTGTATTTTATTGTGTAATGTTGTTTATATATTTTTTTTATTTTTTCTCATATTTTTATTTTAGTGTATCCATTCTTCTTCAAGTGCCTTCTCCATTGCGGAGGTTGGCAATCATAATAGCTATTTTAATTTTTGAGGCAGTTGCTCTAAATAGTTGCTTTGAACTGCATCCAAACCATTCCCTTAGGTTTTTTAGCCATGAAATTCGTCATCCTCTGACACCTCTTCTGCCTCTTATTTTGCCTTGGATTATGAGCCGTAAGATGCTGTACTTTTCTCCCCGCATAATGTGTCCGAAATATTGCAGTTTCTCTCTTTTACTGTTATCTCGACTTCCTTTTCTTTCCCCATTCTTCTCGACACTTCGGCGTTCGTAACTCGATCCACCCACGAAACCCCTGTTTAATTTTATATATGTTTAATTCCAATTAACCGTAATTTTTTTATTATTTTATTGTTGTATTTGTGTCTTTTTCTCAAGCGTGTAGAATTAACACGTACAGGTAAAAAAAGATTTATTACTCTCCCTAGTTCTTGAATAAACTATAGAATAAGAGGCAAAATCTGGTCTATTTTCCTGAACTCAAAGCTCTTGTGGGGGGGATCGCCCCCCCCCTTGAATTCGCGTCTGCATATTACTATGTGAATAATAAAAATTATTGCGACGTTGTCATGACATTTTCTTTTTATTTTAAAAGAGTTACAGAATCCCTTCATAAAAATTTTTATACTTCATAAAATTTTCAACAGTAAACTATTAGAACAAAAAAAAAATACTACCTCCATATTACATCTTTATTGACCCACTCGAGGACACACTCCTTGCGACCCATTTCACGGCAAATAATCCCGCGGCGCGTCTCCCAAGAACGGCCACCATGACGTCCGTTTGTCAACACGAGGGGGCTCAAACTTTTGACTTTAAACAAAACGGAACGAGAGCAGCCGTTCTAAACTTTCTGGGGGGCCCACGTGGGGGGCCCTCGCTTCCCGTAAAGTTGTAAAAAGCGAGCTCGAAGGGGGCACGGGCCTAAAAAGGCCCACATGCCAGCCCCCTGTGTGCAGTATGCGGTAGAGGGCATATGTACGAATTTGCAACGAATTTGCACTAGTAATTGGTGGTTATACTAGTTTGAGGGCTTTATTTGATCCGGGCGACGGCTAAACACTTTGTAAAAGGCTCCGTGTGTGGTAAATGGAATCAATGGTGCATTATTATATCATGACCTTCGTGCACATTTGTGTTTTTTGCTCGTATCAATTAAGACAGGCGGACAGTTTTTAATTCTGAAGGGTTACTGTTGTAGAACACACTGAAATTAGCCACAAGTCGAAAGCAGGTTTAAAAGAAAAAGTTTAGTTAAAATAAATGCAGTTATATTCAAACAGTTTTCGCATCTCCGAATTAGTTCAGGTTAGTTCTTATGGAATCTTTAGATAAACTTTCGAACGCGTCCCTTACCCTTGTCATATAATCCTCCATTGTTGTCACTTCATTACAATAAACGATGTTTTTATTCATTCCCCGTATAAAATAATCTAAGACAGTTAAATCAGGAGAAGGATAAGGCTACAGAAAAGGTCCATTGTTCTAGTCATAAAATTTTTATAAAAGAATTGAACCAACTTCCAAAAGTTCGCTAAAAAGTAAAAAATAACTATTAATTTTTATTTAAAATTGAAATTTTTGAAGTCGGCGCCAAATTAATACCTGACAAAATGTGATTCGCATAAACAGATTAAAAATACTTTATTTGTAATTACTTTCTTAACATAATTTGTATATATCAGCATTTATTTAATTCATTTAGAAATAATTTGGCGCCGACTTCAAAAATTCCTATTTCATATAGAAACCTACAGTTATTTTTCACTTTTTAGCGCACTTTTAGAAGTCGGTTCAATTTTTTTATAAAAATTTTATGTTTCGATTTTTAGTTTTAAATTCACTATGATATACATAAATTATTTGAACTAAGTGCTAATCGAGATTAATGTATCTCACAATGATTCCAAGGTGGCAAAAAAGTACCCATTTTATTCAGAATTGTAAATCACCCTAAAATGAACCACTAAAAATTTTTTGATTCTTAGAGTTCTCCAAATACCAATGAAATTATGGCAAACAAATATTTAGTCTGTCATAGTAAATCCACTATTTTAAATTTCAAATTAATTTTAGATTGGTAAAATAGACCCCAAAACCTTGCCATATCGATATTTGAATAATTTGAGACGTAAATTTCTTAGCCCAGTATATTTCATATTGTATATTGAGTTTGTATACGCCCCAAAAACTCCTCAATATCAATTTTATATAAAACCGCAAAAAGCAAAATTTTTAGTCCCCCATAATGTATCTTATTAACCTAATAGTTGTAAAAAATTAACTTCATATTCGTAATACACCACCCCCCAACCCCCTAATACCAAATTTTAAAAAATGCGAATGAGGTAAAATTTTCTTCCTACCATATTGGATCCTCCACATTGAAGCACAAAAAAATAATTTTAACGTCTTAATCTAAACTAAATCTAAACCCTTCAAAGCCCCTTAGTACAAATTTTAGATGAAATCCAGAAATTTAAAATTTCTAAACGGTCATATTGCATCTGACGTATTATATTTTCTTAAAATAATTTTATATTCGCGATTTACATCCTCAAAAAACAATTCAGGTCCGAAAAATGTAAAATCTTTAGTCAGCTATATTCGCCATATTGAATCCTGGAAAATACTATCAAATTCATAATTTACATCCTCAAAAACTCTTTATATCAGTTTTGGAGAAAGTCGAAAAATGTAAAATTTTTAGGACACCATATTGATTCCGCCGGATTGAGTTTTTCAAAAACTATTTTAATTTCGTAATTAACACTAGGCAATGAAAAAAAATCTTAGATAACAGTAGAAACGTTAGTACTACGAGTCAATCGCCAGGGTATATTAAAATTCTCAAAAGCAAGAGTTTCCTTTCAGGGTTAAACTTATTTTACAAAATATTGCCTCAAATTGATTTGTTATTTGGAAAGATTCAAACAAAACAAATTGACTCTGTTACCGCAAACAAAAATATATAAATCATTTGAATCAAAATTAACAGAAATTAGAAATAATATTACCTCAAATGATGTTAAGCCATCCCTTTCTGCTTCAAAATGGCGTAAGCTCGATGATTCCGCGGAGTTTTCTCGGGAAGCAAAAGAAATTTGTGATATAATTCTTTATCAAGCAAAAGAACGCTTTAGCTTTACAGGTCACTTGGTAGCAGCTAGTCTTTTTTTTAGAACAGTATGTCGAATGTAGTACATGTTTTCCCGAACAAAAATTTGCCCCTTTTTTATCGAACAAAACTCCGTACAGAACTTCTTCTTCTTCTACTTCTTGGAGATCTGTCGATCTGTTAATTCTGAAGCTGCCTCTCCATCTTTTCCTGAGAGGTAGATTGCCAACTATCTTTCCACCTTTTAGGGGGCCTCCCGGGAGGTCTTGAGCCGGGCGGGTTATTTTCTAGGACTATTTTCGGAAGTCTGTTCTCGTCCATCCGTCTTACATGGTTGTACCACTGCCTCTTACGTTGTCTTCCCCATCTCACAATGTCTTGTATCCCGCATTGTTCTCTGATATCTGTGTTTCTTACTCTGTCTCTTCTTGTTTTCCCCACTATTGTTCTCAGTGTTTTCATTTCGGCCACCCTTAGCATGTGTTTCGTCTTGTTAGTGTCCTCACGGACTTCCGTGCCGTATGTCATGATGGGTCTGATACAAGTCTTGTAGATTCTAATTTTGCTATCTTTGCGCATGTACGAGTTTGACCAGACTATATCTCGTAGGCATCCTGATAGTGCGGATGCTTTGTTAATCTGGCTCCTTAGGTCTTTAACTGGGTCGTGGGTGCTTGATATGTCTATGCCTAGGTATCTGAATTGCATCACCTGCTTTATGGGATTGTCCTCCACCACCAGCTTACATCTGAGTGGATCCTTTGCGATTGTCATGCATTTGGTTTTGCTGATAGAAATGTTCATATTGAGTTGGCGGCTTACTTGGAAAAACTGGAAGAGTTGTCTCTGTAGATCGTTTTCTGATTCAGCAATAATTGCTACATCATCGGCGTAGCACACCAAACCCACTCTTTTGTTGCCCAGTCTGTATCCGAGATTGAGACATGTTACCTTGTTTATGATTTTATTCATGAGGAGATTAAACAAAAAAGGACTCAGACTGTCACCCTGTCTAATTCCTCCCAGTGTTGGGATATTTTCAGTGAATTGATCTCCTGCCTTGACCTTTGTTACGTTATTGTTATTTAGGTTATGGATTATCTTCGTTATGTTCGCTGGTGCCTTATTTTCCATTAATATATGTAGAATGTCTCCCAGTCGGACTCTGTCAAACGCCATTGTTAGGTCAATGAAGCAGATATACGCTGGCATACTGTACTCTGTAGCCTTTTCTTTTATTTGTTTTATTATAAACACTGCGTCTGTTATTGACCGTCCCTTTGTGAAGCCCTGTTGTTCCTCAGCATTCTTAATTTGTGTTTCCAGTTTGTCCTTGAGAATACTCGTGAAAAGTTTCATTACTGTGTTTAAGAGAGTTATTCCTCTATAGTTTTGTGGGCAGGTTTTTAGTCCTTTCTTAAATATAGGTATGGTGATGCTATTATGCCATTCGTCTGGTGTTTCCGTTTCGTCTAAGATTTTGTTAAATAGTTGCGATAGTTTCCTTGCCAGTTCGGGGCCTCCATATTTTAAAAGCTCGTTGGGGATGCCGTTCGGCCCGGGTGATTTTCTGTTTTTCAATTTCTTGAGTTTTGCTTCTACCTCTTCGTCGGTGACAGTTCCAATTATATCTGTTTCGTATTCATTTATATTCGGCATTTCTTCAGCATCGTAAAGCTCTTTATAATACTGTTGCCATGTCTCTATTGGTACTCCTTTGGTCTGCACGAACTCGTTAACTTGTTTTTTTCTGTTCCGGAGCATTTTCCATATTTTCCTTTGAGCGCCATACAAGTCATGGTCCATGTCGCTGGTAAAATTAGCCCAATGTTCTCTTTTGATTGATCTTATTCGTGCGTTTACTCTGTTTCTTACTTGGACATATTCTGCGTGAGTTTCTTCCGACGGTGCGCTTTTGTATATTAGGTAACATTTCCGTTTTGATTCAGAGAGTTCTTTTACCTCTTGACAAAACCACGGTTTGGTGTGGTTTGTCGCGTTTACATTAATTTTACGCTTTCCAATCGCTTCCTCCGCTGCTTCGTTGATGCATTTCGCAATATTTTGCCAGCTCTCTTCTACTCCCCATTCTGGTTTTAAATCTTTCTCTTTTAATTTGTTGGTAATCCTGTTCTCGTAGAGGAGTTTTATGCTCTCCGTTGTTAGGGACTCCAAATTGTACTTTTCGATGAACTGTGGTGGTTTTCTCTTTTGTTGTGGACGTTTTAGTAGTATCTTGCATAGAACAAGGTTGTGATCAGTCCCCAGGTTGGCGGATGTTAGGGCTCTGACGTCGAGTACTTGTGTGGGTGTTATCACTCGATTTGTGAGTATGAAGTCTAGCATCGATCGCTGGCCTCGATTGTTATTGAAAGCATATTTGTGCTGGTCTTTGTGTGGGAAGTATGTGTTGTTGATCCTCATTTCATTTCTAGCGCAGAAATCTATTAGTGTTTCGCCGTTTTCATTAATTATGGCTTCATTATACTTTTGCTTTATACCTGGTATGACATCGTTCCCGATCCGTGCATTAAGATCTCCGAGTATGATAATTTCGTGTTTAGTATTTATGTTGTCCATGACGTTTTGTAGTTGCTGATAGAAGTTTTCAGTTTCTGCTGTGGGCTTAGATATGTCTGGTGCATATGTGCTTATCAAGTGTGTTGTGGTATTGTTCATTTTTAGGGAGATTTTTAATATTCTGTCGTTGATGTATTCGATGTCTTCGATGCTCTGTGTATATTTATCGTGCAGCAAAATTCCAACACCTGAGTGCGCTCTTTCTGATTTTGCTTTTCCACTGTATATTAGTATGAATTCTCCGTATTTTGATGTTCCCTGCCCTTTTTTCTTTGTCTCAGAGAGCCCGCAAATGTCAATGTTATGCTTCTTCATTTCTATTATGATCTCTTGATCTCGTCCGTTCCACGACGTTATGTTCCAGCATGCGATCCGTGTAGTGTGGTGTTTAGGTTTTCTTTTGCCAATTCGTTTTCCAAGAACGTACAGAACTAACCGTCATATATGAAACTGGAGAATTTAAATAAATTTCGGGACTTCTTGTACTTTCTGACTATCTTTCACAAAACATCAAGCTGAAACATTTAGTGAAATTCTAAAATTTTTAAAAATTTTAATTTCCATCGGCTAAAGAAGAACGGTACTTTTCTACCCTCAAACGGATAAAAACGTTTTTACGGAATACTATGAGCCAAAAAAGACTTTCTGCTTTGGCAATGCTTTCTAAAGAAAAAAATCGTATCGAAAGCATACTTGATTTCAATCAGCGGATTATTGATAAGTTTGCTAATACCAGAGATTGGCGTATGAATTTTCTTTATAAATAATTCACACAGAAAGTGTGCATTTTGTTTGACTGCTATATATTTCAAACTTACTACCTTCTTTATTATTAGTTATTTAAAATACACTGCTTTGTTTCATACTAACTCAGTTTTTAAAGGCTTTTATTTTTTCATCCACCGGTGGCTATAGCAGGTTTTATACGTATCTATGTTTTTAATATACCATACACCATCCGCCACTGTGTCTAATAGCAAAAACAATAATTTAAAATTTTATTAATTCAAATTTCTTTACATGATTAGCACCATCTGACGATGCTTGACTGTATCTCAATATAAAACAGAAACTAAAAAACTCATATTTATAATAATTATATTCACCTAAGGAAGCCGGTCGGTGTTTTAAAATAAAACATCACATAAAAAAGGACAAATAATAAAACATCTCCAAAATAAAAGGATATCCTTCAAACCTTCCCTTCACCCGTCTGTCTTTCCGTAACAAATTATTTCTATAATTTTTATTATTACGTTTCTAAAAAAAATTACATTAATTTGCGGGCCCAGCGCAGCAGATGGTATGTCACTGTGTCCCGCAGCGCCCCCTAGCGCGAGTAGGGTACTTTTTTATTGTAGCCCTTCACAAAGACCCTTTGTTATTAATATTATTTTTATAACACGAATATCGGCTTAATTTATAGCTTTTTATCTTTTTCTTGATCTGAAAATGGGAGAAGAAAGAGTCCCGCTGTTGACGATTTGGGGGTATTATTTTATTTTGAGTGATAAAGCTTTTAATTTTAAAAAAACAGTTGTTAATGTTAATCCAGGGACTAAATATAAGAAAGATATATATATATATATATATATATATATATATATATATATATATATATATATATATATATATATACCCAAACAGCACAAATACGTCTTAAAGACGTCCATAAAACGTTTGATCTCAATATTCAGGACGTCTTATGTATGTCCATAAAAGACGAATGACGTCCATAAGACGTTGTATAGACGTCTTATGTTACAAAAGGTAACGTCTTTAAGACATTTGTTTACAACGTCTTATGGACGTCCCTTCCCAACATTAAAACAACATATTCCACCAATAAAATTATGTATATTAAAAAGGGTCCCTTTAATTTTTTTGTTTGTCTTGCTTACAAAGTCAAACCTTAATTATTCAAAAGCCCAAGAAATAACTTTAATTAAGAAAAAATCATGAGCAAAATATACACTACCATTTTAAATAATTACAAGTTCCGCATGAATAATTTGCTTTAAAAAATATCTTCAACATAATCTCTTTATACAAAAAAATACATAACTTAAGCATAAGGTGAACTTTTTCTAATTTGAAATTTAAAAAGTGAGGTAGAAGAGCAAATATTTTCAGAACTACTACTGTTCGAACTATAAGTGAACCTATCAAATTTAAGCCTTAGTTTATCCCTTCGATATAACTCTAAAAGGTAGACTATCAACAAAATAAAAGTTGATTGAAATAAAAAGTACACAAATCTTTAAATAGTTTTAAAAACAAGAATTTTTATTTAGTCGAATAACAAATCTGGTCTAATGCCCTTTTCAGCCATGTTTGGATTGAAATTTCCTCATTCTTCCGACTTTTTGCCAGTCCTGTTGTCTCTGTAGATCCTAATAACAAACTGATTTTAATTTTATAGGATAAAGTTTATCATTTGTGGGAGTAAATTTTGTCATATTTTTGCGTATTTTTATACTTGTCCTTTACTATAGAATCGTGACTTATGCTATTTCAAGGTTAATATGTATAATGAAAGACAGAACTTACTCATAATAAGTCTCGCCAAGTTGGAATCGTAGAACTTTCTCTTTCCTTTTCGTACTAATCAACTGTACATGGTTATTTTACAAGCTCGCTTAACAAAGTCATAAATGCTCCCTACTCCCAGTTTTGAAATTTCTAAAACCTTAAACAAAATTACTTCTTGTAATTAACAAAACTCTATCTTCTATTATCTTTAAATATAACCAATCATCAGGAACAAAATAAATCTTACAGGTTTCATTAGTCGAGCACTCGATAAACAAACATTTCGCCTTCCACTTCATTAGTAATATTTCTTGTAATATTTAGGACCGGGTCTAGATGAGCTGTGCAAGCTTTTTTGGCACAGATAATATTTTTGAAGATTTCATTTCATACCTCTAATAACATAGAGTTACTACAAAAATATAAGTGGTAAAGCATTCGGAAATTTCCTGTAATACAACCTATAAATAACGTTACTGTTTTTCCTAAGTACATATGATTCTCGATCTTACCTTAAGTATTACATAAACACGAATAAAAAAGATTTTTAGAGGCATATAGATAAATCAACTATATTTAATAAAATTCTTTCAAAAGCTAAATTTTCACAGTCGGCACCCCAACAACATTAAAAATGAATAACGACATGACGAAATACAAAAACAAAAATGACAGAGTTGACAGAAACAAAAGACGGGTTTTTTTAAAGTTAGTTGGCATCATATTGTTATTGTTATCGGTACATCAAACAGTCTGTGACAAAAAGCACCAAAGTATTAATAAAAAAGATCACGCAAGAGTTCCATTAACCAAGATTGTAGTGAGGCTACTAAAAATTTGTCGTTCAATCAAATATTTTAATCTCAACTTGTATTCAGCTGAGCTCTGTGCGGCGTTGCAAACTTATTACCCAACTGCGACAAAATCCATAGGGAAGGAAATGCTTTTTAGTTTTTATCAACTAAATTATACACAACTGTATTTATTTTCATATAAAATGTTGTATGTAGACTTTTAAAAGATATCTTAAAGACGTTGTATATAGACGTCTTATGGACGTCTTTAAAACAACATCTATAAGACGCCTTATTAATGTCTTAAGACGTTCATACATAATCTGGATATAAAAATGACATCCATAAGACGTCTAGTGCTGTGTGGGTATATATATATATATATATATATATATATATATATATATATATATATATATATATATATATATATATATATATCGTTACTGTTATTTCTAATCAGGGTTATCAGGCGTCCAGGGTTATAATGCCTTTGCCCCGTATTTTGACGATTCCCTTTTCTAAACGCAATAATATTGACAAATAAAAAAACATAAAAAATATATATCATTAATCGATTCTACTTAAAATTTAACATATCGATATTTTAAACCGAGCCGTTGATTCTTATCTAGGCCGCAAGATGGCCCTAATAGTAAGGAACAGTCGTTTGTATCGTATCATATCGCATGTTGTAAAGAAACGGGAATGCGGTATTAGCAAGACAAGATTTAATTAGTTATCTATTTATAACAAAAGTATATTAACTACAAAATAATAAAGGCAATAAAATAGGATTAAATATGCCTCAAAATAAATAATTTCCTAATTTTGAAAAACTGATAACTCGTTTAAAGAAACACTATCACAATAATTTTGCTTTCTTTACTGAAATAATAATTATTATAAAAAAATATTAAAAATTTAGAAATTTCATCTTAAATATATCTGAAACTTTTAATTTTTCTTTTACAGATGAGTATGAACTTCGGTAAATACTTCACTGAAAGAAACGAATGCCTTTACGTCGAAAGACGCCGATTCTGTTCAGGGCCCCTATCCTCGAAAGTGTGATGTGAAAGGTGATTTGAATGGCGATGTGAACCTGACAGTAAAAGCCGTATTCTTGAAAAGGCAATGTTGCCAGATATGAACGTGCTAAAACCCGAGAATTTCAAAAAATAAAGTGGATGACAGATTGAATTGAGCTGTCAGACCGAAAATGTCCGTGGTATGTTTGACTGCCATTTTAGGCAAAAAAGTAGTTTTGGTACGTTAAATTAATCGTCAAAAGTAAAAAAAAAATAGTGCTGTTGTTGTTATTTTCGTGAAGTTATTAATTGTCATTACAATATTTATACATTGCCTCGATTAAATTTATCTTAAATTGGCACTCTAGACCTGTTAAACAAAAATGCATACAAAGGGCCAAGTACTTTAAGATTCTAATATAAAAAGAAAAAGGGAAATCAAGAAAAACAGCAATCATATATACAAAGTAATTTACTAACAGTAATTGCAGAAAGCCAGCACTGATAAACCTTGAAACGGTGGAAATTACAACTCTACGTAGTATGACTAAAAGCCATCATCCCAATCCACTACGGAAACTGTCCAATCAGTTATTTATTGTATGAATTCACAAAATGTCCAGCCTCTTACTGCAAGATGTTCTGTCCTGAAAACTAAATTTGAAAGGAAACCTGAAACTTTAAGAATGATAGAGAAACTGTTTATGACCTGGGACCAAAACCAAAGGCCAGATAGAAGACGTCCATTAGATACTGGCGGATCTCACATTCAACTTTTAATATATTTTTTTTTATTTTATAAAGATTTGTAGAGGCTTAAAGATCAAATGTACCGTAAATAAGGTTTGTATGCTGAAGGACCTCATTCGTTGCTCTGTAGGGTTCATATTTATATGTCCCGATAAATTATAATCATAAATTTATTTAATTGTAGTGTCGCATAGTGTTTAACACAGTCTAATTAAGTTAAGTGCTGTAGTTAACATAATTTAAATATAAAATTTGTTTCTTATTTAAATAAAAGTTTCAGATAGCTTACAAATTGTGATTTCTCAAATTTATTATAGGTTGCGTCGTGAAAAGAATTATGTTAGATTTAACTGTTTAAAACTAAGATACTCTGCTCTTATGGACACAAGTACTTATGTTAAATCCATAAGCAGAACTGGCACTAGAAAAACATTTTTAAATAGCACACCCATTCAATTGAGTTATGAACAGAATCTCCTGTAATAGTTTTATATGTCTGTTATCTCAAATTTACTTAATATTTGCGCGATATTTTCAACTTTCTAAGGATATTTTATTAAAAAGTTTGAAAATATTAAAAATATCTGGGTACCACCTAATTAACGTTTCAACTGTTTATTCAAAAAATAAAACGTCTTAAAGAAACGGTTCGTCAACATATTATTTTTTTTAATGACGAGTTATTTTGAAGAACCAAAAATAAAATAAAAATTTTTTATACTATTTTATTTTTTGAAATCGGCAAACGAGAATATGAGTGATGAACATTTCAAGAATACGCGTTCGCCACCTTTTCACCGTTCACTTCACGTTCCCCAGTTTGAGGATACGACCCCAGGATTTCCCATGTAAATATGCCGGCGATGTTACGTCATAAATACAAGCTAATTTTCGACCACTAAAAATTTATAAGGCATGTTTCATCCCGACACCGGTGGCGAACCCCTGAGCGGGTTCCACCAATGCCTTTCTCACACACCATTGTTTACATACTTTACTATTTTTTGAATGTTATATTTGAAGTCATTCCTTCACGGAATCTATAGGTAAGATGTTGCACCTATAGGAGGTCGTTTAAACAACAGTATATACCGAAAAATATGGAAAAAGGACTTCTTCATTTATTACAAAAGGTTCTTTCGAAGCGTATGCCCGTTATACTTTGTATAAAAAGGATTTTTTGATTACACACTGTGGTTTAAGTGATATTAGACAACATACCAAATTGAACGAACAGGGAAAATCATCACAAATTTTTAAAAAAATTTTTAAAACCCATAGAATAGCGAAGAATGCAAAAATATGACAATTGCTGAATTAACACAAGTTTTTCATTGTGCTAAACATAACTCATTTTACAATTTTTTAGACTGTGACATGAAAATCCTTCCAAAAGGCTTTAAAGATTCTAATATAGCTAAAAAATTTCCTGCAGTAGAACGAAATCGGAATATATATTCCTCTAACAATTATAACTCGTCAAAAAATGGTGTTTTTCCAAAAATCTCAAAAATATGGCGAATACATTGTCACAAATTGCCGCTTCCGAGATTTTTTGACACAGTCTTGTATTTTAAAATTAAAAAGTTGGCAACCCTGACTATAATATATCTAGAATCAACTAATAAAACTCAAAAATCCGATGACCGAACAAATCTGCCTCTTTATCTGTCATTTTCCTGGCAGAAAGCTTTAACCATTCATAATATCTAAAGATTTAAATTCATATTGGGATACAGTATGTATATTGTTTCTTTGTTACTAAAACTATTTTCTTTTATGTTTGCTCATTCAATGAACATCTTGAATGTGAAAATGGGTGAAAAATTTAGTCACTTAAGACCCTTGAAAATCTTGAAATATCATTAGGGAGTCAGCACGTGTGAGAGAGTAAAAAGGATTAGAAAGTTTTAAGGGACGTCATGGCGTCAAAAAAGGGCACTACAAAACATATATACATATGATGTGCCTACATGTGTTGAATAATTTATTTAATACTGGTTAAAACCGTCATTTTAAATTGGGTTAATTTGAATACAAAACTACACAAAGGCATCTTGTAACTAAGGCAAAAAGAAATGAAAGAATTATGAAAAGAAAATAATAATGATATGAAAATTATACCAATCAAACTAGAATTATAATTATAAAAATAGTCCGTTCAATTAGTGCAGAACCGATCTCAAAAAAATGCGAAGTAAATAAGTAGATTTTATAATTTTTTAAGTAGTTGCAGAATAAAATATTTATTAAAATATTTTTCAATTTTTTATTCTCCTTTTCATGAATCACAAATCTGGAACAATTCGGACGCGAATGACTGGTTGCCTACTCGGAAAACTGGTTGCAGTTGCCAGCTCTAATTTTGTTGTCGATTGACAAAATCCTCAAAAGCATTTTTGATTCTTTTGTACGAAAAAACAATATTGATAAATCCCACAAAATCTTATTTTAGGACGTCAAATTCCTGTTTCCAAGGTCGTGTTTTCTTTGTCGAATATTAATATGCCAAATGTTAAAAACGTAAAGTTTTGAAATGCGTAAAAATCGAGATGATATTTTGTGAAAAAGTTTCATTTTCCACAAAAAATATTAAGAAAAATTTAATGTATAGGCAGATCTGATTATTTAATCTTTATAAAGTACTGCAATAAGAATCTTAGCGCAAAATAATTATTGATTGCTTTACATTGAGGGTTAATTTTTATTTGTTCTCACAGATGCCACTAAAGTATGTTGATGATATAAGGAACAGTAATATACAATTCAAGATCGGGTAAATAATGGACAATTTCCTTTATTTGGGAGATTTTTGGTATAAATTTGGTATATTCTTATTTATGTAGGGAGAATAATTGTTTTTATATTAAAGTTGGATTAACTATGATTTTTTAAAAATTATCCTATGCCAGAGAGTAACTTCTATAAAAACTGGTCAATATGGTGAAGGAAATACTATTTCATGTAGCATTTTATATTGATATTAGGCCAGTCGAATTAAATTTGGATAAAAATTTATAGCCAGATTCACTAAGAAGGTTTAAGATTTAGACCAGATCTAATTGCCTTGGAAATTAGATTTTCTAGATGACCAGTTTTGTTTCTCTTATGATGTTTTTTTAATTGTATTTAGAGGTTGCTTGACGTATTGTTACCCTTGTCAATTTAAATTCCCTACTGTCAATCTAGACCGGTTTCGAAGTTAAACCATGTTAGTGAATTAGGGGGTTAGTGTTTCTAGATATTAGCCGGGGGGAGGATGTTTAGAATGATGGTTGTAATTCAATGACTGGCTTCTTAGGCTTCAGTTTTATATTGGATTTTAACTGACTCAAAAAAGCATTTTCCTAGTTTTTCAATAATAATACCACACCTATTTCAGCAAGATGGAATTATAACCTGTTTTGAATTAGGGATGAAGATATATGGTACTCTCCCCTATCGATGAGTACGAAAAATACGTACCATAAAATGGCCAGCTAGATCGTCAGACTTAACGCCACTGAACTATTTCCTGTGAATTCATTTAAAAATTAAGGTAAAATATTAACATTTAATTAAATGAGGACTGAAATTAATGTTTATAAACTAGTGTTTATTTTTTAGTGGTTAGACAAACATCGAAATATATCTAAAACTATTACATTTTGGTATAGAAGATGTTACATACACGATTTTAGTTTAAAATATTATATAGAAACGACAATTAAAGCAAAAAATTTGGATATTCTGTTCAAAGAAATATAACATGGAAGCTCCATTACTTTTAGAGCAACCCTGTAAATATGAACTAACTTCCAAATTAAAAGATTTGCTAAAACTTTTATCTCTAATAATTTTCGTTAATTCGAATAGTTTTTGTGTATGTCATTTGAATAAACAATTAACCTAAAAAACCTTCATGTCCAATTTTCGTTAGAAAAATTCTTGACAAAGTTAATATAAATTTATTCTCAGAATTCAGTGTTTTTAGCCTTGAACTTATAATTTTATTCTAGCTAGATTACATAAGAAAAAATGAACCTCATTAACTAATAGAATGTGAACGATAAGTTACACTGAATCTATAATTATATTTCAAGCAATTTATGTGTTTTTATTACCTTTTTATTTGGAATTAGTGCTTTGTTTTATATGGAAAATTCACAATATTGACATCGCCATTAGTTTTAGTTTTTTAATGATTGTAGTGGACTGTATTTGGACTCTAAGAAAATACAAACCCTTCGACGAGACCTTTAAGGAAAATAAATTAATTTTTAGGTACGAAACTTTTATATTATTTTTGTATTTCGAAATAATAACTTTTTTTTTGAACATCAGAGCCGTTTTATATTGCTATGTTATAGATTATAGGTGGGTCGTCCAGGCATTCTCGATGTGCAGCCATAAAATGTATCCCTCAAAACGTGACTTGAGTAGCCATTTCATCTTCTTGTTCTTTTGTGAAATACTCCCCACTTGTGGGATATCACTGTTCTTGTTCTTCAATCTTTCTTGAAGAGATGAAAAAGACACGCCAGTAGATCGAGCTGTTTCTTTAATCGGTTGCTCTTCATCCACTAGTTTAAAAGCTTTATTTAAATGAGTTTGAGTCCACGCCACCTTTGAACCTGGTTTGCTTCATGTTTTGAACATTCTAGAATAAACACAAACAGTAAAATAAGCAAAAAAACTAACCATATACTAATTTTACTTGTAGGTAATACCGGTCAGTATGATCGGCATTGTTTGCCTAGAAACATTTCCAAAAAAATATTTTTAGGTAAAGATCTGTTGAGAAATATTCAAAATCTATGATTACATTTTATGCTTGATAGTTATACTACAACAATTGGAACGAACGGTGTTAGAAACGTGATAAAACAAACACTCACTTCTTATGGTTTTAATAAGAAAATTTACAACGATACCGAACATGTGCTGATAACTTAGCGAGGGTCGGCGCGCTGACTTGGGGTATAATCCGCCACCCACTTTGTATGGTATGTGTGATTGCAAAAATGCAATAGTATGGGAGAAATTGAAGTGACCAACATTACCTCCTAACTGGAATTACCAGACTTTACCCTAATAGATTATGTGCGCTAGGTGAGCGTCTGTAAGTAAACTTCCACTTTCCTTGATACACGGCAGCGCGTACCTGACCTGATGAAACTCTATTTGTTTATAGCTTTAAAAATCTACGAAAACCCACTGGGCTACCAGACTAAACCAAGAAGTAGATAAATGATCGCTGACGTGTGAAGTTTTAGTGCAGCACTGACAAAACAGACATTTTTCTGTTGGTATCTTAGAGAATAGTGAATAAAGTTGATACTAATTGAAGACCTCTTTCCGATAACTTGAAAAGTTTTTTACATTCTTTTGCAACTGATTTATTAATATTTCAGCTTATTTTAGACAGGGCGTGTTGTTTCACTCACTAAGTCCTTGCTAAGTCCGAAATTTATCCCTCATGTAATTTCTTCGTTGGCTCTGTAAGGATTATGAATGGAGTTTGTGCCCCTTGATTTGCCAGGTTGTCCACTTCCGCATTGCCTTTCAATTTTTATTAATTTTATAATAATTAAACTGGTGTTATTTACTATTGCAGTAAAATGCCTAAAACTAAACGAAATGAAGACCCTAAAGGAATCGGAAAAATTGATTGGGCTGTAGCCTTTGGTACACCAAAACTTGTTAAAACATCCAGCAATAACCATATTTTAGTAAACTTGCCACCTGGTAACATAAGGTAATTATAAACATTCTTATTCTAAAAAAAACCGATATCAAATTAAATGAACACATAAAATTGTTATTCAGAAAAATTTTGTAATTAAATCTTTATAATATTTCATAACACCTTGTTGGCACAAAAATCTAGCCACATCGATAGCTGTATATGTCTCGCGTTATCGACCAAATGTAACAAATTTTTTGAAATCAATACAATAATGGCTGTATTTAGAGTAAATTATCAATGATTAAAGTGATAAAAGTGAAACTAATATCTAAATTTTTCGGTTTTCAAATTTTTTTGTGTAAGTTTATGACTCATGTTTAACTCATAATTAAAAGAGAAAACTGCATTACTTAGATTACTCATAAAAATATACAATTTTGAATAAAAAATTACTTTTATTCTTAACTGCGAAAGCTCTATGCTTTAAAATCTCAATTACTTCCATGAAAATGATTTTTTCGCAAAACGGCAAAATACATGTACACTTTTTTGAGTTATAAAATAATATATTTTATGGAGAAAGCATTTTATTTTTCTAACTATTTTCGCTGCATGATTTTAAATGAAATCGGTCAACTATTGAATCTCTGATTAAAGTGCCTTTGACATCGGTCATGATCTGTTTTTGAAAAATGAAAATTTTTTACCTCATTGAAATATTTTCTAGCCCAAAACAGAAATGAGTTAACATTAAGAATTACTTAGCTTTGAGGCTGGCATGACTGCTTCCATTTTAAAGCATGCACCAAGCCCTTTACACGCGCATTTACTATGCACTGTGACCGAAAAGTTCCACAGGATTTTTGTGATTTTTTCCTACCGATTTGACTACTTACGTATTCATTTTTAGGCAAATTAAGCTTGTAAAAATACGATTGAAATGCGAAAAATCAGTGCAAAAATACCACCATCATTTAAATTTGAAGGTTTTCAATCAAATCGAATTTATAACAGCTTTTGAACACTCGGATTACATAGAACTCCCTCGAAAATACTCCAGTACACAGTTCATTCAAAAAGTTCCGGTTTTTGCGAGTGAAAATAAGTGTTTAGAAAAAAGATTTTATTTGGTTTTCAACATGATCCCTCCTCGTTCTATATAAATTTTTTTATGCTCGTATGGCAGCTGGAAGGACCTGGAAAACTCCTCTTCTGGAATAGCTTTCAGAACCTTGGTCACATTTCTTGGAATCCCCTCAACGTCTTTAAAACGTTCTCGCTTTGTCGTCATTTTCAATTTAGGGAATAAAAAAAAGTTTGCCGTAGCCAGATCTGGCGAGTAGGGCGGGTGATGAATGATGGAGACCGTCGTTTAAATCAAAAATTATGTGATGAGTATTGGCGAATGGGATGGCGCATTGTCGTTCAACAGAAACCAGTCGGCGGTGCGGTACAATTCCGGTCTCATGCGCCGAATCCGCTTCAAAAGTCGATCCAGAATACTTTTGTAGAATTGTGCGTTCACTGTTTCACCCGGAGACCCGAATTCGCTACGAATAATCCCGTGAGAATCGAAAAACGAAATGAGCATCGTTTTGATATTCGATTTTGTGGCTCAAACTTTGGGGCCGCCCTTCGCCCTTGCCTCGCCACTTAGCGGTTTGATGTTTGGTCAGTGGATTGTATTGAAAACACCATGATTCGGTCGCCGGTTACAATTTTATTGAAAAAATTTTCTTGCGTGTCTGCTCTTTTAATCAAATCGCGTCAAGCTTCCACACGTCGCTCTTTCAGCTCTTCCGTTAACAAGTGCAGAACGAATTTCGCACACTCTTTTTTTTTTCTTGAGAATATCGTGCAAAATGTGGTACACGCTTCCTACATTGATATTGAGTTCTTTTGACAACATTTCAACCATAATTCACCGATTACGAGACAGTGGCGACGCGCACACGTTCGACATTCTCATCGGTAGTCGAGGTTAAAGGGCGCCCCTCCAGTGAATCGTCTTCCAGCAACTCTCGATCGTCTTGAACCGCGCATATCATTTGAAACCTTTGCTGAGGCTTAAACAATTCTGACCATACGCAGTTCTCAATAATTCGAATGGTTTCGAAACACTTTTTCCCAATTTGAAACAAAATTTGATTGCGGCGCGTTGCTCCATAGCGAAAATTGTGACGAAGTGGCAAAAACACGTCTATTTCAAACGAACATAGCTGACCAATAAATAAAGTTACATCGCACACATCTCCACTTGGGATAACTAAGGCATGATATTACATAATTCTGCCGTCGGGTAATAGAGAGCGCTAGTTGTAAATTTAGTTCCGGAACTTTTTGAATGAACTGTGTATACATATTTGATAATTATTATTGGATGGAATAAAAGATAGGAAGAAAAATGCCTATATTTCAAACTTATCTTCAAGGAAATGAGGGCAAAAATTCAAAATTTTGGATTTTGCAGCTGAAAAATGTACTCTACAAAAAAAACCAAGATTACCAAATTTGTGTATTTTTTGACGAGGAATGGAATGGCGTTGTTGCAAAATGAAGAAATCAAGTGTAATTTTCTTAATTTTTTTATGATTTTTGTTATAAAAATAGTGTTAAAAGAAATTTTGTGATACTTCTTTATTTACTTTCTCATTTTTATTGAATTGTCGGGAATAATTATGTTAATTATATTAAAGTTAATTTTTTATCTTATGCCAGAGAAGTAACTTCTATAAATCTGGTCAATATGGCGAATGCGCAAGAAATACTATTTTCCATAGAATTCTTTCTTTATTCATATCTGTAAGTTCAGATATTTTTAATTTTTATAATTTGTTTAATTTATACTATCACTGTTATTATTACTTTGCAATGGCTAGGAAAAAATATTTATAATTTATTAAACAGTTTTATTTTCTACAGATTTTTAAAAATAAATACAATAATTTATATTTAAATTTTACAGATACTCTTAGCCAGTGGTGTAACTAATAGTAATTTGCGCCCCCCCCCCCCCCCCGTAGATTTTTCAATGCGTCTTATTATTTTGCACCTGTCTTGATCCTTCGTATTTAATCATTTTTGTTAAGGGACCTGAGGGCGTCCCTAGATTGGCTACACCCATGCCAGGGGATTGGCCCTCAACTATTTCTTACTCCTGGTCTGGACATGCTTAAATTTTTTCATAGAAAAATTATCCTGATCAACAATACTCATAACAAACCTTCTCCAATTAATATTTCGAATTTCAGCAAAATTGTGAAGTAATCAGCATGCTTTTACACATCTTGGATGACATCAGTTTGTAAAATAAATTAGAAGACAGATGGTAATTCAGTTTTTTGTTTTTTAGTTACTCTCACTACCCACGCAGAAAAAGAAATCCTTCGCCAAAGAAATCTTTTAAGATTAAGAAAAGTTTTTTAGCTCAGATGAGAAAATATTGTGAAAATAGTACTCTTCATGGTCTGAAATATATCGCCGATTCTCATCTTGCTTTTTGGGAAAGGTATGTATACAAAACCATCTTCAAGAAACAGAGGAAAGTTTTAAACAGCGTAAAAATTTAATTAACTTTATTTTAGAATATTTTGGTTGATTTCCTTCTTCATCTCAATTGGCTTAGCGATTAATTACATCTCAAATATCTATGTCAAGTGGGATACCAGACCTGTTATTATAAGTTTTAGTCCAATTGATGCTAACGCAAGCACGATTCCATTCCCAGCTATTACTATATGCAATATGAATCAGATGAAAAAGAGTGAAGCTGAAATTATTATGAAAGATGGGTAATAAATTATTGGGTTAATTTGTAGTTTAATCCAAATAATTCCAATGAATCTTTAATATCACTGATTTGAGCGATTCATTTTTAAATTAATATGAGGGACAAAAAAATTCTCTATATTTTTTTGTAAAAATTTTGTTAATAAACAAATTAATAATTAATATGACTAAACAAATTGTTACCATCATATAAATTAATAAAACAATATCAATATTATAAATATTACTTGTGATGCATAAGTTTCCTTGAAGCACCAATGAATAATGCGCCTGATTTATGGCAACCCGCCGACAGCGGCCTGCAGCAGCTATTTTCGATTAGATTCGGCCCAATTTCCGAACCTTCGACTTGCAGCCGTCAAAGAAGCATCACTTGAAAATGTCAGCTGAGATGTGGCGAAATGTCGTGAAGATTTTTCTACTGGCGAACGGATTGAAAACCGGAAAAACACCAGTGCACATTCCACTATCCGTGAAAACATACGATATAACACAGACATATATACATATATATATATATATATATATATATATATATATATATATATATATATATATATATATATATATATATATATATAGATATAGATATATATATATATATATATATATATATATATATATATATATATATATAGATATATATAGATATATATATATATATATATATATATATATATATATATATATATATATGTTTGTTTGAAGTGTGTCACGGATGGATAAATGTGCTTTATTGTTTATCCGGGACTTTACCGTTCGTCATTGTTTCCTGTTGAAGGATCTTGCAGACGTTTCGCCAAGGTCGCACTTGGCATTTTCAATGCTTACTGATCGAAGTTTGGACAGTGAACTGAGGGTCCTTAGATTGTGCAGGCTTTTTATACTTTTCGTGATCGTTCGTGATCGTAGGTTGTACCGAAGATTGTTCGGTGGTGACTCCTCCTTCGTGCCGCGTGTGCTTGCCGACGTTGCCGGTTGTACTTGTTTTACCGATGTTGATGTGGTGTTTTCTGTTCGTTTGATGATGGATTTCCATGTGACTGGCAAATTTAGTGCGTCATCTCTTTTGTTTAGTTCGCCACTTTTTTCGATTTCTATTGCTTCGCGAACAAGTCTTGTTCTGAAGTTACTAACATTGGCTATTTCTTTGCATGACTCAAAATCAACTTTATGTCCTGTTTGGATATGGTGTTGAAATAGTGCCGACGTGGTTTGTTTGTTCTTAGTAAATAGCTTGTGTTCTTCGAGTCTAGCGGATATTCTTCTGTTTGTCTGTCCTATATATGATTTGTGGCAGGACCCGCAGGATATACTGTAAACCCCTGGATTCTCTAACTTAATTTTGTCCTTGGGGTTTTTAAGTGTCGATCTTATGGTTTGATGAGCTTTGTAAGCTGTTTGGTTATTGTTTCTTCTTAGAATCCGTCCTATTTTATCTGTGACCCCTTTTAAGTATGGCAGTGTGTTTTTTGCGGTGTTGTCGGTGGGCTCCTGTGTTTCGCGTGGTTTTTCGTGTTGTTTTATAGCCTTTTTAATAGTGTGTGATTTGTACCCGTTTTGTCGCAAAGCATTTGTGATTTTCTCCATTTCCTGTTGTTTATTTGCGGCGTCGGTTAGGTTGATTGACCTGGATATCAATATGTTCGCCACAGCTTTTATCTGGGATGGGTGATGGTGGGACTCCGCATTTAGATATCTATCTGTGTGGGTTGGCTTTCTGTAGACTGTGTGTTTTTGTGATGAGTATGTCCAGAAAGAGCAGTTGATTGTTTTTTTCTACTTCTAGTGTAAATTTAATTTTATGATGGATGGAATTTAGGTGTTCAAGGTAATTGGAGAGGCGATCTTGTCCGAAGGACCATACCACAAGTATATCGTCCACATATCGTATCCACAGTTTAGGCTTTAGAGTCGCACTCTCGATGGCTTGTTTTTCGAAGTAGATCATGAAAAGATTAGCAACTGCAGGAGATAGAGATGAGCCCATATCGGCACCTTCAATTTATCTATATATTTACTCTTTGTATGTGAAGTATGCATTTTTAAGGCAGTGTTGCCATAGATCTATGATGTGTTGTGGGAGATCTTCATTGTCTTTTATAAGAAGCAGTGCTTCGTCCACAGGACGTCCACTGTGGACGAACGGATGAACTCCCGGATAAACAATAAAGCATATATATATATATATATATATATATATATATATATATATATATATATATATATATATATATATCCTCAAACTAGAGTAACTAAAAAATTCAGCATAAGATTTAATTACTGTGACAGATTTTTTTTTGTTTATAATATTTATTTGTGTTTCAGATCCGCTATAGAAAAAAAATTGTTAGATGATATTTGTTATGAAAACCGGACTTTTAATAGCACGTTGGACATCGGTTGGGAATCCTTACAAAACTTTTTAATCAGGGTAAAGTGTCATTTTTTTAATACAATAATTATCATCAAACAACCGACAAAATACTTCAACATCAGCTGTGAAGGACAGTTTTTGCACATTGAATTTCAGGTTTTATTACCGCAGGTCTGCGCAGGAATTACCTAGTATGGTTTACTATGGGCTTGTAAATTATACGAGCTGTCTGAATAATATATACACGCTTTAATTAGTTTGTACAAACTAAACTCTTATATCCAATCTGATGATTTTTTTCGGTCTTAAGTTGACACCGCACAACATTTCAAATATTTTTTCAGTATTCGTTTTGATGGTTTTGCTGCTTTTGGAATTCGCCAGTTCATCCCACATCCGGGGCTCATTAAGAGTCACAGTGGCTTTTCCGGATAAATTACACTTCACACATTCATATGTAAACACTTCTAACTACGAATACATAAAATAAATTATTCATACTTACCAAAACGTAATTAAAATATCTTATTAGCAGTTTCTATCACATTTTCATACCACAACATGAACAAATTGCTGTGAAAAACTGTATAAAACTTTCCTAACTAGAACATAACTAACGCGGCTCCAGGATATGCGAAAAAAAGCGTGAGACTTTGAGCTAGCTATTCCTCCATTTAAATTTTACTTGAATTTTCTGATTGGTGAAATGTTCGGGTAGATGACACTATTGACAGCTGCGATTATTTTAATTAAGGTTGCATAGGCCTGCTAAACTCATTTTAAAGCTTAAAAATGTCTAAATTTATTTTTAGGTTGGGAATTCATGTGCAGATACTATGAAATTGTGTAGATGGGGAGGTCAAGAGGTAAACTGCTCTGAAATATTTAACAATGAATTGACTGATGAAGGTCTTTGTTGTTCCTTCAATCGCCTCCCCCCTGAAAAGATTTATCGAAATTGGTAGGTTCATCACCGTTTCTCTCGTTAGCCTGCATTTGAGTTGTCGTTACTTAACTATTATATATTTGTAAAGGCAGATGCGGATTTGTAACTATTTTTTAAAGTTTAAATTGCGCGATCTACTATATTTTGATATGAAGTTAAAGTACTTATTTAAAGTTTTGCAGAATCCTAAACTATCTAAAACATATAAATTATAACAGGTAGCCCAAGTAATAGCTTTTAAAATACTTAAATCTACCTGCAAGTATCAAATCCGTCACCTAGAAAATGTTTATGACATTTTATTTGTTCTGGACTTCAAGAACACGTAATATTAAAAAGAAATAATCTACTGTAGCTGAACAGCAGAGTTTCTAGAATCCTTTCGGAATTAATGACAAATTCTTTCCCTTCTGATGATTTCAAAAGTTTTCTAAACACACCTTTTGTACCACTTCAAGTTTTCTTCTATTATTCTCAAAAATTCTCCAAGTCTCTGCACCATAAACTAGATTACTTTTAATAAAAGTTTTGTAGATTTGTTTCTTACCAGTTTAATTACTCCTTAAAAATTAAGATTTCAGTAAGAAATATTCGCAGTGTTTATAAAATTTCTAATATATGTATATGTATTTTCCACTCAACCAGATAAAGAAAAGAATAAATACAAACAGTTTATTTCCTGCAAATACAACTCTGTCCTCTCTCCATATGCGTTTTAACCACCTTATGATCTCGTCAGTGAAGCTGTGTAGAACCGAAAATAACATTAGCAGGAAACAACTCTTTGTAGATATTCTTCCCTTTATCTGCTTGAAACACATATATGATTCAACGGGCGTGTAGAAAATCCTTTGCTTTATTGTTCCCAAAGATGGAAATCTAATAGTGTTAGCTCTGCGCAACTTGGTGGCCCATTCCACGGTCCTAGATGTTTAATGTATCTATTCTCAAACATATCAAACAACTTCTCGTTTATCAGATTTCCACAATGTGGCGAGGCATCGTCCAGTTGATATCAAGAATCTCAACTGTTTGTAAAATGGCTAGATATCCTTCGATATTCAACACTTCCTCATAAATATGATAGCGTACCCGGGGCGGATCCAGCCTCTCTCTTTGGGGGGGGGGTGATATCACAAAAGTACAGTATGGCAAGCGAAAGCAAGTTGTCGACGGGGAGGGGGGGGGAGACACCGGAAACATTCCCATTTCTAGTGTAAAATGCAGGGTCGGGTTTATTTTTCCGAATTTGAAGCTCTTGGAGAAGGGGGGGGGGGGGTGCCAGCAGCATACACATTCCTATTATAAGAAGCAGAATCGGTAAATCGAAAAATAGGTAAACTTGCTAGAAATAACACAACTTACAAAATTAGTAATTTAACTTAACTTTTGAAAGATTTTTTTGAATAAAGTTACTGCGGAAAATTGGGAAAAATCCATATAATAAAGGATTAAAACAAAATGTGAAAACTCGATCTCATGATCGGTGAGATAGAGGAACCAATAACAATTAATTTGAGTGAAGATAGCTTCACTGACATTGATTACGAATTAAATACGTAATGTTTACCAGCGTAAACAGATTTTATTATTTAAATTTTTACTTTTGTTATATTTTATTGTTTAATCTTGTTTATCTATTTTTTATATATTTTTATTTTAGTTTGTCCCACTCTTTAATTTTATATATTTAATCCCAAATAGCCTTAATTTTTTTATTATTTTATTATTGTATTTGTGTCTTTTTCTTAAGCGTGTAGAATTAACACATTTATTTTATTTTTTTGGAGCCATCAGATTTCCATATAATAAAGTAAATTAAATTACGATGTCAGTGTAATAGAAATAAAAATAAGTAGGTCTAATTTTCACTGTAACATATAAAAATTAATTACATTTGAATCCCTTTTTAGTTTTTAATTGTAGTTCTGCTGAAACGTCAAATGTCCTAAAAATGTTTTTAATTATTAATAAAATGACCGATAGCTCCAAAAAAATTTCAATATTATATGGACGAATTTATTTTTTTATATGTTTAACGTCTTGTATTTTTGAAATGGGTATTTTGTAAGTATTTAAATTATAACTTTTGAGGGAAACAGGCTACCTTTTTGGTCTGAATATGCCTAAAACGGTTTCTATGACAAAATTAAAAATAATAAAAATACAATTGTGATTTGTGTTAAATATGTCAAAATTATCTATATTTTGTAATATATGTGAATTATTAAGAAATCATAAGAAATAAAATAATATTATAAAAACTTTTTATTTTAGGTTTATTACAGAAATAATATTCTATGTCATAAATACTTGGTGATAAGATAAACCTCCTTTCGACGCCTATGACAAGGATTAAAATCCTTTTTTACACTTCCATTATATATTGTTATTCAACCCAAATAGTACATTATTAAAGACCGATATTTTTGATTATAAAATTTCTAATCCATTCCTATGAAAAATGTATGTGTCTAACAGATTTTGCCAAAGATATCGGACTAAAGAACACAGGTAGTTTGAGAAGAAAAAAAGGGTAAAAAATGATTTATTACTCTCTCTAGTTCTTGAATAAACTATAGTATAAGAAGCAAAATGGGGTCTATTTTCCTGAACTCAAAACTCTTGGGGGAGGGAGGCCGATCGCCCCCCTCCCCTTGTATCCGTGCCTGTAGCGTACTTGATCGTGTATAATTAGAGCAAATATATTTACATCAAGTCTATTCTGGAAATTTCTGCCCCGAATGAGATTAGGATTTTCAATGCTCCAAAAAATGAGAATTATGTCTATTAAAATTACCTAAAGCCACAACCGGAACTCCGAGCATCACTATTTTATTTTTGAAACGCTATTCAATTTCAGGCGATATCCTGTTGAGTAATTCATAAGTTCATAATTTATGTTTACTCACTACAGTTTCCTCTGTTTCTAGTTGTATATTAGGGAGCTTCAGTTCTATCATCTTTTGTGTGTTAATTTTTAGGGACTGACTTTTTTATTTCGCTTGCAACATTAATTCTTATATTAAGATCTTCGTATAAAATTTTTACCGCAGATATATCACATAGCAGTCTTAATTATTTATATAAAACTTCGATCACATGTTGGCAATTTAAATTATTTTTAAAAGTTAATACTGAAAACCAATTATTTATTTTTAGGGGAGATATAAGTATTTTAAATACAACTTATCCAAGCAATGTTTTTGATTGGGATCCGGAAAACGGATATGGAGACGACGATAGTGAAGACATTTTCCCTAGAAGACCAAAAGGTAGTAAAATAATGTTTTTTAGGAATATCAATACAACGATTTAAATCATTTTTACAGTTCAAATAACTCAATTTGAAATTCTATTTCATACGAGTTACTATTGCTATTTTTTTCTTAGAATTAAGAAGAATTATTTTACAAAAACATTGTTGGCACATTATTTGTATTAATATAAAATTATCTCCATAAATTTTCAAAACAGGAAGAAGAAGCGCGTCGCCAACAAGAAAAACAGTATGAAGAAGAGCGGCGCCAGAAAGAAAAACAGGAAGAAAAGGATCGTCACCAAAAAGAAAAACAAGAAGAAGAAGAACATCGTGTTAAAAGGGAAGATAATCTTTATAAGTGGATAAGATAAGTTATTGTACAAGAACACCAAAAATTCGATCAAATTGTACAAGGACAAACGTTTAAGAAAGAGATAGACGAAATAGAAGTAAAAGTACTTCAAGAAGTAAATAGTATAGAATCAACTGCGCGACAAGATACAGAAAAAGTGCGACAAAATGTAGGAGAAGTGCGACAAGACATAGAAGATGTACGCCAAGAAATACGACAAGACAAAGGAGAGTGCGACAAGTAATGAAAGAAATCGTAGATGGGGTAGAATCTAAGGTACTCCAAGACGTAAAATTAAAAATAAAGGACCTTCAGAGAGAAGTCAGTAAAATAAAGAAGCATGGCCCTTCTGATAAAGTAATAACTACCGAACAGAACATTAAACCTACAACTTACTATAGTCAAATATCATGGATAATGTATAAACGACATTCGAAGCTGCCTCTATGGCAAATAACCGAAATCACGAAGAGATGGGTACTGCATTAGTAATCACATTTCGTAGACCAGTACTGGAGTTGTTACAAACCATTCCTACAACCCAACAGAAAGATTATGGAATCCTTAGTGCTACGCTGGAAAGAAGATTTGAAGATCAACATCGGCATTAGTTATATTAATCACAACTCAAGTCAAGACATTAAAGAAACAGAGAAAATTTACTATATCAATATATCCGCAAACCAAGACAGAACAAGAGAAGTAAGAAACCAAGTAAACAAGGCAAATAGAATCTCAGGAAGCCTGGCGGATATAATATAGCACAACACATACATGAGCAAGGACGCAAAAACAAAAATCTACAAGACCTGTATTCGACCGATAATGACGTATGCAATAGAGACGAGAGCTGAAATGAAAGTACTAAGAAGAATATCGGGATACACATTAAGAGATCACATACGCAATTCAACAATACGCGAGGAACATGGAATGCAGGATATAGTAAGATGGGGACGGAAGCGCAGAAGAGCCTGGAATGAACACGTAGGAAGAATGGCGCAAAATAGGATAGCGAGAATCGCCCGAGATGGAACACCGGAAACCAGAAGACCAATAGGTAGACCACCTAAAAGATGGAGAGTGTCCTGGATTTCAACATCAAATGAGATGAATGATTGAGTTGGAAAAAACAGGCTGTAAGCCTATAACAAGAGGAAGAAGAAGAAGAAGAAAATTTACAAGAATATGAAACTGATATCCGACGCCTTGTGCATATGGCTTACCCAGGAGCTACGGAACAATTCCGAGAAGAGCTTACAATCCAGTATTTTATTGAAGGGATCAGGGATCAAGAAATACATCGTATGTTGCGCATAAGCAAATTTAATTATTGTAGTGAAGCGTTGAACAGGGCTTTAGAAATTTAAGCAGCTTATAAAGTGTCAAGACCAAAAATAAGAGCCGTTTGCATAGAAGAAAGCAAGGATTCGTCGAACCAAACAACGGAGAAAATATTATCTAAAATAATTAAAAAACTGGTCATAATAAGTGATACTTCAAGTTATAGAAGAAACCAGATAGAGTGTTACAGATGCTGACCAACTAGACATATGAGAAGGGACTGTTGGGTGTGATTATGGTCTCGTTCATCATCTAGATACAGCACTGAAGAAAACCAGGAAACTACAATTAGTCAACATTAAGGGTCGGGTGTTGACCAAAATCGGGAAGGCTCCCAGAATTCTTTCCATTCGTAGCCTAGGAAGGACCGCCGACAGTTTTATATTATAATTGAAGAAAAAGTCAACGCTACACCTATTACCATAACTGTTGGCACTGGTGCAGCAGTATCTCTGATAAGGTCAAATCTTGTTGATAAATTTAGAATCCTACCATTGCATTGTCAAGAAAAGTAATGTGGAGAAGCAGCTGAGGTAATTGGAGAAATGCAAGTGGAGCTTCACTTGGAGGACTAAAATTGGTGTTAGTTCCCGATATAGAGGATGAGTTTATTCTTGAAATAGACCTAATTTGTCAACATGGATTTTCTTTCGACAATAAGCTTAACATTATCAAGTTAGGCACCGAAGAATTTATTCTATCCCAGAACCGTGATAGGGAACCAATCAAATGCATTACTGCTATTTAAGTTGTTGGACCTCTTTGCAGTTTCGATGGCTTCCTGAGAAATTTATCTCATGTCCTGTGTTTAACAAGTGTTGGGCCAGGGCAAAAGAAATTGTTTTTTGCTTGACAGCATTTATATGTTCCTCTCTTCTGGCGCTTATTTTACGGTTGGTTTGGCCTACCATCATATCCAACTTGAAATTTCTGTACTTCTAAGGGGAAGAATGATATTCGACAATAAATACCAGCTTTATAAAAATAATTAACTAATTTTTTAGGTTCTGGTGCCTATTTGGGACTTTACGTATTATTGGATGCTCAACTTGATGATTATTATTGTTCATCAACTCATAGTACAGGATTTAAGGTAAGTTTACAGTGTCGCCTCGTGAACAATGAAAATAGATGAGATTCTGAAAAAAATACGTAATTTTAATTTATTTTGTGTCGATATAAATACAGAAATATTTCTAATTACAATATTTTAATATGTTCTGTTACAAACGAAGCGTTTGATTAGCTAATTATTTAACGAATATTTCAAGCAACCCATTGATAATATCCATTTTTTTTTAATTTATAGGTCACTATAGTTAACCCGATGGAAACTTCCATGGTGTCTGATTTAGGTATTCTTATAAGTCATGGACTTGAAACTAGAATTTCCATAAATCCTTATCTAAGGGAAGCTACAGATTCTTTAAAAGATGTTTCCATTGAAAAAAGGCAATGCTATTTTTCCGATGAACGTCCTTTACAGTACTATAGGTAAAGAAATGAATTTTGTAAAATTACAAATTATGAATTTTAAATCATTTTGCTTATATTTATCAGACAATAAAAGAAAGAATATATATATATATATATATATATATATATATATATATACATATATATATATATATATATATATATATATATATATATATATATATATATATATATATATATATAGGGTGATTCAAAAATCGATCACGAAACTTAAGGGGGTGATTCTACTTGACAAAATAAGGGTAGAGCTTCATATAATTTTTTTTCAAAATGTCATTCGTTTTCGAGTTACAAGCCGTCCAAGTTCAAGTTTTTATTTTTTGTTTTTTGAATTACTCGCTTACAGGAAAACCGATTTGACTAATATTTGAAAGATAGGCTAAGTCTTCTGCGCTTCATCATTTTAGTAACAATTCACATTGATTGTTTGCCGCTAGAGGGCACTTTACCTACATTGAAAATTGTTTTTTTGTCATAATTTTTTAGTGTTGACAGCTACAGTAGTTTTTGGCATAATTTCTGAAAGACTGATGCCAGGCCTTTAAAAAAGGTGCTCTTTATTTACATCGCTAAACCCAACGGTTTAGACGTAAATCACCCTTAAAAATTAAGTGGTAAATTTACTTTTCTCATTTCATTACCACCAGCTACCAGGTAAATAGCTATCAAAGTATACTAGAGCTGTCAGTTTTACATCAAATAAATTCGCTTTTTAAACTATTTAATTTATAATCTTAAAATAACTAATAATGGCTAATCAGTAAATATTCATATTATGGATTATTGCGATATACATTTAATTGATAAAAATTAATGAAACAGTACTAAACAAACTAAAAAAGATTCTCAAAATGTCCCCATTTTCTTCCATACATTTCCTAACACTCTTCAAAAAATGTCGCCTAACTCGATGAAAAATTTCTGGTGTTTCTTTAATAATTTGGCACTTTTCGATTATCCTGAAGCGAAGATCCTCGACGTTGATTACTGGAATATCGTACACCAATTGTTTCAAATGACCCCAAAAGAAAAAATCCATAGGATTAAGGTCTGGTGACCTCGCTGCCCATGCCAATGGTCCACTTCGTCCTATCCATCGCTCAGGATACGTTGCATTCAAATAATGTCGGACACGTATACTAAAGTGGGGCGGAGCTCCGTCTTGGAGGATCCACATGTTGGCCCTTACTTCCAATGGCACATCTTCCAGATACAATGGGAGACGATTTTGGATAAAATCTAAGTATACGTCACCAGTTAATGGGCCATCAAAGAAATGAGGACCAATAAGGTAATCTCCTATTATCCCTGCCCACACATTTAGTGAAAATCTACGCTGATGTTTCGTTTCTACCACATTGTTTGGGTTCTCGTAAGCATATGTGTGGATGTTGTGTAGATTTGTTATGCCATCACGAGTGAAACCAGCTTCGTCAGTGAATAATATCACGCCAATTAATCGATTATCGTGTTCATACTTAGCTAGGATCTGATTGCACATTTCCAACCGTCTCGGCCGATCATCGTCATAAAGAGCCTGCACCTTTTTTGAATGAAACGGGTAGAGTTGTTCTTCTCTTAGTATCCTCCATGAACTAGCCTGACAGAGCCGCACTTCATTCCCAATTTTTCTAGTACTAATACCTGGATTATCTTCAATAATTTCAAGCACTCTTTCTTCTTGTTGCACGTTTCTAGCAGTTCTAGGTCTTCCCCTATTTCCATTATAACTTTTAAAGGAACCACATTCCGCAAGCCTCCTGTGCACACTGGAAAATGTTTGAGCATGAGGGATATTTCTTTCCGGATAACTCTCCATATAATATCTTCTTGCCAACTCTGCATTACCATTTGCTTTTCCATAACAAAAATGGATATCACAATATTCGATATTTGAATATTGGTGATTAGCCATTATTAGTTATTTTAAGATTATAAATTAAATAGTTTAAAAAACGAATTTATTTGATGTTAAACTGACAGCTCTAGTATACTTTGATAGCTATTTACCTGGTAGCTGGTGGTAATGAAATGAGAAAAGTAAATTTACCACTTAATTTTTAAGGGTGATTTACGTCTAAACCGTTGGGTTTAGCGATGTAAATAAAGAGCACCTTTTTTAAAGGCCTGGCATCAGTCTTTCAGAAATGATGCCAAAAACTACTGTAGCTGTCAACACTAAAAAATTATGACAAAAAAACAATTTTCAATGTAGGTAAAGTGCCCTCTAGCGGAAAACAATCAATGTGAATTGTTACTAAAATGATGAAGCGCAGAAGACTTAGCCTATCTTTCAAATATTAGTCAAATCCGTTTTCCTGTAAGCGAGTAATTCAAAAAACAAAAAATAAAAACTTGAACTTGGACGGCTTGTAACTCGAAAACGAATGACATTTTGAAAAAAAATTATATGAAGCTCTATCCTTATTTTGTCAAGTAGAATCACCCCCTTAAGTTTCGTGATCGATTTTTGAATCACCCTGTATAAATAAAATAAATATTAGCTACCATACGAATTACACTTTGACTGACTGTAGGCAACTGCGTAGTTGCCAATTATTTTGTTTTTTTTTGCTTACAGGAAATATACACAAAGAAACTGTCAATTAGAATGTCAATCACAATATACCTTAGAACTATGTAAATGCATTCCTTACTATCTGCCAAGTAAGTACATGTGGGAGACAAAGTTTTTTTTTTTACTGTTCATCATTAAGATCACTGGTATTTTTTCAGAGAACAAATTCGTTAAAAACTGTGGGAAAACGGAACACAATTGTGTCGAACAAGCTAAACAAGACATGGAAGGAGCTGATGGTAACAGGTATGTAAATTTAAACACTATACAGCTATCTAAAGCTAGAATCTGTGCAGTCCGGTTAGCACTAACAACTACTTAAAACGATATTTTTGCTAGTATTAAGGTAATTTACTCGCGACAGTCGTAGTCAAAAGTTAAAGATTCTCAGACCTAAAGAATTTTGTTTTTGTACGATACTGTACCCAACACACGTTAACTTTCAATATACAGACACGTTCTTATACAGTAATAACTTTAAATACAATAAATCTGGCTGCGCCACAAACGTCTATATTGAATGGTCTATAGAGTAAACGTGTGTAGTAGCGTTCATATCAGGGGCGGATCCAGCCTCTCTCCTTGAGGGGGGGGGGGCGGTGATATCACAAAAGTACAGTATGGCAAGCGACAGCAAGTTCTCCTCCGGGGGGGGGGGACACCAGCAATATTCCCATTTCTAGTGTAAAACACTGGGACGGGGCTATTTTTCTGAATTTGAAGCTCTTGGAGCGGGGGGGGGGAGGGCGATCACAAGAAAAAACAAGTTTCCGACAGGGGGTGGGAAGATGCGATCAACATACACATTCCTCGTATAAGAGGCAGAATCGGATCTATTTTCCTGAGTTCAAAGCTCCGGGGGGGTGCTATCGCAAAAAAAAAACAAGTTGTCAACGGGGGGAGGGGGGGTTGCCAGCAGCATACACATTCCTAATATAAAAGGCAGAATCCGTTCTATGTTCTTGAACTCAAAGCCCTTGGGAAGGGGAGGGGCGATCGCAAGCATACACATTCCTATACTCTATTCAAGAACTAGAGAGAGTAATAAAACTGTTACCGAAACCTCCAACGTACCTGCTTCAGTGCCCCCGGTAACTGAGAACTGCCGTAAATCTAATTATATTTAAATATTATAAGCTTTTATAAATTTACTGCAACAATAAAATTTCTGATAATTCAATTTAATTTTTCTTAGTCAGCAAAGTACACTTTACAGTGTGTCCTTAGTGATTTATTTTGTTTGTGCTTGTTTTTATATATTATTTGAGATTAGTGAGATACCCAAAAGATGGAAGGCATTTTTTCCTCAACGAAAAACTTATTACGATGAATGTTTATATATATAACAGGAGTTCGAAAATCTATCATGTACCGAACACTGACGGAGAAAAAAACCACTGGAATTGTTAGTAATTCCAAGCTATATTCGATCACAGGCAGACGAAAAACCTCGTTGGAAGAAGAGATGTAAACTGTAATAAAAGGAGTTGTACATACATTTTATTATGAGAAGCAAATCTCAACTGTCGACAAAATTCTAACTAAAATCAATAAAGATCGGGATTTGCCTGAAATTAAAAGAACTGAGCTCTGGAAATTGCTCAGAGAACTTAATTTTTGTTGGGAAAAATCAGATAGGAAATCTGTTCTTATAGATCGTCCGGAAACTGTCCGTTGTTAAGTAAAAGGTAGAGTTGCTGGAAATAACACAACTTACAACATTAATAATTTAACTGGACTTTTGAAAGATTTTTTTGAATAAAGTTACTGCAGATAATTGCGAAAAAGCCATATAATAAAAGAATAAAAGAAAATGTGGAAATTCTATCTCAGGATCGGTGAGAGAGGAATCAATTATAATTAATTTGAGCGAAGATAGCTTCACTGACTTGGATGACGAATAAGATACGTAATGTTTACCAGCGTTAACACTATTATTTAAATTTTCTGTAACATATAAAAAGTAATGACATTTGAATCCCTTTTTAGTGTTTAATTGTAATTCTGCAGATGGTTTAAGAAATAAATAAACTGGAACATCAAATATCCCAAAAATGTTTTTAATTAATAATAAAATGACCAATAGCCCCAAAAAAATTTTAATATTATATTGACGAATTTATTTTTTTTATATGTTTAACTTCTTGTATTTTTGATAATGGGTATTTTGTAAGTATTTAAATTATAACTTAGAATTTTTTGAGAGAAAAAGGCTACGTTTATGTGTCTGAAACGGTTTCTACGCCAAAATTAAAAATAATAAAACTACAGTTGTGATTTGTGTTAAATATGTCAAAATTATCTATATTTTCTAATATATGTGAATTATTAAAAAAATCATAAGAAATAAAATAATATTATAAAAACTTTTTATTTTAAGTTTATTACTGAAATAATACTCTATGCCATAAATATTTAGTGATAAAATAGACCTCCTTTTGACGCCTTCCGATGCCTATGACAAGGATTAAAATCCTTTTTAACACTTCACACATCCAAATATCTATTGCTATCCAACCCAAATAGTCCATTAATATAGACCTGTATTTTTGATTATAAAATTTCTAACCCATTCCTATGAAAAATACATATGTCTAACAGATTTTGCCAAGACACCGGACTACAGAACACAGGTAGTTTGTGCAGAAAAAAAAGGTAAAAAATGAAAAACTCTCCCTAGTTCTTGAATAAACTATAATATTAGAGGCAAAATCGGGTCTATTTTCCTAAACTCCAAGCTCTTGGGGGGGGGGGGGGCGATCGCCCCGACCGCCCCCCCCCCTTGGATCCGCGCCTGGTTCATATAGTGTGAGTTTCATACCTATACAGTTTGTTATGTTGACATCCCTACATATTGAGAAAATAAATAAAAATATCGAGTAATATATTTAAAAAAAAAATGTCACATTTTGAAGAACTAACCTAACTAACTTAGGTTTGAATTATCGCGCGTTGCCAAGTTGTGATCAATGTACCCCACTAGGCGTCAGATGTTTTGAAATTATTTTATTTAAAAATCTGTATTTTCTAAACAAAACAGTCAAAAAATTCTGGGTTTTTTCATTCAATTCATAATTTTGGAATCTATGTTGCATTAGTTTTTAAAAAATATGGTAAAAACCGTTTTTGAGATATTCCAAAACGTATTGGTATTTGGTATATGTAGTGACCTCGAGCATGTTAATTATGCATATTTTAATTGTTAATATTTCGTCTTACAGACAATTAAAAAAATTTTTTTTAATTAAATAAAAGGCACTTTTGTAAACTATATATTCAAATTCGATCCCATTCATAAGAAAAGCCGTTTCACGAGTGAACTACTTTAAAAATATTCGCCTCTTACTAAAAAAAATATTTTCCTTCCCCATTTTTTTCGTTTTTTTTTCCATTTTGCGATGTAAATTTGCCTTTCTGGAAAATTATAATGGGATGGATAGAAAAAAAACTTTCTCAAGGACAAATTATATGGTAATATATACCCAAATAGCACACTTCAGTCCACTGGATATCCATCGTTTATCCAAAGCTGGACATACTGGGTATCCATGGGATGTCCAGAACTTGTTCACCAGCATCCTATGGATATCCACTGGACTATACGATTGTCCCACTCATGGATGTCTTTTTGGATTACATATATTGTCCAAGTATGAATCATTTTTGGATATTAATAGGACTAATTTTGGATGTCCATATATTGTACATTCTTGACCCGATTGTGGACATATTATCCGATGGTATTGTGCTTTTTGGATAAATAGGTCATAATTTATTGTTCCCTCTTCTTGACGTTCCGCTAACGTGAATGGTAGATATTTTCAGAATTTGCTTAGGGTCCGAGAGCTTACAGTACCTAATTAATCTACCCTTCTGAAGACACAGACCACTCATGTCATCAAAACGTCGATAACAAGTAACCATAGATGGCTTTATTAGTCCCAAAAATTAAACAGATATAAATTACATTAGCGAACCAGGTAACAGAAACTGGATCCACATATTACACTTATTGATTACAATTGTCAAGTTTTTAATACAATACAATATAAGAATATAACATTTTATAATTAGTCAAATTGCAAGTGCTACAAAATATAGCTTCAATTGATTTAAATTGTTCAAGCTGTAGAAGGATCGCTATGAATAAGATATCTGGTTCCATAGTAATAGGTACAATTTCAATTGAGTAATAGAAAATATACCAATTATTTAAATAAAGACTTTTTATTGTTACAATGATTATTTTTTTCTAGATTTATTTCTGTCGTTTATTCTCTTCAGCCATTGTTTAATCTCGTCTTTGGCTATTTTTTATCGGCCCCCCATTCTTCTACCGCAGCTGAAAATTAATAAGGTTTAACGTTAAATGATGCAGTATTTTATGGTTTTGTAGGAATTTAAATATCTCTCTCCCTCTCTCTCTCTCTCTCTCTCTCTCTCTATATATATATATATATATATATATATATATATATATATATATATATATATATATATATATATATATATATATAAAACCAAATGCATCGTTATTGCTTAGAGTGCTTAAACCAACAGACCAGAAAAAAAATTTTAACACACTTTTTGTCTGGGTATTATCAGAACAAGAGGATCTACATTTCAACGTGTGAAATCTGACACCCAATTTGTTCTTATTATTTACGAGTATGACAAATAAAACAGAGAGATTTTTTTCATCAAATTTTTATATTTAAGTGGTAACTTACCTACAAATAGTGAACATAAGTTCTTTAAATGGCACTTTACTGTTCCATCATATGTATAATTCTTGGAAAGGCTATCTGTCATTGTTACAATAAAATATCTTTTAATAAGTTAATAGGTATAATTTTCTCCAATTTTCGCTAATTGTAAAACTTAAAATTATATTACTTTATTAAGATAATTAAACGTTAATTCCACATATGCTAACCTAAGAATATTTTTGACTTTAAGAATCAAAGTAAAAAAATATATATAAAATAATCCTGTAAATTAAGTTTTTTTTTTATCAATAGACTCATACACATAAAGAAGCATTACTCGAATAAGTTTCAGCTTTTATTTCAGGAGAAGTGTAATAAACTTACTGCATCTTTAAAGTTTAAATTGTCCTGAAGATCTTATGTGACTGATTATTTTCTTAAGTAAAAGGATAGTTGAACTCCTGCAGAACATTCTTTGTAGATACTTATTGTTTTTTCCCTATTTAAGATTACCTGAATATCCTCTCTAATTTGATACAAATTGGCTTTCATATAGGAATTTTATTTGGACCAATCTGTGGAAAATTCATCTAAAAAATAATTAAAATAAATTAAATTATAAGTCTAAACCTAGAGTCGAACTGTCAAAACTTTATTATATATTTTTTAACAATTATACTGCACAAAAATACACATCAGTGTAAACTTTTACTAGCGTTTAATCCAAAATAGTCATAAAAAAATTAATATAATTACTCAAATTTGCTATAGCTTTTATTCCATTATAAATTTTGATAACATTTATTAATGCCAGCAATCTTATTAGACTGATTACTCAATAATGACTTTGTCAGAAAGAATTTTCTCTAAAATTTACAGTTTTATTATTACACAAATTTACAAATCTATCTGTGCTCCATTTTAACCAACAAGATACAAAATTCATTGGCCTATCAAAATATTTGCACTTATTTCTAGTAATTTCCATTTAAATAAGTGATTGTATGAAAAAGTATAGCTACAAATGCTATATTTTAACATACGTGTTTTGATACTGAATATTTTGTTCACTTTCAAATTTGTGCGAGTTTGATACTAAATTATCAGCTTTTCGTCGGGCATGTCTGTAGTTTCGTTCGGTAATTTTTGGTATAATTAAAAAAATTAAAATAACTATACTTACCTTTAACGGTGGCATCTTCTTCAAATAAAAAGCACACTTGATTTTAGCTCAACTAAAACTCCAAAAGTCTTTTTTAGCTCGACGTCAACACAATAATGGGCACAAAATATCTGAAGGGATATTTTGTGATCATGGCGGGCCGGCGGGTTAAGAAATGACAATTCTACAGTATCCGATTTTACCGACAACCCGAAATTTAATTAATGGACGTCTGATGGACTTACACTGGACATCCAGATATGGACGTCCATATAGATTACAGGTCATCATATCTAATGAACATCCATAAACGGTCCATGGACATACAGGGCATTATATGTACCTATTCTGGATATCCAATGGAAATCTTGTGCTATCTGGGTATTGTTCTAGGATTGATATTTACGGAGATATAATGGAAAATATGGTGATAATTTCGTATATTTTTTATTTTTTATCACTTTGTGCCCACCTTTTCCGACTGGCGCATAGGCCAATTACCATTTCTGTCATTATTTTGGAATAATTTTTCCAGAAAGTAAAACTGCCCCCTCTAATCAACCTAGATTGGAATATAAATAAAATATCCAATTATTTTTGTGTATTTTTTTCCACTTAACATTTTAGAAGTTTTTTTTTATAAACAAAACTATTCAATTATTTTTTAGTACAAACTGTCACTGTTTACCAGACTGTTTTTCTGTAAACTACAAGCTGACGAAATCTCTGGCTTACCTTTCTTCTACGTCTAATAATGATTTGCCAAATATATCTGCAGAATATTTTGCGTAAGTATAATCATAAGAGTCCATTTTTAAGGTCTACAACTACAGCATGCTAGCCAACATCGCCCTGTGATGCATGCATTGTAAAATTTACAATCCAAGTAAGAAAGTCATATAAAATAATAATCAGATGTTTTTATTTAATGACCGATTAAGAAACACGATATGGTTATTGAGTTTCTTAATAGATTTGAACACAATTAAATACCCTGTATTCTCACTACAAAACTACAGTCACAAAAAACACTAGTGGCACTGCATTTATACAAGGTGGCGCAATAGTGTGACAAAGTGCTCTAACTCCATTATTTCTGAAAAAAATGTTTTAACAAAGGTTGTATAATATGAAAATTTCTGAAAATATTTTCAGTTATACATGATGTTTCATGACAGCGTGGCGCTAAAAAATAGTTTTTAATGGGTTACCCTGTAAATTCTTGCATTTTTGGATTCCCACAATAATTATCCATATAATAGCATATCTAGTTTTCAATATTATTGCGAAGTTGACAACTTTTTCAAAAAATTCACCTATCATCTATATCTTTCAATCTACAGCAATTACAGTAAACAAGACTGGCATTGAGAAAGATAAGTGTACTATTGAAGGTCTACAATAGAGCCTAAGCAATTATCTCATACAGTGCTTCTTCTTCTTCTTCTACTTGTATGAGATCTGTTGATCTGTTAATTCCGGTCGTGCCTCCCTATCATTTCCTGTGATGTGGACTGCCAGCTATCTCTCCATCTTTTCGGTGGTCTTCCTGGTGGTCGGTTTCCTGCTGGTTTTCCCTCTAGTACTATGCGGGGTAGTCTGTGTTCGGACATCCTTTTTACGTGGTGATACCATTCCCGTCTTCTTTGTCTTCCCCATCTTACTATATCCTGTATCTCGCATTGTTCTCTGACGTCCATATTTCTTACACGATCTCTTCTGGTTTTACCGACTATCATCCTCATTACCCTCATTTCAGCCACCCGTAGTATACTTTTCGTTTTACTAGTGTCTTCTCTCGTTTCTATTCCATATGTCATTATGGGTCTTATGCATGTTTTATAGATCTTAATTTTGCTGTCCATTCGCATATATTGATTCTTCCATACAAATTCTCTTAGACATCCTGTGGTTGCTGCGGCTTTGTTGACTTGGCATTTTACGTCCTTTATAGGTTCATGACTGCTGGATATATTTACGCCAAGGTATTTGAACTGCATCACTTGCTCTATGGGTCTGTCCTGGATTACTAGTTTGCATCTAATGGGTTCCTTACTGATGGTCATACTTTTCGTTTTTTCGATGGAGATATTCATATTAAGTCGTTGTCCCACTTGGTATAATTCAAAGAGCTGTCTCTGCAGATCGTCTTCGGTTTCTGCGAGGATTGCGGTATCATCGGCATAGCCCACCAAGCTGATACGTGTGTTATTTATTCTGTACCCGATGTTTAATGTTGCCACTTCTTCTATGATTTTATCCATAATGAGGTTAAACAGGAAGGGGCTGAGACTATCTCCCTGTCTGATTCCTCCGGGCGTTGGTATGCTACCTGAGGTGTGTTGTTCTGTTTTAATTTGTGTTGTATTGGCAGTGTTCAGATTGCAAATTGTCTTTACTATATTGGCGGGTATTTGTTTATCAATAAGCATTCGAATGACGTCGCCTAGTTGGACTTTGTCGAATGCTTTAGTGAGGTCGACGAAACAGACGAATGCTGGTGTGTTATATTCTATTTTCTATTTCATACAGTGCGTTTACTAAAATTTTGCCCAATTAATAAAATATAAATTAATTTTTCTTTGATTTTTTAAACGGAACACCCCGTATATAACTACATTATCATGTAGAGTAATTGTTTATCTATCACTTTTCCTATATCTATCAACGCTAGTTTTTGGATATATTAATTTTTATTAATTGTCTACATAAGTACGATGATCTATTGATATCTAGTTAGCCATGAGTAAACGAAAAAAGTAAACGTCACAGCAAAATTTTTTCTGTTATTATTAAAGAGTATTGTTGAAAACTTTCCACGAAATATTTAAGTTTTAAAATTAGATCATCAATTTGATTCTAATACTGAAACAAATACAGAATTTTAAAACATTATTCGCCCAAAAATAAAATTTTTATAAAAAAAAATTGAGCCGACTTCTAAAAATGCGATAAAAAGTGAAAAATAACTAAAATTTTATATGAAAAGGAAATTTTTCAAGTCGGCGCCAAACTAAATGTGATTCGCATAAACAGATTAAAAATTCTTTATTTGTAATTTCATTTAGAAATAATTTGGCGCCGACTTCAAAAATTTGAATTTCATATAAAATTTATAGTTATTTTCCACTTTTTAGCCCACTTTTAGAAGTCGGAAATTTTTTTTCTTGAAATTTTATTTTTCGATTTTTAGTTGTGAATTCATTATGATATCCATAAATTATTTGAATTAAGTATTAGTCGAGATTAGTGTAACTCGCAATGACTCAAAGGTGGCAAAAAAGTACCCGTTTTATCCAAAGTTATAGATCACCCTAAAATGAACTACTAAAAATTATTTGATTCTTAGAGTTCTTCAAATGCCAGTGAAATTGTGTCAAGAAATATTTAGTCTGTCATAGTAAATCCACCATTTAAAATTTTAAATTAATTTTAGATTAGTAATATTGGCCTCAAAACCTTCTAATATCGATATTTAAAGTACCTGAGACGTAAATTTATTAGCCCGATATATTTTATACTGCATATTGAATTTGTATACGCCCCAAGAATCCCGCAATATCAATTTTAGACAAAATAGGCAAATTTAAAATTTTTAGTCCTTCATTATCAACCCAACAGTTGTAAAAAACTAACTTCATATTCGTAATACACGACCCCGAAAACCTCCTAATACCAAATCTGAAAAAATGCGAATAAGGTGAAATTTTTAACCCACCATATTAGATCCGCCATATTGCATTTCAAAAAAATTATTTTAACGTCTTTACCTTCACCAATTATGGGTGAAATCCGGAAATTTAAAATTTCCAGACCGTCTATTACATCTGACATATTAGGTTTTCTTAAAATAATTTTATATCGCTATTTACATCCTCAAAAACGATTCAGTCCCACCTTTAAACAAAATCGAAAAATGTTAAAATTTAAGTCCGCTATATTGAATCCTGAAAAAATACTTTTAAATTCATAGTTTACACCCTCAAGAACCCAATATATCAGTTTTGAAAAAAAAAATCGAAAAATGTAAAATTTTAGGACGCCATATTCAATCCACCAGGTTCAGTTTTTCAAAAAATATTTTAAATTCGTAATTAATACTAACAAAAATTCCCCAATACTGATTGTAGACAAAATCCAGAGATGCAGAATCTTTCATCCGCCATTTTGAGTCCGCCATCTTGAATCCGCCATATTTAATTTTTTTTTAATAATTTCTAATTCGTAATGTGCAAACCCAAAAACTCCTCCATACCGATTATGAAAAAAATGGGCAAAATTAATTTTTTATCCGCCATATTGGACACTATATGACACCATTATGTGCGACGCCGAAAACTCCTTTATACCAATTTTGGAGAAAATTGGACAAAATTGTTTTTTTTTGTCCGCCATATTAAATTTTTTTAAAATATTTTGGATTCGTTATATGCGACCTCGAAAATTCCCCCACACTAATTTTAGAAAAAATCGGACAAAATTAAATTTTTTTTATCCGCCATATTGAATTTATTAAAAATAATTTCAGATTCGCTGTGTACACATACCAATTTTGAAGAAAATCGGACAAAATTAATTTTTTTGGACGCCATATTGTAAGCACCATCTTGGATTTTACTACACCAATTTCATCCAAAAAAATATGGGACTACCGCAGCAACTTCCTGAACATAACGTAAAAAATTTCATTCAAATCGGTGCTGCCGTTCCGGAGTAATCGGTGTACATACATAAAAAAAACATACATACACGACGAATTGAGAACCTCCTTCTTTTAGAAGTCGGTTAAAAATGAGAATTTTTCGCTGCATAATAATAGAAATTATGTCTGTGAACACTTCCGTTCCTATGAAACGTAGTCTCATCTACAAATAGCATCAAATCAGCAAAATTTCTTTGTTCATTTATACGGTTTTGAGCCCACAGACAAAACTCCAATCTTCTCTGATAATCTCCAGTCTTACGTATTCGCTGGACTGTCCCTCGTTCAACACCAACCTCTCGAGAAAGGGGGCACGGTCCAATATGCGGATTTTGGGTGACTGTTAAAAGTACCTTTAATTGATTTTCTTCCCTATGAGCACGTTTTTTTTCGAGTATTTTTGTTGTATGTCACGCTGCCAGTTCTTTGACAACGAACTAGTTCTTCACGTGTCGTTCTTGCAGGCTGACATCTCTCGAGAAATCGCTCTTGATACAATCTTTTCACTATTAGAGCGCATTCTTATCACTAGCTCCCAAAACAAGAATCGTATCAACCATCCGGGTTTGTGAAAAATTCATTATTTCAAATTAAAACTTTAACAGCCAGATTCACAAACAAGATTTTAGATTTAAAACAGATCTGTTGCCATGAAATTTAGATATTCTTGTCGGCCGGTTTTGTTTTGCTTATTATATTGTTCCGGACGGCCGGTCTTCAAACAAACTACACACACAGTATAGTTTTAATAACTTTTTATTGTCAACCTTACTTTTGACACTTGTCAAACTATTTCAACTTGCGTCGACGAACTCTCGAAATATACTGACCGAGAAAGTCGATCTAGACCCTTTATATACCCTTTTGGTCGATACCGGAAGATTCCCTAATTCTCTAGAAGGGTTTCCATACTACATGGGGTAATCAAAATAAGAAAAAGGAATAATCCGGCGATTTCTAGACCCTCCATGTTAAAAATAAGGAAATCGAATTCTCCAAAAAGTTCCAGACCTTCTTTCATAGTCGTCTCCTGAAGAAATTAATAAAGGTGAAATTACTTAAATAACTTATAAACTTGTAGAAAATATACCTAAAACCCTACAAACTACGAACACAAACTAATACTAGCAAATGTATAACGCTATAAAGTTTGTAACAATATTGTCACAATTTATATTAACACTAGCGACCCGCCCCGGCTTCGCACGGGTGCAATGCTGATACTAAATACACTACAGAAAAACTGTGACTATTTATTTTATTTTTACAACAATTATTACATCGGCCTCCGACGCGCTATTTATAGGCACGCTGCCGCCGCCCCGGTCGGCCAGTACCGCCGCAAGCGCTACTTCCCGCAATTTTAAATCTGTAATATCTTCGAAAATATTCATTTAAATCTTGTGCTGTAAAGGACCATATAGATCTATATTAAATCAACAATGTATTTAAGCTATTTAATTGGATAAGGATTAATGCTGTATTGGTTAAAATCGCTTCAAAATTTGCCATTATTTGTCGTAAAAAGTAAATGACAAAAAAATGTTATTGTGGGATATCCATGAGAGATAGACATATACCATCGCGGAGTTTTCTGTAGACCTTTTCAATGTGTACAAATAATTAGTACATTATTTTGATAAATCTCGTAGGGTTCAGCCTGCGTTTGCAATGTAAGCGGAAAAAAATATGATAATTAACGACATCACATTAGAAACCTCAAAAATAACAGTATTTCTCCACTATTTAATGGATGTTATTATACATATAAACCTTCCTCTTGAATCACTCTATCTATTGAAAAAAACCGCATCAAAATCCGGTGCGTAGTTTTAAAGATTTAAGCATACAAAGGGACATAGGGACAGAGAAAGCGACTTTGTTTTATACTATGTAGTGATATGTCAACAAGTAAACGCTTATATAGGGATATTAAGGATAAGAACCTTGTAATAAAGCCTTGAAATATCTAAAAGAAATAGTTGTATACCGAAAATAAATAAAATTCTCCAGTTTTTTTAGTTCAATAATAAAACAAAATTATTTTTGTATGCTTATATTCTTAGGGTTTAAAAGGTGCCTGACTTATTGTTGCTCTTGTCAGCTCTGCTGTTAATTTAGGATGGTTTTAAAGTTAAACCGTGTTAGAAAATCCGGCTATAAAATTGTATTTTTAATAAAAGAATTTAAAATAATACGCTTGACTCGTGACAGATAAACGATAAATATTATTTTGACGTTTACTTCTTTCGTTTAACACTCATGGCTAACTATATATCACGTTTTTTGTAAACAATGAATAAAAATTTAAATGATGTTCCGTTTAAAAAATAAAAGAAAAATTAATTTACATTTCGTCGAATGGGCAAAATTTTGGTAAACACTATGTATGAGATAATTGCTTAGGTGCTATATTAGACCTTTAATAGCACATTCATCTTTTTCAATGTGAATTTTGTGTACTACTAGTTTTTGAAAAGGTTGTCATCTTCGCAATAAAATTCTAAACTATACACGCTATCATATGGACAGCTTTTGGAGAAATCCAAATATAGATATATAGGATATCCCACTAAAAACGATTTTATTTAGCACCACGCTGTTATGAAACACACCTCGTATAATTGAAAATATTTTTTAATTGTAGAAATTTTCACATTATACAACTTTTATTACATTTTTTCAAATTTTTGAAAAATAAGGGAGATAAGAATATTTTGTCACTCTATTGCGCCACCCCATATATACGTTTGAATGCACCAGGTCTACAATTTTCTTTGATATACTCTTTAAACAATGCCGGTTTCTTGACTATGCATATTTTTGCAACGAAATTTTTATTTGCAGGAAGAATATAGCAGTAATGCATATTTATATAGAAAACTCAATATTTAACAAAGAGCTTAAAAGTGAATTGTATGGATTTTCAGAAATTTTATGTAAGTGTCTTATTGCATAACTCCATCTGGTGGTCTGGCAAATTGCAACAATTCTTGGCATTATAACATTATAATCTTTAAAAAACTAAATAATTCTACTGTATTTTAATATGTAAGTTGCATTTTCTTCTTAAGACTGTTAAATGACAATTATTATCTATAGATTCCATTGTTGTAAGTTGCATTTTATTCTTAAGACTGTTAAATGACAATTATTATCTATAGATTCCATTGTTGTAAGTTACATTTTTTTCTTAAGACTGTTATATGACAATTATCATCTATAAATTCCATTGTTGCTCTTTCTCCAGACGCATTTTGTTTAATGGGTTGATTCGAAATTATTTTAATAATTTAATTATTGCTCTAGATACAAACTAATACTGCAAATTAATAGTAAATCTATTTTTTAGCTAACACTGGTGGATTATTAAGTCTTTGTCTAGGCTTCAGCTTTTTAAGTTTAGTAGAGCTTTTTTATTTTGTTACTCTAAGAGTGATCTGTAATGCAGCCCAACAACGTGCAAAAAATCAGAAGTAAGGAAACATCAGTACTAACATTTTTTATAGAGGCACTTTCGATGCATTTAAAAATAGAGTTTAATGATTGCTATTTTCGTGCACTCACTGCTCACAAAACAATTTGAAGTGATCTGTTTAGACAAGGATAGACAAAGGAGATATATTTATAGATGATATATTTTTGAAATATAGTAATGATGGTTAATACTAAAGAGGTAAACAATATTTGCAAAACTGACCATCAGGAAAGCAAAGGCTTGGAAATTATTAAAATCTGTGAAAATATTGATAAAAAGCGTTTGTTGAATATATAATCTGTTAACATGTTTTTTATATTACCACTTTAAATGATTGTTTGTAATATGATAATAAGTAAAAATAAATGTTATTAAATTGTTGCTAATTGTTTTATTTTTAAACGTTACTCAGGGCGATATAGAAGATGATTTCGGCAACCACAAATATCCAGACAGCTAAAATCACATATAATATTATTGAAGTATTAATTCTTGGGTACATACCCAAATAGCACACTTCAGTCCACTGGATATCCATCGTTTATCCAAAGCTGGACATACTGGGTATCCATGGGATGTCCACAATTTGTTCACCAACATCCGATGGATATCCACTAGACTATACGTTTGTCCCACTCATGGACGTCTTTTTGGATTACATATATTGTCCAAGTATGGATCATTTTTGGATATTAATAGGACTAATTTTGGATGTCCATATATTGTACATTCTTGACCCGATTGTGGACATATTATCCGATGGTATTGTGCTTTTTGGATAAATAGGTCATAATCTATGGTTCCCTCTTCTTGACGTTCCGGTAACGTGAATGGTAGATATTTTCAGAATTTGCTTAGGGTCCGAGAGCTTACAGTACCTAATTAATCTGCACTTCTGAAGACACAGACCACTCATGTCATCAAAACGTCGATAACAAGTAACCATAGATGGCCCTATTAGTCCCAAAAATTAAACAGATATAAATTACATTAGCGAACCAGGTAACAGGAACTGGATCCACATATTACACTTATTGATTACAATTGTCAAGTTTTTAATACAATACTATATAAGAATATAAAATTTTATAATTAGTCGAATTGCAAGTGCTACAAAATATAGCTTCAATTGATTTAAATTGTTCAAGCTGTAGAAGGATCGCTATGAATAAGTTATCTGGTTCCATAGAAATAGGTACAATTTCAATTGAGTAATAGAAAATATACCAATTATTTAAATAAAGACTTTTTATTGTTACAATAATTATTTTTTTCTAGATTTATTTCTGTCGTTTAATCTCTTCTGCCATTGTCTAATCTCGTCTTCGGCTGTTTTTTATCGGCCCCCCCATTCTTCTACCGCAGCTGAAAATTAATAAGGTTTAACGTTAAATGATGCAGTATTTTATGGTTTTGTAGGAATTTAAATATCTCTCTCTCTCTCTCTCTATATATATATATATATATATATATATATATATATATATATATATATATATATATATATATATATATATATATATATATATATATATAAAACCAAATGCATCGTTATTGCTTAGAGTGCTTAAACCAACAGGCCAGAAAAATTTTTTTAACACACTTTTTGTCTGGGTATTATCAGAACAAGAGGATCTAGAGTTCAACGTGTGAAATCTGACACCTAATTTGTTCTTATTATTTACGAGTATGACAAATAAAACAGAGAGATTTTTTTCATCAAATTTTTATATTTAAGTGATAACTTACCTACAAATAGTGAACATAAGTTCATTAAAGGGCACTTTACTGTTCCATCATATGTATAATTCTTGCAAAGGCTATCTGTCATTGTTACAATAAAATATCTTTTAATAAGTTAATAGGTATAATTTCCTCTAATTTTCTCTAATTGTAAAACCTAAAATTATATTACTTTATTGAGATAATTAAACGTTAATTCCACATATGCTAACCTAAGAATATTTTTGACTTTTAAGAATCAAAGTAAAAAAATATATATAAAATAATCCTGTAAATTATGTTTTTTTTTTATCAGTAGACTCATACACATAAAGAAGCATTACTCGAATAAGTTTCAGCTTTTATTTCAGGAGAAGTGTAATAAACTTACTGCATCTTTGAAGTTTAAATTGTCCTGAAGATCTTATGTGACTTGAGGCAGCTTATTATTTTCTTAAGTAAAAGGATAGTTGAACTCCTGCAGAAAATTCTTTGTAGATACTTGTTGTTTTTTCCCTATTTAAGATTACCTGAATATCCTCTCTAATTTGGTACAAATTGGCTTTCACATAGGAATTTTATTTGGACCAATCTGTGGAAAATTCATCTAAAAAATAATTAAAATAAATTAAATTATAAGTCTAAACCTAGAGTCGAACCGTCAAAACTTTATTATATATTTTTAAACAATTATACTGCACAAAAATACACATCAATGTAAACTTTTACTAGCGTTTAATCCAAAATAGTCATAAAAAAATTAATATAATTATTCAAATTTGCTATAGCTTTTATTCCATTATAAATTTTGATAACATTTCTTAATGCCAGCAATCTTATTAGACTGATTACTCAATAATAACTTTGTCAGAGAGAATTTTCTCTAAAATTTACAATTTTATTATTACACAAATTTACAACTCTGTGCTCCATTTTAACCAACAAGATACAAAATTCATTGGCCTATCAAAATATTTGCACTTATTTGTAGTAATTTCCATTTAAATAAGTAATTGTATGAAAAAGTATAGCTACAAAAGCTATATTTTAACATACGTGTTTTGATACTGAATATTTTGTTCAGTTTCAAATTTGTGCGAGTTTGATACTAAATTATCAGCTTTTCGTCGGCCATATCTGTAGTTTCGTTCGGTAATTTTTGGTACAATTAAAAAAAACTATACTCACCTTTAACGGTGGCATCTTCTTCAAATAAAAAGCACACTTGATTTTAGCTCAACTAAAACTCCAAAGGTCTTTTTTAGCTCGACGTCAACACAATAATGGGCACAAAATATCTGAAGGGATATTTTGTGATCATGGCCCCGGAATAAAAAAGGTTAGATCATGGCGGGTTAAGAAATGACAATTCTACAGGCCGATATAACAGTATCCGATTTTACCGACAACCCGAAATTTAATTAATGGACGTCTGATGGACTTACACTGGACATCCAGATATGGACGTCCATATAGATTACAGGTCATCACATCTAATGGACATCCATAAACGGTCCATGGACATACAGGACATTATATGTACCTATTCTGGATATCCAATGGAAATCTTGTGCTATCTGGGTAGATAAAAAAAAAATACATAATGGTGTCACACAAAATAACAAAATTTTGTTTTCAACGCAATTTAATAATACAATATTCATTAGACTATTTGGCACAGATCAAACTAGTTTTCCCAATATTCTATAGATTTTTTTGTTCTATCCTCTTTTTAAAATTATCATTTGGCTTTTACTGAAAATAACGTGTTCTAGTACAGGAGACTGCGTTGCATTTTTGGTATTAATTTTATACTTACTAATTCTAGTAATTGATAAACAGTAATCCAAGTAAGAGTCAGTCGTCGCATTCGAGGATGGTAGGCACAATATGCCCTATTTATCAAAAAAAAAAGTTTTTAAAATAATTTCATACCTCTTCAAACGTGGTCAGTAGCATTGAAAATGGGGGATTATACGTCAGTTGCTGGTCAGAAATTTTAAAATATGAAGTTAATTCATACCACATGAAATTCATTCATATTGTTTTTCATACGTTAGAAAATGAGCAATGGGAAATTCGGGAGGACTATGGCAAGGGTAAGGGATGACTTCGAATGTTTTTCTTCAGATTCAGTTAAAGCGGCCACCCAAGACAAACTAATTCGTTTGTTAATCCGTTCGTGCCCATTGATGTACTGAGCAAATATAGTATAGACAATTTTAGGGGAATACAGCTTTATATGCCAGACTGAATTCATTTTACGATATCTCTTGTCTTTTACCTCTCCAAGTTCTTTAAAAAAGTTACGCTTTTAGGAACAAAACCAGAACATGAACATGAACAGTAAAAAACTTTGTATAACATTAATGCATAAAATGAGACCAACTTTTCAGACCTTCAGTTCTTTTCAACCTTCTTCAACCGTTCCTTAAAATAATTAATTGATTAAAATATGAGTTGTACACCGTCTTGGAAATCAATTCCAATTGTGTAATTTCAGAAAATAATAAATGATGGAATATCAAAATATTTTAAGTTAAATCTATTTCCTCACATTTTTATCAACCCTTACATTTTTTCCTGGAGGGGAAACTTTGCACAGGCACCTTCACAAAGTGTGAAATATAATGTCGGATTCTTACCGACTTAACACCCCCCCCCCCCCCCCCCGGACTGAAGGCCCTACCGATTTTCCTTCCTTGGTCTGCCACTAGCCGTAGCTGCTGGCAGTCCGAGATTATGCACTGAGGCCTCTGGTTTTCAGGCAATCCATTACAATTACCGAATCAAGTTCCACAAGGTTTAAAATCGAAAAAAACCATAGCTCCCTATCCCCTGTTTTTCGACATTCGAAAACGTTAAGGTCGCCATTTAAGAAACCAGACACGCTTCCAATATAAGTTATTATAAGACGACGATCTATTCCGTCCTTTGCTTTTTTTCTTGTTCGTTTTCTTTATAATGACCATTTAAAACCCTGAGCACCGTACGCGAAGAAATTTTTGTTAATTTGCCACATATTTCTATAGCATCTAAAGTGGTACGTCAGCTGATTGCTATGTAAAAATCGCGAGATATGACAACAATGCATTTCAATCCTTTAGTCCCTACCCTGTTATTAGAACGACAAAGTTTTAAATCATTTATAGTTGCATGAGATGTTTATTCCACGGTATAGGTAAAGTTGCAATATAAAAGAGGCTAATTCTTTATAGTCGGTTTAATTTTTAAAAGAAATTTCTTGTCGTCTTTTAATGATGTTGACTTAATTACTACGCTCACTAGAGTTTTTCGTGTATTTATTGATATAATCACAAATCAATTTAATCCCCGTGAAACTACTTTAATTATCCATATTATATTAGTGTCTAATATATAACCTTGACTTTGGGCTAATCACATTCTCTACATTATTTTATTTTAATGATATTGATAGACAAATGATTATCGTTAACTTTTTAGTCCTTAACATATTTCATGTTCATCTGTATAATTTATTTAGAGTTTATTTAACATTTTTTCCACAATTATTATCATTAAATTCATACATAGTTCCATTTCGATCCAAGCATACTTGTGACTCGTAATATTAATGTCTCTGATAAATAAAGATAGCAAAAGATCCTTTAAAGTCAAAGGTTCTTCCAGGAAAATATTTCTTAGGTAAAACTGTAATTAATGTCAGTAACCGATGACAATTTCACTTTTTATATGTCTCAAAATGCAGTATTTTAAACTCTAATATTACACAAACTTTATTATTTATATCTTGAAAATTATGGAAGATGGTGGGGAGACTAACAGTTTCCTGATCACCCGGTGCAAAATATTAACTTATTTTGGAATATTGCTAGAATTTATCAATATTTGATTACACTAATTTTACATCTATATTTTTTATAGCGGAATGCGCAGAATTTTTCAGAAGAGAAGAGCAACACATCCGCAAGAAACTATTGAGCGGCCAACAGAATTGGTAAAACGGAACGTAGATTTTCCTCCTGGCAATCCAAGGTAATAATATTGCCACGCCCCGTTTAGAATATGACTTGGGACGTAAGAATCGGAAACTCTGTCTCTCTCTCTCTCTCTCTCTCTCTCTCTCTTTCTCCTCTAGCGCGCGCGCTCGCTGTTCTAAAAGCTCTTTACTATCAATAAACACCAGCTTCAATACGGATGTGCTTCAAACTGGGAAAGTTGAATAAAAAACACAAAAGCTTCTGATCAGTTCCTCTTTGAGGGTATACCGGGAATGCTAATAATAAAACCAAGAATTTTCATTGCCTTTGCAGTTACATTATCAATGTGCCTACCAAAACTCAAATTCGTATCTAAATAAACACCAAGATCCCTATGTAAATCAGTTCTTTTTAAGGGCGTGGTACTTATACAATAATTAAAATCAATTATTTGCTTTTTACATGTAAAATACATTACTACACATTTATTTATATTTACATTTAAATCATGTTCCTTGCATCATCTCACAACCGCATTAAAATCCTCTTGCAGAGCCCTCGCATCTAATTCATCTCTAATAGCACGAAAAATTTTATAATCATCAGCAAAGAGAAGGCCTTTGGCGAATTTTACATTCATACCTATGTTATTGATAACCAGTAAAAACACAAGTGGCCCAAGATTTGAACCCTGAGGCGCTCCTGAGGTGGGTACATAGCTTTGAGACTTATACCCCTTAAGTTCAACAAATAAAGTTCTATCATGCAAATAAGATATCAGCAATGAAACAATGTTTGGATCTACAGAAAAATCTTGGAGGACAAGTACTATTTTATCAAAGTTCACTCTATCAAATGCCTTCTCCAAATCATTAAAAATTACATCAACCTGGCATCCTTCCTGAATTGACTTCTTAACAAACTGGACAAAGTTTACTAAATTTGTAACGGTTAATCGATGTGGCAAGAAACCATGTTGTTGGTCTGAGATTCTATGTCTACAATCATTATATACTTTATTACAAAGAATTAATTCTAATGAATAAAAATATTAACTAATAATTTTGTCACTCTTGTTTCTAGTCACATTTCCAACTATAACCACACATCTGCTTCAGGGAAAACATGGGATGCTCCGCTAAAAAAACCATCAACTATAAAGAAAAGTGTATGCCATCAGCTAGAAAAGTACTGTACTACCAGCACTCTTCATGGATTGAAATATGTTGGTGATTCTCACCTATCTCTAGGAGAAAGGTGTGGTAAAAATTCAACTACAGTTTTCCATAAATAGAAAGAGAAGAACTTGAATTGCCGCTACTGCTAAAACTACCAGTTCATGTTTTTTGTTACAGAATATTTTGGGTTTTATCTTTTATCATGGCAACTGCCTTTGCATCGTATTACATCTCGAACATCTACACAAAATGGAAGGCCAGTCCTGTAATCATAAGTTATAATCCTTACGATGCCGACTTAAAATCTATTCCCTTTCCTGCAATCACAATCTGCAATATGAATCAGGTGAAGAAAATGGAGGCAGACAAAATTCTCAACGGAGGGTAAGGAGCAGCTATTTACTTTGGTGAAATTAAAAAGGGTTTTGACTAAAAGACCTAGACTCTACTATACATACATACATACATATATAAATATATATATATATATATATATATATATATATATATATATATATATATATATATATGTATGTATCATAAGTGATAGACAATCTCAATATTACATATAAAATTTATTTTTATTTCAGATCCATTGTAGATAAGAAACTATTAGACGATATTTGCGATGGAAATGCTACTTTTAAAGACACAAAAAATATTACTTGGGAATACTTACGTGATTTTTTAGTTCGGGTAAGTTTCACTTAAAATTTAAAACAATGATATTTTTCAGAAGAACAGCGAGGTTTCTGCAAAAACAGATCTACAGTAGATGGCATATTCATCGTAAGACAGATAGCAGAGAAATCTATTGAATTTACTAAGCCGGCTTTTATGTGCTTTACAGATCTCACTAAAGCCTTTGATAGGGTGAGACTAGATGATATTCTGCAAATAATGCGAATTAAAGGCATCCCAAACAATTTAATTAACATAGTTGAACAGCTAAACTCCAACACCATAACACAAATCTCAGTAAGAGGCTACCTAACTAAGGATGTACCGATAACGTCGGGCATACGACAGGGGGACTCTCTGAGTCCATTACTGTTTAACATAGTAATGGACCACATAATTGAGAACGTCAAAAGAGCGGCACCAGGGTACAGAATGAATACCGGGGAAATAACAATAACATATTACGCTGATGACGCCGTCATAGTCTCGGAAAATGAAGACGATCTCCAAAGACTTCTATTTGCATTCCACACCATAAGCAAGCAATTCAACATGAAAATATCCATCGATAAAACTAAGCCAATTTTAATAAGCAAAGTGCCCTTAAGATGCAAACTAGTAGTGGATGACAAACCAATAGAACAACTCATGACCTTTAATTACTTAGGAGTTGAGATATCCGCAAACCAAGACAGAACAAGAGAAGTAAGAAACCAAGTAAACAAGGCAAATAGAATCTCAGGAAACCTGGCGGATATAATATGGCACAACACATACATGAGCAAGGACGCAAAAACAAAAATCTACAAGACCTGTATTCGACCGATAATGACGTACGCAATAGAGACGAGAGCTGACAACACAAAAACAAAATCAATTCTAAGAACTGCCGAAATGAAAGTACTAAGAAGAATATCGGGATACACATTAAGAGATCACATACGCAATTCAACAATACGCGAGGAACATGGAATGCAGGATATAGTAAGATGGGGACGGAAGTGCAGAAGAGCCTGGAATGAGCACGTAGGAAGAATGGCGCAAAATGGGATAGCGAGAATCGCTCGAGATGGAACACCGGAAACCAGAAGACCAATAGGTAGACCACCTAAAAGATGGAGAGAGTCCTGGATTTCAACATCAAATGAGATGAATGATTGAGTTGGAAAAAACAGGCTGTAAGCCTATAACAAGAGGAAGAAGAAGAAGATATTTTTCAGATTATCATCATTCAGCAACATTTTGTGTATAATTTAGAGCTTTATTCCAAAGTGCAGTACCAAAGAAGATAACACGATATTTGTGGATAATTCTGGAAATTAAAAACATTAAAATGATGAAATACTTTACATGAAGGTGTTTTGAGAAATTTAAATTACTCAAATAGAAAAATTAATTAATTTGTACTATAACGTTTTTGGACATACACTGTATTTTTAGGTTGGAAATTCATGTTCAGATATGTTAAAATTGTGCCAGTGGGGAAGTGATACAGTCAGCTGCCATGAAATCTTTGTCAATGACTTAACAGACGAAGGTCTTTGTTGCTCTTTTAATAGACTACCACCTCAGAATATATATCGAAATTGGTACGTACATATCACCTTTTAAACACAAAATCTAATCAAATATTTTAAAGCGTTTTAAAAACAAAACATTTTTCATGTATATATATATATATATATATATATATATATATATATATATATATATATATATATATATACATAAATATATACAGGTGTGGAAAGTCGAGAACAGAACCTCTTAAAAAAAGGAAGGTAACAAAACGCGACGGACAACCCGTTTAGCCATGTTGAAGAAGTGAAATAAAGCATACTGTTTTATCGTAGCTTGCTTCCTGAGTTCTAGCAAAAATGGCGTCAGGCAAGGACTTTTCGCTGGTTTCGGGTTGTCAAAACACAGTAGGTCGAAAGCACGGATTTGATATTAAAAAAAAAATCGCAGACCTAAACTTTAAAATCATGAAAATAAATTCGAAAAACGTCTAATGTGGTTCAACGCTTTAAAAATAAAATAAAAAGAATAATTGTATTTATATGAATAAAATATTGCGCTTGACTTCAAGGTACATTTTAAATATAATACTATAATAATAAATACATGGATATCGATAATCGTTAAAAAGGCGAAAGTACTTTTTCCTCTATGCTTAAGACTTCTTAATAAATACCAATGCAAATAATTTGTAAGTAATATAATATTTATTGATTCACATAAATGAATAAATAATACGACTGTAATAAAAATAATAAAAAGAACTTTTTAATCACTGCTTTATTTGTTAACAGCTCTTTTCTCACTCTCCAATACGTATGAATTGTTATCTGAATCCTTACTATGTCAAAAACAGTGTAAGGATCCATCGACGCCAAAAGATTTGGAACATCCTCCATATTTTTTTTCAAGAAGATGTTCGGGCAAAGTCTAGACGATAGTTTCTTATCAACTTGTCCGTTGATTGTTGTGCATCTTTCGATAGTTTACTTATCGGTAATATTGCAAATGATCTCTGGTCAATGAAGTAAGTCATTTGTACCAAGAATATCCTTTGAAGAATAATCTTGCTGTTTGAAGTTTGTATTCCCAAAACTTCTCTATTGCAGTTTAATGTCCGCTTCCAATAGTTTGTAAAATGACGGAAAACCGGAGGATCAGTTTTAGCTTTACTCTTGTTATAATGGCTGTAGCTTGAAATACTCTGTATTTACTGAGACACAGTATCAATGTTGTTGAACTGAGATGTTGTTTGGCAGACGTAACAACGTTGGACCGATTTCGCTCCAGCCAAAGCATTCCCCTAGCCATCTATCATCGTCATAGATAAGTTGTACTGTACTGAAGCTCGGGTGGCAAAGAAAACTCTATTATATGGTGCAAGTTGTCTGGTTCGAGTTCATAATTTTCTATTTTCGTTAAAGACTTTTGTTCGGTTTTCTTAATAAATTCAAATTTCAGAGGCTAGCAATTCATAGTAGACGAGGGTTTGGAATTGTACAACACAATCTGTTCTTGTTAAGTTTGCGTGTTAATACCTGCTAATTGAAGTGGAATAAGAGAGGTTAGGAATAAGTTTGTATCAGAAATAGTCGGATCAGTGAATTTCATTTTGTACTGGCTCGGACCTGACGTTCCATCGAAGCCCCATTTGCAAATGAAACTCATATCTACAAATCTAATTTATCGATTTGTTCAAGGGCGTCTAATTTTAAGCAATATAATTTGATCCACTGTATGATCCAGTAAGCCTTGGAATTTAACCTCGGCTTTTGATTTAGTAAAAGTTAGATACTCGTCATGTGGATCAAATGCTTTTTTTTGTATTTTACACACCAGAGTACGGCGAAAATATATTACTGCCTTTCTGTTTAGCTCAATTTTGTAATCGTTGATATTTGTTTCTCGACAATCCAATGTCAAATAAAAGAGCGGCGCACAAATATAACTGGGCACGACGCAACCACAACAGTGTTGCCTTTAACCTGAGACGAAACTTTAGAAAGAAAAGACTGGCCGTTCATATTACCGAGTTTTAATAGAAACGTTACTATAGCCAAACCTCTATTTTAAATTTCTTAACTAGAAATTATTTTGGCCGTTTCTCAAATTCTAACCCACTAAGTCCGTCTAACTTCTTTCAGATAGTTCGACACAAGATCGTAGGGAACGCCTACCGCAATATTACCCCCGCTAAATTCCGGGCGACACAAAAACGAGCAGTACCTTGAAACGAATGAGAGGGTGTATTTATTTTTCGTCTAAACTTATAACGTAATCGACGGAATTTGGAATATTTAACGACTATTTAATACATTGATTGTTTTAAATAAATCAAATAGTCGAAATACAAAAAAATAGTTTTTGTTGGTCGTTGAGCGTAAAGAAAATTGATATTTCTGTTACAAAATAAACATTTATTCTAATAAAAATACTAATGAAACGCAACGGTAATTTCTAAGTAAATAAGCTAATAGACCACTTTAAAATTAAAAATCATTCTCCAAAATAAACTTTTATTCTGGTAAAAAATAAAAGTAACACGTTCAGTAATTGTAAATAAATAAACAAATAATTAAATTCAATTTAAATCAACAAAAACACCTAAAAGTCTACAAGAGGTGTTCTAACAGGCCTCCACTTTGAGCGAGACAATAACCCAGTCTATTGTAAAATATGGTTCGCGTATTTTCCAAAACTTCAGGGGTTATATCCCTATTAGCTTTAAAATATTCCGAACTGTTCGAGCGTTCATATCAAGTTCTTAGGCAATTACGGTACTATTGCAAGGAAAATTAATTTCTGCTAAACTAAAAACGTCAGTCTCCCCCTTTGCTCGTTCTTCAGTAATTTGAGGAACTGGTTGCTCATTATTATCAGTGCATTTTTTACAAATTTTTAGACAACCGGTTGTCTCAAATTTTTTAATAATTTCTGAAATTCTAAATTTTCAAGGAACAGGATGATTTTCGCACATAAATACAAATCTGCCGATTATTTACCAGAATAGTGTACCACTTAATAATGTGCTCTTTTTGTTCCGTGGAATAAACTGCCATTGTAACAAAAAAATTTGGCGCGAAACACGGTACTTACGCTTCGACGGCCGAATGAAAGCAAATAACTTGGAATCCTCTTGTTGTGCTAGAGCGTGGCGTATGCTGCCGCCCGCTCTCACCGCGCCAGCATTGGATGACCCCTCATCCGAGGGCCAAACTGGTAATTTACACGTATGTCGATGCTTACGATGCTTATTCCTCTATCTCATTCTGATTTGATGAATAATATAGTATTTTCTTTATTTTACTTAAGAAACGTCCAGTTTCTGGTGTGGATTTTCCAGACCTGTATATAGATATTGCTTTCTAGGCAAGATATAGGAATTTTAAATCAAACCTACACTAGTAATATTTATGACTGGGATGCTGAAACAGGATATACGGACCCTGATGATGACGACACTGTCCCTAGAAGACCATTGGGTAAAAATAGACTAACCACTTACAAAAAAAAAATTAAATTCTTATGCATGTATAATATGACTTCATTTGTATGACACAACATAAATAAATGAAATAAAATATTTTTATACTTAGTATTAAACACATAAAAATAATTTTAAGGTGCGGGAGCTCATTTGGGACTTTCTGTTGCGTTAGATGCACAAGTAGACGATTATTATTGTTCGTCCACTCGTAGTACAGGATTTAAAGTAAGTAAAAACATTTTTTTAAGAGCCTAGAGGGAGCTGTAATATTTTCGAGACTTATTTTCATATGAATCAATTAAATAAAAAAATTTATGTGTGCTTAAGACCACACGACAGAAGTGAAAACTTCATCAAGGCGAGGTTGTGAAACGTTGACTATTATTTCTCTCGCTCCCTTAAGTCGACTCGAGCCGACTTTACCCGAGCGAGCCGAGCGTGACGACTCAGTCTCACTCAATACCACAAACTTGAGATATAAAACTGGACTGCTCATGAAAATAATTTTTGACACCCCCCCCCCTTATTGCTCGCCATTCGGTGCAATGATTTGTATGGCAACATTGAATTTCCTGCTAGTTTCTTACATTGGCGTGAATGTGTCATGTATCAATGTCAATTTTATTATTCTAACTAACAGGTTTAGACAATAACTATCTCTTTCTATACTATATCTAAAACAATAAATAGCTCTTCCTTGTTTTACTTGACAGGTTAATCGAGTATATTCAATAAAAAAAGACCAGAGCTCCGATTCTGTAAGCATATTTTTTGATATTCCCTTTGCTTATCTCTTTTAGTACCGTGATATACTTATGTGTTAATACAGGCTGAACAAAGATAGAAGATCCTTATTATGACATTCTTCTGTTTAAAGCAACTCCAATAAAGCAAATTTTTTTAACTTCTTTGGAACAGCGTAAATATGTAATAATTTTATTATTTTTAGATGACAGGCATGAAACGTCAGTTCTTATAAATAAATGAAAATGCTGTTTCTATGACTGTTTACATATTTTATTTTTTACAATAAAACTGTTATTTAGCAAAATAGCTAAAATGTGAAATATGCGCCAAAAACAAATCGAGACTAATTTTTTTTTTTGAAATATGTTTTAGAAACATCCTTATTCGGACGTAGAGTATAAGAAGTTAACGAAAAAAAGTATTAAGGCATTTATTTTTAAAAATTTTATATCACGAATTAATATAGTATATTGTTTAATGTAAGGTATCGAAATGTCCACATAATCTATTGCAAAGTAAGATAGTTTCATCATTTAAAAATAGCTTCGATTAGGTCTTTGTTAAAATTATTTTCTCCTCGATGCTTTTAGGGAACTGATATGTTAGGTATTTATATAGGGTTAACAACATTCATAATAATATTGACATTTCCTTCATAAAAATGGAGCCTTAATTTAAAGGAAGTAAAGTAACGTTATGTACTAAACCATTTTTATAAAAAAAAAACTTAACTCTAATGGGGATAGTGTTAAAGCATTATATTTAATTGTAAACAAAACAATATTTATTAAGACACTTTAAATATAAAGAAACTTGTAAATATAAGAGAATTCTTACATTAATACAATCATTTTTAATCTAAATATATACATAAAAATTTACTAGCAACTTTTAATTTTTACATTTTCAACTTTCAATTTACCTAATTGTTTAAGGATCTGGAATTGACCTTTCCTAGAGTTGAATTTTTGAAATGGTAATCAATCGCAGCGTCTCACTACTTTGACAAAGGATTTTCATGACACAAATTTCCTATCTGAGCTAAAATCAAGAATTTTTATTTTATTAATTAATAACATATTCAAACAAAAGGTTATTATTTTATTTTTAGACAAAACAAATACATAAAAGTAAAATTTATGTAATTTCCAAACATCCTTAATAATATTGAAACATTTCATATTATATGCAATCATTTATTTCTATTTTAATATGACATATTGGTTTTTAAACGTATAATCATTTTAAATTTTAACACCATACCAGTTTCGATATTCAGCTTTATATGTCAGTGGAACATTAACTTTATGGTAAAACGATATTGTTGTTGGTTAATGCACACCTAATTCAGGACTTTTTTTTGTAGAGCCAGTGTATGTTATGAAGTCCAAATTTAGTTGCTTCAAGATGTTTAGATCAAACAGTGCTTCGTAGTTTTTTTCAGACAGTTTATTTGTAAGAAGCACAACACAAACTTTTTGCTCATCTTCTTCTATAAAACAATTTCCAGAAAAATGCTCTGAACCGAGTTATTTATCTGATGTATAAAAGAATTATGATCATAACCAATTTGTTTCAGCTCTTGAATTTGAAGATTCTTTGCTCTTAGAAAACTAAAATATTGATAGCATTTAATAATTATCATATATCATATTCATAAGATTAAACTTGTTACCCTTAGATTTACAATTTGATTCCAAGGTAAAATTTTATATAATTATTATTGAATGCTTTTTAACTTACCAATTAAATAAATTCCAATTTACCAGATGAGGTATTTATTTGCACGTCTTACGATGAAGAATCACATTTTTTAAAATTCCAAAAAAAAACCTTAAAATTCACATTCCTGTGTGAAATTTTCAGTAAAACGTTACATAAAATGTGATAAAATCCATAAAACTGCAAAATCGAAAATAAATTTTTGTCAAAATGAAAAGTATTCAGTCAATGTCAGAAATACACTTTCACCAATATCATAAAAACCTAGGGAATTCACTGTTGCCAAAGCAATTATTTGCACCTTATAGCACGGAGCACGGTGGGGTTATTTTTTTTTATAAGGGAGTTTTATATCTCAAGTTCGTGCTCAATTCTCAGAAAATTAAGTGCTCAGCGCGAGTAAAGAAGTTTTCACTTCAAAAATTTCGCACTTAGCTGATTTTTTAAAATTTTTAGGTTATTTTGTCTGATCCAATTGATACTCCCACGGTCTCTGATTTTGGCTTTCTTTCCGCTCCAGGATTTGAACATAAGGTTTCCGTAGAACCCTATGTAAGGGAAGCTACCGACTCTTTAAGAGACGTTCCTATTGAGAAGAGACAATGTTATTTTTCTAAAGAACGTTCTCTACAGTTTTACAGGTAGAGAAATGACTTTCGTAAATGTACATATTGTAACAGAATTTGCTAGGAGTATCGTAATCAATAGAATGGTGAACATCTTTGTTACTAAATAAAAATAATTAAGAAAAGTTAAAACTCTAATTTATAAGAATAAATTATATCACAAAAAGTGTCTTCATTATTTTATTTATCTACAAAATATTGTAAAATGTCGATTTTATACAAAAAGTGATATTGTGATAATATTATATTATTTAGTTTTTCTTTCCCTTATTAATAATTAAAATTTATATTTATAGGTCATATTCTCAAGCAAATTGTCAACTAGAGTGTCAGTCAAAATATACTTTCCAACACTGTCGATGTGTTCCATATTATTTACCAAGTAAGTCTTTTTATATAAAAAAATGCTTACTAAAAAAATACTTTGGCAAAGTGCCAATTAAATAAATCAAATAAATTTTAATCGACAACGAACACTAGAATGTGTATACAACTTTAAACTTTTTAAAAGAAACCTTTTTGGCTTTTATTCCTAAATATGATCTCTTGCTTCTTTTTAATACAGCGTAGACCTTTCTGTTATCTGCTGGTGTTAAAGCATTTTTTATCCAGAAAATATTCTGGTTTATCTACGAAGTGGATAGGGATATAACTGCTTATAAATCACTGGATATTTAGCATACTTAAACTTCAAAGTCATTTAAAATTTCTTATTGGCGAAAAATCTATAAATCAGCGTTTTTAACCGATTTCTAAAAGAAGGAGGTTCTCAATTCGTCGACAATGTATTTTTTTATGTATGTAAACCGATTACTCCGGAACGGCGGCACTGATTAGAATAAAAATTTTACGTTATGTTCAGGAAGTTGCTACGGTGGTCCCATATTTTTTTGAACGAAATTGGTACAGCAAAATACAAGATGGCGCTGACAATATGCCACCCAAAAAAAATGAATTTTGTCCGATTTTCTCCAAAATTGGTATGAGAGAATTTTCGGGGTTGTATAAAACGAATCTGAAATTATCGTTTAAAATTCAATATGGCGGATTCAATATGGCGAACAATATAAATCAATTTGGTCCGATTTTCTCCAAAATTGGTGTGGGGGAGTTTTCGGGGTCGCACATAATGAATCCAAAATATTTTTAAAAAATTCAATATGGCGGACTAAATACTCAATTTTATCCGATTCTCTCCAAAATTGGTTCAGAGGAGTTTTCGGGGTCGCACATAGTGAATCTAAAATTGTTTTAAAAAATTCAATAAGGCGGATGAAAAAACATGGCGTATCTAATATGGCGAATAACAAATCAATTTTGTCCGATTTTTGTCAAAATTGATATGGGGGAGTTTTTGGGACCGCGCATTACGAATCTAAAATTATTTTTAAAAAAATTAAATATGACGGAGCCAAGATGGCGGCTTAAAATTTCCATATCTCTCAATTTTGTCTAAAATCAGTATTAGGGGATTTTTGTTAGTGCTAATGACGAATTTAGAATATTTTTTGAAAAACTAAATCTGGCGGATTCAATATGGCGTCCTGAAAATTTGACATTTTTCGATTTTCTCCAAAACTGATATAGGGGTTCTTGAAGGTGTAAATTATGAATTCAAAAGTATTTTTCAGGATTCAATATGACGAATCGAATATAGCGGACTAAAGATTTTACATTTTCCGATTTTGTTCATAGGTGGAACTGAATCTTTTTAGGGGTTTTTTTGGGGTATTGTATTACGAATATTAAGTTAATAAGATACAATATGAAGGACTGAAAATTTTACATTTTCCGATTTTGTCTAAAGTTGATATTGCGGAGTTCTTGTGGCGTATACAAACTCAACATGCAATATAAAATATATCGGGCTAAGAAATTTAGTACTTTAAATATCGATATTGGAAGGTTTAGGGGTCTATATTACCAATCTAAAATTAATTTGAAATTTAAGATAGTGGATTTACTATGACAGACTAATAGTTTGACACATATTCACTAGTATTTGAAGATCTCTAAGAATCAAAGAATTTTTATTGGTTCATTTTAGAGTGATTTACAACTTTGGATAAAATGGATAATTTTTTGCCACCTTGGAGTCATTGTAACGTAAACTAATCTCGATTAGTACTTAGTTCAAATAATTTATGGATATCATAATGAATTCAAAACTAAAAATCGAAAAGTAAAATTTTTATAAAAAGATTGAACCGACTTCTAAAAGTGAAAAACAACTATAAATTTTTATACGAAATTTAAATTTTTGAAGTCGGCGCCAAATTATTTCTAAATGAAATAAATAACTACTAATATATACAAATTATGGTAAGAAAGTTCATATTTTATTAGACAGTTTGCCGCCGACTCCAAAAATTTCAATTTCATATAAAAATTTATAGTTATTTTTCACTTTTTAATGCACTTTTAGAAATCGATTCATTTTTTTTATAATAATTGTATTTTAGACTAATTATTTTATTTACTTTTTGTCTTTAAAAATACAGCACATAACTGACATTTTCGTAATTTTTATAGAAAACAAAACCATTAAGTATTGTGGAAAAAGGGAGAAAGACTGTGTAGAAGATACTAAGCAAAGAATAGAAACAGGTGGAATAGGGTAGGTCAAGTACATATTTTTTTATATTTTACATCACAACCTTCAGTACCCATATAAAGCCGGATTCACTAAAATAGTTTAAGCCTTAAACCCCATCTAGTTGCCATTGAAGTTAGATGTTCTAGTTGGCCAGTCTTGTTATAATTTCTATCAAATATGTCAAGACATAAATGCTTATATAGGAAAATTAAGAGTAAAAATGTAGAGTTAAAACCTTGGATTCGGTAAAAGAAATAGTTGTCTTTTTAAAACAACCTAAGCTTCAATTTTTGACAGCTCGATAATATACACAAACGATTTGTTTTTGTATTTTTAAGATTTAAAACTTATTTGGCTTTATTGTTGTATTTGTCAATTTAAACCCTGTCTTATCAACTTAGATCGGTTTTAGAGTATGATGTAACTTTAGTGAATTGGGAGGATGGAGTTTTGTTTTATTAATGATGATCTTTATTACAGATGTCACTGCTTGCCTGCGTGTTTTTCTGTAAAATACCTAAAAACCAAATCCATGGCTTTTTTATACAATGTATCCCAATATGATTTTCGAAATTTTTCCCAAGAATACTTTGTGTAAGTAACCAAGAAAATGATATCTAAAATCATCTAATTTAAAATTAACAATATATTTGTTTTTGTTTGTAGGCAAAATATTGCTGTGATGCATTTTTATTTTTATAGCTTGACATTTACAAAAGAACTTAAAAGTAGTCTTTATGGATTTACAGAAATTCTATGTAAGTGTTTTAAAAAACTTTATTAAATAATAATCTATATTAAAATTGTTGATGGAAGAAAAACAATGAATTATAATTTATTAACAAAGTATATATTTTGGTATGAATTCTTAACTTAAACTTAATAAGATTGTCAGAAGGCTTGTTTTCCTGATAATTTCAAACTCAAAATTTTAGTTTTTGTAATGTGTATTATACAGGAATGGGGACTGTACTTTTAAAAAGTACTAATTCAATTATTTAACCAGGGAATTCCATTAATTGCGTCATGTTCTTCCGTCTGTATGTTAGAACCATGTAATTAATTCTTTTTTTCTTATTTTACTGAAATTTTCCTGACATTTTCATCCAGTTAACCTAAAGAGAAATTGCAAAATAAGTTTCGATTTATAAGAAAATAAAAACATTATGTAAATTAATATTGTAGATAAAAAAAATGGCAAATGAAAAAAAAAAGGAAAAACAAATGCTTTGGAATTCTAACGTAATGCGTAACTGATATATCCTAGATTAGTTTTATAAATTTCGTTCACCTGGCATACTTTCAAATTTGTTTACAGTAAATAATCTATAAAAGTCAGCATCTTTATATTTTTTAGCCAATACTGGTGGATTGCTAAGTCTTTGCCTGGGATTCAGTCTATTAAGTTTGGTGGAATTTATATACTTTTTAAGCCTACGTACGTTCTGCAACCTTGCAAATAAGAGCAAAAACGCCAAGGAGAAAGCTGTATTGCATTTCATAAAAGGCTAAAAATAATAAAAAGTTAAACTAAATAGAAGAAAACATTCAAATTTAGCGGCTAAAGTTTAACGTTATTCTATTTTCTACACGCACCGCTCATAGAACATCTGATTTTAGAAAAATTTGTTTATGTTATAGAATTAAGGAATACTTCACTAATATAAAAAAGAAATGTGTAAACTATACTTTTTCGTTTTAATAAAATGTTAAAAATTGAAAATGTTTTTTTTTGCACATAATTGTGTTTTGTGTTCTTTATAACTGACTTGAAAAAAGAAGGCGGCCAATCTGTTAAACCATTATTTTTTTGGACAAAAAACTGGTTCTTGGTCATCTGAAAAGATACAAATTTTTTGAGATACACAACAGTTAAAAATATGATTAATTTACCATAAAAAATATGTATCATTTGTCGAGTCTATAGACTTCTGTTTTTCCTATTTTTCAATTGTTGAATAATTGTTTTTAACTAAATTTTCACGTTGCACGTTAATTTTATTTCAATACCTTAGTCTGTGTTAAAAGAGGAAACATCTTTTGAAATTAATTTTTGAGAAGAAGCGCTAAAATGTTCCATTTTTTAGACCCAAATTTTATATAATTTGTCACGGTTCAAATTTTAGCTTAAATTTACTACGACTAATTCAATTAATTTTACCTTATTTTTGCAAATACTCACGTTATGACCGAACACAATATACTTTTCTTTAAGTATCTTCCACAAATTATTTGAATAAAAGAATACCATTTGTTGGTAAAATACGAACTCCAGTAGTTATACTTCTTTAATAATTTTTTCCCAGCTCGGTTCCTGAATTTTGGCTACATTCTTACACTACTCAGGTTTTATGTCATTTGGTTATCCCTGTGGGATCCCTATTTATGTTGTTTTGTTTGTCATTCACTAGACTGTAGATGATTATATTTCTGTTGATGTTGAATTTACTGTTCCTTTTTTTCCAGATAAATCTTAGTTTTCCTGTTTTCTATTCGAGCGAAATATTTCCTTTTATCCTTTTATATGTCAATTTTCTTGAAGTTATTTTGAGTTCCGTAGACTTTGCTTTACCTATATTATTTTCACGTTAGTTTGACTATCACTGTCGAAATTGCAGCGACAAGTATTTTTTTGTAGTTGTTGCTTTTTGGGTTATTTTAATCTTATTAACTGAACCTATTGCGGAGTAATTAATTAATTTTTCCTATGTTCTAGTTTAATTATCACCCCTGTCATTGCTTTTCTGTATTGCTGTCGTTATAAAGTTCCCTAATACACCGCCTATCGAATGTTTTTTTAAGTTGTTTTTATTTTTGGGGTTTTGAAGTTTCTGTTGCCTTAGCAACATCTAGTCTGCGGGGTCCTTTAACTTTCAAGATAATACAAATGTATCTTTGATATGAAATCAAAGAATTTCGATACAAATGATAACAGCGATACAGGCATAGAGTTCTTAATATTATTTCGATCTTCTTTTTTAAAAATGGGAATTAATTTTGGTGTTTTATGATCATCTGGGAACCTGAACTAACCTGAACTAATCTGATGAGAAACACAAAGTTTATTATATGGATCAGTGGCCGACAGACAAAATCACATGTGTATTTAAGAATTTTACCGAAATTTCAAGACCGGCAGATAATTTTTTAGGTAGATTAGTAATAATATTAAAAATTTTTTGTTTAAAAGAGTGTGAAAGGTACTTTGACGTACAAAAATTGAATGAATTCGTGGAGTGAGAGGAATATCGACTTGAGTCAAGACTTCAAACGCAACATTCAACACGAAATAGAGGCCATTGAACTTCTATTACTGGAAAGTCATCGAAAATTTTGATGTTCGGATGCAGGCCTGCCAAAGAAGCCATGATGTTCACATGAACGAAATTGTTTTTCATACATAATTGCCACATATACACCTTTCATTGTCAGTAAAGATTCATGAATTTAGTTAGTAAAATATATGTTTAATTGTAACTCAAAAAAAAACAACACCCTTTATTTGATAATCTGGCATCGAAAATACTTGTTTTTTTAACATCCTTCCGACATGTTTCGGAATTTATATTTTATATAGACAGTTGTTTTCTGTTAATTTTGCTCCACTGATGAGACTGTTAGGTGGTCGAAACGCGTCTGGGGGAAGAACTACAGTTTGCAGGATTTACAGAAATAAACTATTTATATTTTTCTTTTAATGGCATCGACAAGAAAATTAAGACTTCGAAAAGTGTAACCTTGTAATTTAATAGTAAAATTTGGATAATTAAGGAAATATGTGGAGGATCTATTGTGACATATAGTAAAAAAAAATCATGTAATTTCTTAAATTAAATATAATTTTATTAGAAATCTAAAGTATCGCTATATTACGTACATTCCCATTTAACTCAATATTTCACATTATAGATATCATATATTATTGCTACAAATACAGTCAAATAAATGATTATAATTAACTAATACAAGGATTATCATAATTCACGCGTAATTTCTCTCATTACTGAAAGTGGTACTTTCCTATTCAGCTTTTTATTTTTGGTGAAATGGTGCTAGATTTTTTTTTGGAAGAAAATTAATTCAAAGAATTGTTATTAAGAGTATTGAATTTGCCAGTAGTAAGTTAGGAAATCTACAGGAAAAATAATATTGTAATAAAAGAAATATTCATAATTATATAAAATTTAATTTTTTAGGGATACTTCTTTATATATATAAAAAAAATTGAATTTTTTGAGTAAACAATTTTATTGAAAATCAATTTTTTTTGTTTTTATATGAATCAACCTAGCACTCCCAAAATTTTTTAGTCCGATGGGTAAGACAATGCCTAACGAAGGAATCATAAGACCTAGAAAAGGTACTAATTGGGCTCTAGAATCCAAAAGAGGGCCAAATTTGAAAACAAATAACTATACTTATCCGATTAATTTGCCACCTAGTAGTTTGAGGTAACAATCCTTTTTATCTTATTGCATGTAGATAAAGCACAATTATAGATGTTGAGTATAATTTCTCGTTTTGTTACAATAGAACAATTAGAACTATGGTTAAGATATTGTCCAGTATGTGTTGGCTTCCTATATTATAAAGTTTTAATAATTTCATTTGAACGGTTCACCATGACATCTGGGAAGGGCAAATGATCATTTTCCTTTTTTAACCGACTTCTAAAAGAAGGAAGCTCTCGGAACAGCGGCACCGATTTGAATGAAATTTTTCACGTTATGTAAAGGAAGTAACTGAGGGGATCCTATATTTTTTTAGACGAAATTGATGCAGAAAAATCCAAGATGGCGCTGACAATATGGCCGCCAAAAAAATTATTTTTTTCCAAAATTTGTGTGGTATGAGGAAATTTTCGGGGCCGTACACAACGAATCTGAAATTATTTTTAAAAATTTCAATATGGCGGACAAAAAATTTAATTTTGTCGGATTTTCTTCAACATTGATGTGGGGAGTTTTCAGGGTCGCACATATTGATTCCAAAATATTTTTAAAAAATCCAATATGGCGGACAAAAATATTAAGTTTGTCCAAAATTAGTACGGGGGAGTGTTCGGGATCGCACATACCGAATCTAAAATTATTTTTAAAAAATTCTATGTGGGGGATTTAATATGGCGGACGAAAAAATCAATTTTACCCGATTTTCTCCAAAATTGGTATGGGGGAGTTTTCGGGGTCGTACATAACGAATCTGAAATTATTTTTAAAAAATTCAATATGGCGTATCCAATATGGCGGATAAAATATTAATTTTGTCCGATTTTTTCAAAATTGATATATGTGAGTTTTTGGGATCGAACATTACGAATCTGATATTATTTAAAAGAAAAATTAGATATAGCGGATCCAAGATGGTGAATTACAGATTCTACATCTCTCGATTTTGTCTAAAATCAGTATTTGGGGATTTTTGTGAGTGTTAATTACGAGTTTAAAATGTTTTTTGAGAAACCCAATCTGGGGACTCAATATGGCGCCCTAAAAATTTTACATTTTTCAATTTTCTCCAACACTGACCTAGGGGGTTCTTGAAGATGTAAAATATGAATTTAAAAGTATTTTTTCAAGATTCAATATGGCGAATCCAATATATCGGACTAAAAATTTTAGTTTTTTCGATTTTGTTCTATGGTGGGACTGAATTGTTTTTGAGGATATTAATAGCCAATATAAAATTATTTTAAGAACATCTTATATGTCAGATGCAATATGACGGTCTAGAAATTTTAAATTTCTGGATTTCATCCAAAATTGGTACGAGGGGGCTTTGAAGGGCTTAGATTTAGATTAGATTAAGACGTTAAAATTATTTTTTTGAAATTCAATATGGCAGTTTCAATATGATGTTCATATTTGGTATTAAGCTGTTTTCGGGGTCGTGTATTATGAATATGAAGTTAATTTTTTACAACTATTAGGTTGATAAATTGTATCTTATCAATGAAGGACTGAAAATTTTACATTTTCCGATTTTGTCTAAAATTGATATTATGGGGTTCTTGAGGCGTATATAAATTCAATATGCAGTATAAAATATATCGGGCTAAGAAATTTACGTTTTTTAAATATCGATATTGGAAGGTTTTTTTATTACCAAACTAAAATTAATTTGAAATTTAAAATAGTAGATTTACTATGACAGACTAAATATTTCTTTGATACAATTTCATTGCTACTGGGAGAACTCTAACAATTAAAGAATTTTTAGTGTTTCATTTTAGAGTGGTTTACAGCTTTGGATAAAAATGGGTACTTTTTTGCCATCTTGGAGTCATTGCGAGGTACACTAATCTCGATTAGTACTTGATAAATTCAAAACTAAAAATCGAAAAATAAAATTTTTATAAGAAAAATTGAATGGACTTCTAAAAGTGCGCTAAAAAGTGAAAAATTACGATAAATTTTTATATAAAATTGAAATTTTTGAAGTCGATGCCAAATTATTTCTAAATGAAATAAATAACTACTAATATATACAAATGATGATAAGAAAGCAATTACAAATAAAATATTTTTAATCTGTTTATGCAAATCACATTTTGTCGGGTATTAATTTGGCGCCGACTTCAAAAATTTCAATTTCATATAAGAATTTAGAGTTATTTTTCACTTTTAGTGCACTTTTAGAAGTCGGTTCAATTTTTTTTATAAAAATTTTCTTTTAATTTATAAAGATTTACAAATCAAATTGTCAAACTACTGTAATGGAACAAATGTTAATTAATTTTCATTGTTCTATGTCAACTATATTCCGTTAAAATGAAAAATTAAATAATCACTCTGTGAATAGATATTCCGTGGGAATAGGGTAGTTATATTTTTTTATCACTATCCACGAAAGTCTAAAGGAAAAATAAATCAGTTATCAAGCTTAACTTTTATGATCTTTGTCGTTTAAATGTTTTCTTAAAAAAATACATAAAGTCAGTTAATTTATGAAGACCTAAAAGACCCTCTCTTAGAATTGCCTATAAATCTGTCTAAGTAATCCTGCCCTGGTTAAGTAAATAAAACCAGACGTGATAAGGGTAGTTTTTAACATATGGTATGTGAAATACCGTTAAAATATTTTAAAATATTGAACGATTTTCCCATTATTAGGAAACAAAAGAATGATCAAATACACTCACTATAATAGAAATATATCGTTTGACCATTTGTAAAAAGAATTATGATTTATAATTGTTTTTTCTATTCACAAGAAATAATGAGTTAAGATGTTTATTGCCAAAACAGCCAAGAAAAGTGAATAGTTTTTTTACAATCTTTAACATATATTATTTTCATTATAGGAAGACGTAGGTTAGTTTGTTTTACTATTCTTTTATATAAAAAGTAGGATTAAGATGCTCAGATGCCAATTCGGGAATCAAACATCCGGTATAGTACAGCTAACGCCCTCAGTAAGAAAACTCCCAAATCTTCGAACATTAAGGGAATGAAATTGTCGGTCACACACGTACGACCGAAAAAGCAACTAAAAAGAGGAAGAGGGGGTGTAAGATTTGAGAACGCTATTTTAAAAAAATACTAAAGTTGGTCACAATTTGAATGTCGGTTAGAACGGTACCGTAGTTACAGTACCATAGAATAATTACGTCACTGGTATAATCGTCGGGAAAGAAGGTTATATTTGTTTAATTTGGGAAATTAAGGGATGATCGTGTGATATTTTAGTGGGGCATTTCACGATTTTCATACGGTTTGAATAAGTAATATAAATAGCTGTTTTTTCGCGTTTTATTTCTTTCTTGTTTTTGGTTGAATAACGGCCGAGAAGAGCAATTATGTTAGTTTTTCGTAATTGTTATTAGTTTTAAGTTTCTCACTGTAAATAGTTCGTTTTATTCTATTTATTTTTGTTAATAGACTAAGTTGTTTTGAGAAACTTGTTTTATTCAATTTAATTAAAACCTTCACGCGAATTAACTTGCGGGCGCGCTGCTGCGAGATCTACGAAACAAGAGATGTCTACTGATCAACTAATTAGCAGCCTTTCCTGAGTCCCGAAGATCTGAGTCATGGTTGTGGTAAGCTTTAATAACCGTAGTGTTTGGTACTAAAGCTGCAAGAGAGAAGTTGAACGACCAGACTTTTGTAGGTTATTAAAATAGTTACTAATTAATATGGGACAAAAATGATTATAGATAAAGTGATTAGCGCTACCTCAATATGTCATTGGCCAGAGTCTATAATCAAATTTTGTCACACTACTATGATCCCAAATGATCGCAGGATCATGTGATATTTTATCGTTACTCTGTATATATTGTAGTATCGTGTTCTCTCTAACAACATGTAATTAAAAAATACAGTTTTCTTTTTTTTAGTTATAATTTCTACTTCACTCAAGCTCATGCCTCAAGCAATATAGAAAGTACACTAGAAAAACCTATAGAATTAAAGAAAAGCTTAATGGATCAAATGGAAAAATATTGTGAAAATACCACACTGCATGGCTTAAGATATGTTGGTGATTCACATTTATCTTTTGTGGAAAGGTACTGCTACAAGCTAAACACCTTAATAACAATTTACCACTATTAGCTTTGTTCACTAAAGGGTTGTACTGTTAATCAAAAATCCTTCGAATTTCCATTTTTTGCTTGATAGTGACTTGCTGACGGATTCTTTCTGCTTGGGCGTAGATAATTTTATCCAGCGTTGCAAATTTGTCCTATTCCATTATAGATGATAATCTTAGATGTCTTCTTTCTTCTTCTTCATCCAGCCCTTTGCGTCCACTGCTGGACATAGGCCTCCCTCATTCTTGTCCATTGTGCTCTATCTTGAGCGATTTGCCTAGCATTGACCTTTCCATCTTTCTCTGAGCTATTTGCAGCATTTTAAAAGTTTCTGTTGTCAATGTCAAAGTTTCGGCACCGTAGGTCATAACCGGTAAGACACATTGGTCAAATGCTTTACGTTTTAAAGAAATTGGTACATCGCTTTTAAAGATGTCTTTAAGTTTTCCATAGGCTGCCCATGCGAGATTTACTCTTCTCCGTAGCTCGCATGTTTGATTATCTCTTGTGATCTTTATTTCGTGTCCAAGGTCCACTTCGTTGTCTCCAATATTGATATTTCTACTAGGTACCAGATTGGTCATAAATTTCGTTTTTGATATGTTTGTTTTAAGACCCACGTTGGCGCATACTTGCTGAAGTTCATGTAATATTGTACATATCTCCTTGAGATTATCGGAAAACAAAACTATGTCGTCGATCCATTTTTGACTTTCAGTCACTAATCTAAATTAAAATGAGTCCAAATTAGCACAAAATGTCTAAATTCAATGATTTCTTCGTAATTTGTGTTGTAATCTCCTTGTAATCCATTTTTAAAAGAAATACGAAAATATATCTAAGATTATTAGTTTTATTTATAAAAATATTTTTTAAATCCTGCATTTTTGATTCTTTTGTTAGAACTTCCATAGAAAAATAAGGAAATACGAAATAATTATTGAATTTAGATGTTTAGTTATTATTTTAACTGAATTTAGCTGTATTTCTTAGTTTTCGTAAGATAAGTACAAATTCCTGAAGTTAGATTATAGACAGAAAGTCGAAAATGGGCCATTTGTGATAATTTACATCCGGAAACTTATTTATTGGTTTAATTTTGTGGAATATTTTAGAATCTTGCATTTTCGATATTTTTATACTAACTGTTCTAGGAAAACAAGGAAACTACGAGGTTTGTCCCAAAAGTATACAGCCTGCATTCATATCTCCGCGTCAAAACTACCGAGCGACCTCTGTGGGGCATAGGCATTACCAATAAGTATTCACGAACTCGTTGATGTGCGCAGTTACCGACTGGACGTGTTAGTTCGTGAACGGGTGTGCATTTATTTACAGTGTCTTTTTTTCGTTCGTCGCATGTTGTTATTTTAAAAAATGACGGAAAAACTAGATCAACGAATTTGCATTAAGTTTTGCTTTAATCTTGGAAAAACTTGCTCGGAAACAATTAATATGATGAATAAAACATTTAGAGAAACAAAGCGACAGTCTTCACAGTGGAAGCATTCTGAATCGCCAAAACCAAAAAAAAGCACATCAAAGTCGGAGCGAAGTGAAGACAATGTTGACTGTTTTCTTTGAGTATGAAGGTGTTATGCACCACGAATATGTTCCGAGAGGTCACAGGATCACTAAAGAATATAACGTTGAAGGATTGAAAAGCTTGCGTGACGCAGTCAGAAGAAAACGGTTACAGCTTTGGACAAGCGGTGATTGACTACTTCACCACGACAATGCGCCAGAGCATTCATCGAACCTCGTGCAGCAATATTTAACAAATCACCAAGTCGTACAGCTTCGCCAGTGTCCGTACAATCCCGACGTAGCTCCCTGCAACTAAAAAAAAATAAAAATTTAATGTTACTTATTTAAATAAAAGTTTTAAATATCTTACAAATTGTTATTTCTCAAATTTTTTATAAGTTGTGTTGATGAAAACAATTATGTTACACTTAACTGGTTCAAAGTAAGATACTTGACTGTTATGAATATATGGACACAAGTGTTTATGTTAAAGCCATGATTAGAACTAGCCGTAGGAAAACAATTTTTAAACAGCACACTCATACTATTGAGATATGAACAGAATTTAGTATAATAATTTTGTATGTTTATAATTTCAAATTTACGAGATACTCAACTTTCTAAGGATATTTTAATTAGAAATTAAAATACTGAAAATAACTAGGTACCACCTAATTAACATTTCAACTGTTTTTTCAAAAAATAAAACGTTTTGAAGAAATGGTTCGTCAACATACTGCTTTTTTTTAATGACTAGTTATTTTTAACCAAAAATATAATAAAAAATTTTAATCTATTTTTACGACCGATCAATAGTATGGCAGACATCGACACATAACAATCAATTGACACGAATTGGTTAAGTTGGGTAAGGTTATAACGTAAAACTGTCATTTTATCTCTTTCTACCATTCGTTTCGTCCAACTACTTAGGTCGATGAAATTTCGGAAAGGTATGCAAATTGCTTCAAACCTTGTCAGTGGGAGGTAAATGATTACGTTTAGTCGTTATAATTTTTCAGCGGTGACAGCGTATTCACTGTTGTTATAGCTTCACTTTACCCAAAATGGCGCATAGCATGATCCGGACATTTTCGGTTTATTTGACGATCAGTATAGTTATTTTTATATGTGCATGGGCTCGATATTTTTGGGGCAAACCTCGTATAGCACAGAATAGGAACATGTGTATGTACGGTAAGACAACAGTGTCCATAGGAGATACACTTATGACATTTTGTTGAGGAGCTGGGTTTTTATATTTATTAATAAAACGTCTTAAATCTTCAGCGCAATATCCGCTGCCTCTCAGAGCATTAGTCAGTTTTTCTGTTTCTGATTTCAGTGATTGTTCGTCACATACTGAAAGTGCCAAAGAGTTTATGACGAATTGTTTTTGAGGAGGATGATGGTGTGACGTTGCATTGAGATATCGATTTGTATGTGCGGGTTTTTTCTACACAGAATGTCCTAATTTGACATTCTCTTTCCTTTGAACTAGTATATCAAGAAAGAGAATGCCACCATTTGATTCAGTTTCTATAGTGAATTTTATACTAGGGTGTTGTTGATTTAGATGATCCAGGAAATTATAGAGATCATCTGCGCTATGAGGTCAAATTACGAATGTGTCATCTACATATCTGCACCAAAATTTAGGTTTTAAAGGAACAGAAGACAAGGCATTTTCTTCGAAAGCTTTCATGAAGACGTTAGCCACCACAAGCGATCCATGTCCGCTCCCGAAATCTGCTCATAGAAAGTTCCTTGAAAAGTTAAATAAGTGGAATTAAGACATGCTTTAATTAATTCTATTAGGGTGGAGTCCATGTTAGCTTTCGTTTTTTATTTGCATAGATACCATGTTTTTTATGTTTTTTAGGATATTTTGGTTTATTTCCTTCTCCTTAGCCATTGCCTGCGCGGCATATTACATCTCGAACATCTACATTAAATGGCAATCCAGTCCTGTCATTGTAAGTTTCAGTCCGTTCGACGCAGAGCTGAATTCAATCCCATTTCCTGCAGTCACTATTTGCAACATGAATCAAGTCAAAAGAAGTGAGGCGGAGAAAATTCTAAACGAAGGGTAAACAATTTTTATATGTTATTTTATTTGTTGTTATGTTTTATTAAATTTTCACGAAAGCGCAGTTGGAAAATATTATGTTATGTTTCAGATCAGCAATGGAAAAGAAATTGTTAGATGACTCTTGTTATGGAAATGCAACTTTTGGAAATTCTGAAACTATTGATTGGCCTTCTTTAAGAGATTTTTTAATTCGGGTAAGGACGCATTTAAAATGTAACACAATGAGTGTTCACCTTTAGTATTGTAACGCGTTTTCGTAGGAGGGGAGCAGGTCGTGCTCTTCGGATCTACTTTGTTTACGGCAGCGGAACATCGGTCAGTGGATATTTCTCGTGCAGACAGTCATCGGTCAAATTCTCAGCGCAGGGGTATCGGTTTGACGGTATCTACTTATATTCGCGATATCCCTGCTCTCTGAACTGATCAACGGTTTGACTGCCCGAAGGTCAATACACCCACTCGGTGATCGGTTCTCGGGCGCCACCCTCGGGATTCATGTGGGCCCATTTTTGAACCGAGCAGCTTGTTACAGTAAAGAAAGGGCAAGCCAGGGGTCGATTGTGCGTATTAGTGCTGGCTGCCGGCTGCCAGTTGTCATATGTAATGTTAAAAATGGGACTTGGTAATAAAATAAACGGTTATAAAACATCCTGTATCCTGTATTCCATTCTTTTATAAAAAAAAATGGCTTAAAACTAACTTACAATCTAAGATGTACAACAAAGTAATAATTAAACGGTCTGGAGGGCAAGAGTATGTTTTGAGAGCTGTTCACCGTTGCTCGTACTGGTCGGTGGCGCTGAAGACGGTAACGCAGCGGTATCATTCATGACGCTATCTACGTTACCTCGTACTACACGGTTGCGACGCTGTTCACGACGGCTCGTACTCAAATTATCGCATCTGGCGGTAAAACATATTCCGGGTCAATACGGAAACAAAAACAAATCTTCCGGCATTTAGTGCGTGTGTGTATCGGTGACGGTAGGAAGGAACGAAAGGAACTGACGCTGCCCGTTCTTGTAAGGGTCTTCGACAGCGTCAGCAGGATGGATCGACATTGCCCGTAATTATAGGGGTCCTCAACAATGTCGACCAATAGCGGTAGGAAATTAGGAAAGGAGCCGACACTACCCGTACTTATAGGGGTCCGCAGCAGTGACGATAGGATGACACAACATTGCCCGTTCTTACAAAGATCCTCGGCAATGCTGGCCATTAGCGGGGTAGGACGTAAGGAAGGTAGTGTATGGCGAAACATCCTATACACACAAGCCCAGCCTCACCTACATTGCTAGACCAGGAGGGCGCGGTCCGACAGGCGACCTAGTCCAGTCCGTTTGGACTGTTGACCCGGGTAGATAACATGCAGTTCTCAGCGAAATAATGGTATTCCGGGAGATTTCGGTAAAGCTCTTAAAATCTACTATATACATTTGATTTCCTAGTTTCCCGAAATTACAATGAAATTTGACCCAAAATTTTACAGGAGTGTTTCGTCCACGATGCCAGCGGTTGGACTCATCAGTGGATCCTCTGGCATTTTTCCCAAACACCCTGTGTTGACGTACTTATATATATATATATATATATATATATATATATATATATATATATATATATATATATATATATATACTAGCGACCCGCCCCGGCTTCGCACGGGTGCAATGCTGATACTAAATACACTACAAAAAAACTGTGACTATTTATTTTATTTTTACAACAATTATTACATCGGCCTCCGACGCGCTATTTATAGGCACGCTGCCGCCGCCCCGGTCGGCCAGTACCGCCGCAAGCGCTACTTCCCGCAATTTTAAATCTGTAATATCTTCGAAAATATTCATTTAAATCTTGTGCTGTAAAGGACCATATAGATCTATATTAAATCAACAATGTATTTAAGCTATTTAATTGGATAAGGATTAATGCTGTATTGGTTAAAATCGCTTCAAAATTTGCCATTATTTGTCGTAAAAAGTAAATGACAAAAAAATGTTATTGTGGGATATCCATGAGAGATAGACATATACCATCGCGGAGTTATCTGTAGACCTTTTCAATGTGTACAAATAATTAGTACATTATTTTGATAAATCTCGTAGGGTTCAGCCTGCGTTTGCAATGTAAGCGGAAAAAAATATGATAATTAACGACATCACATTAGAAACCTCAAAAATAACAGTATTTCTTCACTATTTAATGGATGTTATTATACATATAAACCTTCCTCTTGAATCACTCTATCTATTGAAAAAAACCGCATCAAAATCCGGTGCGTAGTTTTAAAGATTTAAGCATACAAAGGGACATAGGGACAGAGAAAGCGACTTTGTTTTATACTATGTAGTGATATATATATATATATATATATATATATATATATATATATATATATATATATATATATATATATAATTCTGATATTTGAAGTGATTTTCGGGCGGAACGTGTCGGTAGGATATTGATTAGTTTTTGAAATTTGTATTCATTTTTATCGACCAGACACCGTGATTTTATTCTTATTCCTTAGTGCTACGACATGCTCGAGCTTAAGTAGTCGGCCCGAGCTCCCACTACGCTGACGTGTGACGGCGTGCGGTGATCGCGCATACAATACTGCTGTATGCGGCACGCTGGACGCTCTGAAAATCTCGGAAAATTATATTTCCCGGCATAGCGCGGTAAATCTAATTATATACCAGTAATATTGAAACTTTAATCATTCTTTCCCGCAAAAATCAGATTTTCGGATGTAAAATAAATAAATCAAATCCCGGCGAACATAGTCATGCTCAAAAATTAGTAACTTCGTTACAGTATTCTGATATAAAATTCCAAAAAAAAAAAAGTTGTTTTAAGTTCAGGAGACAACTGTGGTTAGCCATAGACGTTATGTTTGTTTTCCAATTTCTACAGGTGTGCAATGTGTAGATGAATTAGTTGAATTTGGAGTTTAGTAGTAGACTACTTCAAATAAATCCTACATATCTATCGGAGGTTCAAGTTTGTTAAAGACACAACAAAATAGCTTACCATCTTGTGACTAATCATACTTATGAAACTATGATAGACTGGCATTCAGAAACAGCATAAAAATAAAATCTTATTTAAGTAAATTTACTTCTAGGTTGGAAGTTCGTGTTCAGATTTTTTGAAATGGTGCCAATGGGGAAACGAATTGATAAACTGCAATGAACTTTTTAACAACTACTTGACAGATGAAGGTCTTTGTTGCTCTTTTAATCGCTTGCCACCTGATAAAGTCTTTAAAAATTGGTAAATATGAAATAAACAATTATTAGCGTGACAACTCAGCACAACGTGAAAAATTATTAAAATATCAGTTT